>JALXJV020000002.1:20285242-20885242 GCA_024633595.2 Lepomis macrochirus
AAGTTACTTAGTTAGTTGGTTAGTTAGGTTGTTAGGTTGCAAACCGGCAAGGCGCACTCAGTCCTGAACAACAACTAAATGAAAATAAAACTTAAAGGCCAAAAGCCTGCGCACTGTAGCTGATTAGGCATGCACAGAAAAGACAGTCTGAAGACCAGGAATAATAAACAAACCTTTAACCTTGTAAGAATATAACATTTGCCTTCATTTGGAATAAGTTGGTAGATCGTACACTCTTATCTTCTTGAATACACCAGAACATAATTTAACATCCATCACTTGTGATATAAATCACTAGGCATACCTGCTGGAAAGCTCTACATTACTTGCATAAAAATTATTGAATAATATCAAATCCATGTCATTCATTTGATCTAGCTCCGACAGACGGCTTATGCGCTTGTAGGCAGCAACATAACGAAAACAACAACAGGGTGCAGGATGAGAGAAGTGTGGCAAAAGCTGACAGGATTCACAACTTGGATTCATTTTTATGAAACGTTGTTTTGATTATTTTGATTGGTGGACCCTTACAGACCAAAGGAATATAAATAATCAAGGAACGGACACATTCGGACTTAAAGAGCTTTAAAGATGGTGTGGGAGACCTGCGTTTATTTGACAAATAAACGCAGGTCTCCCACACCAGGACTGTAAATGGGGTCAGCAGCAATTTGAGATTGAAGTTTTATGGCAATAATGCAATTTGTCACATCTTTAATGCCTTATTAGAAAAGGTTTTTATCTGTCTTCCATTTCAGAGTTGGACATCTTCTCTGGTTTAGAGTGAAAAGGTCCACTAAGTGGCGTGGGACAGTCGTGTAAGATGGATGAGATTTGACAAGTTCAAATTTGGGGAAATGTTTTTCGACAAGCTGAAATATGCATCAGCTCCAAAATGTTCAGCTTCTCTGTCTTTGTCTGCCAGTGAGAAATAAATAAAATACAATCATGTTGAATATATAAACATCATATTCAAAGTGACCCCATGCAAAGTAGCTGTTCTTGTTCTTCTTCAGCAGAAATAATACTCATCGCTCAGATGAAAGATGATCAGAAGCCCTTTTCTTTGCTTCAGCTCGAGCTGCAGGAAGAAGAATACAGAGAGCCTTTTAGAGGAATCATCACTGAAACTAATGATAAACTCGTTTCTCAAATAATTAAAATCCAGATATTCAGGGTTTAATATAAAATTGAGGACATCAAGGTCACGTCCTTTATTAAAATGTTTTTGTTATTTGGGGGACTTAATGACATCATTGATTACATGCATAATAGCATGGCTGTAGCTGTCCAGTAAATGGTACTTGCTTACTATGTAATTATGTTCAGAATTGTGTTTTTTCAGGTGTAATTTGGTTTCTCTTGAGTAATTAAACTTGTGAATTGCACTACATGAAGGGCTCACATGATCAATTAAGAACGATTGTAAAGCTGCCATCAGAAGCTAAAAAAGAAGAACAGAGAGCAGAAGACTATATTGTGACATTAGTGGATTGTAACAGCTCTTACATTTCTGTGCAGAAGGCGCACACAGTATGTGTTTATTGTATTTTGAACTGATTATATTTTGTTTATATTATTTTTCATATTGAAATTAATTGTATTTGTAGTTATTTTATTTCAGTTTTTTCATGGTATTTGCAGGTCAAAAGAAGATATTTGTGAAGGAACAAATAAATACTGGGCAAACATCAGTCGGAGTGTGGCTTATCTGTGTCAGAAGATAAGTTTGGCAGCAGTTAATAATGGCAGTGAGGAGAAGGCTTTGACACAATGTTTGGACCGTAGTATAATAAAATTTAAAGACAAATGTGAGTAATATGTGAAATTTTGTAAAAACCTTTGAAGTTTTATAAAAACCCTTACAGAGTCATACATTTTAGTGTGTGGAGTTGGTTGTTGCTTGATTTGTTAGCCAAATCCCAGCCTTTCCACACCTGTCAGCCGCCTCAGTGTGCTGTAATACACAGGCTACCTTAATGAACAGGTGGGGGCATCAGTGAATGTTTAACATGGTCCTTTGTTCTTGGATTGAACACACTGAACTGTCGCTCCAAAAAGACTTTACAACATACATAGCACTGGCAAAAGCAAAGTTTGAACACAAACAGACCTAAGCTGCTGTTTAAAAAATACCTGTGTTTCTGATTTATTTATTGTGAAAAGATCAAGCAGGACCTTTAAGAACTTTTCCACACGTCCATCCATCAGGTTCCTAAATTGACTATCCTGTTTTGTGAGAAACGTAAAGCACTTTTTATTTTAAAGTTCCAGTAAAACTACTTTAGTGAGAGCTTTCCCTGGCAACTGGCATTCATCTGACCTGCTGAAGTGTCCTTGAGCAAGAAACCGAATCCCTACCTGCAAAAGACTCTTGGGATTTATAGTGAGAAGGTCCTTCTCTTGGTAACAATGCAAAACATTCATATTTATCTCAAATGGAGCTGCTAACACAGACGTTTTAATTAAAGTTTTGAATGAAGTTCCATTTATTTGAACCTTCCTGATTTCCAGGGGTGTTCCTACCTTGAGCCCAGGTTCTGTGCACATTCACACACACTATAAGCATGACAGTGTAGACGACAACCAGCAAGATGGTACACACCAGCCTCGCACAGACACAAGAGGAGGAGACTCGGCTCTGACTGCGAGGAAGAAACAACAATTGGTTAAATATATAATTCAAGAAAGACTAGTTCTGTTTTCATCCAAGTTTTTAAGAACTGTAGTACCACAGACAGCCAACTGTTTGACGTCTGAGTCAAAACACAGCAGGCCTCTTTGCACAACCTCGCAGCACCAGCAAAATTAAAATATCTACAAGTAAAGGACCACGCATTTGAATTCCTGGATGGAATTATCTGTGAATCATTTTCATGGCAGAATGTTCATAGCTGTATTTAAATATGAAATAACTAAATAAAATTTCATTGTGTGATTTCAGCCTTCACATCACACATGGCTCTTATGGGAAGTTTGTACTTAAAAAGTTATTGTAATCTCTGGTTTTTACATACTTTTTTATCAGCTAATGGAGCCATAGAGCAACAGGTTCCTGAAAAAAAGTTTCACTTCCCACTGTAAAGGCCTGCTTGCTCCTTTTCTTGTCCCTAACTCAGTGCACCAACTGCAAGCACATTGATATCTGCCGAAGTTTCAGGGCAGAAGAGCGCAGGTTAGCTCAGGAGGTTGGAGTGTACTTATGATGAGGTTATGCGTTCAACCCCCACGCTGTCCAGTGGTAGCAGTGTGACAGGTTATATACATAAGCCATTTGACACTGACATTGACCTCAAAGTGGATTACATCTGACACCCAGAAGCAATCCAACTTTGTTCTGAAAGAAGCTATGTTAAAAGAAACCTCAAAGAAAAAAAACCTCAACAGTGTTGTTAACAATGCTGAGGTTATGTGTTTGATTATTCTAGGGTTCAGTGAATGCGTCTGCAGCTGTTGTGACATAAGCAAGAGATTTGTGATCTGCCTGCTGACATAAGCAGTCAATACATCCATCCATTCCCTGCTTTGTATCCCATCATCAAACGTCCACCGTGTGTAACATTACAATGCACCTGACTTGCATTGTAGACAAGAGGTATTTATGTGGGACCACGTGGCCTAATGGATAAGGCGTCTGACTTCGGATCAGAAGATTGAGGGTTCGAATCCCTTCGTGGTTGAAGGTTGAGTTGGGTTAACTTTAAGGTAAAACAGTTGCTGCCATGTTAAGAACAATTTACTTCAAAAATAAATTACAGGTACTTTATTGAAATGCTAAAGCTAACCTCCACAAACATCATGCTATAGCACAGAACATGATCGTCACCTTTAACAGCCAGCCAACTCTGTGGTGACTCTCCTTTCGTCGGGTGTTCACACTTGTAGAAACCTTCGTCAGACATGGACACCGTCGCAAAGGTCATACTTCCTGTAGCTTTAGTCCCAATGAAAACACCATCTTTGTAGAACTTTGCAGAGAAATCAGACCTGGGTTTTCTGCTGTTTTCTTCTTTGCAGGAACAGTGAAGCGTTACTCTATCGCCTGCTGTCACAGGAAGTGCAGGGCTCTGCAGGATCACAGGACCGTCTGAAAACAAACAGTGGTGTCGTTGGTCCTACGAAGTCTACGTTAATCTTCAGATTGTTCCGGTGAATAAAAAATGAACTATTTCCTGGTCCCCATCAGACCTGCACATCATAACGTCAGCATCAAATACAAATGCATAAAAGCTCCATGCACACTTGTAGTTACCAGTGATGGTGATGTTGACGGTGTTGCTGCGCTCCCCCCGCTCAGACTCGCACCAGTACACTCCTGTGTCTGATGGATAGGCATCCTGAATGGTGCAGTGGGACTCACGTTGCATTCCCCAGCCGGAGCACAGCTCAGAAGTCAGAGAGGAGGCGTTTCTCTTGAATTTCCAGCCACTAGAGTTTCCCGCCACCGAACAGGTCAAATTGACAGAGTCATACCAGAAGAACTGAGATCTGTCGGGTGGGATGGTCAGCGTGGCTGAAAAATATAGGAAAGGATCAGATAGCGTAGCTCTTTGAGGTCTGTGGCTTTTCTTTGTAGCAGCTCAGCTGCTGTTACTGTATCACACTGTGGGACACAACACAACATTAACACAAATTTAAATTTGGCAGAAGCTTTTATCCAAAGTGACTTATATTGGAGGAACAACATACAAGCTTAAATAAAGTAAGAGATCTCCGAGTAACACAAGGCACTAGTCAGAGCAGCAATAAGTAGTAGTAAGAGCGCATACAGAAAGAATAGAAATTTAGTTCAAAGAAATTTTCATTACATGAACTAAGTTTACATTCTGGTTACACAATATATAAGTGTGATAATAATAATATAATAATAGCTCCATAAAGCTAGCCGGCAGGTGGACCTTTGGGTTTGATTATTTTGTCACACTTACGGTTCCCAAAAAATCTAAACTAAAATATATTATAATTTTTTTAAGCAACTGGAAATTTGTTTTACCAGCAACCCTGTTAACAACAGTTGCATCTACACAACAATAACTGAAACTTCTTCTGGAAGCTGTCGTTCATCATTACCTCTAAAATCCATGCTTCACCTTAATTTAACCCTTTTAACTGGTTTGAACACAAGGCTCAGGAAACGAGCAAGTGAAACTGAAATAAAAGAACCCTTCCTGCAAATCATAACATATGCATAAAAACTCTGTAAACTATAGTTACAGAGCTGATCAACGCACTTTTACTCCAACAACAGAACAATGGAGGAAACTATCTGGAAACTATGATTTTTCAAATGTACATTTTCAACACTTCTGCCAAAATCTGCCGTGATTTGACTGATCGGCAGAGTTGATTGCATCCTGTTCTTCAAATCACAGCTGAATCACAATTATATTTTAAAGAAAACATATATAGTTATTTATATATTTAAAGGCTGCAAGAGAGAGCAGTGAGAAGGAGGCAATGTTTTAAAAAATGTAATTTCTCACAGAGCATTAGGCAGAATGAGGACATCTCCATCTTGTCTTCAAGTTGCTTGTCGTCTTCTTCTGAGGTATTTAGAAAGTTTGAGTTAGCAGACAGCCCACATCCTGACCAACGGAAATAATCAAACAAAACTAAACACAGCAGAAAACCTGTGCCTGTGGTTAAGAATAAACACTGTCGCTGTGTCCTGTGGAAATCAGTTAAATGCCATTAAATGTCACTGTTTATCTGAGTCCTAACGTGTCCTAACTATTTTGTTTCAGAGGTATTTCTACCTTTCACACCAATTTCCTCAGTTACTTTATTATCTCTCTTAATTTATTAATCAACTATGTATTATTTTCTGAAGGGACACACAGTGTGTTTTAAACCCCTCCAGTTTAAGTGATCCTACATTAAACTACAGTTAAAATGACTGACTTTTAAATTAATACATCTTGGTGACTTACGCTGTGAACACATGTCACTGATCACAGTAACAAAGTACAGAACAGTTCTTTAAAAAGTTAACGCTTTATTTTTATTTATTGTTCTCACAGTTGATTTAAGTCACAATAGCGGATGTGTGTTAAAGTTAGCTTAAAATTGTCTTTTTATGTATCAAGGTAAGACTTTCTAAAAGACTTTTCACCTCCACGTATTTCAATGTGTAGAAGTAAACATCTAACCAAAAAAACGGCTCATGCTCTCTGCACCCACACAGATTCACACCTGCCATCAGTCTCAAGCTGAGCAGACAGGAAATGAAGCGACCTCAACAAAGACGATGATAAAAACATTCAAACTGTTCAAAATGGAAGAAACCTCAGAAAGAGCAACAGAGGAGGGATCCCATTCCCTCGATGGGCAGATGTGCAAAAGATTTAGCACATTGCACAGGTAGAAAAAGGGAACAGACAAGCACAGAGGAACAGAGAGAGTCAGACAAGAGGAGAGCCGAATCTCTTCGTGGACAAGGAACCAGATCCAAAACATCTGGAGAGAGGCACTCAGAGCTGAGGGGGAGAAAGTTTACAATATTGTTGTCAACAAGACAAACATGGAGTAGAATAATTTAGACTGAGATCGGCTCTGGAAGTGAGAGAGAGAGAGAGAGAGAGAGAGAGAGATAGATAGATAGATAGATAGATAGATAGATAGATAGATAGATAGATAGATAGATAGATAGATAGATAGATAGATAGATAGATAGATAGATAGATAGATAGATAGATAGATTTTTTTTACTCTGGGGACAGGAGTCCTGCAGCAGCAAGTCAGAAGGTCACTGGTGAGATTGTCAGCTAAGGCAGAAAGGGCTGTTAACCATCTGACAGAAGACAAATAAAGTTTTTAATTCCATCCAAAGATTTTTATCTAGTGATCTCACTAACTGTACACACCTGTAGCTCCCAAGTTTTCGTCTTGTCTAGACGTGATGTGAGGAATAAAAATACTTATATATAAGATAGCTTTTACACACATATACATAGGACCATATACATACAGTAAGTAGTAGGGATTTTATTGGGAATGGTCATTTTTGAATTGCATTTGCCTTTAAAAAATATTTTAAAAATGATGAATGTTGTTTGGATCTGGTACAGGCACATTTGGTCATTAGCAAAATATCAACACACCTATAAATGTCAATATTTAAACACTGTTTTAGATAGGGTGGACAAATACATAAATAATCACAGGCAGCTCTTTAAAAGATACAGTAGGATTTATTTACTTCAGCGCTGATCAATGAACAACAACTTCAGCCAATAAGCCACTATCATCTATTCTAAGCAAAGAATTCATACAACAATCGGCAAGTATTTAAAATATGTTGCTATAACGTTTACTTGTAACTGAGTATTTCTACATTTCAATATCAGTAATTTTATCTGAGTAAATTACTTGAATACATCTTCCACCACTGTATATTAATCATCCTCAGCAGCCTACTCTCCTAACACTGCTGCCCTGACCACCTGTCCCTCATCCCCCCAATGAGACATATAATAAGGTGCCAGTTATTTAGATATACATACTGTAGCTGACAAGTGCAGTCAAATACACCAGTCCTGCAATAAATCCTACCTTAAATGAAGGTTATAATGTTCTGTTTCGGTTGAAACTTCTTGTAGGCGTTGTTTTAACTGTATGATCCTTTTGAGGGCTGCAGTTTCTGGTGCTGTTGAACTGTATTTGCATTATATTGGTGGCTATTGTTTTGTCCACTCAATTGGGGGTCAGTGATCTTTATGTTTTGAAGAGGTTACGTGCCAGAAAGTTTAGCTTTGGCCAGGGCAGTGACCTCTTACCAGCTGTAACTCCATGAAGTCACTGCTCCCTGCTAACACTCTTTATTAGTGTGGCATCAGTCCTCCTATCCAACTCTAAGACAGCATTTAAGCATATTTTTCCAAATGTCCAACAATTCCTTTTATTCTTCAAACTGGAAGTTTTACTGACTGTGACTTTGCCCACTCAGCATTTTTGATGACGTGTCTATTGTGCAAGTTGAATGCACTTATTGTAAATCACTGCCAAACTCACGTATGATTAAATGATGTGATTTTACACTCCTCCTCCTTCATGTTCCGCTCTGTTTGCTCTGAATCACTGCATAATGTAAACTTAGTCAGCATTAGTATTACACAGGCCATAACTCGTGTTTGTCTTTTTAATGTATGACTCATCTGTTTTATTTCACGTGTTGCTGAATGTATTTGTGTAGTTTTTTGGTACTCTGCTTTCATATATAAGCTTTTGTTTTTAAAACAAGGCAAGTCAATCCCATTCTTATAGCACATTTTATATTATTATTTACATAGAATTCAGTCATTTCAAATCAGAAATCAATAAATGCTGGTGGATCAACCAAACCAAACCAATGCACAAGCAAATAGCAGTACCATGATTTATCACTAGAGGGTGCTCTGTGTTCATAGGTTTTAGAACAGCATTGTGTGCAAATATTCAAGCACTGTAATTAAACAAATACATGGAAAAGCTACAAAAAACATGCAAACATTCAATATTCTTGACCACTGACTGACACAGTTTTAAGTTTAGTCAAATACATTCTTAATACTTTTTAAAACTACAGAACTATGTGAAAAATAAAATAAAATAAAAGCTCTGTAAACAACCCGACCCATTAAATCTATTCCTAAGTAGTTTAATGTGTGTGTGAAATGTGCACAGGACTCTTGAAATAAAGATTATGCACTGAACAGACAGAATTTATATAAAAATGCAATATAAAATAAATTTTACATTAGGTTAATAACGTGATAATGAATCTACATAAAATAACAGCAAAAACAGCTTTCATGGTTTAAATACCAAAAACCTGAATCAATGAGTCAAGAGTCCAGAGGGTCACCATCCAGGGTAACTTCCTATTGGACAGCCAGGTGGATCTCTTGCTAGATTCAGCCAACAGGCAGGTTTTTGCTCTGCGTGACCTGAAGAAATTCAGTGTTCAACTCCCTGAACCGATTTCCATCTACACAGGCTACATGCACCCGGTGCTGGGGTTTGCTTTTTCTTGTCTGGCACAGCTCCTTGACTGTAGACCAAATTAAAAAGCTGGAAAGCAACGGGCTTGTAAAATAATACTTGGCCAGAGGTTCTCAGGTACGCTAGCACAGGGGTTCCCAAAACTTTCAGCCCACGACCCCCAAAGTAATGGTGCAAGTGACTTGCGACCCCCCACTATAAATGTATAAAAACATTGCGCGCAACCGCGCACGCACTATAGGCGTATCCAAACACGAGCATATTGACAACACAAAATAACTGATTCTGTCGCTAATATGTCGTAAATCTGTCGCAATGACCTCAGGGCTCAGAGTGGTCAAAGAAAATCAAATTTGAAACTCTTAGTCTATTTTAAATGTTTCTATTTTGTATTGAAGTTTCATTGTAACAGTAAAATAATTCAGTGTTTTTAATGAAACTTTACGAAACTGATAATGCTGAACGGTCAAAAAACTAAACAAACTAAATGGTAATTTTAAAGCTTATTGCTACAGGTGAAATATTTAAATTTGAAAATGAATGCATTAATTCTGAAATATTAAATTCGGAAAGTGTTTTCACCTGAAGATAAAAAAAGACTCCATGCGTAACAGGTATTATGAGATGGGTCTAAAAAGGTCAGATCACTATATGTTGCACACTGCTACATATAAGGTTTCCAGATGTCTGATACTTTTGCTGCAAGCTGCTGCCAGTTCACCAAGTTACAAAGGCTCATGGGTACCAAGCATTTTGTAAATATTTGTAATGCCACCTACTTGATTAAAACACACCCAAACTCCCGTCTGTGAGCGCCACAGATTTTAGTTTCACCTGATCACATTCCTGCAGTTCTCATGACAGCAACAGCTCTGAATCTTCAGGCAAATCTGCCAGAATACCGAACGGGTTGTTAGACAGGGTGGAGACAGTGTATCTACGTTGAATCTTGTTATTGTTTCGACGAGGCACATACAAGCTCATCGTGCGGCGAACAGGATTTTCCTCTGAAGAAGAACTGGGTGACACAGCGCTGTTATCTGCCAGAAGAGCCGGACTGCTGTGGCTGTGGCCGCTTCTTTGGATCAGGGGACCAGCTGCTTGAAATTGTACACCAGGTTTTGAATCTTTGATCTGGGGTAGGTTGACAGATTTTGGACGTTTGCCATTTGTTGAGGACGCTGGTTTTGGATTGTTGTCGTAGGGAAACTGTTGTGGGGGTAGGTTAGTGGGTTTTGAGACGTCTGGTGAGGGTTTGGAAGGACTATGGTCAAACAGGGGCTGGTCATGCTGGCACACAACGTGACTCGGCTTAGATCTGAAGTCATTAAGCTCTTCAGTTAGTTGGCTGATGATCTTCTCTTTGTCGCGAAGGCTCAACGTCAGTTCATTTATTTTTCTCTCTTGTTCATTGCAGTCATTTCTCATGTCAGCCTGGTTTCTCTGGGTGTAAACCTCTGTTGTACGTCTGGTGGTCTGGTCTGGTGATTGACTGGGCACTGACAATTTATATTCCCAGCTGTGTGAACAAAAAATGTTCTGTTATCACTTGACATTTCAGTTTTGTTACAATGAATTCCCAAACAGAAATAGAAAATATATTGAAAACTCCAGGGTGAAACATAAACTTATTCCATCAATATCATTTCAAAAGGCATTGATATAAAGATATCACCAATATTCTACACATATTTGTGTCTTGTGATATTTGGCTGAGGAAGATGGTGATGAATTTTGGGACTTAGCAGCTGCAGATAAAACACTTACCAGATTTTCCACATTTCTTGTACAAGCAGCCAAAACAAATGCACAAAGAATTATGGTGCTCGAAACAGCGATGCTGGTGATTACAGTGCAGGATATCTTTCTGTCATCTGAAATGACATAAAGATTACATAGAAATAAGATAGTTATATAATATTTTAGAAATGCGATATTGTATATTGTTGTTGGCCTTTTATGTGTTATCTGTAAAGACTTCTGGAAAAACTACAGATGTTGCCATATTGGAGAAAAATGATAATTGTAAAGGGAAAAGAAATGATGAGAGAACAAAACCCAAAACTACAGTTTTTAATCTGTATACATAATAGCGTAATTGATTATAGAAGACTTATACGTGGCAGTGAGGGTTAAAGCATGTGAATGTAGTTAAACCAGTTTATAACATGATTATTAAAGCTGCAGCGTACCTGGTATGTAAATATCGGTGACCCTCATCTGATTTATGTTCGGCTGGTGAACTCTGCAGGTGACCCTGTGATGAAAAGACACAAGTTGCAAGTTTTAGTTTTGTTAGTTATTAATTGAAATGTGTAGATTTTATGCTGGAAAAGCTTCTTTTTCACCAACAGTGGAGGACAGTATCTAAGTACATTTACTCAAGTACTGTACTTAAGCAGCTGGTCCCCTGAGTACTGCTGACATTTGATATTTTACTCTGTTTACTGTTTCACCCAGCATGCTTCATTATTATATTTCAATGTTTCACTGTGTGGTATTTGATCATTTAATTATGTTACAGCTAGGTGAAGTTTCCCATGGGAAAGATGCTCGTTAGAGAGTTTTCTTATCTGACTGACCCTGATAGCCCTTCAACTCAGGACAGTTGGTCCCTACTCCCTTCCTCCCTAAGACAGCTGTGTAATACCCTTACAGTATAAAACCACCTGTTTCTTCACTGGCACTTGGTCTTACACTCTGCAGACTGTTTGCACTCTGTATGTTTGTCTGACCCTTTGCAAAGAATAAAACCCTTAAAAGACGTCTAGATTGGACTCTTTATTTCAGAAGACTCACCAAAGGACATATTTCCATTTCAGTACAAATTGGAAGTACCTGTACTTTACTTGAGTACCTGTACTTTACTTGCGTATTTTCTTTTCATGCCACTTTCTACTTCTAGTCTACTACATCTCAAAGGGAAATATTGTACTTTTCACTTCACTACATATCTAAGAGCTTTAGCAGTTGCTTTATAAAGTAAGCTTTACAAACAAAACATATGAAGAGTTTAGAAAGTATGTTTTGTTAGTAACCTACCCAACAGTTGATACAAGTACAGTTGAAACGATTAGTCAGTTGACACAAATAAAATTGTGAACTATTTTTATCATTTAAGGTGTTTTTCATTTTAAAACATTTCATGGTTTCAAGCTTCACAAATATGAAGATTTGCTGCTTTTCCTTTTACATCTTATAATTATTTGAACGCATTGTTAATAATGTTGAGGTCTGGACTGAAGGTTGGACAAAACAAAGCATTATGAAGGTGTCACTGTGGGCTCTGGGTAATTGTGACGTAATTTCTCACTATTTTTAGAGTTTTTACAAACAATATATCGACTATTAGAGAAAATAATCAGCAGATGAATTCATAATGAAAATAATTATTAGTTGCAGTTCAATACAAAACAGTTCAGAATGAGAGCTCTCCACTTCAACAACTACAACAGGAAACCCTGCTTTTACAATAATACATGAGTAATAATAATATATCATTACCGTCCACCACTGAACTAATATGTTTCACGTTCTGTAGTTTAGAGCCCATAAACACGAGAGGAACTGCCTCATCTGTGCTGACACCACACTGACAAAATGTTTGTTTTTATCCAAGCTAGCAGAGTCGCTCAAGAGTTAGAAATGTCAGTCGGTCAGCCTGTCAGTCCACCACTTTGGTCCAGACTGTAATATCCCAACAACTATTAACTGTTTTGCCAGAGGAGGAACGACAGCTGTAGTAGCTCTTAGTCTTGTATCTGCTGCCATTAAATACACAATTCTGCCCAGGTTGAGAGAGCCTTTATTTTTGCTTGACACATATTGAATGTGGTATGTAGGATTTTGAGCTACAAACAAATGAGACTAAAACTTTAACCTCCTTTGGTGAGGTAAATAAAGCAAATGACAACTTGAGTATTAATCTGAAATTGAACCTGTTGGTGGTAGCAGTCGCTCTCCTTGAGACGGTGAAACATCCACTGGAGTTTAGATGACTCTTCTGAGTTTCAGCGTTGATGCTGTTCCCTTGTTCATCATGAAACGTTATCTCAGGCTTCGGGAACCAGCAGTTGGCTTCACACTGCAGAGTGTTTCCACCATCCGCAGCTGGAAGAGCTGAGAGCTTTGGCTCAGACACTGCACCTAGAGAAACAAGAATTATACAAGACGTGACCTTTGAACTTTCCATCCAACATACCTGTCAACATTTGTAAAATGAATAAATTTTGTTTAATCTGTTTAAACAGTCTGTATGCAATATTATCTGAAAGCATTTTGGGAATGCTTATTTGCTTCCCTGTCAAGAGCCTGATGAGATAAGATTGGTACCACTCTCACGTCTGTGTGGTTATCATAGCTTAGCGTAAAAAGTGGAACCTAGAAAACAGCTGTTTTACAGGGGTTTATGTTATGTTTACAGTTTTGAGAAGTTGCCAGGAAGTTACTTCTCTAAGCAAAGAAATAGTCACATAAGACACATAATTCTCCAGAAAACATCTGTCATTATTACAAATTGCCATTGTCATTACTGTTTTTACAGATTAAATAATTATTGTTTAATAATGAAACAAACTTTGTAACAAAAATCATTGTTAATTAACTTTTTTAAGCCGTGCATCATTACTGGTCGAGAGTCACTACTGTTATTGTCAAGTGAAATGAAAGAGGAATAAGAGAGAGGCATAAAACAATACTGCAATGTAACCCACACACACCAGCCCAAAACTCAGTTCTCACCAGATTTACTTCCCTTTGATTTCCCCTCCTTACACAATTCTTTTAATCTTTCCAAACACTACTACTTTTTGGGTGATCTGGCTACTGAATAAACTGAAATAAGTTTCAGTTTTAACTAATTTTATAACTATTACATTAATTTCTAATCCAACGCAAAGTAAAAGGATTCAAACAAGGTAGAAACATTGAACTCTCATACACTCCTGCGTAACGCAGCAAACCAAACAGCGCAACCAGGAAGAGACGGTGACACAATGCAAAAATTAAAAAGAAAGAAAAATAGTAAATTGTGTTAAACTTAGACCCATAGGTCCTGTCCACAGAGAGTTCAAGCTGTTCATGCAAAAGTTTTTTTTGTTGTTGTTTTTTTTTACATTTAACCCATTTAGCTGAAGCTTTTATCCAAAGCGACACATAATTGCTATATACTGAATGTCAGAGGTCGCACGCCTCTGGAGCAACTAGGAGGGGAAGTGTCTTGCTCAGGGACACAATGGTGGATGTGTCACAGTAGCAATCACAGTGAGAATCGAACCTGGGTTAGGGTTAGCCTAACCCTAACCCTAAACCCTAACCCTAACCCAGCATACTTACCAACATTTCAGACTATTTCTTTACATGTACCTGAAACATGACTTGTGGAATTACTAAAAATATTCATGGCAGCATTACCTATTGTGCAGACCCTTTTTGCTGTTTTTAAACCATTCAAACATTGTGTCAACCAAACCTAACCATCATACTGACACCAGCATCTGTAATAAACTAGGCCTGGACGGCACTCCAAGCTGGACCCTTCTTCATAACGGAAACAAGCAACTTTTAGGAGAGAGTAATGTAACTATGAATTTGTTTGGACATACCCACAACAAGCTCCACTGCAACGACCTGCCAAAGCGGCTTCTGGAGTGTCTTGCAAATGTATTTTCCTGTATCAGACAGCTGCACGTTGGTAACCCTCAGTGAGATGTTTCCATATTTCAGTTCATTCATGAAGAGGTTTGTCCTGAACTGGAAGTCCAGATTCTTCATCTCGTGGGTCTCACAGCCATCACGGTACAGAAAGACGATGTTTGGACGTAGACCTTCCTTCGACCACTCTACTGTTGGGATGTCATCGCTGACACTGATGTGGCAGGGCAGAGCGACAGTGTCACCAACAAGGGCCTGGATCTTCCTTGATACACTATTCTCCGAGGCTCCAACTAGGAAACAGAACAAAACAAAAAACATGGTGGTGGTGAAATTCATGAACACATAGCTGAAAAAATGCACTGCAGCCCATTACAGTCTGGCTTTTGCAATAGGCCTACAAGTCAAACAGTGTTACATTATGTGAAAGTAGGGTTTCGAATCCAATTTTACCTTAATGCCTCTGACAGTCACTTAAATGCAAGTCGATTCTCATGTCACTACTACTACTTGTGCCACCTGTGAAACCTGTTACTCTGTCAGGAGGTTAGTCCACCAGGTATAGGACCAGACTGACATTAGTTAATTAATGAATGAGACCTAATGACCATGGTGATCTGCTGACATTTAATTTAACACCGCCAATAGGTCAATGTTATGTTACATCTTATGATCATCATCATCTTGTATCAGGGTGCTGTAGCTTTTTAAGCTGTGCGTCATTACTGGTAAACAGTCGCTGCTGTTGTGTCATGTGATAAAAGAGGAATAAGACAGAGGTGTAAAAACCATACTGCACTGTAAGCTCTATCACATCACACAGCCCACCACTCAGCTCTTACCACATTTAGGTTTAATGTTGATTTTCCCTAATTACGCAATATGTTTTAACCATAGGTGTCATTTACACAGTGGACGCTGGGGACATGTCCCTACCACTTTTTTAAAGCATAACTTGCTAGCTTGCAGTCAAATAAAAAAAGAAAATGCTTTTAGAAAAGTTTATTTGCACATTAAGAAAATATTCAATGTCCCAAAAAGTAACTTAGGGCCTAAGCAAAAAACAAAACAAAACAAGCTATTGATTACAAAATCACCCAAAAACGTGCATGCAAACTAAACGGCTTCTTGACACAGTTTATTTGTTGCCAAGTTTTCCGTTCTCTCCTGTGGACATGACAAAAGAGCCTGGAAGACTAAATCAATCCTACATTTGTGTTGCCTCAGCAGGGATGGGCCTCCACAAGAGGTGATTGTATGATGCCTTACAGAAATATTTGGACAATCTATATCGTCAGTTAGGGGATAGAGATCTGGAACAAGTTACCACTGCCAAGAGGGAATGTTCCGACTTGCCCCAGTTTTAAGAACCAGCTCAAACAATGGCTCAAGACGCATCAAACCAACGGTCTTTGTTGTATTGTATGTGTATGGGTTTATTTACTGTGTGTTTACTTTACTAGATCCAGAACTTTACTCCACTAAATCGCACTTTAACATAATTAATACTACTATACTACTACTAGCCTACTACTTAATTTTAAGTGACGCCATACTATTGAGTGGTCCATCTACCTAATAACATGAAACACAGAAAACTATCAGTTCTAAGTTATTTGACAATGTATTCATTAGGCCTATTAATCCAACGGAAAGTAAATGACTCAAAACAGAAAAAAACATTAAACAGTCATACATACCTGCACAACACGACAAACCAAACAGGAAAGCAACCCGAAAGAGAAGCCGACACATGGCGATAACTAAAACTAATAAAAAACAAAACACATCGAAACAATTGATCTATTAGGCTACCGGTTTCAAAAATTAAAATTAAATTGAGTGTCTGAAACTTAGGAAACGACATCCATAGCTCCTGTTTGCAGAGCAACCCGAATTATACGGACCCTCTCCGGTGCGTGCAAAAGGTTTACTTTACTATTCTGGGCTACTTTCGATTTATAGACTATTGAAGATGGGAAGATGGTGCGTTCAATGCGACCGGGAAACAAAAGTTATATGAATGAAAAAAAATCTTCTTAATTGTTTTGGGGGTACCTACGCTTTGAAAATTAGACAATCCTGGTAAAATGGGTGGCTATGGCTTGGCACAAAAACATGTTTTGCTTTTCATTTGTCAAGTTAAAGTGAGCTTTAAAGCTAAATGTTTTTTGTTACCTGTTTAGCTAGAGGAACTATAATAAATAGGGGACAGAGTGTACCATGGTAGTCTGCCTCAAATAAAATGGATAATTAAAGTGAATGCATTTAACTGCAGTAAACAATGATGAGTGAAAGTAAACTGTGAATAATTTGACTAAGGCTATTCGATCAAAACAAGATTTTCAGACACAAAAAATAATCAGGGAGAATGTTTCTACTTATTAGGTCTACTTTTCTCAATGGAGTTAAATTGATTGTCAGCGGGAGAATCTCAGTAATCACTCAATGTGTAGGCTATTTCCATTCAATCATACTGACTAATTGTACACAGTGGAGAAATTACAGTAGCCTACACAATGCAACACTGCACAATACGATGATAGCTCGGGGCACACATATGATGGAGATCTCGTTGCCCATAGAGACCTCGTTGCCCCAGCGCGTACGGTAACCAACCACACCTGCATAAACAAAAGCAAGTGCACCATCATTCTCGGCTGGAATGAGAGCGAGAAGGGAGTGCTGTTCTGAGTGGGTGGAGTAAGCTGTGTTGAGACCACTGGGGCTTCAATACCAAACTGAAATATTGTTTTATGTCAGGGTAACAGTCTTGCTGATCTTTCATGTTGATCCTGTTCCATCGCAACAATCGCACCGACGCTCACCTGGACTTAGCGGGTAAGTTCAATTCAGTTTCAGCAGACTTTCGCCTTTGACTGGTTGGTAGTCTTTTATATTTCTATGTATTCCCATAGAAAAAAGCAGGATCGTAATCAGCCAGTAAATTGAGGACACTCAGACAAGCCAGTTTTCCCAAATAACAATAGTCTACTGGAGCTGAATTAGTTTTGAAGGGATTTGAATTTGTTTTTTTAAAAACAACAAAAACAACAGAAATTTCTTTTTCTATTTTTAACATTTTTTGTGCACCCCAGGGGATATCAAGCAAACAGCTGTTGGTTTATTCATTTTAAGAATGGCTTTTTATCTGTTTTCGATTTCCAACACAGATGATGACCTCATGCCTCATTTTGTTTGTAGGAGGAGGGGGAGGAGGCATACTTTAAATAATTTATTATTTAGAGTGCAGGCACTTTTTAAAGTGGACCTAATGGAGAAATAACACATGTTGCTTTTACTGGAATGCTGCGTAGGCTACAGTTATAGGGGAAGTGGATCACTTGACATAGGCGTTGTCCAAGGAGAGAAAACGGCCTTGCATGACTCTCTGCTTTTAACATGTATGTTTTCCCTGGAAAGCCTGAAGCCATGGGCTCACACCTGCCAGTTCAGTAGCTGCTGTGCCTCAGGAGACCTTCACCCCATGTGAGAACCACAACAATGGAGTGGAGACTCAATACAAACTGGGTTCATGTTTAGAGAAATAGGAAAGGAGATCCAAATCTTCAGCACAAGGACTTCAGATCAGGCGTCAGGACGATAAAATAAGCATAATAATAAAATAAAAACTTTTACTAAAACCGTCTTCGGTAAACAGACTTCGGGATCTCTCTGTCTGACTTCAGTGGATGCAAGTGTCTCGCTGTCCTTCTTTCATGTTTGGATTACTTGGGCTGTAAGAAAAACTGACACAAGAGTCAAATCAGGGAAGTAGCCTACACACCGTCTTCATTGTTGGTGAGACAATCAATTTAATGCTTGGATTCACTTCCATAAAGTTGGGGGGCCTGTGGTAGACAGAAAGTTTGATATCTTTAACTTGTTTGTATAACTTCAGAGCCTTAATCAATATCAAATATTTTTTAAAAATCGTAAAACATAGCCTTCTGGGAGCCAGTGTGACTGAAACGGGAGTGTTGTGAGCCCTCTTTGAATCCTGTAAGCAACTAACCTCTCAGCAGATACAGACCACAACAATTAGATTTGAATTACTCAATCAGATATCGATATCCTGAAGGGGACTGAAACAGGTGTGCTTTGAGCCCTCTTAGTTCTGTTAGAAGCCTGGGAGCCGTGTAACCTCTCAGCAGACTTGTGTTTTAAAGAAATGAAAGAGTTGCAATAATCAAGATGTGAGAAAATGCTGTATATTTTTCCAAGTAATTTGGTTTCTGGGAACAAGCTGTATGTACTGAAAGGGGACCAGCAGATGGCAGCATTTGACCAGTGAAATGCAGGGTCCGAGCTCAATTAAATTTGGGTCAAAATATATTTAACAGGAACATTGTTAATTTGTTATTATTTGGTTTGGAGGAGAATATGTGTTTATTGAACACAGCATAAACAACAATTGAACACGGCATAAACAACTAGCCTATGCAGAAAAATAGCTACGCAGACAAACTTCAGTAGTAATAATAATAACAACACAAATGTTTAAAAAACGTAGTAATAAATATATAATGACATATAAGAATATGTTGTTTTACATAGGCTACAGACTATTCACATGCTCGTTAAAAAAACCCTGTGAAAATGTGCATTTAAATATGCCATGTATATACAAGTATTTACAAAAAGCAGTAGCCTATAATTGTTGTTCACTTGTGGTCTTGAAGGGGACATTTCACCCCAAAATCAAAAATAGACATATTTATCCCTCCTACGTGCTATAATGCTATTTATAGCTACTCTATCGTCATCATTAGGCTACTGCATGATGATTTAAACCATGAGTTTTACGTTTTTATGAGTTATGAAAGAAGAGAAACGTAATAAAACTGTTTTATCTGTTTTCCGGGCTACTGTTGTGTGCGCGTGCAATACTGACATAGGGCCTATAAAGTTTTTTTTCGTTTAACATTATAAGAACAACATTAAACCATTACGACATGAAAACTAATACTTCAGTATCAACATTACAAATAAATTGTAGCCTATAGTAACTTCTAAATACAACCCCGCCTGTCCACCATGCATGTTCCTGTTCAATGTGCACCGGATTTAAA
The DNA here is from genome assembly GCA_024633595.2 of Lepomis macrochirus. Classification (NCBI taxonomy): domain Eukaryota; kingdom Metazoa; phylum Chordata; class Actinopteri; order Centrarchiformes; family Centrarchidae; genus Lepomis; species Lepomis macrochirus. Next base: position 20,304,949 of record JALXJV020000002.1, read on the forward strand.
ATAAATAAATTTAAAAAAAAAGATAAAGGATGAACTTAAACAGTGATAAAACAGCTATGTACTGAAAAGGGACCAGCAGATGCCCACATTTGACCTTGATGTGCAGGAACGAGTTTATTTAAATTTGGGTGTAAGAGACTTAACAGGAACATTGTTAATTTGGTTTGAAGGAGAATATGTGTTTATTGAACACAGCATAAACAACAATGTAGAAAAGAACAGGTACACAGGTAAATTTCAGTAATAATAATAACACAAAGGTTTAAAAAACTTAATAATAAATAAGAATATATGTTATTTTACATACCACTCACATTTTCGTTTAAGAAATTCAAATGATATAAAAATGTGGCAGCAGTCAATTGTTTTTCCCTTGTTGCCTTGCAGGGATCATTTACCCTAAAATTAAAAATACATATTTATCCCTCTTCTTAGCCACCTGCTATATAGTGCTATTCATCCTCTATCGTTATCATTACAGCACGATGATTTTTATAAGTTATGAAAGCAAAGAAACGTAATAAAACTGTTTTATCTGTTTTCAGATCTAGTGTTGTGTGCAATACTGATAAAACGTGGTTGTAACAAGAACTTTGAGTGCTTGTGCTGGTTGATCATTTGAAGAGTTTGGTGTTTCCGTCAATGCACCTGCATGCCATTTAGGGAAACTCTGCTGCATCCGGGCGCAGTGATTGGCTGAGGCCTGGGGGCTGGGGGTGGGGCAAATTGACAGGCTACACACTTGTCAACCTCAGCAGTGGACAAGGGAAATTATCTAGTCTTGTGCTTTCATCGCTCGGGGCAAACAATGGCATTAGCCTGGATGCTATCAGACTTAGCGGTCATTTTCTTTCTTTTTGGCACTTGCGAAGGAAAATTAGTCTCTGCAAATGTAGGAAAGTCCGCTAATTTGACCGCTATTGAGAAATGCACAGATGGCGAGGAATTCAAACTGATGACACATGACATGACTCGGACTGTGGCGAGTCTTGTTGGAGGTGTTTGGACGGCAGAAAGTGGTTACAAAGAGAGGATAAAACACCTCTCAGAGTTTGGTGTGGTATTAACCCCTGTAAACTACAACGACAACGGAATCTATGAGTTCACCTGCGGCAGCCGCGTTGTTACCGTCATCGAGCTGGAGGTTATTACAGCCTGCGATGTCTCTGTGACAGACGGAGAGACAGTCACGCTTCCGTGCCATTCTTTTACTGCGGGTGGATCTGCAAAGGTTATAAGATGGGAAAGAAACGGAGAGCTTGTGACTGAGCTGGACCCCTCCTCTGAAGAGATCAGATATGCGGCTAAATTTAAGAGAAGAGTGTCGGTGTCACCTGATTGGTATTTCAATGGGGACACGTCGCTGACTTTTGAACGGGTTGAGTCTGAAGACCAAGGAGATTTCGTCTGCTACGCCCAAGATAAAGATGGAAAGAGGAAGCCTTTTGCTGTGAGGATGAGGGTTAAGAAGGGTAACCTGGATCACAGCACCTCCAAACCACCGCCTTCATCTGTGAGTGCTAGCCTCCTTTCTAAAAACAATAAATAAAGCTCACATGTTTTAGGCCTGTATCATTCATAATCATCTGTCGTGGTGTCTAACTTCTTTCTCTTTTTGTCTTGTCCCCTCTGTAGCCGACACAGAAAGAGATGGGAAATTGGGCCATTGCCATAGCAGTGGTGTGTTTCATTGTAGGCGTACTTTTAGATGCTGGGCTTCGTTGGTTGCTAAAATACTGCAGATCAAATAAACCCGAAACAGATGTGGAGATGGACCCTTTCACTGGGAGTCACCCTGCTGTTAACGGGGGCCTTCAATAGGAATGCAAACGATTAATTTGCATCTTAATGTGTTATAACTCATGAATATTGGTTGTGCCTCTTGTATTTTGTCCTATTTGTTTACTTTGTTTAACTGTGCTGCCATTTTTTGCTATTGCCTGAGGAACTTCTTTGCCAATAAAGCGCATTCTGAGTTAAAATGTGATCATCTTTTGTTCATCATTTCTTGTGTTTTGTGTGAGGTGGAGTGCAGTAGAGGTCTCACTTGACCAACTAACTAATCGACAAAGTGAAATAGCCTAATTCTTCTCTCAAAAAATTAATAAAACGGTTAATGGAATAAAAAGCATAATTTAAAACTAAGTTGTGGTACACTGTAATTTCGTTGTGTCAGTCGGGTGCCAACAAATAAGCCTACTTAAAAAACAACACTGAGAAGGTAGGAACACTTTTTCGGAGGACAGTGGGAATAAATTAAAATCTAAGTGTTTTTGTTAATGTTACCTGCTGGTTACAGTTGGCCTATTAGACAAAAAACTAACATTTACATACATCATGCTGCCCCAAATTACATACCCGGTGTGGTAAATTGAAACAGCAAGAAAATGTCCTAATTTTAAAAAAAAATCTTTTCAGGGGAGAAGTTAAATGTTTTTTTCTTATGCTGTCCCAAATAACCTGATGTCCCAATATACCTGAATTCACCCTAATTTCATCATCTGCTAATCATACAACACAATTCTGTACCTCTTTAAATGAAAGTGTTTAATACTTCTGAAATACATTTTTTAAATGGACGCTCATTTAAAAAAACAACATCATCTTAATACTGAAAAGAGCAGCCTTTCAGGTCGCCGCCCCTGCAGGCAGCAGATCGAGTCCTGGCACGCAGGAAACAGCATAGTGATGTAATCTTAAATGTGGAGGAAGGAAGAAAGAAAAATACTACACCTTTTACATAAAAGTAGCAGCACAAATCTATGAAAATACTCTGATAAGTAAATTGTAGATACGTGCATTAGCCCATTATGTGTAGGCTATTGCAATATAATTATAGACCTTAGGGCCAACATTAACACGCAAGCAGCATTAAATGCGACAGTTGGTCGAGGTAAAGCTACTTTTAATTATTTTGAAATGTGATCTGTGCAACAATTGACAATCCACTATTATTAGGAACCCTTTAAAATGAAAGTATCGACTTCTTGACTTTCTTTAGGCTCCCTCAAACATTGCTCAATTCAGCAGACATGACATGCATTACAATCCCTCAAACCAGAGGTAACTCTAGATGAGTCATCTTCCTGCACAGTAGACCAAGTGACAGTCAGTCACTGTTAACTGTGTTTTTCCGCCCTGACATGTTTCTACAACTTTGATTTGACGGAGAGTCCTGCCACCTAATGCATCTGATTGGCTAACAAACCCTAACCCACGGATGCAACGATTAGGCTACTAACTAATCAGAGGCATAATTGTCGAAATTGGAGCAGTGTTTACTGCAGCCAGACTGCTTAAAACAGTGTTTTAAGCAAACAATGTTTGATAGTGTAATAATTTTTCACTTCCAGTCACTGAACCTTCCCTGAAACTGTTTAGAGCCATCCATGCCCATCTCACACTTCCAAAACCTCTGTTTTAAGGAAGGAATGAAAAGGAGAACTCATGTCATCATATTTGCAAGGCGATATGTAATACACAAACATGCGCACAAACAGAAAATGCACTTGCTGCAACCTTGTTGGTTTTTATAAAATAATGGCAAACACATAACATTTCAGAAAGTTAGAAGAAACATGGAAAAAATATAGTAATTAATGTCAATGTATGATGCATTTACACACAAAAACAAGATTAGAATCAGAATCAGCTTCTATTCTTCTAATTTATCTGTTGTGTCTATTATTAAAAACAATAAAGCTGGCAAAACAAATAGCACGAATCATGACCGCCTATTGCTCTGGCCGGTCTGGCAGTTTGGTTTTAAACATGGCACAGATATGCATATTTTTTGTTTAAAGGAGCTTTTAGACTTGTACAACAGGCATAATTCCACAATTTGTATGTTTTATATGCCTCTAAAGCTTTTATAAGTTACACAACAGATTCCCAAATTTCTAGTGAGAATTCTGGCTTTTGGTGTGCTCATCAACGTTATGTAAAAACTCTGTGTCTATTTGTGTTCATTGAGTTAGACAGGAAAGCAATTCCTCTCATTTTCTCTTTGATTTTTATATGGGCAATTTATCAAAGTTGTTAAACGGCTGTGGGACAGGTTGTATGGTTGATTTCACTAACATCAACCACTTAATGTATGCAGACAATTTGGTGGTTCTTTGTCCAAGCAGAGGTCACAGTGTTTAAGATTTAACTTAAACCTTCTGCAGATGTGTTAAATATTATCAATAGCCAAACTTATTTCATCGAGTAGTTACAAAAAGGTTGCCACTTCCTGCTGAACTCATTTTGATGCCAGAAACAGGTTTAGTGATTATCTGACACACACGGCAACCAGTTACTATGCACCTTCACAGGTCCAGTGCATAACATGACATGTGGTGACTTTGCCAGCAATATAGACGTTACAGTAACAAATAACCATACTAGGGTTGTTGTTAGGCCTCTTCCCACTTCAGTTTTAATGTAATCTAACCTAACCCTGCATATTTGATGGATTATTCATGCTGCAGTAGATTGGATAGAAACAGGGTTGAAATGTCCTATGACAAGTTAAATTTGGTTAGGCTGTGGAAATTAACTGGAAACTGTCAAACGATTATAATTTCAAGATAGAAGGGTCCCTGTTGGGGTTGTAACTTTATTTCATGCCAATGAAAGTGCTAATTAAATGGAAATACATGTGTTCTGTGAATGGAAGATCATATGCAGTGTTTATTTTGTAACTGAAGGAAAATAAGACTGAAAAATAATAACAAATAGTTACACCAAAAAACACTTGGTTGTGTTGTGAGTTGTTATGGGAATCTCTCTCTCCTCTCTCTCTCTGGCTCTCGCTCTCTCTCTCCTTCCCCCTCTCTCTCTCCTGCCCACTCTCTCTCTCTCTCTCGCTCTCTCTCTCACTCTCTCTCTCTCTGGCTCTCGCTCTCTCTCTCCTTCCCCTCTCTCTCTCCTGCCCACTCTCACTCTCTCTCTCTCTCTGGCTCTGGCTCTCGCTCTCTCTCTCTCACTCTCTCTCTCTCTCGCTCTCGCTCTCTCTCTCTCTCTCTGGCTCTCCAAAACAAACAAACTAAAACTACTGGGACGCCTGAGGAAGCAGGGAGGGAGGAGTAGCCAAATGATTTGCAGATAAAGGCTTCAATACAAAACTGAATGTTTGTTTTCTGTCTCGGTAGGTCTTTCGTTTTAATCCTGTTCATCGCACCGATCGACGACTGGGAAACTGAAATTATTATTCTGCTCACTGACTCTGTTCTGGACTTAACAGGTAAATTCATTTTAATTTCAACAGATTCTGACTTCTGTTAGACAACTCCCTTAGATATCTGTGTTTCTATTTATTTTCCAACTGAAGGTTTTGTGCACCCCAGGAAATATTAGGCTACCCTAATCAAGGAGGTGTTGGATTATTTGTTTTAGGAATGGCTTTATTTTTTACAAATATGCCTACGCTTCATTTTCAGTTTGTTGATTTCCAACACAGCTGATTTACTGATGTTATATGATGTTTCCATATTTTGTAGAAGGAGGAGGAGGCAAACTTAGAATTACGTTGCGTATTTTGAGTGAAGGTACTTTTCAAAACAAGGTTACAAAGAGGAGCTGTTGGAAGCGCTACAATGACAGATAAAGAGGAACAAGAACGTTTGCGGCTACAGGACGTCTGTGTTTACATTTTTCATTGGAACCGGATCTCTTCCGCATGCCTGTCAGATAGACCAACGCTAGGCGTTGTCCAGAAAGAGGTCCTGCATGTCACACGATTTATGTTTAGTTTTATATTTAAATATATTATAGTTTTATTTATATAGGGCTACGCAGTTCTGGACAGTATCATATGAGGTCGGCTAAATGTAAGTATTTCCTTTTCATGCCACTTTCTACTTCTTCTCAATTCAGAGGAAATGCTGTACTTTTTACTTCCCTACATTTATCTGGAAGCTTTACTTTACAATTTAAGATTACACACAAAACATATAAAGAGAGGGACTCGTTCTAACTATGAAGTAACCAACATGTACATTTTGTTTTCCCAGGAAAGCCTGAAGCCATGGGCTCACAGCCAGTTCAAGTAGTCAGCCAGGGCGTCACCCAGCTGTGCCTCAGGGGATCTTCAATCGATGTGAGGAATCTAACTGTGGAGGGGAGACTCAATACAAACTGGGTTCACTTTTACAGAAATAGGAAGGGAGATTCCAATCTTCAGCACAAAGACCTCAGAGAGATGTCTCTCTCCCAGGCTGAAATGCGCAGAGGAAACTTTTCTCTTAATCCTTTCTTGGCAAACACTCAGGATATTTTGTTTTTCTTGGAGATCTGCTGTGCTTTCAGTTAAGCTACCTACTGGAGGTCGATGTAGACCTCAAGATGTGCTGTTTTGAAAAGTGACAGAGGGACGAAAAGTGCAGGGAAGTGCACTCTTTCTTTCATGTTTGGATTATTTGGGCTGTGACAAAGTGACACAAGAGTCACGTCAGAGGAGGATACGCCGCCTTCATTGTTGGTGAGTACAGTCAATTTAATGCTTGGATTCACTTCCATAAAGTTGGGGGACATATGTTTTGAAGAAGGTTTGATCTCTTCTAACATGTGGTATGTTTGTAGCTACGGAGACTCAAATGTAATCAATAAGGTATCAAAATAAATCCTAAAACATATTCATCTGGGAGCCAGTATAAAGGGGCCTGGCAGGTCCGTGTATCATCCGATCATTCAATTATTCCATTTAATCTGGCAAACCAAAAACGAAAAAACGAATCAATATTTCGTTTTTCTGTTTTTCTGAATGAACCAAATATGAAAATTGAAGTTTGTTTTTCCTGCTTTCAGCTTGAAATGGGAAATATAATAAACAAGGAAACCAAAACGAAATAATGGGTCGAATTTACCTTTTCTTTATTTTTCTTTATTTGTTTTCTCATTTTCCATTTCTGGTTTGCACATGCGCAGTGGATAATCTGTGGCTAAAGCGTGGAACAAGCCTACGCAGCAGTATCCCTCAGTGGAAAGACTGTATAGCTGCAGCCTGGACCCTCTTGTCTCTGCTCTCCCGCCTGGTGCCATCCGCGAGCTTATGTTGCAAAAAAAAAGCTCGCGTCTGGTTCGATCTTCCTCGTATAGGCAACTTTAGTGTTTTTGAACTGAACTGTAACGGCAACCATGCGAATGAATAAAATACTTAATAAAATATTTGTCAATAAGATAAATGCAGATTATCTGAAAAAAGTAGCTGCTTAAAAACACGTCTGTCTAAAAGAACCTAAATACACACGGTAGACAGACTTTAGACCCATTCTGAGATCACTATTGTTCTGACAACAGCCCCAAAAGTAACTCAACAACATGTGACCTCCCAGCGTTAGGCCGACTCAGCATGCTGAGAGAGCGAGAGAGAGAGAGAGCGAGAGAGAGAGAGAGAGAGAGAGAGAGAGAGAGAGAAAGAGAGCACTGCTCACAGCTTCAGGGCTCGTACTTGTTCAGGTGTCCCTCGCAAAACTGTAATCAGAACATTTGGATATAAATGTTGTCGCTCAGTGTCAAGTCTGTGTATCTGCTGCACAAACAGTTAACAGTCCGCCGCAAAGTATCGAGAGCAGCAATAACACGACACACCTGCTTTGGATAAAAGCGTCTGCCAAATGTCTGTGTGACCGCCACACAGACACCTGTCCTCTGTGTCTCTGTCCTCATCAGAGACACTCTGCTCTGTTTGACCGTCTCTCTGCTCCAGAATGCTTCATTCTCTCTGAAGCCACTGTGAGCTGCACTTTATCAGAGGTGCTAAAGTTAACATTTATGTAGATGTGTGTGGGCTCGTGAGATGTATGTCTGATCACAAGTGTTTCAGTTTTCTACCTCCGCTCGTAAATGTGTCCGAGTTAGGTACCAGTTCAGTCCCAGACGGGCTCTGTGTCTGTCAGAACATATAAAGGGGACAACCATCAGCAGAGCGATATCACAGGGTAATGCACAGCAGAGGGGCAGGTAGATTTAAAATTATTAATATTAAAATAATTATGACTTCATTCTGATAAGATTACGTTTTATTCTCATAATAGCCTGTTATATCTCCAAATATTATTCTGTTACTGTCAGAGGACGTACATAGTTTCTAAGTTTCTAAATAAAAGCTCTCATCTGGTTCACTATACCTCGCAGGCTACTTTGGTGTTTTTGAACTGAATTGTCCGACAGCAGCGTCAATCATGCGCTTCAATAAAGCTGTTAATCAAGAGAAGAAGCAGCAGAAAGAGAAAGAGTCGGATTCACGGACAAGTTCAGTTTGTTGCAATGAATTGAAACGTAAACTTTTCTTTTAAAGGGTGAAATAGGATGAGTCTGTGTTCCTACTAAAGACGCTGTGCGCATTTACGCACGAGGTCATGAAGCATAACGTCACTGATTACAAGAATTTCCCGACACTCCGACAGGATCAGTCAGGATGAACCGACAGCAGCCTCTCTGACCATGAAATTGGTTAAACCATCAGGGGAGCTGCCGTCTGGTTAGGGGCCGAGCTCCCAGTTTGCACCCTGCCTACAATCTCGACCACCGGAGAGGGGGTTGTAGCCAATTCTGTGGTCTGGTCTCTGCCACACCGGCCACTGGTCGCTACCACAGTCTCTAAGGGATGGCTCCTGCTGTTCTTTGTCACACAAACTGTGGCTGTACACCTTTTTAAAAAGTTTCAAGTTTTTATACAGTCTATGGTTCCAAAGTAGACCTAAAGAGACCTTAGATCATTTAAATTGTGATGATACAATTTTTTTTGTCTAATAGAGAGGAATGGATCAAAGTAATTAGATGTGTTGAGGAATTTTCTAAGAGAAAGAATGAACTTGAATAAATCTGAATAAATGTTGGCTGAATAAATCTGTTTATTAGTCTACCAAATGTGAACTATCAGAAGTTAATGGTATCCCTGTGAAGAACCCAGTTACATACCTGGGTGTGATAAGAATGAAAAACTCTGCAATAACCTAAACTTCAGCCCTATGATTAAAAAAATAATGAAAAGGGTTCAACATGTGGTGGATGAGGCATCTTTCACTGAATGGTAGAGTTCTACTGTCTTATACTGAGGGAATATCCAGATCTATGTATCCTTATCTCTGGAAATGCCTAATAAAATATACAAAGAATTAAATAAGATCTTATTTAATTTCATTTGGAAGAACAAATGTCTTTATTTAGGGAAAGATAACCTATGCAACATAAAAAATTGAGATCTGAAGGTTTTAAGTTTTGAAACCTCAAACAATACTTTCCAAAGTTAAATGACTAACTAAGTTGTTAAAAAAAGACTACAAAATCAATAAATTATTGTGAAATTATCAAACTTTTATAAAAAAGCTCTAATGGCCTGGAAATGAATAGATAGTATTTTATTCGCATGGATGACGTTATTCAAGTCAAAAACAAGTATGTAGACGACATCGCGAATCAGACTTAATCTTTTGATTTGGCGAGAGAGGGCATGAGAGGAGGCTCCACAGTCTTGGGTTGCTGCCGCACAGACCACTGCTGCCACTGGTTGGTGTGGTCGCTACCACTAGGGGCGCTAAAGATACTGGTCTCTGCCAAACAGACCAGTTTCACAGACCAGTTTCACAGACAGTATCTTTAGCGCCCCTACCAGTGGTCTGTGAGACCAGACCACAGAATTGGCTACAACCCCTGCTGCCACCGGATTCCAGCAACAGGAAATAACGTTACTTATTTACTCATGGATTTGTTTTTCCGGTGTCGAAATGTTTCTTGGTGTTGGTGAATTATAAAAACATCACTTAATTTCTGGTTAAAATGAGTTGTAATGTGCCTTACTGAGATTGTAAAGGGTAAAATACTGCCGATTTATTTTTAGTAATGCGTTATATAACTGTGTTACATCAAAAAGTAATACATTACTGTAAATGTGTTACTTTTGTAGTGCTTTACTCCAGGATGCAGCCATACAGTTGGCTCTATACTGCTACTGGACACTGCTTCGTAAGCTTGTTCCAAGTGGGTTGGTTATCCACTGCACATGCGCAAAAAAACAATTGACGGCACCGTGGAAAATGAGAAAACAAATAAAGAAAAATAAAGAAAAGGTAAATTCGACCCATTATTTCGTTTTGGTTTCCTTGTTTATTATATTTCCCATTTCGAGCTGAAAGCAGGAAAAACAAACGTCAATTTTCATGTTTGGTTCATACAGAAAAACAGAAAAACGAAATATTGATTCGTTTTTTCGTTTTTTGGTTTGCCAGATTAAATGGAAAAATTGAATGATCGGATGATACACGGACCCTGGCAGCTGAGGAACCTGTGTGCGTTGCTTTTGCTAGAGAGACCAGCAGATGGCAGCATTTGACCACTTTGTTGTTCGACGCTGTTGCGACTCGGTCATGTGACGTCTGCACCGGACATGTGTGGATGTGTTAATTCAGTCACTGCTCTATCATCTCGGCAGTTTCTGAGAGGCAATCCAGGTGAAATAATGGCACCGACAAGTATGCTCTTTGCAGTTATTTTCATTTTTACTGCCAATCGCGTTTTAGGAGAACTTATCTCTTCAAAATTGGGAGACTCGGTTAATTTGTCCGCGCATGAAAAGTGCAGAGATGGCGAGGGATTCCAGGTTATTCATCGGCTGAAAGATGACAGCACCCGCACTGTGGCGACACTTGTCGCCGGAGTTTTGATGCCACAAGAAGACTGGCCGAGTTGAACAACATTCCGCGCTTAGTATTGTCTTAAACCACGTAAACTACAACGATAACGGATTGTTTGAGTTGACCTGCGGCAGCCTCTATACTTTAATCGAGCTGGAGGTTATCCCATTTGACGACGTCTCTGTGACAGAGGGAGACACGGCGACTCTTCCCTGCTATTCATTTACTGCAGGGGAATCTGTGAAGCTTGTAAGATGGGAAAGAGGCAGAGAGCTTGTGGCTGAGCTGGACACCTCTTCTGGGGAGGTCAGATATGGGACTGAATTTGAGAGAAGAGTTTCTGTGTCAGATTACATGATGGGGAACACTTCGCTGACTTTCGATCAGGTTAAGTTTGGCGACCAAGGTGATTTCTTCTGCCACGCCCAAGATAAAGATTGGAAGAGAAAGCCTGTTGTTGTGAGGATGAGGGTCAACAAGATGAACCGGGATCAGACCACCTCCAAACCACCTGCTGTGAGTATAGGCCCTACGCCTCCTTTCTAAAAAAGCTCCCATGCTTTAGGCCTCTATCATTTGTAATCAAAATGTCTGTCTCATTGTCCCACCGGGTCTGAATTTAATTCCTCTATTTTCTTTTTTGTCTTGTCCCCTCTGTAGCCGACACCGAGACCCCGTCAGACGGAAACGTGGATCGTTGTCGCTATAGCAGCTGTGGTGTGTTTGATTGTTGCACATTTAGCCGCTGGGTTTGGTTGGTGGCTGAAATCCTGCAGATCACATTAACTTGAGAACCCGCAGGGTCCCTGCTTCAGGGCTATATTTAAATAGTAGGCCTATTAAACCTGCTGATGAAACGACTGATGAAACATCTGTAGCCATACCTGTCAAGTTTTGGATTTGAAAATAAGGGAAATTTTGCGGCGCCCACCGCGAGCAGTCCCACCACCCCAACCAAGCTCCAGTAGCCTATCCCTTTTAAGACAGGTGTCTAAATGAAACCGCAAAAGGTTATATATGAAGGGCATTTATTTAAATACTTATTTGCATATTTTCTAATCATTTAACATTGCTTGTCTTTACATTTACATATTATTTTCATTCCACACATTCTTTTCATTTCATAGGCTGTTGCTTTTAAAGTTTTTTTTTTAATTTCACATTACTTTTCTTTACTCTTTTAGTGAGTTATTGTACAAATTTGTTGCAGACTTTGCTTCTTTAAGACTGTTTTGGAAGGAGTGTATTTGTGGGCTCGGCCAGAGTGGTTAATTTTACATGAGAGTAGAGCGCAAACTCTGTGGCGAGTTCAAGGGCGACAAAACGTAGCAAAACGGTGGTTCCCTGAACACCCCGTTGTGTACGCAAGCGTACTGCTTTTTCCTGCCTTTTTAATGCCGTTGTGTTTACAAACCTGTGGCAGCTCATTGGGTAACACCTGAGACACGCACACCAAACGGGAGAAAACATACCTCGTAGGCCTACCCCTTGCAGAACGTTGCGCAACGTTTCAAGGAAACATGTCGTTCAATCAGAAAACATTGCAAACCGGTGCAAAACGTTTTCTGATTGAACTCGCCCCTCTTGTCTAACGTCTACCTGCAGGTGGCAGTTATCGCGAGGCTAGTGACAGAGCTCACTTTGGGAATGTTTTTTTTTACTCCGCCCGGGCCCGGGGTATTTTTACTTTTTAATAACGCAGGTTAAAATACGGGAGATTTAAGGGAAAATATAATTCGGGAGGACGGCGAGAAAGAAAGGTAAAATATGGGGCTTTCCCGGCCAAAACGGGATACTTAACAGGTAGCCTATGTCTGTAGCATATTAATGATTATTTCACTTCTTTCTTGAACTGCAGTATTTATTCTAAGCACACTGGGCTTCAAGGGCATATACCTGTGCTTAAACTGTGTATAGGAACGTGTTAGCGTCATTGTTCTCTGAGATATAAATCTGCCAGGCCATGCTATCCACAAATGATACATGTTAGCACACAGCTTTAATTGCATAGCATATTAAAACATCATTCATTATTAATCAATCAATTGAGATAATATTTAAAACCCTTAATGTACGAATGCATCGGCCAAATAAATATCCACTATAGCCTACTCCTTATTGTCATGATTGAAATATTTAACTATAAAAACCGAGGGACCAATAGCTTATATTTGAGTGTATGAGAATGTCCACAATGTTTTGGTATCAACTGTTTTGGTTTCCATTGATTTAATTGACTTATGGCCTATAATGTGTAAAATAATATGCCTTTTTCTGGTTTCCACCTCGGACCCTGTTTCACTTTCTTCAGTCGTGAAATTAAAGGAATATAAAGAAATTGAGGCTTTGCAGTGTGCTGATTGTGAATAGCGGGCATGCCACTGTTTGTTCAAAATGATTGATTCATTAACATACATAGAATTAAAGAAAATTGTCATGAACCCGAAGGTTTTGTTTGCACACTTATTTTGTGCGCAAAGTAAGAACCATTTTGCACATATTAATTGATGTGGTCCTGGTCCTGTTTCAAATTTGCACCTGGTCTTTGAAATGTGCTATGGCCTATAAATAAAAACTTTACTAACGTTCTTTTCAGTATTATACTGTTGTTTTTAAATAGGCATATCTGGGAATTCTCAAAAATTATAAAGATTAAAGATAAAATTAAACTGCTGGAACTAAAAATCTGCAACACAAGTCGGCCTAACTGCAAGGAAATAGTAAAACAACTTTAACTTAAAGAAATGTTGGTAACGCCATTTACAGTTAAGTGTAATTACGTTGTATCAATCTTTAGCCTACTTAAAAGCAATAAGAGAAATAAATTAGCTATTTTTGGAATTTCATCACCCGCTAATTAACCCAACTCTGCTTCACCTCTTTAATGGAAAATGATTATTACTTCTGAAATGCAGTTTTAAATTGATTCGCATTCTATTGGCCTATATTATTTTACAAAGCAGCAGCATTAACGCCATGTAAAGGTAAAGGAGGAGTCGTGCATTAGCCAAATATGTGTGCTATTATTACAATATAATAACTGATACTTTAAGACCCAAGCAGCATATTAATGTTTGTCGAGGTGAAGCTAATTTTAATTATTTTATATAGCCTACTGTAATATGTGGTTATGCATCATATTTTATAAATTGACCGTATGTTTATCTGTAAATCTGTAAAATAAATGGAGTAAAAAAGGACAATATTCTTCACTAAAATCTGAAAGAGAAGTAGTGTAGCCTACTAAGTACCACCAACATTATTAGGAAATGCTTTAAATCAACGCATCAAGTGCTGTGCACAAATTTAATCAAATTTAATCATCCTTCAGACCCTTTTTCTCTCTTTACGCTTATTTGTCAAAAGTAATTATCCATAGCCATAGTATAAGCCTACATAATTTCTTGGAAATTAAACTTGCATAAAGTTGAATAATACCATGCATCGTAAAACTAATTAACATCTGAAGTATCGTACGATGGTTGGTACCTTTGTCGGTACTTTGTTGGTGCACAGTGGTTTCAACCAACAGTCGAACAATGTTTCCAGATGCGTCCAGTCTGACTTTTACAGCGGGAAACTTACAAAACTGACAAACTTTGTCATATTATGTCTAAATATGACAGCTGTGACTGATATTAAGTTACATTATTATACTAAATTATTATTTAGGCTTCTCATATTGTAGTAGGTAGGCCCCAGGAAGTAAAAATGTTTAATATCTTCTTAACACTATAACACGATTATGAATATCATTACCTGACCCGACGATGTTGATCATTAAACGCTGTCGGGTCATTGTCGGGATATAGGCCCTAGACACAATATAGAAGAACACTTGTCGACTTGTTGAGCATTGTGATGAGTGAGCCGATAGCTGTACTGACATGACTTTCAAACCCGTTTGTTCTTGTTATCTTTGTTATAATGGCAAGGTAAACCTTTGTGTGGAGGAGACTTGGTGAACAGTGGGTCCAACAGTGGGTTTCGTTTAAAAGACTAAAATAATAGAATACTTATATGCTAAATAAATGAGAGGAACTACTCCTCTCATGTTTTATCTGTTTCTAGAATTATTACGCTATTTATATATTTAAATAAATAAAACAAACAAAACAGAGCAATGTAGCATGCTAGGCCTATATGGTTGCGTGCCTGCCTGTGTACATGTAGCTGCTGAGGCTATTTTGTGTTAAAAAAAAAAAATAAAGAGAAAAAAAATCTGAGTCTGGTTCCTGTTCTTATGATGAAATAGCAAGCCAGGCCCCTGGGTGGAGCCCGGTAGTCGGCCTATATAGTGACTCCTCCTCCCATGTTCTCAGTCAGTAGCGAGACTGCAGTGCTGTTAGTGAGGAGATAAACCGCACAGACGACGCGGAGAAGACTTTAAAATGGAGGGGTTTCGATTAGTGGTCCTATTCCTGTTCATATGTACTGTCAGGACAATCTATGGAGAAAGCATCGTTACCATTCTCGGAGATCCCGTCGAGTTTTTAGCGACTAAAAACTGCAAGCAAACAGGAGCCCGGCTGGATCACCGGCTGAAAGATGACAGCCTTCGGCTGGTGGCTCTTCGAGATGCTGCTGCCTGGAAGCCGGCACAAGATTATGAAGACAAGATGAGCGCAAACGAGTCGGTCACCTTCAACAGTGCAAACATGAACGACGACGGGTTGTATGAGTTAACTTGCGGCAGTGATGAGACACCGATCCAACTGGATGTTGTTAAAGCCTTCGAAGTATTTCCGACTTTGGGAGACAATGTGAAATTTCCTTTTCACTACGTTACCGCAGGAGAAAATGGGAAGTATAGGTTGGAAAGAAAGAGAGAGCTTGTGTTTGAGCTGGACCTCTCCTCCGAAAAGAATATGGGCCTAAGTGGGAAAGGTTTTGATGGAAGAGTGTCTGTGTCACCGGAGTGGAAGTCGCAGGGAGACCTGTCGGTGACTTTGAAAAGGGTTAAACAGGAGGACGAAGGGGATTACTTTATCTACATCCTGGATAAAGACGGGGAGAAAACGAGAGAAAACCCTGCTGCTGTGAGAATGAGGATCATCAAGAGGAACCTGGACCAGACCACCACCAAACCACCGCCAGGATCTGTGAGTAGGCTGTCTCACTTCTAAAAAAGTGCAAAAACATTATAGGGCTAACAAATGAAATGTCAGTGTAGTGTTCTTACGGTTTTCTTTTTGTCTTGTCTCTTCTGTAGACGACACCACCGAAAACCCCTGAAGAAACAGTTGTCTGTATAACAGTACCTGTAGTGTGTTTGTTTGCCTGCATACTTGTATGCGCTGGGATCGGTTGGTGGCTGAAATCCCGCAAATCAAATGGACCCCGTGGCGACCGACCTGCGGCACATGTGGAGATGGGACTTTTAAATGGGAGGCACACTACTGGTTCAGATGTTAACGGGGAGTCTGGATGCAAAAGGTTATTGAGGGTGTTTTCAATTTCATGAAACGTTGGTTGTGAATAACTAATGAACTAATTATTATTATTTAATAATGTTTATTTGGCAAGGACAAAGAACATTGCTTTATAGAGAATACAAAGTATTTCCATGCACTATAAAACAGAGTCTAGAAACAATTAATAAAATGTCTGGACATGCTATGTTCGTATGCAGTGTATCCCGCTGACACAGTCAGTGGTCACAGAGCTGTTTCAGTTTCATTGCTTTAAATGCATATTTAAAAAAACTAATTCTGTCATTGTATTAATTTCGGATAGACTGAAAACGATGTCTAATCAAATGTTCTACGTTTTGCGGCTAACAGTTTCCACTTCCACTCCAGCCTGTTCTCATGCTTTTGGGTTGTCCTCAGTGTGCGAAGCTATCATGTTTTTCAGAGGAGCTCCCTTTTTCATTCTCACGCCGGAGGACTGGGGGATTTTTACACACTGTGATTCTTACTGCTTAATCGCTGCAAGCATGCAGGCCTGGCTGTGAAAGGATCAGGCATGTTTGTCTTATTATTATAATAATAAGATAATAGGCTACACAATATTATTATCTTAGCCATTTTGCTACAATTAGCCTACGCTTCACACAACAACTACCTGACCTTTCTTTTCTCCGTGAGAGGGAAGAATCTTGAAAAGTTGCTGCAGAGAGCCCCCAGCTGTGGTAGTGCATGGATCATGAGTAATAGGCTAGGCCAGGGGTTTTCAAATTGGGTGAATGTGAGCCTCCCCTTAGAGTAGGTAAGAACAGCCGCCCCTTCCCCAAAACACTGTCTGCCTGCCCTAACCCACGCCACTGCAGTAAATGCCATCTTTTGTGTGTTCCAGGCAATGATGAGTTTCAATAACAACTGATTGTCTGATCAACAACAAATCTTTTTTTAAATTTTATTTGAAGACATTTTATTTTCTTTTTTTTAAGTGCATTCATAAATGATTCTTTGCAACAGCAAATAATTTCCAACTTCATGCAGGCCTAATTGAGGCTACTTTTAAAATCACTGAACATCAGTAGCATATGCCTAACCACAAGTCAACAAAACATGCTTAAAGGGATGCACATCAAAATAAAAATTCTGTCACCATATACTCACCCTCAAGTTGTTTCAAACCTGTATGAATTTCTTTCTTCTGCTGAACACAAAGGAATATATTTTGAAGAATGTCAGTAACCAAACAGTTAACTGGAACCATTGATTTCCATAGTATTTTTTAGTAAGTCAATGGGACCAGTTTACTGTTTGGTTACTGACATCAAAATATATTCCTTTGTGTTCAGCAGAAGAAAGAAATTCATACAGGTTTGAAACAACTTGAGTGTGAGTAGGCCTATATGATGACAGAATTTTCATTTTGAAGTGAACTATCCCTTTAGCAGTCAACTGCATTGAAGGCATGTTTTCAGATGAACAGATTCACATATTTTTCATGAATTTTTTTAACGAACAAAAAGAAATTAAATTAAGATAAAATTATTTCAAAAAATTATTTCTTCAAATTCACTTTAAAGAAAGGCTTTGTGCTTTCTGTTTAGGCTCTGTGAAAGTTTTAGTGCTGCTTCCAGAGAACGGTCACATTCGTATCATTGTTTTTTCCTCATAAATGCAAACACGGAAAATAAAATAAAATGAAGATTTTATGTTCTGGGGAGAGTCAACCCTTCTTCATCCGGTGGGTAGGATTACTTTTGGTTTGTGCAGTGTAGCTAATTCACATAGGCCTATTTATTAAAATATTTAATTATCTGGGAATTGTGGATCTCCTCCATAACGCTGAAATTGCCGAATTCGGCTGAATGTTTTGACGAATTACGCCACAGCACTTATATGATTGCACTGATTGGCTATAGCTGAGAGCAGACAGTGTCAATCAATGTATTGGAGATTGAGAAAACGACCGTGACCATTATACTTTTAAACAGAACCATTCAAAACGAAAGAAAACAGACTGCTCTCTGCTTATGTGGGCTAATCCGTATCAGCAACTATGATAGATGTAAAGAAAACAAAGTTGCTTGTCAGATTTTCCTAACAAGCTACCCTTTTTTTTAATAAGCCCCAAAAAACGCAACCCGTAACCCGTGCTGTTTTAACGGGACTTTAAAAAAAAAAAAAAACAAAGTCGCGTATTATAAACTGACTCGCGCCTCCCCTGTCGCTCTTTGGCGCCCCCCAGGGCGCGCCTCACCTATTGAAAACCGCTGGGCTATTTATCGACGGAACGATCACGAACCGTTTACAGCGCTTCGGCCGAACTAGCGACACAAAACCCGTAGGCTACCGGAGACGGAGTGGGGCGAACCAGGGACAGGATATCGCGGAGCGACAGGTGTTATGACGAGTTTTGCCTGCCTGCCGAGAATTGCACCTCCAAATAGGGTACTGCTTTTAAACGCTATAATATTCTTTGTGGTGTCCATCAATGGTGTTAAATGATTCGAAGTATATATTTTATGAACGTTTAGAGTCTTTAATATTTTAATAGAGTAGAAAGTAGGCTACCGTTCCTCGACATTCAGTAGCTAAGGCTAGGCCTATATGTGCTGATAACGCTGAAAAGGACCTAAAGAGGTGGATGCATAATTCGGCAGATCAAATTTTGTAGGCTACCTGCCAAGACTTGCATCCACCTCTTTAGTCAGAATAAATGACCGTTATCACCCGCGAGGTGCTTGCAATTCTCGGCAGGCAGGCAGAATTCGGCCGCTGGATGGTCGGTGATCGTTCCCTCTGATGGCTGGATGAAGTCTAACGTTCATGAATTTATGCATGGATCCGTGATGATAGAGAAATATAGAAATTAATGACAATAAAGCATGCTGTCAATATTTTAGAGACCCCCCCAAAATATCACAAATTATGCTTTCAGGGCAGCTGATGTCTCCATTTAGGGGAGCTGAGCTCCCCCTGGCTCCCCCATAATTCGCACCCTGCCTACTTCACTCTCTTGGAAGAAAGTGATTGGATTAAAGCAACTCTGTCATGTAAGGGAAGGCTTTAGATTAATGTTGGACAAAAATCAATTTGCCTCTGATGTTTTTCCTCATTATGGATGAGAACACATTTGCTTCTTTTTTGTTGGAAGTTATTTGAAAATACAAATAAAGACATTGCTGGAAAAAACAGAAAGATTTGTCAAATCAAATGATTTTTCCTAATTTCAAGGCAGTGGTTGTGTTTCAGCAGCGATCCTTGATGTGTGAGTGATTCAGCAGTTTATACCGTCTGTGTGAAGATCAGAGAGGCCATGCTTTGTTCTTTTTTAATTTTTTTTCATTTCTCAGAGCAGCTCAGACAGCAGCAACTGTCTCACAGACATCTGAAATCTGACAAGGGCCTTCACACACTGTTTTGGCTTAATGTGAATGAATGTGATGTATTTTATAAGCTTGTTATATTTTTATTTCATAATTCATCATAATCTAAAAGGGTACAAAGGGTACTAGAGCTGTTAAGTATAAAGCAGCATAAAATGGATACACTCCTAAACCTAAAAAAAATCCCCTCACTTCTGTATGAAGTCGCTGCTTCAGGGAACAAATCTGTACAGTCAGGGGCTGTGGGGTTCAAGGAAGGAGCGGGTCATTGGCAACACTTTATGGTAAAGGTAGCCTTCATAAATTACCATGAATTCATGCATGACGGTTTGATGCTTCTATTGTTTTTCTTAACTAGATAATTGGTAATGAAATGGAGTCTAAAATTATGATAGACAGAAGGGCTGGGGGTGTGTGCACATGTTTTCAAAAGAATACATGTGCATTCCTGTGACAGAAAAAGGTCCCCACAACTGTCTTGACAAGACGTCAAGACGTCTAATGTTAATGTTAATGTTGAAAACCACAATCTGGTTTTCAATAAAAGGAAAGAGGGAAAAGAGGGAAAGGAAACTTACTAAGGTAGCCTACCTATACCAAGGTAACTATTTACCTTGGCCTCAACATTACATATACAGGGAACTTCAACATGGCTGTGAAAGATCTGAGGGACAAAGCAATAAAAAGAAACATTAAAATATATATTCCAATTAAAATCTGGCTTAAAATTTTCCTATTTGTACTAGAACCTATAATTCTATATGGTAGCGAAATTTGGGGGCCAAAACTTAATAATGAATTGGACGAATGGGACAAAAAGTTTTGTAAAAGCATCCTACAGGTCCGGAGAAAAACACCAAATAACCTGTGCAGAGTTCGGCCAATAACCCCTCTTAATAAAAATACAGAAAAGATCACTTAAATTTTACAACCACTTAAAATCAGTTTACCCCCAGACATATCATCTCAAAGCCCTAACATACCAGGAGCTGAAACCAGAGAAGAGTCCCCTCATCCAGCTGTTTCTGAGGCTCTCTGCAGTAACAAGTCTCAGGACAGCAAACAGACCAAACCAAATTATCAACATGCAGAAAGAAAAATATATTGAATACTGGAAAGAAACAACCAAAACACAAAGTAAATCACAATGTTATCTGACTCTAAAAAGAGAATTCACACTGGTAAATTACCTAAGTACAATAAAATGTCCTAAACTAAGAAAAATTATGACAACATACAGACTGAGTGTACACAGCCTGGCCATAGAAAAGGGTCGCCACAGGCAGAGCTGGCTACCACAGGAGGACAGACTCTGCTCCCAGTGCGACACAGGACAGGTAGAGACAGAGATGCACTTTCTAACCTCATGCCCCAAATATAACACACTAAGACAAAAACACTTTGCAAACATTGCCCAAATATACCCCGAATTCGAATTCCTATCAGACACACAGAAACTCCCCTATTTGGGAGAAATGCCCAAATGTCAAATAATTGCTGCAAAATATGTCTCCACATGCCATGAAGTGAGGACAACCAGTGGAACCTCAGACTGATAAATAATTGTACAGATTTAAAAATTATTATTATTTTGATTGTTTTGTATTTTAGTAATTCTTTTGTTTTACATTTTATACTTGATTTTTTTTATCTATTGTTACGTCCCAAGGTCTAGGGGGTGTCCTGGATGTAACATAAAGGTGTTGCTTTCCACTCTTCCCTTTCCCAAACAAAGCCAGCACACAGTAACTACCATTAAGCAGTTTTAATTATTTGCATCGGAGATGAGCAGTGCCCAAAACAACAACCAAAACACTAAGAAAACCTAAAACTTGCCTAAACTCAAAACCAAAAGATAAAGAAAAGACAAAGCTCTAAACTAGGCTTCTAAGTCCAAAAACAGGAGAAAACGGTGCAACAACAAAAAAAAGGGCTTCTCACTCCTACTCACTGCTAGTGGTGGACACAGATATAGCAAAACAAAGAAAATTGCTTCATAGCACTCAGAAATGGCAAAGCCAACAAAAAACAGGTTTTCACAAGAACATCAGAATGACTAAGGTAACTACTCACAGCTTAATATATGCACAACAGTTCACTATATACAATGAACACAGACATAACACACAGTACTTAGGCAGCTTGGGAATGGCAGAGCGGAAGAAGAGTTCCTTCTTCCGCTCTGCCAGAAGAGTGGCTTAAGATGGCTGCTGTCCTCCGGTTGCCCAATCAGGAGGCTCCAATCAGCTCTACTTGACCAATCCAGGGTGTCCACCCGTTTTCCATTACATAGATATACTCACACACACACACACACTAGGGAGGAGACAGCTGATATTGCAGGGAGAGATATACGACCCCAGGGTCATAACACTATTAATACAATTATATAGCCTATATATATATATACGCACACACACATTCTACTGTCTCATTTATTTATTTTAATTTAATTATTTTTTAGATATTTTTATTTTTAACACACACACACACACGCTTACCGTTTAACAACAGTAGAGTGGTAGAATTGTGCTCACAGAGTCAGTGTATTGTGTAACACCACTAACCTGAGCGGATCATGTGTTGTAATTACGCCATACTGGAGGGTCAGAGATTGGACGACAGTCTGCACTTAGATCATCATCTCACCAACTTCCTATCAAGAAAAGTCAACTTGTTAGCTATTGGCTTCAGATTTCCCAGTAGATTACAGAGCGTGCATGATGTAATCCCTGAAGCACACCCTCCAAGACTCCCAGCATACTTAGAGTGAAAATGTATTCATCCCTTTACTTGTGATTTAGCATCTGTTACATGTGTTAATGACTGCTTGGATTAGTTTGCCACCACATTGAGAAAAACATAATATTCCAGTATATTTGAATGTAAGACTTTAAGTGCACCTTACGGCACAATTAAAAATCTAGATGCATCACTATCAGCCTGTGACATAATTGTGGGCTAGGTAGGTCAGGGCGAGGAAGTCAAGGCAAACGTAGAGGGCTGCAGCATTAAATACGCTGCCTGTATTTGGGACAAGAATGCATCAGGAAGAGGCCTTTTTCCACCTGGCAGAGAACATGAAGTTCTTTTTTGCTTTCTTTAGCAAATTAACTAAATGTTAAACCGTATTAATCTCTTCTAAAATGCAGTTCAGCTGTTGACAGTATAGGTAGCAACCCCATTGCAGAAAATGAAATAAAAGTGTAACTTGTTTTATTAGTCCGAAATTGTTAATGTAACAAGGTCCAGTGAAAGTGTTAAATAAAATAATGTGTTTGAAAAGGTAAAAAAAAAAACCCTGAAAAGGGATGACTTAAGCATGAACTCCACATTCTGCATTTTTGAACCGTTTATTTTATTTTATTTTATTTTTAATACTTTTTAAACAAACACACACACACTTACTGTTTTGTTTATTCTATTTTTAGTATTTTTTATTTTTTTTAACACACACACTGTTTTATTTATTTTATTTTTTAATATATATATAGGCTATATATATTTCTTTTTTTAACACAAACACAGATGCTTTAATTACTTTACACTTTAATTCTTTAATGAAATGTATGGGGCTGATTGTTATGTTATATGTATGATGCTTTGGCAATATTGTTCTACAGTCATGCCAATAAAGCAAATTGAATTGAATTGAATTGGAAAGACAAATGACAGGATGTCAATCTGTAACCCAGTTTTTCACCAAGAAAGGTGGGCAGCCTTTAGTCTGTGAGTGGTTTTAACCTGTTGGCTTAATGTCCACAGTGAAATAAACTAGCTAGCTACAGACTAGCAGAATAGTGTTAGTCTACATTTCATCAACATTTAATCAGTGCAAGGAAACGTTTAGCAAGATATTCATATCAAATCATCGTCATTGCCCCTTTTAGCAGACTAAAAACAGATGAGTCAGCAGCAGCCCAGTCTGCCCATAACTGTAGCCTCCCTGTCCCAGTGAGGAAGGTGAGCAGCATGGTGTTAATGAGTTCATTCCAGGGACTCTGTCGGGATTTCTCTCTCTCTCTTGCTCTTTTTACCATTAAAAAAAGGAGATGAAATATTTATTAATGACAGAAATCAGCCTGCCTCAGCCTGCATGTTAGAGCCAATATTAAAATAATCCAATTTGATACGTTTATTTAGATTTAATTATGGGTGTTATGGCTTTATTTGTTTTATGGGAAAAACTTGACAGCTTTCTCCACAATACACGCATTTCCTATAAAGAAATTGAGGCCTGGCAGTGTGCTGATTGCGAATAGCGGACCAGCACCCCCTGCTTTTTCTATGGGTTATTGTTTAACCGCAGGCAATTAAAAAGATAATTTTAATTGCCAACAGATCATTAAAATATAGCCTACTGAAATATTTAGGTTTTGACTATGAGAAGAGTAGACTGTGTACGTTTGATTGTTTGATTTTTTTTGTTAATCAAATCAAAACAAGATGTGTATGAACCAATCCTGTCCTTGCCGATCACAAGGACACACACGGACGTACGCACACAGGGCTACACCGCTGTGAACAGTTCATGATTGTTCCCTCTGGCTGGATGGATTCTACATATGATGCAAGTGCAGCTGGGGGCTCTCCGCAGCGCCACGCAACTTTCAAAATTCTTCCATCTCTTGGAGAAAAGAAAGGTCAGATCGATACACAGCCGGAGCTGTTGTGTGAAGCATAATTGTAGCAAAATGGCTAAATATAATAATAATAGCCTAATAATAAGATAGACAAAGCCAGATAGGCTACTTTCACATTCAGTCCCAGGCCTACACGACTGCAGCAGCAGTAAGAAGAAGTAGGTAAGAATCATCCCGGAAAATATAAACTGAGATCACGAAAGCTGTGGTATAGTTCGCACATTCACTCAAAAAACTAATTATCCCTAAAACGTTGACTTTATTTTAATTACATGTAAATTTTCCATCTAATTTTATTACATAAGTTCAATGTAAAAGGTGACGTAATGTAATGTTTTCCTATCATGTTTAGTCACTTTGAATAAATGACATAACTTTGTCAGATTTGATTAAATTAAAGCAGCCTAATGTAAAACTATAAATAAGCATTATGTGTTTATTCAATTACCACATATGAAGTTTAAGGGAATTTCTACATAAACCTTACACGTAAATATAAAGTTTAGGAAAACTTCTACGTAAACATTATGTTCATATATGTATTATACCTACATCATGCATTTCAAATTAGTTATTATATTTCCTGTAATAAATCACAAAGCAACACATACAAGAGCTATAGATGTAAACTTTTATTGACAGATTGCAAAAAAATCATCTAATGGCAAAGTGCACAAGGTTTTCCAGTAAGCCTTACTGTGCTATAAAGGAGTATCCAATACCAGTTTGAACAATACAAAATCAAGATTTACATGTTTACATATTTGGATGGTCGTCTTGACCTAACTGCTGAGTGACTGAATTCTTCCAAAACCTTTTTTTTAAACCTCTATTTAGAATGTAAATATACACACATATACATTCCCTTCCAAGAACATCTTACAGTTTTAAAAAAATTACCTGGATAACACACATTTAAAACAGCAAAATGTAAAAAAATGTCAGGGTCCAAGAGCGGCTTGCTCCACTAATTGCTACAAGTTAACAGAAAGGAGCAATAGAAGATGTCAAAAGGAATATGAACACCAAGCTGTTCCAGTGTTTGTTTAAACCACATTAGCTGGGGGGGGGGGCTTCATTCATGCAATCACAATTCAATAAGTCCAATAAGTGAAGCGTAGTTCCACACCCTTGACCACCACTCCAGCAGCTTGTCCTCTTCATCAGCACCTTCTCATGGTGGTCTGTGCGATCACTCTCTTAGCTTCCTCACTGTTGACATCCTAATGGTAAAACATGAATTGATCATTTTGAAATAAAGAAAACATTGCATGTTAATACTAAGAGTTTACATTAAATTTTGATACTGACCAAGTACTCCTTGATGAGAGAGTGTTGCTGTCCTCATTGAGGTAAACACACAGGCTTCTGACGACACAGTCCCTCTTCATCTCAATGTCTTCACTCTGAAAAATAAATCATACATAGCACCTCAGAACTTTTAGCCCTGTTGTTGTACAATCAAAAATGTGCTACAAGTGACATTCTTTAGCATTGAATACAAGTGTGAAAACAACAGTCAGGTAGGGCTGGACAATACGGCCAAAAAAGTTAGCATGATAAAACGTTTCCTATCTTTCAATAGCGATAATTATCACGATAAGTATCAAATCTCCTTTGTCAACACCTGATGCCTCACAGTGGATCACTTCACAAATCTGAGGTAGAACTAGGGCTGGGCATTAAAAGGATAATGATAATTATCGCAATATAATTTTCCTCAATATCAATATAATAAATGTTCAATATATCATCAATAAATATGTGCTTTAATTAATTTGAATCACAAATAAATTATCACTTAATTTTTATATTCAAATATTTATTTTGTTGGAAAAAAAGAAGCCTCAAAAAATTGATCATATTTGCCAAAAAAAAGTTCCACCTCAGACTTGTGAAGTGATCCGGTTTGACATCAAGTGTTTATGGCATTCTGACCATAAAGATAAGTTTAACCACATAATTAACCATATGGTTTCTTCAATTTTCACTCAGAAGCAAAAAATCTGCCTTGAAAGAATTATTTTACATATATCGTGATAATTATCAATATCGAACAATATGAAATGTTTTTATCGTGATAACATTTTTGTCGCCTAGCTCTCTGTAGAACATTCAAAACAATTATGATAAAATCTTTGTCAACAAATATGCATGAATAAATAAAGGTAATCAAAAGGTATGTACAAATGTACAAATCACCAACAGTAACTACAAGAAGCAAGACAGTTGCAAACCTTTAATTAAAGTTTTTGATGGGACAGTTAAGACCTAGAGATGTAGTGACAACAGCTGCGCAGAGGGGGCCCAGTTCGATTTCGATTTGAGTGTGGATGTTGGTGGTTTTGCAGATAGGCCCCAAATGTAGCCTGATAGGATGAATACTTTTCTATAATAGTTGTAACGCAAACAGCTGGGTGTGCCCGCTTGTACAGTTATAATTACAAGTTGAGTGCATAGAGTGTAGAATCACAAAACAAGCTGTAAACCCACAGTTGTGTTGTAGTTACGTTGATGTTCCAAACATTCGTCTTTGTACGGTAGATGAGGATGGTGTGTATGAGGTTGTGAGTGGGTGCGTCTGAAATTTAAAGTGAGCTAAATTATTTTCAGATTTTTCAAACTAACTCCATAGCTCTAGTACCTGAGGAAGGAGTAGCCCATCTACACCACTACCAGGCGGGTTTGAAGAAAATGTGATGTGAAGAAAGTGTGCTTGTTCTTGTTTTTATATCCCGGTGTGGACCGGGCAAACGAACCGATAGAGATGTGTGTCCCTTGTGGGGACAAAGCAGTTGGGTGTTGTGCAGAGCTTTCAGTGTCAACTGTCAGCATATGGTCATTAACTGCCATTTCTGAGCACTAATTAAAGTTAAAGTTGAAGTTTGAGTTTGCCAGTTACAGAGGACTTGTAGTATTTTATCAGCTTGTTATATTTTTCTTTATGCAACATCATAAACTGAAAGGCTGTTAAGTATTAGACAGTTGGATACACTCATGTCAAGCGTGCCTACATAAAAACTCTGTACAGTCCAGTTAATGAATTACTACATGCATGAATCCTTTACCAAAAAGTGTAATCAAAAATTATGTGCAAATACCAACAATGAATTACTGCTAAATGAACAGAGTGGAGTAAGAATACAAGGTTTCTCTCTGAAATGCAGGCACTTGTATGCAAGTGTACAAGTATAAAATGGAAATACTCAAGCAAAGTACAAGTATAGGATAAGTAAGTAACTGTGTTTTCACACCCATTGTTTTATGGTTTACTAGCTGGCTTTGGAAACACTATATGACACAGGAAATAGATATTTCCTTCTCATATTTATTTTAGGAACGACTAGAAAGGTTGCAGATGCATCATTGGTCCTGGAGAAAGTCCCCACACCTGCCTTGACAAGACAATTAAAGATAGAGGGTTATTGTGCTCTGGGAGTTGTCCTCAGCCAGTAATGAACTAAAGGTAAAAATCCCCCAAATTAAGTGAACCTGCACGCTAATGTACACCAAGTAATATGAATAGGCTACACTTAAGTCATCTTAGCTGGAGGGACAAAACCAGTTGTGCACACCTTAGTCATACAAACAATAACTGGTGTGCTTTTTATTTTGTGGTGGATGTAGCTGCCTGAATAGTTTTCTCTAACAGTTATGCAAACAGCTGGGTGTTAGCACAAAGAGTGCAGATATTACGGACTTCTGATGCTGATCGTTTAATTTGTTTTGTAAATCTGTGTCCAGATTCTATTCTGTGTTTCTAGCATGGGTTTTTGTAGGTTGCATAAGAATCAGATTTTAGTAGGAATGATGATGTGGGTTAAAAAAAAAAGTTATGACTCTTGTGTTGTGTTACAGGATGTTGCCTGGCTGTTGTCAGTGTCACCACCTTACAAAATAGTGATGTTTAAGCTTTATGCAAATAACACTTCCAATTTTAGTTACAAGTTCAGCGCATACATAGAGAGTAGAATACATGAAGGCAGTCACAACACAAGCTGTAAACCCTCAGTTGTGTTGTGGTGAGGCTGATGCTTTGAGGTTTTAAACAGCAAACATGTTCTAAACATTTGTCTTTGTAAGTTAGATGGGAAAAGGAGAACTGTCAGCATAAACTACAACTGAGTTAGGTAGGTGAGTTAGTAATGTGTGTATGAGGTTGTGAGTGGGTGCATCTGAAATCTAAAGTGAGTCTTTCGACACAACTCCCATATAGCCCCAGGAACTGAGGCAAGAGTAGCCCAACTAAACCACTACCAGGCGTGTTTGAAGAAAATGTCCATATAAAAGGCTGCACATAAACCTGTGTGTGTGTGTGTGTGTGTGTGTGTGTGTGTGAGTGTGTGTGTGTGTGTGTGTGTGTGTGTGTGTGTGTGTGAGTGTGCTTGTTTTTATATCCCAATGTGGACCAGCACCTGAATACACACAAACTGATCGAGATGTGTGTCACTTGTGGGGACAAAAACTGAGGTCCCCACAGGTACAAATCGCTTTTTGAGGCTTAAGACTTGGTTTTAGGGTTAGGGTAAGGGTTAGGGTTAAGCCTAATTGTAATAGTTAAGGTTAGGGTATGGGCATAGATAACGCACTTTGTCCCACAGAGATAAAGGAACAAATGTGTGTGTGTGTTTCTTTAACAATACTAAGACAATCTTTGTAACTTAATGGTGTTGTCTGCAGCTTTCATGGAAATATGAGGCAATGTTTCACTTTTTCTAATGTTGGGGTCACCATAAGAAACCTCATCAAATTTCAAGTAGAGAAATATCATTCAATATTTGGTGATGCCAAACCTCCTAAATTTCTGGTAATGCATATTATTATGCATTTGTTATTCCCCTTCCACAGAAACTGCTAGTAGATACTAGTAGATAATAAAAGTCTGGCTGCGACTTTCTGAATGAGCTGCAACTGCCAAGTGAGTCAGGCCAAAGAGAGCATAGTCTACTTTAGAGGCTAAAACTTTAGGAGCATGTGGTAGACTCCACAGATCAGATTTAGATATGCAGCCTCTTATCTTGCAGTACCTTTTCAGTAAACAGTTTGCATTGTTGTGATTCATCTGTTTGGCACCCTGTGCTGCTCTGCTGTAAGAACCTGGGTGGGGTGTAAGAGCAGCTTGCCCAACAAGAAAAAATTTAGATTATAAGGCTTTCACATCTTTGCGGTTTAATTCCGATTTACATATCTTGCAACTTCATTCTCCCACATAACCCTTACAATTGTGTGTGCGTGTGTGGACTCTCTAGTGACGTGTTTCATTTGGGATCTTAGGTTTTCCTATAGGACAATTTCTTGCTAGTGTTTCTTCAGCAGTTTGGAGCTTTCAGTGTGGCTATTAACTGCCATTTCTGAGCGCTAATTAATGTTATTTAAAGTTTGAGTTTACCAGTTACAGAGGTCCAGTGTTTTGTATACGCAGTAGGCCTCAGTGAACTTTAATACGGTGTGTTTCAGAGCAAGCAATGCTACTGGTTGGAGCTAACTTTCCTGATAGGTTAGAAACAAAACATGTTATTTCTTTGCATTAGTGTGGCTTGAGTAGCTGGCTCCAGGACAACTCTCTATCTGGGAAGTGCGCTGTCAGCATGCTAGTTGCTTAACTGAGACACAGGGCTTTGTGTTTAATTCACCCACCACTACTTCTGTGCTCATGGGGGTGAAGTCAGCTGGTTATCCCTATTTAGGTAGGTAGCTACAGGGAGGAAGCATGCTCTATATTATAGCTGCTTTGTTAAGCGGCATTATTAATAATTGAACTGCACATGTAATCATGTTAATTTCCATGTTGTTGGATCATGCTGGCTTTTGTAAAATGTAAACTTAACAGCAAGCACTTCTGTATAGAAAGTGGTCAAGTGTTAAGACTTGAAGTGAGGCGATATACGGGCACTTTGGACAGAGACTTCTCAGAGAGGGATGTGAACACTTTGTCTTGAGAGCAGAAGGATTGCAAATTATGAACAGTCATGAAGTACTAAACTTCGTCCTATGTCCCACGCTCTGTGGCTCACTGTGTCACAGCCCAGGGGTTTAGGGGGCAGGGGAAGTTCAGTGCCTGTACTCGGTCTTCAGCATGCGCAGTGAGTCCAGGGGACAGGAAGAGAAAGACAACAGTTAATTCTGCCTGTGTGACTCATAGACAAGAAATGCAGAATTGCACCACCATAGAAGCAGACCCAGGCAATGTGACCTTATTTACACTTACACTTACACTATGCCTCTCCATTTCATTTCACGGCCCCATTGATAAATAATAAATGTCAGTAAATGAAAAACAACAACTCTGCGTTGACCTGCCAGCATCAGGTCCAGTGCTATTCTGTTTTGCAAAGCCACATTTCTGATGCCCTGCACAGTGGAAGTAGGGGTGGAAAAACCCACTTCCTCTAGGGCTGTCAGATTTTTAAGTTCAATAGGCAGTCCATCTATCTTATGTCCATTATTCACGGTCCCCCAACAGGGGAAGAAGCCACCATAACTCCCGGTGTCTCTGAATTATTTAATAGTTTGGGTTCTGGTATGGAGTCTCCCACTCCATGAGGGAGCTGAGTCCCTCTGGTTAGTCACCTTTCTTGAGCCCAGCCGGGCTGTCAGGGAGGATGGGCCCTGAGTCAACTAGAAATCTAAATATCTTTCCTGCCACATTAATTATGTTCACAGACATGCATTGATATGCGTCATTTGTGTTTTTAGCCTTTATTTCTGTTGCCGTTTCTTTAGCAGTTTCCTTTATCAGGTTACGGTGGAAAATAGCCACATATTAGTGTCTGCATCAGTGTCAACATGTGTGTCTCTGTGGGTGCTCTCACGTGATTTATGTGTATGTTGCTCCTTCATCTCAGCTCCTGTCGCTTCTGTTTACAACATTCACACACACACACATATTAAAGGAGACGCTTATCTATAACGTTACAATGTCAGCTTAAACATGCTCAAACCTCTACTCTTGGCTCTTAATGATGTCATACAAAGCCGCACCTCGCGTCACCCCCTCTGAGCTATGGTCCGCAGCCAGACCATTTTTCGCAGCCTGGCAACTCCTATGCTCAGTCCCCATCCACACCACTCCTTTTTAGTTTAAACAAACAGAGAATTAAAACCAGTTGATCTCTGTCTACATTCAAACATTACATTAAAAAGTGTAGGCAGAATATTTTAATAAAAATACCATGTTAAAAACTCTGTCAGTAGCATCGTGTTTCTGCTTTGCATGAATTATAAGACCCAATCAGAGAGCCAAGTGTGAGCGACTGCATCATCGTTTCTAAAGTCGTCCTGAAATTTCTCCAGAAGGTCTAGTTGAAGTTTCAGATTAAAGTTAAATACAAGTTAATGACTCTGTTGAAAGGGGTAAGATTGTACGGCTCCCAAATGGCTTTTCATTAGTTCTGCTCCTGCTGGTCACCTACATTACATTTTTATCTCTGCTGCAAGAAATAAATCCTTACATGGATTTAAGACAAAATATGGACCTTTCCTTTAAACACAAAGATGCCTGGATCGACTTTTTCTATTATATCAGCATTTGTTCTCCAGTCCAGCTGCTGATCCAGTAGGCTATAGATTCCCAGAATAGACATTCTCCCCCTCACAGCGGTATCAGTGTCACAGAGGTGTGAACTGCACTGGATTTACACTCACCATTCAGCAATTAATCTGATCAGTTTCCTTCCTCTGGGTTTCTTTGCACATGAATCAACTCCAAGTCTTTCCTCTTTATGAATGAATACACTGGATTAGTCTGGTTTAAACCTGCTTCATGTGCGTCCACTCACATTCCTCTGTCTAGCTTGCTGGCCTTACACTGTCACTACTTTTCTCTTTTTCTGCATTGTTGAAGTTGAGGTACTGCTGTAGCTTATGTATTTGTTATGTATTTGTTCTCTGGCAAGAGTGTAGTCAGCGCTTGCTTTCCACCCAGTCAATCAGTGACTCATCAGAGCTCCTCCAGCATCTCTGTGTGTATTTGTGTGTGTGTCAGGATCACAGCGAGAGAGAGTTCAAAGAAGCCGTAGAAGGCGGTCGTGTTAGTGTTAACAGGAAAACACAGCGGACATTTATTTGAAGCCAGTTAAAGCCACATTGATCCCAGACTTGGTCATAAATCATAAGAACAAAGACATTAGACTCCAGATTTTAGGTCAACAAGGTCTTATGCGCAACTTCCTGTTTCCATCCCACAAAGCCAGAAAGGAAATGTAGTTATGAGCATGTTGCAAACTTGCCCAAATAGAGCAGATAAGAGACAGGTCTCTATCTTAGCCATTGCCTGTCAGGAAGCCTTTCTTCCAGCAACATCTACAGTACATGCTGGGGGGAAAGGGTCACAACAATTCTGCACCTGTTCTTCTGATTTGCAAGTCCCATGACAATGTAGGCTACTCATGAGTGTATTGTTACCACAGAGTTTATTAACTGTTATGTACATATTTATACTACCTGTGTGTGCTCCTTCTCCTTGTGTGCATTTATGATGTGGAAAACCAGTGGAGGACTGAAGATCCTGGTATCTGGACACCCAGCAAGGGCCTACAAATATTGTTAAAGCTTTTTAAAATAACATTTAAAAAAAAAAAATCTGACACACTGAAAACTCATCACAGAAAACTCTACAATGATTGGTAGATTGCGACTTGTGACATTTGGGACTTGTTGTTTTTTAATCAGATAGATACATAGATACACCAGCAGCACCCACAGAACCCACAGCACACTTAATGTAAATTATTGAAAAATACTCAATATAACAATAATGGATTACAGTAGGTTGCAGTCTTTACTCGCACACTGTGCTCATAAATAATCGTTTGCATGTATCTGGTTTAGGAGCATAATGCAGTGAAATGGTCGCTGCTGATTAAACCTGTTTAAACCTTATTGTTATATTTGTAAAACATTAAGTTTTATATAAAGCTTTTACACTGCCATTTCATCATCAGTTACCTCCCTGTTTTATCCTTATTCTCTGTCTAGCTTGTTGAACTCTAACTCTCACTACCTTTCTCTTTTTCTGAATTGTTTGAAGTTGATGTCCAGCAGTGGCTTATTGGGTATTCTGTATCTGTATCTGCAGTCCAGCAAGCACCGCATCCTCAGTAACCCCTGTGTGACTCATCAGGAAATGCACACCTCCAACACCCACGTATGTGTGTGTGTTTCAGGATCACAGCAAGAGAGAGTTCATAGCAGGCGATGTTGTGTTACAGTCTAAGGTGTTAAGAGGAACAGCCGAGCCATGATGACTCCATAGGACACACTTAATGTAAGATTACTGAACAATATTTATAACAATAATCATAATAATAATGGACTACAGCAGGTTGTAGTCCATGGTTGTAACACTTTTTGCTTCAGCAGCTTCTCAAATTTTTACACAATACATTTGTTCACTACAAATGGCACCAATTCAGTCCTCTACAAGAATATCACAGACCTCGTGAGTTGATGTCAAATGCAATGTGTTCCCTTGTTACAACCTACCCTAATAGTGGGGTAGGTTGTAACACATGCTGAGGTAAGCTGTAACAATCACACAAAAGAATCAAAAATAGATGCCACACTATATAATAATCTTCCAAAACAGGTAGTGATATCAAAGAACAATGTCTCTCTCTTGCTGTAACAGATTTTGTCTGATGACTCATGTGCATGAACAGTATGTGTATGTAAATTTATCTATAGAATAAACTTACTTAAACGTATAATTAATAAATACTACTAAAATGTTCCTAATTAAAGAACATCTCTGTACATCCTTACTAACTGTGTGTCAATGTGTGTATATTCTTCGACAGAGACCGAGAATGGAAAAGATTGAGTGACGATACACACGCCAACATGTGAACAACATGTGAATGGGGAGTACTGGTCACAGTGCTGACAAGTTAATGCTGGTAACCCTTGAGTGCAGGATTGGTGGACCCAGACTGAAAAGGGCAATCTGGAAAATATTAAAATCAAGAAAGTACCTAGTTTGATGTATCGTGGATGGTTGTAAAACTTTTTAAAGTGTTACAACCCACCCAACTCCTGTCAGCCAATGTTTAGCTCGCTGTATTAGCATAGTGGTTTGAAATTAGAAAGGAAAAAATGCATCACATGTTGCCTGAGAAACTACATTTCAATCTAATATAAGCCAAACAATTCTATCTGCAATAGTATAGAAACAAAACAAAAAATAGCCTTGGTCAAAAAATTTACTTTCTTACCTCAAAATCAGCTTTTTCTCTATACTGTATATTCTGAATATGCCTGTTTCCAGACTTGATAACCCCCAGGCCTGATCGGGGAGGAAGTAGGTAAATACTGAAATGACCAAACTCCTATCTTATCTCTATTTGGTGGAATTGGTGTTGTTACAACTCTGTTACAACCATACCCAGTCTGGCCCACACTATACTCGTAAATAATCTTTCCAGTTCAAATGTATCTGTTTTCAGGGGCAAATGCAGTATGGTCGCTGCTGATCAAGCATAGATTCCTCTCCCCATCATAGTCTTATCAGTGCTCAAGGAGATGAACTGCACTGGCCTCTCCTTGATCCACACAGAAGTGTTTGCATTTTGTTTGCAGCCAGCTCCAGAGAAGTGAAGAGGGAGTTAGTCACTTGAGGGATGTTTAACTTTCATCATGCCAACAATCTGTCACATTATCTGGCTGTTTAAACCTTGTTGCTTTTCCTGTATCGCATTAAGTTTTAAATAAAGCGTTTACACAGCCATTTTCTTACAGATCAGTTTCCTTCCTGTGGGTTTCTTTGCACATGAATACATTCAAGTCTTTCCTCTAAATAACTGTAACATAACACATCATCTACACAAGAAGCATGATTGCTCTGCACTGACAGACAAAACAAACAAAAGGGAAAAAGGAAACCCAGCCGATCTGACAAAGTGCCAACACACAGCCACATGCAGCCTCAAAGAAGTCGGTACAGATTAAATGAAATTGAGACTGACACAATGATATTATCTTCCCACAACTGACTTTCCATTCACATCCACTTCTGTAATGAACAAGCTTGCCGCGTAGTGCTAAATCATTTTCTGTGGTTTCTTTGTAATCTCAGTATTGTTGAGGTTTCAGTCACATAAAGTGATAAAGTCATAACAGTTGGCCTGTAGCTGAGATATTTCATTAGTCATGGTGATAAACATGTTTGCTGAATGTTGAGTGTTAATAAATGGTGTGTATTCTGTCTTTCATTAGTTTTGTTATCTGGACAACAGGTCGTAATTTATTGTGCCTGCTTTATGAACTGCTGCATAGCATTACCTGTAAGAAACAACAAGTGTTTTTGACTGTCACACACGGAATGATGGGGACTGAGGGTTATGCCTACTGCCTGCAAACATGCTGTAAGTTTGTTGCACTTTTAATATAGGCAAGTTGGCTAATTTTGTAATTTTACAGAAAATGTATACTGCAGGAGGTTATAAAAACATTGTTGTTGTTGTGATGGGAAAATGTTTATGATTTACATTTAGGCCTATGTTACACTGATACATGATATTGTTTTATGATAAGTGCAGCCATGGACTGTAAACGTCCTAACTTGTTCCGGAGGTGTCTCTAAATTCTTTACAGTTTCCTTAACTACTATTTTCCGAGTGGAACGCCTCTGTTTTAACTGATCCCACTCTAAACTACAACTTCAATGGCTTTTTAAAAAAACAATTAGTTTTTGTGACTTACATTTACATTTACATTTACTCATTTGGCAGACGCTTTTATCCAAAGCGACTTACATTTGAGGAACAACTTACAAGTATCAACAGAGCATCAAATACAGATCTAACAACTGACAATAAATCCTAGTAAGAGCTCATAGTACATATCACATCAACGACTTAAGCGCACTGCTCAGTAAATGAACGGGTCCAGGCAGTAAACACATAGGCTAGCACTCACAGTATAATAAGTAGCCTAATTAATAGAAAATTAAAGTAATTTTTCCCATTTGTGCCTCCAACAATTCGCAACAATAAAACAACAGAGAAGAAGAAGAACCGTACAGATGAGTTTTCGGTCAAATTAAATGTCAGCTGCTGCATCAACAGCAGAATGTGGGTTTAGCAGATGTGTGATGGCGCTTCCGTCTGGTGTTACAGTGAGGCAGTGTGCCCTAACCCTCTGCTTTTGAATAACAGCGTTCAAAGGCTGATGTATAGCCTACGTGCTGGTATGAACTGAGGGATTAGGAACCCAGAGGTAAAGCCAAGCCAAAAGATCCTCCTCCCATCCCCGTCACGTAGTGTACGCCACGCCTATTAGCTATAAAAAGCCAGGCACAACTCCGCTGCTGAGCGCTCCGGCGGAGACAGTTGTTCAGAAGATCTCCGATGGCTCGGCTTCCACCTCTCTCGGCACTCATCCTCGTATATATTCTGAGGTCTTTATCGTTTGGAGAATGTGTGCACGTGATACTGGAGGACCCTGTAACGTTTCCAGTGACAGGAAACTGTGGGATTGACGAGCCGGCCGCTCTGTACCGGGTCCTGCCGCACGGTAATCAGCTGGTAGCCCTCCTTGAGCAAGGTGTGTGCAAACCGAGCGAAGATTACAACGACAGAATGAACCAAAGCTTGTGTTTCCTCTTCAGTCGGTACACGGACACCGGAGTATATCAGTTACATTGCGGCAGCCGCGAGGAGAACATCCAGGTGGATGTGGTTGTTGGTTTTGAAGCGTTAGTCGCCGAAGGGAAACCGGTGAAACTCCCGTGCTACTACTCTACAACCGGTAAACACGTGGAGGCTGTACGGTGGTCGAAAAAAGAGGACTTGGTGCTGGAACGGTTTCTGTCCACTGGAGTGACAAAATATGGGACAGGGTTTGAGAGTAGTGTGTCTCTGTCACCTGATGGCCACAACGTAGGAGACTGGTCCCTGATCTTTGATCGTGCAGATCTGGAGGATGAAGGAGACTACTTCTGCTCCGTCCACAGTAACGGCGCAAGGGAAGGATGGGGAGACCCAGCTGCTGTGAGGCTGAAGGTCACCAAGAGAAACCCGGTTCAGACCACCGTCTACCCTCCCCTCACTGTAAGTCTCACACCGTCATGCAGGTCGCATGCAGTAGGCCTATAAACTAACATTGCTTCTTGATCAGTTTGATATGGCTACCCACAAACATGTAGCCGATCTATAGAAGTAGTAATTTAAATCTCTCTCATCTCCTCCCACCTGTAGCCCGTTCAGACCGTCACTGAAGAGAGGATGGGGATCCCGCTCATTGTGGTCATAACAGTATTAGTGACTATTCTTGCCACCCTTGCCCTAGTGTTCCTGCTCAAGTGGCTTGTGAAAACCTACTGCCCTAATGGACTCTGTGATTGTCGGCGCCAATTTCAGCCTGTTAGACAAAACAACGGGCAACCTTCTCAAGCCAATGGAGTCCACAATCAAATGACATCCGTATAAAGGTGTCATGTAGTGTGACCGGCGGACAGTAACGACACGTGGGGCATGATAATAGGCTGAAGTTTCAGATGAACAATTAAAGACCTCGTCCTGTAGAAAAGGGCAGGATCTTACAGCTCTCAAAGGGCTCTGAAATCCACTTCTACTGGTCACCTGTTACATTCTTATCTTTGTTGAAAGAAGTAAATCCTATGCAAGATATATGTCAAGAATGTCATATTTTTAGAGTAGTTTATATTTAAGTATATTTTTTAGTAGTTAGAACATTTCTCGTGGCTTAAGTGGAATATGACCAATGAGCTCTGTGCAAAATATTTTACTCTATTTATTGTTACTATAAGCTGCTAAATGAGATTGCTCCAACAGAATGATGAAACAGTATGAACTCATGCAATGAGTCAACCGCTAAATGACACTGGATTAGTCGGTTGACATTTATTCATTTAGCTGACACTTTTATCCAAAGCGACTTACAATTGCTATACATGTCAGAGGTCGCACGCCTCTGGAGCAACGAGAGTTAAGTGTCTTGCTCAGGGACACAATGGTGGATGGGTCACAGTGGGGGATTGAACTTGGGTCTCCCACCCACGCCAGAGGCAGGCGTCTTAGCCAGTGCGCCATCACCTCCCCTGTGGTTTAAACTTGCTTTGCCCACGTCCACTCATACTCCTGTCTAGCTTGTTGCCCTCAAACTCTCACTTCCTTTCTCTTTTCCTGCATTGTTTAAAATTGAAGTCCTGCCGTGGCTTATTTGGTCTCTGCTATGAGAGGAGGCAGGGTGGTCAGCGTCTGTATTACAAACACCCTGTCCTCAGTAGCCCCCTGGGTGTTACTCATCAGGACATGCACAGCTAACCTAGCGCGCGTGTGTGTGTGAGGATCACAGGAAGAGACTATACTTAGAAAGCGTTGTTGTGTTACAGTCTGTGGCGTTAACAGGTCGGCACAGTGGCAGTTTGTATGAAGCCTAAAGCCATTATGACTCCAGACTTGATTTCCACAACACAACAAAAACGTTAGACTCCATTTGAACTGATCTGAGACCTGATTTACAGTTGACAGGACTTCATTTCAGAGGGAAATATTGTACTTTACTAGATTGATGTAACAGCTGTATTTACGTTTGCATTCGGAAAATAAAATATTTTATATCCATTGTGACAGGTGTTTTTTGTG
The DNA here is from genome assembly GCA_024633595.2 of Lepomis macrochirus. NCBI lineage: Eukaryota > Metazoa > Chordata > Actinopteri > Centrarchiformes > Centrarchidae > Lepomis > Lepomis macrochirus. The sequence continues at coordinate 20,343,596 of JALXJV020000002.1, forward strand.
CATTTTCTTTATCCCAACTAAAAGTCTTTAAATCTGCTAAAAACTCACAGATAAAGACCTTGCACGAGAATAACCACGTTTAAGTTTTCTTCAGTACATGAGGACACTGGCAAAATGAACTGCCAATAGCTTATTCTGCAGTCGTTCAGTTGGTCATTCAAACACATTCAAAAAATAGTCTGAGGTAGTAAATAAATAACGGGTCTCAAGTTGTAGCCCACAGCAAAACAGCACAGACATATTATACTTCTGGCTTCCATCCCACACAGCATTACAGAGGAAGCTATTTCCAAAACCTTACAGCAAGCTGTCACAAAAGGCAACAGGGTGAGGACTCCTCTGCACCTGTTTTGCTGATGGTGCATGACAGAAGTGTACTGTGTCTGGTCTATGAACCTGCTGCGTGGCCTTGAAGAAACAAAGTGTTTTACTCGCTCCCCTGTATAAGTACTTGTACAAATTGTAGTAGCCTATCTGATGACATGCTTAATCAAATAGGCGGTCATGTTGCACGCCTTTAGGGAGCAGAGGCAGACATGTGGCACTGTGCCTGGATCAGATAAAGTAAAGAATGTAGGAAATCAACAAAATATTATGGCAGCAAGGGAAGAGCACTATTGGTGTGACTGATTACTTTACTAAATCATGGCCTCTGTAGTAGCTTGTGAGTATATGTGGCTAATTCTACTTCTCTAAATCCAGTTACTTCCCTCCATTAGTCTAGGACCAAGAAACAAGTACTATAATTAAATTGTGATTCACATTCACCTTGACCTTCAGGGCAGCACGGTGGCTAGCCCAGTGCTCTCTTCAGGGATGGGTTAAATGCAGAGGATGAATCTTGCTGCATGTATGTGTATGTGATAAATAAAGTACCTTTACCTTTACCTGACCTGGTTACCCACAAGAGCTGGTGTATTGATGCACTGATCAGCAGAGAAATCAGACAATATGGGCAGCCCCTTCGTAGATTAGAATCATACATACACATGATTTTATTAATTTTCCTTCAAACGTGTTGTTATACACACAAAATCAAAGGTGGAAAACCTACAACACATAAAATGGTTTACAAGCACATGAAGATAAAATGAATATACAACAGAACACGTAATAATCTGCCGTCATAATCCTACAGTTTATGAGCATTGTTCCTGGATCTGATGTTCACAACAACACGGTAGATTTTTAAGCAACAGAGGCGCATGCTTCTGGCGGGAATGTCTCAATGAGCTGCAGTAAAACATGAAGCTTTCCTTACAAAGGCACACAGTCAAGGTGCTTTTCTAATCCGAACGTAAGCCGACGATACAACATCCCCGTGCAGCTTGATTCAGTTATAACAACAAAACTGTTTCCTGGGGGAAGAACAGATTGATGCAATGACCAATGCAGGACAGAAAGGGTGCAGGATTTTAACCAAACAACCAATATGCAGGGAAATTAATACATACATTGATATATTTTTGATAAATAACACAACTTAAAGATCAAACAAATAAGAAAATAAAAGATACAAAATGTTGGCAATGTACAGCTTGTAACAGAACACAGCACGGATCAAATGTCAAGGGGTTACATGTCATCGTACGACCGCATTAAACAAAGCAAGTGTCATATTTTCTCACTGAGTCATTACTCACAAGCAGCTTCAACGTTTTAAAAGGGATATGTTACACAATATTGAAAAAAGATCAACATATGTTAGTACGAGTCACAGATTCAGAAGGAAACGTCGCCCGAGTCCTTCTGTTTATCACCTCAAGCCTGCAAGTTTATGTTTAAGTGTATTTTTGAATAGAGAAAGTGAGATTTGTTCTTTTGGATCACTGCTTTTTACAATACATGTTTACTAATAATACAATATGATGTTTTATACTCTTCAGGCAGCCAAGAACAAGACGAGCTCAGGGCTGCAAATAAACAAAAATCTGGTTATTCTGTTCTGGTTTAAACTCAGCTGAGAGCAGAACTTCACTTGTTTATTTTACTACCTCTCTACCCTGCTGCTTCGTCTCGACCCTCCTCCCTGCCCACCCTCAGTGCACCAGCTCCAGCTGGCTGGAGGAGAAAGGCAGGACGCCGCTAACGTAGTAGGCGATGCCCAGGGACAGGAGGGCGATGACCACCAGCAGCAGCAGGACCCTCCAGAAGCCCAGATCCTCCACAAACTCCTGCCAGGTGGTCCTGAAGCTGGACAGGACGCCCTCGCTACTCTGCAGGTTGGGGTTGAGTAAGGAGTGGCTCTCCATCGCACTGAGACAGACAGACAGAGGGGGAAACAGATAAGCTCCTCACTGCTCCTTTTGATACAGGATAGATCACAAACAGGTGGAAACACAGCTTATCTGGGTCTGCATCAGGAGGACACAAAACAAAGTGCACACAGAAAATTAGGAGCTCAGAGAAAAATGTTCAACAGAGTTTATTAACTATTATGTACATATTTATACTACGTGCGTGTGCTCCTTCTGCATGTTTGAATTTACGATGTGAAAACCAGCGGACCCGGCACGGGCCAACAAATACTGTCAAAGCTTTGTGAAAATTTGACACGTTGAAAACTCATCACAGAAATCTCTACTATGATTGGTGCATTGTGACTCGTGACATGTGGGACTTTTCAATTGAACAGAAACACAGATACACCACCAGCACACCTAATGTCAGATTAATGAACAATATTTCTAACAATGATCATGATAATAATGGATTACAGCAGGTTGTAGTCTTCACTCACTCAGTATGCACAGAAATAATCTTTCCAGTTCACATGTATCTGGTTTTAGGGGGAGAATGCAGTGAAATGGTCGCTGCTGTCACAGATTCCTAGAACAGACACTCTTGCCACCACAGTTGTGTCACCATGTAAACAGTAACAGACAGGAACAGTAATAGTAAAGAGTGAGTTTATCTTTTGAGGGATGTTTATTTAGCTTTCATCATGTCAATAATCTGTCACATTATCTGGCTGTTTAAACCTTGTTGTTTTATATAAACCTTTTACACTGCCATTTCATCATCAGTTTCCTTCCTGTTTTGTGCACATGAATGAACTCCCACTCTTTCCTCTTAATGACTGTAACCCGTTATGATTTCTAAGTCACGACACTTTACACGGGTTAGAAAAATTGTTTGCTCGTGTCTTTATCTCAAAGGGCAGGTGACAAAACATCAGCCTTTGGAAGCTAATTATTTTAAAATTATATATAAGATGATTATTTACTACTCTGGCACCTTTTTTGTTTTGTTTTTGTTGTTTGTATATTCCTATTCCATAAGTAAAAACAACAGGTGGATGGAAACACAGTTATGGGCTTTTTAGGATGAAATTCCCTCTTTGTGTGACACTCAAAGTAAAAATTGTGTACTAACAACAACTTTGGAAGTTTGCGTCAACAGAACCTTATTTTTGCACAGAATGAGGACTGTGGAGTTTGTTCCCCGTCTCTTCTAATGGTATTTCTTTAGGAGATGATGTTGTCATAGCCAGTTTGGACAGAACACTGTCAAACCCCACCCCCACCCTAAACACATAAAAGCAGCAAAGCACATTTGCCTCTGGTACAGAGCAAAAGCAATAGTTGCAATATGCCATATAACAGAAGGAATATGCAAATGCATGTTGATACTCATGAATGAGTCAGGAGGGAAAAGGAGGAGGAGGAGGTGGTCTGTCTGTAAGGAAATGCAGGAAATGTCTGCCACCCAAAATGTCCTCTTCCTCAGTGCAAATAACAGCAAGTGAGCATTAACATAACCTTTCTTTAAACACAAAGATGCCTTGATGGTGTCAGCATTTTTTCTCCAGCCCAGCTGCTGGTCCAGCATAGATTCCCAGTGTAGACAGTCACTCTGAGCCCTGTTGAGGCTCAGGGAGATATGACTCACTCACTCCTTCAGCAATCAATCAACCTTAAGAGGCCTCAGACCTCCTTTATCCACACAGAAGTGTTGACATACTGATTTTGTTTGCACTGTTAAGAGAGCCAGCTCCAGAGTAACAGTGAAGAGGGAGATTATCACTCAAGGGATGTTTATTTAACTTTCATCTGTCACATTATCTGGCTGTTTAAACCTTGTTGTTTTGCTGTATCGCATTAAGTTTTAAATAAAGCTTTTACATAGCCATTTTCTACAGATCAGTTTCCTTCCTGTGGGTTTCTTTGCACATGAATAAATTCAAAGTCTTTCCTCTAAATAACTGTAACATAACACATCATCTACACAAATTTGTTTGCTCTGTCTTCATCACTGCCTGCAGACAAAACAAACAAATCATTGTCCTTTTGCAGCTAATGTCGCACTAAATTACCCTTCTGGATCAGTCCGGTAGAACCTGTTTTGTTTGCGCCGCCACCCATATTCCTTGTCGACCCTGTTGGCTTCTCCACCACCTCCCTCCCATACAGTCAATCATCCCTCCCTCACATGTGTAAATTATACGCAATTCCCCTGAGCCGACAGGAAGTGCCCGTGCTTTGTAGTAACCTTTACTAGCGGCCAAAACGGCGGCTGTACCACAGTGGATCAATATATTTGACCGTCACAGCCCGATCGAAATGACTCGTTTCGCCATCAGAATGTGATCCATTCGGTCGGTAACATTTGAAAAGGCTACACCAGCCGCACGTTTACAGTTTTACCACCATTCACGTTAGCGGAGCGTTAAACTGGAAGCTTTTCTGCTCGGCTGGCAAAAGTCAACACAGTGGACACGGTAGCGGTACTGACGACTAGCGTTTAAGGGTGTAATTGCAAACGGAGACACCGACGCACAAGTATAAATGCATGGCTACATGCGTAGACTACGGCGTAGCTACGCACGAAGACCCTACAGAGGAGTATAAATCAAGCTTTACCTTTCGCTGTCGGCCATCTGCATGGTCTCCAGCTTTGAGTGCGGGCCTCTGTTGAAGCCTTTCACCTCCTGCTCCTCCAGTCCTTCCAGCAGACGAATGGCGTCCTTGTTGACGCCGCGTCTCTTCGCCAGCACCAGAGGGGTCGAGCCGTTGTGGTTACTGTTAGACAACCAACAGACACAGTGCAGTTAGGCGTCAGGGTCAAAGGAACAGCACTATAGGAAATATCATGTAGGCTAATACTTAAAAATTTTTAAAATTGGCTTGTAAAACCATATTTTACAAGCCGAGCTGACAAAGTGCCAGCCACACGCCGTTCAAAGAAGCCTGAATGAAATTGAGAATGACAAGCAAAGCTACAAAGGAAAGAGAAATGACTAAGTCACCTTAGACAGTGTCTCTCACCCACAGTGTTACTACCAGGTCACAACATCTGCAAACAATCAACTTTCTATTCTCATCCACTCAGATCAAGACTGAGGAATGTCTGTACAATCAAACAGTTTAAAAGCGCTGGTCCTACAGTTTGCCTGGAGCTGTGCCAGTTGAGTTATTTACGGCTGTGGCTGTATCTGACTAAGAGATTGTTGTCAGGTCAGGTATGATTACACTGCCTATATAACATTTCACTATGGTACTAATACAAAGAAGATACATTTTTAATATCTTTCTCAGATTTATAAACATTTCTTTCAGTCCTATAAAATCTTTGCCCCAAATAATAAAAATACAAGAACGCAAATTTGACCACACATGATGACAGTTTTCTGTTAGCAGAATATAAGAAACACATCTGGAAATAACGTAGTTCAGCTCAACAACTATCAAATAATATTAGATTAGGTGTACCTAATAAAGTGTCTAGTATAGTATATGTGTATAAAGTGTAAAGTGTACAGAATGTGGTTAATTAAAAATAACAACAGTGTAACAGTAAACAGAAATAACTTTCAGATGTTCAACACGGAGAAACACAGGTTAAAAACTTAAGTTTCATGGTGTTTTTTGCCCCAATTTATGCATTTCCTGCATCCCTTTATTGTGGAAATTATTTATGTAAAGGGACACAAAATCCAGGCAGCCCAGAGGGAGCTGTAACTTTGATTCACTGTTGCTTTTAAATGACGTGAAGGCTGGCAATTCTGCCTTCAGATGTTACAACTGATTGCTCTTTTGACCATCCTTGTTGGTGAATTTTGGTGAATATTTAACATTTTGATATTTTATGACCTTGTAGCTGATTATTTATTCCCATCTTAAATGTGCAGCTGCATTCCTGCCTGCCTTGGCCGGGACACTCTTGGAAAAAGAGTTTTTCTGGTTTAATAAAGGTTTAAAATAAACACTTCACTTCATCAACAAAAAATTGAATCATTTTCATTCAGTTAGAAACTCCTGGACTTTAAGCTTCTGTGTTTCAGCAGGTTTTCTGCTCATGTTCAAAGCTCTGCACATTCAGAAACTAACTAGGTTCTCTGACATTTCCTGAATAAAGGAACATTTTGAGGTCAAACAGGATAAATCATCATAGACTTTGCAATCAATCTGCGGTCCACCTGCGTGCTGCACCATGTGGACGGGATCCATACCACGGATTCTGCAACCCGTTGCACCACTGCTATCCATGGTAGTGTGGGGATGATTTGTTGTGCAGGATCACAGCCCCGATGTGTCCTCGTGAGGGTCAAGATAGGCTCTCAGAGTAAAAATGGACTGTCTGTTGCATCAGACAAGGCAACTTGATGAGTTTATTTTTTCAAGTAGCCCATTAAAGTATTCCAGCAAATGCAGTGAAGACGCTGATTATCTGTAATTTAGCTATTTCTGCACTTATTTTCCTTTTTAAATCTCCATGAAGGTGTTGATAAGATCACTTTGAAATATCACTTTGGTTGCCCAGCCAACTTTTGGTACCTGTGCCTTTTATTATGGAGATGAAGCCAACCAAACCGCTTGCTTTGCAGCAACCTGTGCTGCAAAGCAATCTGATTATTCCTGAAGCGTCTAAATAATCTTCACAACGTAAAGAATTATTGTGGCAGTAACACACGAGCAGCTCGCTGTTGAAGCAGGTAAACCTGCAGACAGAGGATGTCGTAAACCCAACGTAACTCTCCCTACCCCCCTCCCTCTCCCTACCCTCTCCTCTCTCTCCCTCTCTCTACCCTCTCTCTCTCCTCCCCCTCCCTCCTCTCTCCCTCCCTCCCTCTCTCTCTCCCTACCCCCCTCTCTCCTCCCCTCCCTCCTCCTCCCACCCTCCTCCTCTCTCCCTACCTCCCTCCTCCTCCCTCCCTCTCTCCCTACTCCTCCTCCTCTCTCTCTCCCCACCCTCTCTCTCTCTCTCCTCTCCTACCTCTCTCTCCCTCCTCCCCTCCCCTCTCTCCTCCCTCCTCTCTCTCTCCCTCTCTCTCTCCCTCTCCCTCACCTCTCTCCCTCTCCCTCCCCACCCTCCTCTCCCTCCCTACCCTCCCTCCCTCCTCCTCCCCCCTCCCTCCACCCTCTCTCCCTCCTCCCCACCCCTCCTCCCTCCTCTCTCCCTACCCTCTCCTCCCCCTCCTCCTCTCTCCTACCCTCCTCCCTCCCTCTCCTCTCCTCCCTCTCCTCTACCCTCCTCCCTCTCCTCCTCTCCCTCCACCCTCCCTCTCTCTCTCCCTCTCCCTACCCTCTCTCTCTCTCCCTCTCCCTACCTCTCTCTCTCTCCCTCTCCCTACCCTCTCTCCCTCCTCTCTCCCTCTCCCTACCCTCTCTCTCTCTCTCTCTCTCTCTCTCCCTACCCTCTCTCTCTCTCATTTCAATTACTGAAGCCAAGTGCAGATTACAGACTGGTTCAGTTATAGAAGGTATGAATGGAAAATGTAGCGAAATTAAAAGTACATTAGATGTACCAGCCTTCAGCTAGAAGTAACAGCAGCACAGAAGAAAAGTCTGTAATATTGAGGGACTTTGCTGCACCAGCAACTTTTTTTAAGCAACTGTTTTCCTCCCTCAACATTTAAATATGCCACATTTTGTCCGCGACTGGCCTTGAGTGTCAGCCAGCTCTGAAATCGCTATTGACAGGAAGAGGGGGGGAGGGGGGGCAAAACTTTGAACTGAAACATGTATAATGCCTCCTCTGCCCATCAGGTGATTAATCTCACCACAAATCCACACATGTTAATTTCAGGCCTCTGATGAAGTGCAGCTCACAGCTTCAGGTGGAGCAGAGAGGACAGACACAGAACTGGATCATCTTATTATCATCTTATTTGGGGCTCCCCCAGGCTGCGTGTCGAAGTGTCCTTGGGCAAGACACTGAACCCCGAATTGCCCCTGGCGGCTGTTCCGCCAGTGTATGAATGTGTGAATGTTAGTTCCGTTCGAGCGCGTAGGCTCAGTGAGTGACTGTGTGTGTGAATGGTGAATGCAGATGTAGTGTGTAAAAGCGCTTTGAGTAGTCGAAAAGACTAGAAAGGCGCTATACAAGTACGGAGCATTTACATTTACATTATCTGCTAATGTGCAGGAAAATAAAAAATAACAATAATCTCTCTCTCTCTCTCGCTCCTGCGCTCGTAACGTTAGTTAAGGTAGTGAAGTTGAATTTTCGGCCTTTTGTTGCTTGTTTTTTAAAAATCTTCAGAGATTTTCAAAAACATCTGGAGCTGTAGCCCCGGACGCGCAGGGCTAACAATGCCGCTGATTATCACTATAGTGAAGCTGTCTAATATGAGAGTTCATTGCAGACAAACTAATCAGTGAAATCAGTGAGGGTTTGGCAGCACCATGGCTTTATAACAACCTCATAATTAATAAATAACAGGGAGGAGAGAACTGATTCAGTCTCCAACCTTTCTGACTTCAGAGGTCAAAGGTCAACACTTACAGTATGAACAGTTCACTAAAGTTTCGGAAGAAACTCTGATGCTCACAACACACTGAGAGGGCTAACAACCAAAAGTGACCGCTCACTTTGCTCACAAGGAAAAAGTCCATAAACAAAACAACTGTTTTCATCATTATTAGCTTAAAACTACGTTCACTTCAGCTACCTCCCCTCTGCTCTGCTTTGTGTGAGTGTGACAGGAGAAAAAACTTGTGCGACCGACATGTGAGGATATGTGACAAAAGGAATTCATCAGCTCTGAGGCATCAGATTCAGTCGGAGTGGAAAATTCAGAATGACTTCTTTACTGGAATGATTCACACACTAGCAGGCAAGAGGGGAACACCCATGAAAATGTGTGTTTCTGCAAGAAGATTAGACAGGATAGTGTTTACTGCTAATGGAAACATCAGTCTGGCATGATCCCCGGGGATCTGATAATGCTTTTAAAACAAAAGATTTAAAGAAGGAGCTACAGATCCTGTATACACATTGTAAAAGGTCTAAACTGATTTCTGACTCTGTGGGTAAACCATCTCTCCAACACAGTCAGTCTTTATTATTTTTTGCTATTAATTGCTCAGTAAGTGACTCTTTATCCTGTAAACAGATTAAAATGCTTCAAGGATTGTGAGAAAATAAAAAGAACAACGAACAATGACTCATCAGATCAGTTCAATCAACTTCATACAGTGTGGGATTTCAGCCGCACACTTCCCCATCCACAGAAATGCCTCTGTGGCCTAACACACTGTCCAGCATGCCCACACTGCCAGATGAGGACACACCCCCCTTTTAGCAGCAGACCACAAACTGCTTTCTCATCAGCAACAGCTTTTGTTGTTGTTGTACAGGGCAACAACAGAGCACAGCAGAGCGTGCGCCAGATGCGTATATCATAGTTTCATTCATGGATATATTGCATTTTGTTTTTCAGAATATTTGAAATTAAACAGCTGCAGTTAAGATGTGTAGTGGCTTATATTAGAGCTGGGATGCTTAGTTAATCAAAATGGCAGACATTTTCTTGATCTGGATCTGCTTTTCTCTGTTTAATAATACTGCAAATTAAATATCTTAGGCTTTATAGGCTATAGGCTTTCAACCGCTCATCGAACCAAACAAGACATTTCAAGACAGACCAGATGAATAATTGAGAAATAAACTGCAGATTCCTCGCTGAAAATAATCTTTGGTATCAGCCCTTAAATATATTATTAAGCATGTAAAAGTTTGGTTTTCTTAGAGACAAATTACTTTTCAGAATAGTGAAGCTGTCTAATATGAGAGCTCATTATAGACCAGTAATCTAACTAATAAAATCAGTGAGGGTTTGGCAGCACCATGGCAACAACCTCATAAATCAATCAATAAGACAGGAGATAAGTGATAAAGTGCAACAGCAACAAGTTTCTCACAGGATCGAGGCTCACAGCTTTGTGTGTGCTAAGCCCTGTTGCCAAGGAAATCATAGGTAGCGCAGAGAGGCAAGAAGGAGAAACTTGTTTAAACGCTTTGTGAGGTGTGACTATATGGTCAATTCATAAGCCCAGAGGGCATGTGATTCAGACAAACTGGAAAATTCACATGCCTTTTGAGCAGCTCCGATGCTATTTACCTTTTTCCGGCAACAACGAACGGAGTTCCCACGGGACTTCATCGCGAGACTACAGCTAGCCGTATAAAACACTATTTAGGTGAATTTACACAATGGCTAAGTTGCTAAACGCATCGTGTTCTCATGTAAGAGCCGTGTTCATGTTGGACAGACATTTTAATTGCATTTTGTGTCTGTTAAGAGGCACAAAGACACTCTTTATTAATGCCCCCATAACTGCCATTTTAGCTACGTGGGAGCTCTGGGCATCAGCTGTAGTAGCTCCATGTTGCAAGCACCAATCCGGCTCGTTTTTTTTTTCTATAGACAGAACTCACAAAGGTATAACGATCAAGATTAACTTAAAAATTGCCCGGAGTTCTCCTTTAACCCCTAACCCAGGCTGGAGTGGTGAGACAGAAGACAGCAAGGAGAAAATAAGGTGGTTGTGGGTTTGATTAGCTGGCTGTAAGATATATCAGTTGGCTTTTGTTGAAACATGTCCAACGTTTCATAAAATCGATGAGCTCGTCAGTTTCACTTTTTGTCAACTGATCTGACTCACAGCCTGGGTGGTGAGGGACATAAAAATGGTTTGAAGTGCTACAGTCTTGTTTACATTAGGTGTGATGTGGGTTGTGTGGGTGCTGCTTGTGTATTGTGAATCTGTCCCTGGTTCAAAAACCAAAAAAGCACCAATCACAGTAAAGTTTTTAGTGATAAAAAAATTTGTATAATAAAGAGTTTGTTAAACTGTTACATTTCGCTGTGCTCCTTAAGCTTAGAGCCCTGCTAATGGAAAAAATCAATGAATGTCTAAAGTGATTTCTGCCTGTGTGGGTAGGTAGTTACCATCCACAATAGTGAGAAAAAAAGTGTGTGTGTGTGGGTGGAGGCACCCAGGCTGCTCACACACAGTGCTCCTGTAACATGACACCAAAACTTTTTCTGCTTAGGCTGGTAACTGAAATACAGTGGCTGGCTGTCTCTTTGAGCTGTTATGGCAAAACAGGACACATAAGACGTCCTCACATGATTACAATGAGTACACATCCCTCCTCTATTGCTACTCCTGAGCTTTCTTCATTTTTAATAGCTCATTAATGACAAAGAAAGGTATAAAATCCCCACATTTCAGAAGCTTAAAATAGTTCATGTTTGGTATTTTTGAGTAAAACATTTACAAATGAATCCACTGGCAGTGCAGCAGAAAAGGGAGAAACTGGTACTGATAAAAAGACAGGCAGCGTTGCTCTGTCTTTATGTTTTTAAAGCATAACAAAGTTAGTAAGGGCAACAGGGGTGTGATTGTTCAGTGAGTGTTTCCATATCTTAATGACAAATCCAGGGTTTATGGGGCAGTGAGAAAATGAATGCCACACATCTGTTTGGCAAAAGCATTTAACGCCCTGTGGCCACTAATCACACTGTGCTTGACAAGAGATTTCAGATAATTCAGCACGAGTCATTTCGGTGTAATTGAAGCTTAGAGCTGTAATCCTGTAGGCCTGCACACCGCAGCCACTCACGCTGTTGTTATAACAAGTTCCCCTGACTGAAAGCCTGTCAGTACATCCAATTAAAGGATCCTGTAAAGATCAAATTAAGTGCATCCACCTCCATTAAACAGTGTGAAAGCTAGGCTGTAAAAGAAAGGAGACATTAAGTTAAACTCTCCTCTGGCTTAATGTGGGATTGTTGTTTAACCTCAAATGAGTGTGACTATAATATTGAGATAAGGTCATTGGACATTGTGACCATAAAGGGAAACTGAATCATCTAACAGATGTGCCCGATTAGGAGAAAGAAATTCTTCTTCTTTCTTCTTCTTCTTTTGTACAAAGAAGAAGTCAAAAGAAATGTGTTTCTCCAAAGAAAAAAGGGGAATTACAGAACACATAATAGGAAGTTATGTCCCACCTAAAAGATACACATTCACCTAAAAGAAAGTCACATTTAAGTGCTGCCATGGAGCACATACTCTTATATTTAAGAATCTTGAAATACAATATCTGAAACCCCTAAAATGAACCATACCATTTCCTGACTTTGACGTTAGTTGAACATCACTCGCAGCGGCACTGACAAGTTAATGTCAGTAGCTAGCTATCTAGCTGCTTTAATACACTTAACTTTCCTACCTACAGAGTTTCGTAATTAGCATTATTTGCACTTAAAATGAGCTATCTAATGTTAGCTGAAAGCCCAACCTGTCATTTTATTACCACTATATCATTTCATATTTTATGTAATTGTCAGCTAACACTGTTGTTTAGGCATGAGCAGTGAAACTGAGGATGAGTTACTGCAGAGATACATTTAGACATCAGTATAGAGCTTATTTTTTTCAAGTATTTTGTGAGTCTTTCTACAATCAGCATGAATGATATGTGTTTTCACTGGAATTCAGGAGTTTTCCCTGGCCAGGTAAATGTTAAAATCCAGTGTTATTTCAAATGTAGTCAGGTTTCTTTATATACCGTCAATTTATAACAAAAGGCATCTCATTACACTTTTTATAAAGAGCAGGTCTACACCATACTGTGTTTGATATTATTTACAGAGACCTAAAAATTCCCAATTTCCCAACAGTGTATGACAACTGCTTTATCGAACACAGATTACATTTAATTCACAGCCAACATGAGTAAGAGGAAAAGAGGTATTTGCTAAAAAAAAAAAAATAGTTGAAACTTGAAATGATAAGGATTAGACACACTACATGAGCTGACAGCAACAAGAAACACACCAACCTACAAACGTACCCACCAAACAGCTGTTTGTTATTATAAAGAGCAATTATAAAGAGTCTGGGTGAAAGAATGGATTAGCACACGCAGGTAGCAGGGATTATCTGAGCTACAGAGAGAGCTGAGGGGAGTAAAAAGGGTTTTGCGGTGAAAATGTAGCAGCGCGAGCTCCTGGATGTGGATGCCGGCTCGGCTGAGTCCTTCAGATATTTGGCATGATAGCTAACGAGGAAGGAAATATTTGAAATATCTCGTGTAGTGTGTGATGTAAAGAAGAGAGGTTTAAACAGCTCTGTAAGTGTGTGCTCCTCTCTGCCTGGGGCCAACAAAAGGACAGGTGTGTTGTTTACCAGAAGGAGTTTATATGCCAGGGCAAGAGAGGTGGTCATGCAAAGAAGTTGAAATTTGTTCCGGTGAAGGAATAAAACTCTAACTTTACTTTTGGAATCCAAATCCTGAATTTCTATCTCCGACAGTGAGTTTTCAGGATCCCTGCGTGATTAACACTTAGAGCTATTTGCAAAAGTTGAATGAGCCCGAGCAAACCCCCAGTGACCCCGCTGACAGCAATCCTGAACAAGCCTCTCTAATGAGAGGCGAAATATCCAGTTGAACTTAATTTTAATATTTCTTGGGTAACTATGAACCTAATGACGGAGAACCTTCACAGACACAATTCAGTGTGGCAATAGTAGCGTTTTTTTTGTTATGAAACAACGTGCAAATGGTCCACATGGCCTGCTGAAAACACTCGCTAATAATCATGCCGCCACTTATCTGGCAAAATGGTAAAATAACAAAGAGCTAAAATAACAAAGAGCTAAAATAACAAAGAGCTACAGGCTCGTGCAGACTGCACGGCTTTCAGCATCGGCCGGTGGCCGTGCTGTTCACACTACACAACCTGCCATCTTGTGACGAGAGTCGTGAAGTCGTTGTGGTGTTCACACTATGTGACTGATAGTTGACTGGGGTCACACACCACACGAGCTGACAGCGGCTGTGTCACTCGATGCGACCCTACATACCAAACAGCTCTTGTTTGTTATTATAAAGATACCAACTGTAGGAGTCATCAACTGATTTACTGTATGTTTGGAATTAATTGTATATAGGTTAACTGTTTATTTGTCATTGCACTCTTTTGGTAAGTTGCGTGGATGTGGGTGGTGATTTCTGTGTAGTTACTTTACATATTGGCAGATAGAGGGTGAGTGAACGGGACGCTGTATTTATGGTTGACCGCAGTGTTCTTTATATTTTTTGATCGTTGTGATTATTTTGAATAAACATTTTTCACATATCAAGTTGCATATTTTCATCAATAAAAAACAACAGACTATATTTTTTGAGATCTGCAAATTATTTGTGCAGTGAGTCAGACAAACAGCAACACAAGGCCCTACCTCAGCCTCTAAGTATAGTGGCTACACCAATCATAAAGACAAAAAATCTGGGTGAAAGAATGGATTAGCACATGAAGGTGGCAGGGATCGTCTGAGCTACAGAGAGAGCTGGAGGTGAGTAAAAAGTGTTTGGCAGAGAAAAAGTAGCTGCCTGCTCTCACTGGCTGGATGTGGATGCCGAGACGGCCGACTCCTTCGGATATTTGGTATGCTAGCTAACAAGGTAGGAAATATTTAAAATACCTTTATTATAGTGGCTAAATCATTTCAAAAGTTACGTTTCAACCACTGCAGGTCTTCATCAGGGCTTTAAACATAAACATGGGTTATGAGAAACACAATGCAGCCTACATAGAGAAAAGAAAAAGGTCTTTTTTTAGTCAATATTGATACTGCTGATGAAGCCAAACATCAAAGGTATAAAGCGTTCAATATCCTCTACGTGCAGTAAGGAATCCCAAGCATTGTGAATCAGTCTAGTGTTTAGCCATGAGGTAATTGAAATGCCTCACTCTAATGCCATTTTCATAGGCGTGGCAACCTCTCAGGTGTGTTTTAGTACGACGTGACCAAGGCAGAAGGTACATGACAAAGAAAGTGTTACAGTTAATGAAATCACCTTTTAAGAAATTCACAAAAGATACCACAAGAGAAATACTTTGCACAAAATTATCACATTTAAAAGTGCCCAACGTTCAAAATAAATAATCGTCACCTCATCCAGGTGTTACTCTCTGAACTGGAACCAGTAACTTAATGTTTATTTGTTCCGCGTGTGTGTGCTACTTGTTGAGACAGGCAAATGGCGAGATTGATATCAAGGCTAAAGCCTGAAGTGTTTGTTTTGGCAGAGCGTATCATGCTCCAGTTAATCTCAAACAATCACAGTCGTTCTATTGTTGCCTTTTTCGAGATGTTTCTTTATTGCCCCCAGGGTAAAATTAAGAGACAGTGGCTTAAAATAACATTATAGACTGTTACAGTCAGTAAATGTCCGTACAGTCTTTCAGTTCTTAATTGCCCCACACTGATACTAAAAAACATTTCCTTGTGATTACTTAACTGCATTTTATTCCACCAATTAAATAAATCCATGTCCTAACCATTTTAAGTTTTATGTCAAGTACTTAAAGCCACATTATGTAAGATGTGGTTAGTTTGTGTGTGATGTGCACCCCAACAGAAAGGACAGCTGCACGCGTGCGCTTCTTATGATGACATTATCACACTCAACTGACTCTCTGCTCTGTCAAATGCCTGCTTACTCTCCCTGGGTTTGTAAGATCTGTCTGAAAACCTGTTGGATGTGGCTTCAGCCTGTCTTTCAATCACAAAAACGTCATATGTGTTGGCCAAATGGGATGTTTTCCTCAAGGTGGTGGTGGGATTGAAAACAGTCCGCTGTGAGAACAGTGTCATGTGTGGTACTCTTTCTGAAGAGAGTGGTATGTAACTGAGACTCAGCTCCCTCACAAGTAGTTAAATCCAAAGAAAATTAGTATTGTGGAGAGAGTAGGATTCAAAACATATTCCCTTACCCGCAAGTCCCAAAAGACATGACTGTGAATGACTCAGCCTGTCACTTTCAATAGAAAGGGAATTGGAATTTCCTCCATTTGAAAGCAAGCAAGCAAGTAACACCCGGCCCCCCGGTGGCAAATATTTGTATTGAAACCTCCTGTCTATGTCCACAGTGAGAAAAGGGGAGCAGATATCAGTCAGTGTCAATCCTGTTCAACAGATCCGCAGCGTCATCAAGAAAAGATGAACGGATGTGATCAGTACCTAATTGTAGACAAACTATGTAGTAAAAGTGAATTACTGGAAAAAGCAAACAACTGAAAATGAGTTTATCAAACACAGGAGATTATATACTGGAGCAAAAAGCAGAGCAGAATAAAAAACTGCAAGGATGAAAAGGTAAAACCACAAGAACCACAAGTACTCAAAAAGATTAAACTTTACGAATACATCTCTTACCAGATATCGATCTTCAGCCCGTTGGAAACCAGGAACTGTATAGTGTCCACGTGTCCGCACAGGTGCAGCGCCGTGTTCCCTTGATAATCCGTCGCCAACAGATCGGCCCCGAACTTGTGTAGGAGGCGGCATATGTCCACGTTCCCCCGGGGGGCGGCTAGGTGCAGCCCGGTGCGGCCCCGGTTGTCCCGGATGTTGGGGTCGCATCCCGTCTCGAGGAGTCTCTTGGCGAAAGGCAGGTCTCCATCAATGCAGGCCTGCAGCAGAGGCACGTTGGTCTGCGACGAGTCGTTGATGAAGACATAGGACATGTCCGAGTGGGTATCAGAAAATTCCAGCGTACCTGTATTGAGGATCAAAAAGGAGATATGTTTCAGTATCACAAATAATCTCAACATAAGAGCGGCAGAAGGAGACAAGGAGGAGGTTTGGTAAATTAAATTGGCATTGACAACACCAGTCACAGTACACAGCACAGTGCCAATCAGTGTTAGGAAGCATGTTTGGATAAGAATCTCTACTGAATAACATTTACAGGGGAATAGTCAAGGTACGCCCTCTAGTGGTTTCTATCCTGAGCAATATATCTAAGAACTGTAAACTAGAACATTTGAAATCTGCTCAACCATAAACAGCAAATAAATAATCAGAATCAAGAATCGATGACTGCAATCATGTGTAAGCGGCTTTGCTGGCTTACTACAGTCGTGTGAGGTGTTTTAATAAACTATAATCAGGAAATTTAAGATTAAGACACAGGGACACACCCTTTTTATTTAGGCACTGGTAACAAGTTATAGTAATGTTGACAGGTGCGTCCTCGTGCTTTTGACCACATTTTGAATTAAAGAGGCCATGTCATGTTTCGGGTTCATACTTTTATTTTGGAATACTACTAGAATAGGTTTACAATCTTTTTCTCACCCTGTGCGTTGCTCCAATGGCTCTATTCGCCCTCTGTCTTATGGCTGAACAATTTTGAAATAAATATCTAAGTAGTGATTTACTGAAATTGCCATTGCTGATTTGAAGGGAATGATCATTTTTACATAATTATTTCCATATTCATTGAAAAACATTTTGAAAACTATGTTTTCTTATATCCGCAGAATATGATGTGTAGGCTAGGACAACAATATTTAACCTAAAACGTTTTTTGACGCACATTTTGCACCTCCTGTAATTTAAAAATTGCAACAGGGCATATTGTGATGGCATGGCAGGCATTATGTGAAAGTGTCAGAATATGTTACATAGTGACTGAATTACAAACGTGGCATTCAGCCCGGTCAGCAGCTGTGTTTTCTGACAGTAAAAGGTGTGAACTTCGGGCTTTGTAACCGTCTCAGACCTTTTACGTACACAAACAACAACCTTTCTGACACACTAAAGGAAAGGGGAAATCTCAAAAAACACAACTTGGCCACTTCAAGTGTTGACGTCTTACACTTTTTACTAGTTGCCCACAATCCCTTTGTTATTAGTGACAATTTCTACTGAAAACTTGTGCACCATCAAACTAGTCATGACAGAAACTTCTGAACACAGTCATCATTTATGTATCGCTGGTTGCTGGTAGGCGTTGAACCACTTCAGAGTTATATGACCCCAAGGTTGGTGTTTTAGCAATTGTAAAAAACTGTATATGAGGAAGCACTTACTTCAGTACTCCTACTTTCAGTAGGAAAGCAGCGTGTTCACTCAGCTACAATGACGCCCCCAGACACAGCTAATGCTAACAGTATAACAGTAGCAACCTCTCATGCTCAGGTGCAAAACACATGTGACATTCACCTTTTATATTGAAGGTATTAAAACCGAGATTCGATAAGTAGAATCAGAATCGATAAAACTAAAACGAGCCCTAACCTACCTGGTAAACCATTATGAGAATCAGGTTTATAGCAACGTTTGTTTTCACATTCAAGGAATTTGCCTTGTTTTTTTGAGGCATAACAATTAACACAGTAAGAGAAAAGAGATATTTTACGATGAAAATATGAAAAGTATGTTAAATATGTCTGTTTTTTTACTTTACAGCGTTTGAAGAGAGGGGAATATGCAAACTATTGACCGAAGAATGTGCAAGTGTTCACAGTATAAAAGTATAAAAAAATGCATGCAATGCCCAGAGATAATGAGCTAAAAAATGTGCGGTAATTTAACCCAATGAGTTAATGTGACTAGTAGTGACCAGTCATAGGAGCCTTGTTGATGAGGACAGCTGAGCTCTAGAAGAAACTGTTCTTGTAGCGTGAGGTTTTGGTTAGGCTGAGTTTATTTTTACAGACAATTTGAATGTTATACTTTGGCTTATGAAAACACTGTAATAAAAATGTACATCATATAAAATCCCCAGAGAGGAAATACCACCTAGCTAAGTGTTAAAAAGTATAAACACTCTAGTTCAACAATACAAAATGACTAATGAAGACTCTGATCTTTACGGAAGCTCATTGCATTCACCAAAGAATGAATGCAATGAGCTTCCGTAGATCTTCAATCTCTGAGTCTTACTAGAAAAACAGCTGAGCTGAATTTACATCTGAGGAGGGCCTGAACACCCGTGACTCACAACAACAAACTGATATCACTCATTCAGGACTGCAATTCAGCTGAATTGCCACCTATTTTGATAAGCGATTATTCGACATTTTTCAGCATTTTAAACATTTTATAAAACAATCAACTGATTCATAATTGAGAAACTAATCGACACATTAATCGATAATCAGCCTTTTAATCAACTCTTCATCATTTAAGTGCATGTTGTTCCCATTATTTAGCGTGCAAAATAACATTAAATACTGGATATATCGCATTTCACTTTAAAATGGGCAATCTCGCGTGGACTTTTTATATAAATACTGATAAGTTTCCAGTTTGTAATTCCTTTCGCCTGACCATTTATTACACACACAACAAAATGTTATGTAATAACATAACACATTACAGTAACATGTGAACGTCTAACTTAAACCCTGCGAGCACCCGTACGTGTCCTTTATTTCCAGACCAAATTACAAAAGGATCGCCAGAAATAGAGATACTACAAACTGTAAATGTGATGTAACGTTTGTGCAACTGACGATTTGTTTACTAGCTAACTGTAAACAACGGCTAGCTTTAGCATTAGCTTTGCTCGCAGTGACGAGGACGGTAGCAACATTAAACCTCGCCTGTACATCTACCTTCATGACATATCTGAAACTTTACTTGCAGCGACATTACAGATTGAAGCAGAATAAAACGTTAGCAGCTGACAACAAAGCTTTACCTGACAAGCTAGTGGGGCTACTGTTAGCTCGCAGGCTAACATCTTTCACGTAGCTGAAACACATTTTATTTGATAACTGTAGAAACGTGCGCATAAAACAAACTCGAAATTTAGAAGCTCTGTTGGCTGTGAGTTATATTACTTACCTGCTTATTTGTCCCAAATCAGAAGAAAAAAATAAACTCCGCTTTCTTTGAGCTAACGTTACTTGCAGTTCGGCTTCTTCTGTTTCCACGTACAGGAAAACACGAGGGCGCCATCAGCTGGCCTGGAGGTGTCCTGTTAGTTATTCTGTCCCTCCTTTTAATTTAATAAAATCCCCCCTAAAATCTAGCATTAAACCCCCCAAATCAGCCCAGCATATAGTTTAACATAGTTAACAAGCAGTTTAACATATAATATAAGTCTATGTTAACATAACAACCTTTACTTCTGTCTCGTCTGCACCGACATACAGTAGTTAATAGTTTGTTGTCACAGAAAAGGTCAAATTAGAGGGAATGAAATTATGGTAAGTCAAAATTTACCTAAATTTGTAAGTACTTTTATGTCAATTTCAACTTGCTGTAACAAAATTCTGACTTATGACAAAGTCAAAACTTTGACTTACAATCTCATAATTTGGACTAAAAAAGTCAAAAGTATGACTTTGTGTGTGATAATGTTGGCTTTCCATCAGTATTTGTATTTCTATCATTGATCTAATTTTCATTCATTTTTTACTTTTCCTGATGGTGTTTGCCAAACATTTCTAGACCTTGGGACCCCAAAGAAGGAACATTTTTACCATGGCACCGAGCCACCCAACCCCAAGAGTAATAGGTTTATACTGCATGTACACAGATGCTTATCGTCTTTAAGAATCTTAGATTTGATATCATTTATTTTACATAAATACTTAGACAGAAAATAATGACATTTTTTTCCAGTAGCTTCCGTGTAATGCGACAATCAGTCAATACCACAAATGTATTACTACACTGGACAAATAGGACACAGCTCTTCATATTGGATTATAGTGCATCTTTAATTTTTATTTCCAGTGTAGTAATACATCATCATGTTATTGAGTCATCACTCATGCATCACGAGAAAGACCAGCTAATGTATTATCATCAGCAGGGTCATCAACTTTAAAATTACATTACAAAGGTTTTTCCAGCATTGCAAGATTAGTGGCAGTAACCAGTTAATGGTGACATGCGTCCGTTTCCTTCCAAAGCATGGTTAAAAAAAAATCATGCCAAGTTCAATGTCTTGATTGTACAACAAGGCAATAAAATCAGTATGAAGCTACAAGTTGTTAATGTTTTTAATTTGGTTTTGCCAAGCACACAGCAATCTGATCTCAAACATGATCTTTACACTGACGAAAGCAAAACATAACACATGTAATATTCTCAGTGGAGGTTACATGTATGAAACAAACATTCACAGAACAAAATGCTGCTACCATGAAAATACTGAACTGCCTCTTTTTAATAATTCTACATTGTAAATTCTCAGTTAGTTTAGAGACTTTATTTCAAAGTGTGTGAGCACAGAAATACACATTACAGTAACAGACATGTTTTTACCATTTCTTTTTTGTTATGGATCCTCTTTGAGGAAAACTGCATTTCTTTTCATGTTACTCCAGCCATTTACAGTATGTTGATGCATAAAACATTTGAAATCTCGGTTTTGAACACGGGGGGTAAAGAGACCAAACAGATAATAAAAACAGGTGTTAAGTCTATTAAATCATCAGTGGTGAATATATTTTCCATATAAAAACATAATCCTAATTTTTTTCCATAATATTAAATGTACATATCATTAACTTCCCATTCCCCTCCCATCTCACACAGTGGTCATAGTGGTTACAAGTCACCCAGTAGCTTTCACTGTCCAAGGATAATGTTACACGAGGAGAATAGTCTGATGTTAACCAGTTTCACTTAATCCAGACTACATTGCAAACCAAAGTCAATATACAAAAAACATAAAATCTGATCTTACATGTCTTTGCGTCCTTACTGCAACGTTGTATTCATCAGTCATACATCCACATTTACAGGCAGAAAATTAGCAAATTCGTCCTCTTTCTTATCCGAGGACAGAGAAAAGACACATAGACTGGAAGAAAATAAAAAAATAAAATAAAGAGTGACCACCATTATAGACTTTTGCTCTAAAATACTTTGCTGGAAAATACAGTAAGCACTATATACAGCAATAACCAACACGCGATCAGAGAGTGTGTATTTGGTTTCTTGTTGCAAGTTTTAATGTGAATACAAGGGTTTTTCTATGTTTAAAAAAATATTTTGGTCACAAAATAGAGACAAAAGCATGTGAAGGAGAGAGATGTACAGGAAATATGCCCCTTTGATTTGACTTCTTTGTTGCTCTAACCCATGTGAGTTCACATCAGTGCAATATTTATGCATGGGTGAGTTAGCTGTCGGAGAGGTTGTGATTAAGTTTATAAGGAAAATTGCTTAACCTTTTTTATTGCATGCAGTTTAATAACGGCTAAATGTTGCCTTTCAAGTCAACTGTTAGGGTATCGTAGCACCACGGAGTCATAGAGTGAAATGCACAGAGACCACAGGCATATGAAACATGAAAAATGCATAGTAAAGTTTTCTTTCCACTAATCTAATCTCCCCAGGGTCTCCTCGAAAGCCCACTCAGGATCAAGAATTAACCTTATGTGGTCAGATGAGTTCCTAAATTCCAGGCCGTCATTGGTTTAAAATTATTTCTATAAGCTATAAAAATCAAGATGTAGAGGATTATAGCTTGCTTGAAATAATTAAAATCCTTTAAAGTGAACCTTTACTTGTCTTTGTTTGTTGGTTATGTTATCAATAGAAGCAGCGACTGTTGTTTTCTGCTTTAAAAAGTTGCTGTTGGTCCCGTGTCTAAAGTTAAGTATAAACTGAGTACCACCAGTAACTTTACTTGTGTATTTATTTTTGTTGTTTTTTTTCTTTCTCTGTCATTCCTTTTTTTCTTTTTTTACACATTTTGGTGCTTTTATTTAAAAAAAAAACACATTTTATTCTTTATCACTTTCTCTTAATTTTGTTTTGTGCATCTGATCTTATACACAAACAAACATTAAGTAAAAAGTGCACATTGGCTTTAAAAAAGCGGATTACTTCTCTGATGTTTTACGTCTTCATGCAACTAGGAAACTGCCCCTCAAATGCATGAAAACGGACAGCAACAACAACAATATTACAACTTTCAAAAAACAATATGGCGCTTTACTCCACCTCAAGCAAGTGTCAACTCTAAGCAGCTTGACTTCAATACTGTAATGAAATGAGTGATAACCAACTAGTGTCATTTAAGCAAAATCACCAGTTTTCAGCGGGTCCAGCTGTGGTGGCAGCTTTTAACGTAACATAACTGCAGTTATGTGATTGTAGCCGGCAGTAAATACCAAAGAAGCAACGTTTTAAGGCGGCCGTTTGACTAAAAATATCTAATTTGAACCAGAACCAGCTGATGTTACCATCTACGTCAGTTAGATCAGTTCAGACAAGAATGTTAAGGCAAGACCAACTGAATCAAACGTAGCAAAGTGTGAGTTTACTGTCTGAATGAACTCATCTGAAGCAGACGCCCAGGCCTGATGTTATAAGCGGTGTAGTGCTATCCAAAAGGGGGCGGCACTCTCCGAGGTAGCCGAGAATGATTCTCGCCCAGAACCGAAACGAGAAAACAGACACAAAATAAACACAAAGAACATAAACGATAGCACCATTGTCAGTGATAATCTAGAGAAGAGCACACTGGAGCCCTTCTCTTTTCATTTCCTCCCTCCAACTCCTCTTTTATTTTCATTCATTCCTAAAGCGGATCAAAAACTCTAAAAATGACGCTGTTCAACTTGATTCAGAAACCATCAGTGAAGCAGGAGAGGGAATCATTTTCAGTCACATGTTCTTGTTTTTATAGATTTCTTTATCAACACTCTTTTTTTCCTTTTCCTTTGAGGTGTTAATGTATTTCCTCCTCGTGTCTCCCTCCCTCCATTCACCTCATACTACAAGAGCTTGCTGCAGACTTGGCAGCGGCTGACTTTGGAGCGCTCCTGTCCTCCCTTCAGGGTCTCCTGTGCAGGCGAATACACAAACTCCTGGTTGGGGTCCACGGTGGTGAGCCAGAAGCTGTACTTATTGGCGAAGTAGTGGCAGGTGCCCTTGGCCCCGTTGCACTCGATGAATGGCGTCGCACGGAAATCCTCCAAGCAGGAGCCAGGAGACACCAGGGACTGACCGCCGCCCTCAGCACCGGCTGCTGTGTGCTGCAGAGGAGAAGAGAAAAGATTTCAAGGCAGCCCATCTAGGCCAACCTCATGCACAGAGAGAGAGTACTACAAGAAAGCTGGCGAGGCTTTATACCAGGCTTGTAATTGAGACCTGCATCAAAAAACGTGTAGCCACACCAGGCCAGTAAAGGGGACAGGCATCTAACTGGGGTTTAATCAATTTTACATTACTGCAAACCTTTCATTAATAGCCAATATATAATTAGGACAGGCGTCCATATGGGACCGTTAATTATTTTCACACAAATCTAGTGCTCAGTAAAGATGTGAAGTAGGCCACTTTGACTTCATCAATTACAAATCATTCATTTGATGAGACGACTTATGCACTTTTATTTTGAAGGCAGCAACGTAATGAAAACAACAACACGGTGCAGGAGGGGAGAAGTTAGCAGACAAAGAGCGATGGACTTCACATGACAGGATTCACAACTTGGATTAATTCTCATACAAAGCTGTTTTAATTTGTTTGATCGATGGACCCTTACAGACTAAAGGAATATAAATAATCAAGGAATGGACACATTTGGACTTAACGACCACTTCAAAGGTTGGGAGTCAGCCCTTTTTTTATTTCTCTCTTGTTAACCAGGCCGGTAAATCTGACTGACTTTGACTTTGGGGCTCGTTGTTTCAGTAAAATGAACTGAACAGCTGAAGTGTGAAGAATCTAACTGATCTAACGATGTGTAGCATGTCCATAATGACAAAAGTTTAAACATTTATTTCTATTCACGATCTAAGCAGCTAAGCTAAATAGCTAAAGTGGGCGATCTGGTGGGCTTTAAGAGGTTTTATTTATCCATAACAATTTCTGTTAAAACCATGCCAGGCCTCTAATCAAACCTGTGTTTATTTGTCAAAACATGTTCCCACACCAGGCCAGTAAATGGGATTGGTGGCAGTTTGAGATTCGGCTATTAATTGAAGTTTTACAGTATTTCTAGTTTTGAGGTTACCATGAGGAAGGAGTATCCAATCCAGAGGCTCCTCCAACCGGGTGGACAGGTGGGGATGGTCGTGTCCTGGCTGTGGACCGCCACGGCCAGAGATGGAGCCTCACACACAGAACACCTGGATCGTTCGTACAAGAGGAGAAGAGCTGGATTAAATATACCTTATGGTATCAAAGGCCTGAATGTGTGCAGTTTGGCTTAATTGTAACGGAGCAGCAGTTCACTGAGCCAGAAATGGTGTACAGTACCTGCTGATGTAAGGTTGTATCTGCCCGTCGGCCACAGGCATCATGGGTATGGATGCAGTCGTGGAAAGCCAATAAGATTTGTCGTTGCGGCTGGCGTAGTAGCAGACCTCATTGGGGGAGCAGTAGAGGAAGGGGATTGTGCTGAACCTGGGGAGGCACGAACCTGGCTGACCTGGAGAGACAGAAAGAGAGAGAGAAAAGAGGTAATACACTTACTGATAGGGATCTCTATTTATAGTTTTGGTGTGCTAAGATTGTATTCATTCAATTTAAACAACTTTCTGTACAATTTCTGTCCTTCAACACACACTTCAGAGCCTCAAGTTGCAGCTAAAGGTCTGACACTCAGGCTAAAAGAAGCAATGACAGAGCAGTGTCACTGTTACAGTATTTAGCATGCTAATACATCATTTGTGTTAGATACCTCCTTTCAAAATGAGTCTGTCTCATTGTTTTGGGTAACTTGTGCAACTGTTTCCATTGTGGAAAGTGATGTGCAGACAGCATGTAGCAGTGCCAGAGCTTGTATCATTGGTTCAGCAGTTTCTACTGCTCACAAATAAAACCCCATTACACCACCTTAACAACATGTTACCGACTGAATATCAAACGTGTTTCCATACCGAGGTCCTGGTTGTGTGCCTTCTCCTGTCCCTCCACGTACAGCAGACTGTATCCGTCCCACAGCTTGGCCATGCCCTGAGGACACATGGGGACCTGGGAGTCCTGGCTGTGCTTCACCAGAGTGTAGCCGATGCTTTGACTGCGGCCGACGCTGCCGGGATTGCCGGGACGACCGACTGCACCAGGGGAACCTGAAGGAAAGGAAACATGAAGAAATTCAGGCAGATGTTCAGATTGAGAGAAAGTTTGAGTGTTGCTGTCAGTGGGTGTCTGTAGTGTTTGCTGTTAATGTTACCATAGTAGTGGTCCAGAAATTACTTTGGGCAGCTAGCGCTATTGCTGTGTTTCTTTAAAGCAACACAAAGCAGCATTTCACATGCTGCACAAACTGTAAGACTAATAGTAATAACACCACATTGCACTTGCATTGGGCATTAAATGATACTAAATGGTACTTAACAAGGTAAAAGACTAAAGACTCCGGACTGTATGACATAAATAGTAAATTTTTTCAAATTCACAACACACATTTTAGAATTATGAAGCCATTTATAGGAAATGCTCTGTTGGACCAGTAATTTACTGATTTCATGATATTATTAAACTTTACAGAATGTAATGTAATGTCTCTATTATTGGTTTAAAATTTAAAAAAACATGTAACCATGACATTCATATAAGAACATAATGTAACGTAACGTAAGTTAAATTCCTTCTACTATCATTAGAATTGCTATAAAATAAAAACATTGGCCTTTTTAAAGTAACACTGACAGGTGAATATGTAATAATGTGAGGCTTTATTATGTTTTGTTGTCGGTTTCTTCAGGATCTTGGAAATAAGCTTAATCTTTGACAAAGAAAACACACACAGGCACACAGACTACTGACCTTGATTTCCAGTGGTTCCAAGGAACCCTGGGGGTCCGGGGTCACCGGTAGGCCCGGGCAGACCAGGAGGGCCAGTCCTGCCAAGTTTACCCACAGGGCCAGGGCGACCCTTAGGACCTGCAGAGGGAGAGTATTTAAACGGGTGTGACCAAAGGTGCAGAAAAGCCATTGGTTTTCATTTCTGTCTCTCTGCACTGTAAATCACTCCAGAATTATAGTACTTTGCTTAATTTCAACCGTCATATATACACATTATATATATTCATATGGGGTAAATATCCTGTATGTATATGAGACACCAGTAAAGGAATATTTTTTGGGGTATGTGCTTCTTTCTTGCTGAGAGTTAAATGAGATGATTGATACCACATTGATGTCTGTCTGTTAAAGATCAGGACAGGGCCAGATCACACTTAGCTTAGCTTAGCATAAACACTGAAAGCAGCCATCCTGGCTCCATCCAAAGGTAACAGAATCAGCCGAACAGCATCTCTACTTAAAACGTTATTTCTCATTTGTATATGTTTGCAATACAATAATATTTGCAGATATTACTTTTTTTTCCTTTGGATGGAGCTCCTCCTTGTTTTCAGGCTTTATGCTAAATTAAGCTGACAGATTTATATGGTTTCATACTTTGGCTTTATGGTGAAAAACACAATACAACAGTTGTAACTCAGTGTTTTCAACATAGCAAAGATCATTTAAAAGACTGGACCGTTTCACTACACACCTGGACGTCCAGGCATTCCAGGCTGACCGGGCTCTCCAGGGGCACCAGGGGCTCCACTTTGACCGGGAAAGCCCGGGTCTCCGCGGGTTGGAGGTTCTGGATCAGGTGGGGGAAACGAGAATCCAGGGGGACCCTTAGAACCAGGACGTCCTGGAGAGGAAGTGGAAGAGAGAGAAGGATGGAGGGAAAACACATGATTGTATGGACGGGAAAATAAGAGGGGATCGGGAAGTAAGGGTGAAAGTGAGGGATGATGCTCGAGAGAGAAGACAGATGTATAGTGTAATAAACTGTATTCATTTCCTGTACCATCACAATCCATTTACGAAAGGCCTCCTACCTCGTGGTCCCTTGAGTCCTTTGTTTCCATAATAACCAGAGTCACCAGGGAAACCCTTGCGACCAGGACCTCCGCTGTAGCCATTATCACCTCGTCCTCCTAAAAAGCAAAAATACTGTTTAGAAACAGACATTTTTGTTTCATGTCATCTTTTTGTTTAAAGCCCGTATCGAGCTCCACTTCACCTTTTAACCCTGGGCTGCCGGGGAGTCCGGCGCCTCCGTTGCCTCCTGGGTCTCCTTTCTTGCCGGGGGAGCCAGGGAAGCCTGGGAGCCCGGGGTCACCTCTGTCTCCCTGGATTGTCCCTGGACCAGGTGGCCCAGGGGGACCTGGAGGACCTTGAAAACCTGGAGGAGAGAGGAGAGGTTTAGTAGAAGGAAAGGAGAAGTTATGGAAGGAAACAGGAAAAGAAACTGGAGTTAGGAAATGTATTTACCATACTCTCCATCCAGTCCAGGGAGGCCGGGGTCTCCCATAGGTCCGGGAATATTTGACCCCACAGCCTGACCAGGAGGTCCGGGCTGACCAGGAAACCCTGTCAGTCCAGGAGCACCTGACACACAAAAACAAACCAGCAGTCATTATCTTGATGATGTTTTATTTATATTCGCAGTTTCTAATTTCCTTGAAGTCAATATCTCACCCGAATCTCCTCTCTCTCCCTTCGGTCCGGGGATACCTGGTCTTCCTGGGTAAGAGACGCCTCGCTCTCCCTTCAGCCCTGAAATACCAGGAGAGCCTGGGACACCTCCTAAGCTCACACCTGGAAACCAATACAACAACAAAACAGTTAGTCTTCAGTATCTTTAAACTGCTACACTTAGAAAGTCTGTGTCACTGCACACACAGTTTGTCACCAGATTTCGTCTGTCACAGAATCTTCCTGTTTGTCTGTTTGTTGTCTCATAGCTTTGGCTTTTCCTAATTGTTTCAGGGAATTTCTCCATGTTGCAGTTCATCAAAACTCTGTAGCACCCTGTTGTCTGCCTTTGTACTGTTAAACAATCCGTTAGATTTTCCTGTAAATCTGATGCACTGACAGGTTAAACATTTTGCACTTTAGACACCAGGAGAGGTTTGCAAGACATTTGTCAATGTGACTTTGTTTTCGGGAATTAACTAATGTCTAATATACTGTCAATGTGAAAAAATAGTAAATGTGCTCCTTGTATTTACATGACACTATAATTTCAATCATTTGCCACCCACAGCTCTGCCTGCAGGTTGTTGGTTACATCTCTCCAGCACATTCTCACTCCCAACTCGTCACGTATGGATCCTTGGTAAGAATCCCTTGGCGTCACTTTTTAACGCCCTGGACACTCCTTTCCCAACAATTTTTTGGATGTTTAGGGCTCTACGGTTAAGTTAGCAATAATAAATATGTCCGGTTAGACTTTCAAAATAAATCTTGCGGTTAATGTTGACAAATGCTGCAACTTGGCTAGGTTTTAGTCACTAAAAACTAATTAGTTAGGTTTAGGAAAATGTCATGGTTAGGGATAAAAATAACTTTTGTCTTACTAGCATAATTTACATAACTTACATAAAAACACTAAGTTGACTTGTTGTTTCACACGGGAAATGAATACCAGTCGCCTGGAATAAAGTTTGCTCACCCATCCACCAAAATTACACTACAGGGCTTCCCCAGTGTGATGAACCATGACGCTACAGCCTTGAGCAAGTACATGTTTACAGCCTATAGTTACTATAAACAGGCTTGATGGCTTAATCACTTAATCATGTCCATCAGCTTTGTTTGAAATGGATCAGTTCTTTAGACTTCCTTCTAGAGTCATTCAATAGTCCACATAAAAATAAAACATATAAACAGCATTATCCGACTCTGTGAAGTCCTTACCTGGGTTTCCAGGGATGCCTTTAGGTCCAGCAAGGCCATTAAGTCCATCCAGACCAGGGGATCCCGGCAAACCTGCAGAAACACAGCACAGTGAGTGTTTGTCATCAGCCTCTGCTTCCCTGTTGTGTTACAGCAACTCATTTGGAAACACAGAGCAAATGTGCATTAGAATATTTCTCTCACCTATGGCTCCAGGACCTCCAGGACTTCCAGGCCGACCAGGAGTCCCATCCTCTCCTCTTCTTCCTGGATAGCCGGGCTGGCCCTTTGGCCCCGGGAAACCAGGGGAGCCTACAGAGAGGATGAGGAACAATTGTTAGATACTGTGGATCTCTCTGGTGCGTTGCTGGAAATAAATATAAATTTATCTCTGGGTCCTTATAGAGGTCTCTCTCTCACCCATTATTCCAGGCCGTCCTCCTTCACCAACAGCCCCTTCGCTCCAGGGAAACCTGGACCCCCCGGAAAGCCGCTGTCACCGGGGAAACCATCATTGCCACGACGACCTGAGGGGAGACAATCAATCTGGTATTTAAGACATCCTTTTGTGAAGATGTTTCAAAACTTCTTCAACTCAACACCTTTTAATTCTAAGATTGGAAATTACATTTTCAGAAACGTTTCAACTGTTGAAGGCACCTCCAATATTTCTATGGTAGTAAGTACTAATAGATACAGTATATTTATCACTTTGGGTAAGTGGGTAAAACAGAAAAGGTAGTCTGGTAGAACAGGGGATGTAATAAAATGTATTACACACAGTGTTGGGAGTATCGTGTTACAAAAGTAAAAAGCTTTTTGCTTTAACGCAGTAATATAGTAAGTACAGTACAATAATATAACGCTTTACTAAAAAATGTTATAAATGTAATATTATACCCGTTACATTCTCAGTAATGCGTGTTACAACCAATTTTAACCCAAAATTAAGTGGTGTTTTGTTTTGTTTTTAAAATTCACCAACACCGAGAAACATTTCCAGAAAAACAAGTAAAGAGTGACGTTATTTCCTGTTGCGGAAATCCGATGGTCGAGAGTGTAGGCAGGGTGCACACTACAGGGGAGCTCTGCTCCTCTTAACAAGACGGTAGCTCCCCTAATGGATCATGTGTAAATGCAATGTGTTTGTGCTTTAATGATTTACTTTCCTGATTAGAGAGCCTACTGTCAGTTCATCCTGACCGATCAGGTCGGAGTGTCAGGGGATTAATAACATATTTACAATAAACCTATTTATCTACATTTTGCAACCTAAGATGAGCAGATTGCTTCTGTTTGTAATGTAGTTTGTAGAGACGGCCCACATTTCCTTATAATGCAGTGCTGCACTGAGTCGCTGCTGTTTTATGCTCCAAAATGCAAATGTGTCTGTTCAGTATGTGCTGTGTTTATGTTAGTAGGTTATTTTTCATTTTTGTGCTGGTTTATAGCTTCAACTAGGTGCCTGATACATTTCTTGACCTCGGCTATTGTTTAGTTACACTTCACAATAAATGAACATATTAAGTCACAGTTTCTGTTAACAAAATTAACACTAGTGATGATTGCTGGGTTTTAAGGAGCAACTGCCGGTCATTCCTGGGGAAAAACAATCATATTCAGATAAGAGGCGGTTGGTTTTACAAAACACAAACACAGTAAGTCTTACCTGGGAAGCCGGGTTCTCCTGGCTGGCCTTTACCTCCTGGAGCTCCAGGGTAACCAAACGTCTCTCCGGGTTGACCTGAGGAACAAATCATGTGACTCAGTGCATTGATTCATGTCTTAAAGGACGTGTGTGTGGCTTCATTTTTACACTCACCTTTGTTACCAGGTCGACCAAATTCTCCAGGATTGCCAGGGAAACCAGGTGCACCATCATCACCCTGAAGGGAGCCATGAGAACGTGAATCTCACCAGCTGAACTCGCTGCATGTTTGTATCTGTAAGAAGTGTATGTGTGGGCGTTTTCTTACCCTTGGTCCAGTCATGCCAGGGAATCCCATGATTCCAGGTTCCCCCTTTGGCCCTGGGAAGCCTGGAGCTCCTGGTCGTCCAGGAAACCCAGGGTCTCCCGGCTGTCCTTTACTTTGCTCAGCGAAACCAGGAAGTCCAGGCACACCCTGCCTACCAGGCAGACCCGGCTGACCTTTGTCACCTGAAAGCAGGCACAGTGTCGGGGTTACAGGTGCAGCATGGAGGGAAATCAGCTCATTGGAAACTGACGATTTGTAACCAACTCTATTTGCTCAAGATTGTACTAATTTAAGGTACTTTTACTTAATTGTAGAACTTTTTACTTAGACTCCACTACATTTATCTGACAGGTACAGTTACTACTGCTCTTGTACGTAAAATCACCTTAACAATTATGATGACTTGTCATAAATTAAACTTATATAAACAGTATATAAAGTTGTGCCAACTTAACACTGCCCCCTCCCCTTCAAATCCTTCTCAGGCTGAGACAGGAAGGAAAGGCACATTCTGGTGATCCAAGGAATACTGACATGTACTGATTGTATTTTACTATTTCATTTGCTAACATTTGGCTGTAACGTGATCTCCACTGGCAATCTGAACCACCATGTGAAACTCTACTTCTCCTCTGTTATTGGGGCTGATTGTAAGAGTACTTGACAAGACTTGCCGACAACACCTCAGCTACTGAACGGCGCCTTTAGTATTATCATCCGGCCGCTGCTCTTTACATTCACCCCAGATGCAAATTCAAAAAATGCACTATGGAATGTTCTGGGTGTGTACGTGTATGTATTTAAATAACTCTATTGTTTTATTTTATTTTATATGTTACCATATTTTATATTAAACTATGAATGTCATAGTTTTCAAGTGACGTCACACTCCAATGAAAGCGTTCTGTTGGAGGGCAAAAAAGATGTTATCTTCCGCTGCTTGCCAACCAGAATGCAAGAGATACACTGTTACTTTGAGTTTGTGACTTTTTGCCAAAATGCTGGGTGGTTGTTGTGCTTTTGGATTTACTAATTTAGGAGACAAGCCTGGGCTGTGTTAGGTGAGGGATTCTCCAGAAGGTAAAAGTAAACATTACCGTAGTTGAGCGGCGGCAGAGACATGGCAGTTTTTAACGGTAGAAATGCGGCAGTGGATGCTGTAACGTCATATGGATCGGATATGCCCAACACTTGCAGTTTGTGTTCATGTCTTTCATTTTCTTAAGTTGAGAGGTGATCCTAATAAAATTCGACTTCTTTTGCGGCTTGTCTACAGGGGGAGTCGCTATGTTGGTCTGTTGTTTTGTCCTCCAGGTCACCGTGCATGAAGTGACTGAAAACTACGAATATAGGCCTAAACTTACTTATATGTTGTAGGTGTAGAACGAAGGAACTTCAAATTTCGTTTTATTATGCAGTCTTGTACCTTGCGTTGTTAGTAGATTAACAAACATTTCATTTATGAAGAACTTGATCATTATGTGATTTGTGTTTATGAAGTATTACGGTCACTATACACAAATCAATCTTAGTAGCAACCTCCAGTATTGAGACTGAATTATTATATCTGAATGATTTAGAGTTGGCCAGGAACTCATAATATAGAGGCTGAATTTAATTTGTCCTTTGATACTAAGCGTAATACTTTTTTTTTTTTTTGCTGCACAATATCATGTTTTACACATGCAGCCTGTGTCTCAGCTGTCAAGTGTCAAACTATAACCACTACACACGCAGAAGTAGTGTTACCTCTGGGTCCGGGGAAACCAGAAAAGCCGTTTTGTCCAGGGTTTCCGGGTTCTCCTTTCTCCACTAGGTTATTGGGAACAAAAAAGAGAGACGGGCCGGGGGGACCGGGGTTTCCTCTCTCACCTACAGAAGTAAAACCACATGGATGACAGTGTGACTCGCAGGCTGTAGATTACTCTACATGACTGTCTCCTGGCCTGTGTGTATCCTTGTTACACTGCCATCAAAAAGCAGCAGTTGTAAGCAGCCTGTTCTGGACACTCTACCTTTCAGTCCGGAGAATCCAGAACCGCCTGGGAATCCATCTCTTCCAGGCTCTCCAGCCAGTCCTTTCCCTCCAGGAAACCCTGGGCCTCCAGGACGACCTGGTTGTCCTGGGAAACCCACTAGTCCTGGCAAACCTCTCTCACCTGTAGAAAGACACAGATAGTCAAAATGTTGTTGTCACTCTATGGAGATGTTAGAAGTAAAACCATAACCTGTAATGATAAACAGTGGCCTACCCTTCCTTCCTGGGATTCCTGGGGTGCCCTCTCTTGTTCCGGGTCCTGGAGGTCCGGGGGGGCCTCTAGGCCCTGGTGATCCAGTGGTGCCAGGCAGTCCTGGGGTTCCCTTCATTCCAGCAGGCCCTGGGAAACCTGGGTCTCCTCTTTCTCCCTTACGACCAGGGAAACCTGGTGGTGGACGGATGATGACCAGACAGATGACGGATGATGAGACGGGCAAAAGAAAGACGGAGAGAGATTTAGTCAGACACCGGTCGCAATCTGCATTTTAAACGGAAATATGGGAAATATATATATTTAAGAAGCAGTATTCATAGAAAAATATAATAATATGAATATAAATGTCACTTATTCAAAAAACAACCTCTGAAAGCCAACAAATATAAACTTACCTTTTTTATTAATAATAAATTAACTTACCTCCAACTCAGTAATCAAGTTTATTAATAAATGGGAAACAAGAGCAATTCATCAGTGTTTTCTATTCTGAATACACACACCCGACACACACAATTTAGCAAAAGGTAGACAGTAAACACACATGTTCCATTACATTGTTTCATTGCCTTGGTTAGGCTGCAATTGCACTTAGATTGATGATGTCACTCAACAAGATACAAAAATGCTGTGGCTATGTTTAAACATTTGCTAGATCAAATCTATCATTACACAGCACTATGCATTTGTATAAACTCAAGTGCAATTCCAGACTGAATAAGCAAGGCTCAGCTGCCCAAAGTCCTACAGGACAGCATACTACCCACTACTGTTTACATTCTTAAAAAGACAATCTATTTTCAACACGGCCATGCAGCATAATTTAAATTGTCATATCTAACTTGTCACTAAACACATAGACAAGTTGAAAATAAAAAGTCCTTTTAAGAGTGTCAACAATGCCTCTATGGTCAAAGATGCAGCGACATTGTTAAATAGCATTTGCGCCAAAAACTTTAGTTGTCACACGAGCCTATTGCAAACAACGCAATAAACACATCTAGGACAGATTACGCTTCAAGCCTGTAATTGATCTACGAGGGTTAGTAAGGCTGCAAAAATAAAACCAAACATCAGCAGTCACATCTCTTGAGAGAACTTTCTGTTTCTGAATCTCTCACAGCTAAAATGTCCATCTTAGGCCATTGTTCTGACCTTTAATTGAGTTTTTTTTGTTTAATATCAAAGTCCTTTAGTTGGGTGTGATACATTTACTTCCATCAAGTCACTTAAATATATACTTTAAAACCTGTTTTTGACTGAGGGTGATTTGCAGTTGGAGCGAGCACAACAAGGATAAGCACCATATATTCTGCCTGGTTTACATTCAGTTTACTATTCAGAGAGTATTGTATTACTACTAGAGCAGTTGGCAGCCAAAGGCCATTTGTTGTTGTTAAAAATCAAACCTGTAAGATTAAGAACAATCAAACATGAACACGAGGATAGTTCGGCAGTTTGCTGTTAAGTACCCGAATCTCATTTCTCATGATTAGTACATGAACTAATCACGAAGGAACAAGGTCAAGAATGAACTTTCAATTTCAACTTTTACATAAACATGGACGATGAGTCCTTAAAGTGCACGGAGAAGACGGAAAGTTTATCTACATTTCTTAACAACCGGGCAACTAAAATAGTCTCGTAGTCTCTACTCACAAAGGCTTGTTAATGTCACTCTGACAGACAAAAGTTCGCCTTTCTGTTCGCTGTGATGGTTTACCACCGATCTTGTGCAAGTCTCTGCAAGTTATTTTCAAAGCAGAGGACAAGGAACTGAAACTAATTAAGGAAATGCTGGAATTATTTACAAAGTATGAGTGATTGTGGGCTAAAATATGCAAAACCAAGTCACTCTACGCTAGCTACCAGGTAATAATGCGGTAATTCACTTGATACAAGGATTTTTCAAAAGAATACGGTCACACCAGAAGACTGACTCCAAGATTCATCAGATTACAGAGATGGACATTTTTTTGCTGTACAGATGAGAAAAGAAGAGCAGGCAAACATTTTTAGGAGCATTGCAGTTAAAGTGTTTGGTCTAATGCGTGAATAGCGGGAGGACGGAGGGATGGAAGCAAAGGATGGATGTATAGAGGAATGATACATGGATGGATGTTGGAGAGAGTGTCTCACCTTGGCAGCCTATAGCGAATGACCCAACACCAAGAAAAGGATGGAGGGATGAGAGGATGGATGAGATAATGGTGGCGGTGTGTAGGAAGGCAGGGAAGAAAGGAGGAAGGAACACAAGACAAAGAGAAATACAAAACAGGGGAAGAAGACATTCCTTTGGGTGATGCAAAGTTTAAATAGACAACAAGAACAAAACAGGCAACTGTGGTGTCTGATTGGTATATTGAGGATTATGAAAGAAGTACAGTGAAAAAACAGGGAGGAATGAACCAACGCTGGTAAAAGTGAAGAGATGGG
The DNA here is from genome assembly GCA_024633595.2 of Lepomis macrochirus. Classification (NCBI taxonomy): domain Eukaryota; kingdom Metazoa; phylum Chordata; class Actinopteri; order Centrarchiformes; family Centrarchidae; genus Lepomis; species Lepomis macrochirus. Next base: position 20,379,959 of record JALXJV020000002.1, read on the forward strand.
AAGTGAAAGACAACAGCCACGATGGAACAAAACAATATATTTTTTAATCGTTTACTATAAATCAAGCTATAAACAACTCTACTTAGACATACATTTAATCTGGCAAATGTAGAACACAGAGTCTAAAACTTCTAAAATTACAACAAAATTAAACAGAGGTCTGGTTAGTCATAGACAGGGTTGCTGAATCTTTTCCCTTACCTGGTGATCCGCTCAGTCCCTGGTTGCCAGGAGCTCCAGGCCGCCCGGGAATGCCGCCAGACGTATCACCTGGAGGTCCAGGAGGGCCGGTAGCACCAGGAAAACCGTTGACTCCGCTCTCTCCCTTCAGTCCAGGAACACCGAAACGTCCATCAGCACCTGACAGAGGAATAAAAATGTTCAGGTATGAGTGCTGCTGTTTCTACTTATACTACTACAGTTACCACTACAGCTACGATCATTTTAGAGGATGTAGTTTGAGAGAGTTTCTTCTGTTATTAAGCCTACTCTCATTGATATAAATGGGGTGGAATAAATAATGGAAACACCTGATTTAAGGATATAACACTGTGCGTCTCTCTGTCTCAGACCCACCAGGTAATCCAGGTCCTCCCGGTGTCCCGGGCTGGCCCTTGTCTCCCGGTGTCCCTGGAAAACCTTCCTGTCCTGGTTTTCCAGGCATGGCTCCCAGTACCTCTCCAGGCAGACCCTTGGCTCCAGGACGCCCTGGAACACCATCCTTCCCCCTGGCTCCATCAAAACTCTGTCCTGGAACACCTGGAAGTCCAGGGTCTCCTCTGGGTCCGGGGAAACCTGCATGGAGGAGGGGTGGAGGAAGCAGCAGAGATAATTAAGTAAGTCAGAGTCAGTTTATTTGTGTGTCCTGATAGTAACGAACTGAAACTCTGTCAGTTAAAGAGCAATTCAGGTCCAGCTACAGATCAGCAAGAGGGAGAAGTTGGCCGTCAGGGCTTTCTGCTCCACCACAATTTGTGAAGAACCTTGTGAGTCTGTTCATATCTGGTCTGCTCTGTGCAGGAGAACTGACATAGAGTAACACCTGGAGGGCTTGTGATTAGAAATTTACTCTGAAAAAGCCCACAAATTTTCTTCCACCCAGTATTATGAATGTTTCATCTGCAAATGCCACCTGGAATCACTGTACGTCATAAATGTGTCTCTGGATCAGTCTAAGATCCTTAAACAACAGTTAATGACTTCTGTAAATACTTATCCCACCTGTCACGTTAGCTCAGTTGCACCCAGATAACTTCCCCTTCACTTGTTATGGTTGCTTCAACCTGATTACTCTTCATCACAGTAAGTGCTGTCCCTGATTCTACTGTCAGCTACAAATAGTACAGAAATAGGCTACCATGCAGGTTTACCTTGTGGTCCAGGCTGGCCTCCAAAACCGGGGTCTCCTCTCTCTCCTTTCGCTCCGTCAAACCCTGAACGTCCAGGGAGTCCTGGGAAACCTGGCTGACCTTTAGGGCCTGACAGGTGCAGACAGTTATGGCTTATATTACAATTAATGTTCATTAATGTTGTTAAAACTGCATTTTCTGACACTTTAAGGTAGAAATAAGTAGTTTTATTTATATAGATTAATGTCTAATTTCTGCTGCTGTACGGTAGTAACTTGGTGAAATTAGTTCACAAAAGCTTTTATATTTGCTGGTCTAAAAATCCCTCTGGTGCACAGGAAGTGGTGAGTTTTATGTGTCCAGTTGTTCATAGAAGAAGGACGACAGCCTGACATTATCTATAGAAAATCCCATTTTAACAGTAAAATGCAATAAACAAAAAGCTCCATGTTATTCTACAGTTACAATATGATTCCAGTTGCATACACTGAACATTTTAAGCATCATCGTATCATTTTTCGCAATATATCAAGCTAAATTCTAAAGCACTTGACTAAACCTTGGAAACCTTGCATTTTCAGTCTTCTTTGATTAAAGAAATTTAAAAAAAATAATAAACAAGCTGAATAATGTGAATATCTACATCCTATTTTAGCAGAAACACATTTGAAGAGCAGTGAATATCTTTTAAAATCAGATGAACAAGCAGAATCAATTAGTGCATCACACATAAGAAGCAGTGTAAAACGTACCTGGTTGTCCAGGTGAACCAGGTGAACCGGGGTCTCCGTCCTCACGGATGACGCACGGTAGCACCTGGCCTGGTAGCAGTCACATACAGGTTAGCAATAATAGTTTTACTAACAAAACAGTGAACACTTAGACACACGGTGGCTGCGTATTCCTTCTATATAAGATATTCTAGATAACTGCACACTTCTCTTACTAAGTCCATCCAGACCTGGACCAAAAACATTTGTTTGGTTCCATTTATCTGATCTAACAGCACAGGACATCAACTTAGAGACATTTATTTTTGTAACTAAATAATCTCATGTGACTATTTCAATTGTCCAGTTAGGAGAGAGCGTCACAGAGACTGAGCATGACACATGGTGCTGTATGTGGTTGGAGAACAGTAGAAGTTGGACCAGGTCTGGATCACACATGCAGTACAAAAACAGAGTAATGCTAAATCTAAGCTAGTGCTTCATTATGCTAAGCTATTGAGGGCCAGCAAAAGCAAGTACATGTTCAATAATGAGAATACTTTACACAATATTTCCTTAAAACACATCATCATTTATTTTATCAGCCAGTAAAGTCTTTCGCAGTGTTGATTGTATGTCGCCTCCATTCATGCCAATGCTGCTTTCAAGTAAAAGACGTTCATTTCAGTTTAATCATGAGAATTATTGTGTGTTGTAGGTTGAATGTCATTAGTAGCAAATTCATCATATGAAGGTCAGTTCAAAAATGAGAAGATGATGACCAAAATAATTAGAAAAGCGAAAAGATGTAAATTCAGTTTTGCGGTTGGGGATCAGTTCTATTATTTCCACTGGCCCCCTACCGCGCCAACCCTCACTGATTAAAAGCACCTAGCAGAGGCAGGGCTTGAAAACATGCGGCAGGTTTCAGCAGCTTTGACAAGAGGAAGAGGAGAGTATGGCGAGCTGCACCTGTCCAATAACTGGGCAGCTACCTGAAACTCGACTGCCAATCATCGACTGACTCTGCCCGAGTGGAGTCCCTGAGACGCAGGGAGCGGGAGGCTTCCATCGGCTCGTCATGAACAAATGATTGTCAGTGAGCCAACTGTTCACAATGCAAAAGACTACATTTCCCAGACTTACTTTCTTTCTGGGAACACATAATAAATAACTATGTGGCAAAGCTGATTAACTAAATAAAGTAGCGCAGATTATTTCCCTCTAATGATGTCTATAATGTTGTTTCTGTCTGGCCAGCATCTGAATACAAATACATCTCGCCACTAGTTGGTATTTAATTGGCTTGTAATGTCCTGATCTACTGCTTCTGTAAGCAGCCTGCTTCGCTCGAGGGAAATATTTTCTGAATCCACCAGTGGCTGGGCTGCCTCAAACTAAAACTACAGATTCTTTGCCGGCTCGTTACTCTGGCTGGTGGATGAAAAAGTTAGTTACCCACCGGTTCCCTCTCCAGCGCCATTAACCCCTCCACAGCTGTTTTCACCTGGACAGATACACATGCACAAGGACGTTCAGAGAGACGGATGGAGAGTAGAGAGAGAGAGAGAGGTAGAAGATGGCAGCATAAAAAAGCCAGTTAGGGTCATTTGCATGCACCAATAAAGCAATTAAATTTTTGTTTCATTAAACATACCAGCAAATCAGCAATCAGTTCCATTCAATTAATTCAAGGCTCATTCTGTTAAATGCTTGCTTCAATGTATAAAAAAAGGTTATTCCACTCAGTGAGGAGAGAGAGAGAGAGAGAGAGAGAGAGGCTAAGAGCTTGTCTAAGTCTAACAAATCACTGTCCAATTGCAGCTACAAGTCTTTTAAATTGGCTCGTCTCTCCTCATTTTCTCTCAGCTCACATGAGTGACAATAACCTTTATATTAAGAGCAAAATTAATCAGTTGTTTAGAATTAGCATTGTGGTGTGAGAGCACACATTCATACTGAAGACGAGCGGCCAGCTGCTGCTGCGGAAGAGGACTTAGTGTCATTTAGTCTCAGAGAAGAAGAACAGAATAACGGCCCTTGCCACAGGTAATTTTGGTTAGCCTACCCATGTATGTCCTACTCAAGCTTTAGTTTACATTTACCTCAGTCCTTTTGCATGCAGTATCTTTCTTTGCGTTTTTGATTAATTGATTATTTTTTATAGGTGCTTACAAAGTTGAAATCAGATGAAGATGCCTAAAAACAAATACTGTAAACACAGTAGAACCAAAAAAAACAAGATGTTTGAATCCCAATTTCGACTGACAAAATAAAATCTCACTTCCTCTGAGACTAAAGAAGCACAGAAGCACATTAAAATCTCATCATTGTGCGTCACTCATTCAACTAACAAAGCAGTTTATGGATTATAGATTATTGGCTGCAGAAGAAGTATATAAGCACATTAATGGAGACCATTAATCACGTGGTTAACAGTATGCTGCTGCAGCCGAGGCATGAAGGGCGGGAAAAGTCTAAGAGAGTCATGTTGTCCCTTCAGGTCCTGGAGAGTTTTGGCGGTCCAGCAAGGCGGACGAGCCAGGAGCTGTTGGTCCCCTAAAAATGTCCTAGTGGTTTAAAGGTGTTAGGTGAGATTTATGTGATAACGACAGTACGTGGAGGAAGGACAGTGTTCGGATGGGATGGATGTATGATGGTCGGGATTTCACCCTGTGGGGAGAATGTGACACGACGTCCACGCACGCACACACACACAGAAACACGCACACACACACACTTCCATGAAACACACACTCCACTTAGCACACTTACCTTTCGGGCCGGGTAAACCTCGTGGCCCCGGGAAACCAGGAGTACCGGGATCTCCAGGTTCTCCGCGAAAACCGGGCGTTCCGACGTAGCCAACACCGGGCTCGCCAGGGCCGCCGGAACGACCCTTAGGTCCTGGGAACCCTGGGAAACCTTTCTCTCCAACTGTGCCAAAACCAGCGTCGCCCTGTAGAAGAGAGGAGAGGAGACGGGACGAGAGGAGAGGAGAGGAGAGGAGAGGAGAGGAGAGGAGAGGAGAGGAGAGGAGAGGAGAGGAGAGGAGAGGATGGGAAATGAAATGAAATGAAAGGAAAGGAAAAGACTTTTAAGTACTTTCTAGAACCTGCAGATGAAAACCTTTAGATTAGTCTGAATACTGTGTTCAAGTACTCACTGGGGGTCCAGGGATCCCCGGGAAGCCAGGCAGTCCATCTCTCCCAATTTTTCCAGTTTCACCTGTAGGCCCTCTGAGTCCAGGAGCGCCGAGCTCCCCTTTAATCCCCAAACCCAGGGTGGGGTAGTAAGATCTCCCCTTTTCTCCCTTACGACCAAAGAAACCCCTGTCACCAGCGCGACCCTGTAGGAGCACAGAAATGACGTTTGTGAAACTTGTATTTCTTCAGAAACCTGTGTGCAGTTTCAGCGTCAATTATTCCCGCTGGACTCCATCCAAGCAGTGGAGTCGAAATTCTACTCACAGGAGGTCCCTGAACGCCACCAAAGCCGGGTGAACCGGTGTCACCGGGCTCTCCCTTTCGCCCAGGGAAGCCAGGGCTGCCGTTGGATCCTGGGGGTCCAGGTAACCCAGGCAAGCTTAAGGAGCCTTCTCCTTGGCATTTACAGTCGCCAGGGTCACCTGGAGTGTGGAGGAAAGGGGGCAGAGAGATGAATGAAGATGAATGAAGTTCGGAAACAGGATCACGTTTCTCTTTCTCTCACTAATCAAACCACCTGCACCGCTTTCAATTTCCCCACCCGTGTCGCTCTAATCCCGTCACCTGCACATACGACAAAGGCTATATAAGCTCATCAAACCCCTTTCGCTCCCGTTTGTTCTCACAGCCCCCCCCCCAAAATCCTCTTTCTACCCCTCTCTCAACGGGCAGCACGGTGGCCCAGTAGACAACACTGCGGCCTCACGGCAAGAACACCCCGGGTTCAAACTTCGGTCGTCCCGAGCCTTTCTGTGTGGAATTTGCATCATCTCTCATCAAAACCCCAAACATCCCTTTCCCTCTCGACCCCACCCTCTTTTGGCATTATCCGAATAAACTACTTTTTTATACCTCACATTGGTCTTTGTTGAAAGGGAAGACAGAAGGAAGATGAGTATCAGGTAGATGGTGAACATAAAGGATATAAAAGATATTAATGAAGACAAATGTGGAGTCTGTTCTCAAGATACAGTCAAATGTTCAAAATATGTTCAAATATGTAAAAGAAGTGCAAGACATGTGGCCTCTGGCAGGAAGCAGGTCTACACCAGAGCCATTTTACATTACTTTACCCTGCAAAAAACTTACTGATTGTAAGATGTCATGTTATTTTTTTGAAACAAAAGAATAGCAGTAATATTCTTGTAATGCACCATCAGTTTTTGCAAAATGTAGGATATCAACCTCACCAACTCAAGGAAAACAAGATTTTAAGCAGTCATTTTCCTGTTTGTAAAAACCTGACTTTAAACATATAATCCTAAATATATTTTAAATGTTTCACAGACATGGCTTTTGTCTGACAACCCTGACATTTAATCTGATTTCACTCAGCGTGTTTGTGCGTGTACCTCTGAAGCCTTTGAATCCTCTACTACCCGGCACTCCTCTGGGGCCAGGGGGCCCAGGCTGTCCACGTAAACTAATGGGGTCATCTGGTGGAGAACCTGCAAGCACACGCACATAAAGGTAGAAAGTTAGAAAAATGGTAAATTAGCAACAAAGTAGCCAAAAACAACATATTTTTAGATTTCCCACTGTTTGAACGTAAGCTCAATTGCACTGGCTGATGTAAGATGTAAAAATAATGTGTATCTGTAAAGTTCCTGTCCTGGAGGAACTCACAGCTAAATGAGAATTAATTTAAACCAGCGCAGTGCAAGTGCAGCTTGCTGCCACAGTGTGAAGTCAGGATTAGTCTCTTTAATCAGCATGTAATGTGAAAAAGCTCAGCTGCTGTTGCAAGACGACAGGTGCTTATTTTTTTAATAAAAAGCATTAACTTGTTTATATTGTATTAAAATATAAAACAGAATTGTACAATATACAATACAGTGATTTTACATCGATGATAATGGCTAAGAGCTACTTGCCACAAGCAGCATGCATAGGCTGTTGCAGTTTGGCACCTACACAAACAAAGGAAACAAACCGCTGAAAATACACGATCGATCTTTTTGTTTATTTTATCAAATGCATCATCTGTGAATGGATGTCTGTTCTACACCTTTAAGGTGAAGAGAATCTTAGCTCAAAGCTCAACCTGCAGGTGAATTTCACATGTCAACGACGTGGAAAAGTTTTTTTCTCTTCCTTTCATATAGTCTGAAACTCTTTACACATAAAGTGAAATATTTCTTTTGTTGTTTTATTCTAGATGATTACAGCTTACAGCTCATGAAATCAAAAATCCAGTATCTCAAACTATATTAGAATTTTACAATAAAGGATATAGATTACGGAAATGTCGACCTGAGAAGAGCTCTAATCAGCTAATCAGCTCAAAACACCTGCGAAGGTTTACTATATTGTACTGTTAGATGCACTTTCACTGCTGATTCATAACTTTTTAAGTGCAAACGTATTTCACGTTCTTCATTCTCCTAACAGAGCTGGCTCATGTGCTTTTACCTTAATGTCAACTCCAGTCGCTTCATAACAAGCTGTCGTTACAAGCAGGGAGATAATAACCCCCGTCTTGGTTCAATGATTTCAAATCATCAGTGAGTAAACCTTTGAGCTGAGACTCTCGTCGCCAAACACACGACTCCCATGTATTAAATGATTTAGTTTCAGTCAAGTAATTAAAGGAAAGTGTGAGGCTGCTCACACAGTAAAATACTTTAAACTGATGCTCCCAACAAACCGAAAGAAAAACAAGTGTTATGATTTATTATTATTTTCTTTCAGTTTGTGTCTCCATTTTTTTCCTTCGTTTAATGTGTTTGTGCCGACAAAATAAAATAAAAGTAAATCCCTGTTTGCAAACAGCACTGCTGCCATGCATTACGTCCATGTAAAATCTGTGAATCAGGCGAGACCTTGTGGCCAAAGATGAGAAAAGCAGCTTGGATTATAGCCAGACACTCCCATCCAAGTCTGAAGCCCTCAATAGCCTCCGCTCTCCTCAGCTATACTTACCACCACACCCTGCACAGAGTACAGCGTTAATAATAAAAGCACTTTGGCAGTCAGATGCTGCCTGCTGAAAGTTGTGTTTGTTGTTTTGAATTTTGTTTTTGGCAGGCTGAATATTGCCATGGCGATCATAGCAATATGGCCGTCTTTAGGGTACCTGCCTTTGGGCCGGGGGAACCCATCAGGATAGATGATGCAGGGACCGGCAATGCCTTGGAGAACAGTTAAATCAGTCAGCCATCATGTTTTAAAGTCTGTTTCTATCTCGTCTTGTGCTTTTAGAGATGAACTAGCTTTTAGGCTGGTAAAAAAATTTTTTATGCCAACTGCAGCTCTGTGTCAGGATGAAAAACATGCTGTGTTCTCAGCTTGAAATTTCTAATGTTTGCATCATTTTATTCATAGAAATAACAACAAATGTAATAATTTTAGCTCCTTTCAAATGAGGGATCCAGCTGTTTTGTCAACGGCAAGTAAAAGTGAGACAACATAAACCACAGTTAAGATTCAAAACAGAAAAAGTTGTTTTTTTCTCAGCTGCAGTGACCTTTTACACCTTCATGGGTTTATAACTTTTCATTTCTCATAAAACCCAATGTCGACCCTCATCACGACCACCTGTGGAGGAAGGACCAAAGAGCTTTGGTCAGTCGATTATGGGTGAACGTACTAGTAGGGCCCTGAGGTCCAGGAGGGCCGGGGGGTCCGGGGAGTCCAGGGGAGCCGGGGGATCCTTCGGAGCCATAGCCTGGTATGCCAGCGTTACCCTTCTCTCCCTTTTGGCCAGAGTTCCCGGGGAAACCTGGCGGTCCGTTACGAATGGCACCTGTGGCAGAAGGACAGAGGAGATGATATTTGTGGATCCTGAAACACGTACACACTGATCTATTCATTTTTACGCCTCTATACTGTTCGTGTGTGTGTGTTTATATTATCCGTACCAAACTCAACAATTCCTGGTTGGCCTGGTGATCCTGGATATCCTGAATCTCCCTGGTCACCGGGGGCACCGGGCAGGCCGTCGAGACCTGGGTCACCTGGTAGTCCTGCAGCCAATCACAGAAGAAAAGTAAACACAGGAAACTTGAACGTATTAAACGATAACTCGCAGTCGACCTGTGATTAATACACTGAATCATTAGTTTGTATTTCTTTGTTTTTGTGCTACCTTGAACAGAAGTGCCCAAATCACTAACGTAAGCAGGAGGTCCTGGTGGTCCCTGGTCTCCCTGGTCTCCCTGATAGACACACACAAAAAGTTCAGGATCACATGAGTGGAAGAAGAAAAGTTGAGAAACTATCTATGCTTGACTCTTTGTCTGTCTGGTGTGGCGAACTTATGCCAAGCTGAAGGAACCCACATTAATTTAACTGCTGAATCTTTTGCTAATGACTAAAGTTACTCTAATCAACATTAAAGGGACACATTTTTGGAGACATGCATATTTGCTTTCTTAGTGAGAGTGAAATGGAAAGACTGATATCACTGTCTTGACTATACAGTAAAATTAAAGGTAGCAGCAGGAGCCTGTTAGCTTATGGTTAGCTTAGCCTTAGTTAGAAGTTAACTAAGTTTGGTAAAATTCATTTAAAACCTTCTGGCGACATCTGCTGGTGAAACAAGGCTATTGCAATATAAACTGAGTCCCAAAACTGTACTACATACACTGTTAATACTGGGAAGGTTTAAATAATTTAGTTGAGTGTGTTCACACTTTGTACACTTTGTATTGTCCCATAATGCAATGCAGAAAGCTATGACCAGCAGCTTCCCAAAGCTGGAAAACTTTTAATAATATATGGTGATTAAACAGCTCCACATCCATGAAATACATCAGAAGTTTTAGAAAAACTGTTTTCCCTGTCTCAGGATTTTTGCAAAGTAGGTTTTCACATACAAGGAATTTGCCTTGGTATTTTTAGTGAATAACAATAAACATTACAAAGCACTACAAAAGTCAATAGTCATAAATGTAAAAAAAGAACAAATACTACAAGAAAACACATGAAAATATATCAAAAACGTCAAATATATTTTTTTAAATGAAAAGAGCTGTACGGCAAAACGAAGTGGATGGAACATGCAATTGTTCCCAGTATAAAGTATAAAGAATATAAACAATGGGCAGAATAATAATCCAGAAACCATCACGTATCTTTTCCTGTGAATATGAATCAGTATAGTATTTTCCTTTCTTGTATACTAACTGCAAAAACTGTAAATGGAAGAAGAAGAAGATACTTTATTGTCACATACACATTGCAAAATTCATTCTCTGCATTTAACCCATAAGTGGGCAGCCACTGTGCAGCGCCCAGGGACCAACTCCAGATGTACAGTATATATATGTCAGTGTCTGGTCAATGGCACTGACTGGAGAACCTAACATGTTTTTGATGGTGGGGGAAACCCACACTGACACGGGGAGAACATGCAACTGGACCACCGTGCCGCCCTATACCAAATGCTTAGTAAATTAAATACTGTAGTATGGAATTGCAAAACACTTTCAATGAAAGCTAAACTACCTGACTTGAACTCAGTGTAAACCTCTGTCAGCAGGAAGTGTAAACACACACGACACACAGACAGACACGCTCATTTTTACCTTCGGTCCTCTGTATCCCGTCTGCCCGGGGAAACCTGGGTTACCAGGGGATCCCTGTGTCAGAAAAAAAATCTTTTATGAACATTCAGTACAGACAACAGGGGTTAACAAAACACACCACTACACAGCACTGTGGGTACTTTAAATATTTACTGTTGGCTGCACAGAGGTGTTTAAGCTGTAACTTCTTATACTAATAGTCTGATAATGGAGGCGGTGACGGGGTGGAAAAGCTTTTGCATCATGGCTTACTCCTTCTCCACCTCCTACATTATTTTCTATATCAGGACGTCAGAAATGTACATTCAGTGAGAGGTATGTGCAGAACAATCATGAGGTGCTTGTACTTTATCAAATTTGAGTATTCTGTTCTACTTACACTACATTTCAGAGGCAAATATTCTACTGATTTAACATTTATTAAACAGCTTTACTTACTTACTTTACTATCACTTCTGCAGATTTTATGATAAACATTTGAAAAATTCAGATAAAATCATTTCACTGTCATAAGTAAGTAGCATTAGGTGTAACAATAATAGTTACATAGTAATGTTATTGTATTATTAAAACACTTACTTTCAATACATAAGTGCATTTTACTGATAATTCATCAATATTTCTACTTGTGTAAAAACACTGATTGCAGACTTTTACTTGTAACAGAGTTTGTTTGTTTTTACATTGTGGTGTTATTACTGGTGTCTAACTACTTATTGTGCCACTGCAGGACATTTCTAAAAGAAAGCAGCAAGTAGCAGATGTATTTGTAGAATAGTGACCTTCAGTTTAAACTGTCTTGTGCGATAATAAAACAGTTATCCAGAACTAGGTTTGAAGTGTGGTAGGAAACATTTTTTATTATTATTAGATTTTTGTTTATTTTTAGAGTATTAAAAAAATCCTACCTGTTGTCCTAGACCACCAGGAGGCCCGTTAAAACCAGGAGGACCCTGTTTGGTGGAATAAAAGAAGACATCCACCACAGAGGAAGAGGAAAAAGGAAAAATGGGAGACACATATCACCACTGAGGAAGCGAGGAAACAAACTGAATATTTCACCGCGGAAGAAGCAATGCTTCTTGCTGAGGTTAGGGGAGGATTCATACAGCAAAAGCGCACATGTCTACTTCTTCTCCAATGTATGAAATTTGCCAATACAGTTAGGTCTTACTCTTGCCCCGGGGTATCCGGGAATGCCTTTCTCGCCAAGTTCACCTCGAAAACCGAAAGGTCCCTAGAAATGAGTTAAAGGATACTTGAGTTAAGTATTTCACTGATCTCGCTGCTGTGTCAATAACAACAACCGACTTCACATGTTTGGTATGATTTTGCCATTTAACACATCGCCACCATTTCTCATTGCTTGTACAGAAATCACATTGAAAACTGTTTTTTCTGGAAAATTAAAACTGCTTACAGGTAGGCCGGGATTGCCAGGGAATCCTCTGAATCCCTTTGGACCAGGTTCACCCTTTGAGAGAGAGAGAGAGAGCAAAGGTGAACTTGAGAACTGCATCATTGTGCAGTGTTTAGGAACAGCAAAGATTAAAGTATGAGCAATGTACAGAGAACCCAGAGAACAGACTGCATCTAGGTTCCTTGGTTTTACATATCAGTGATCTTACATTATCTTACGGGTTCTTTGCACTTAAACTTACCTTTGTACGCCCATGCAAACTGTAAAATCTCACTCAAAACAAGTTTAAGCCCAGCCACAGAGCTGATCAAGCCCCAACGAGAGGATGCACTGTGCTGAAGGTTGAGGAATCCAGGCTGGAGGATGCTGATTATACTGAACTCGATAGTTGGCAACAAGGCTTCACCCTCAGTGCTACCTCGAACGTGCACAGTGGGCTTGAACTCTAGTGTTTTCAGTCATCTATCTACTTCTTGATGTGTAGTCTACTTTGCATGATTTCCTTTTTTCCTGGCAGCCACTGGATGCTAGTTTATTTCAAAACAGTACCTGAACCATCACAATAAATATTATATTTCCTTAATTAAACAATATGTAGCACTTGGTGTCCTACATTTTCAAAGTGTAATTCACCGCTATCATAAATAATGACAGCTGTACACATCTGCCATATTATTACTGAGAATACCATGCTATTATCTTCTTATAGCTAGCGTGCTGAAGAGTCTTGTTTTACCATAAAATTACCACATAATGTTGCTTTAAGATACATCATCATTGATTATACTGAAGATGCAGCAGGGCCTCTTTTAGCTAAATTTTTTGGTACTGAAAAAAAGCTTCAGATTATCTGTTTAATGAAAAATTCAAACATCGTGTCATCAAAAGGATAATCTGATTTTGTTCACTTTGGATTAAAAGGCTGTTGTTTGATAGCTAATGCTTAAATCTTGGATGTTTGACTGCCCCTTGACAAAGACAGTTTTTCAAAACAGACCCAGCTATCAACTGCGTTACCATGCAATAATAATAAAAAAGTTATCTTTACTTACAAAAAATGAATAAAATAAAGGTGGTGAAATGCTCACTGTGAGGGATTATTGTTTGTTATGATTTCAAGTCTATGCAAATGAGATGAAACTCAGCTTTGGTCATGTATCTAATAATCTAAAAAACTAGTAAAACCACCAATACGAGCTATAAAGTCACCACAGATACAGAACAACCCAAACTAGGCCGACTCTTGACCCAAGAAGTAAAGATGAGGTAGGACGACACGTGGCTGTATTTTGGACACTCTCAGGCTGTTGCAGACTTTAAAAACCCGTCCATGACTCGGCGCAGGTCGTCCTGCTTGGAACTAATGCAGAAATGTCGACTGTGAGAAGAGTTGCGTTTTTCCAACAAACCTGCATTCCCTTGTCTCCTTTGGGAAAACCCACAAACTCCACAACGCCATTGATCATTGGCTGGCCGGGGTCACCGGGCGAGCCCACGTCGCCCTGGATGCCGTAACCAAGGAAGAGAGAGCTGTTTACACTGATCGCTGTGGCGACCGGGCGAGAAGGCGGCACAGGGAGGGGAAACGTGGCGGAAAGACAACGGCGGAGTTTTGGGGCATTTAGGGAAGACGGGACAGAGATGGGGGAGAGTTGACTGGAGGACGGCCTCCGTGTGACTGTGGACGGAGCCACTGAAGGGGGGCTGGTGTGCACAGTGTGAGAAGAGGAGTGAGGAAATAGTTAATTGACTTAGTTAATAAACTTTTATCAGAGCCCAAGAATCTCTAGAGGCAGATATGACAAAGGTCTGCTACAACCTGCCAAAATGTAATAGAAATATGTTTTCATGTATTTCACATTTTGGTAGTTCAGAGTGCTTCGATCTATCTGCCAGCTCTAATTACTTGGAGTTTCTGAAGCTTTTAACCAAATCTGGTGGCCTAAATTCTGCACGTAAGTCGCATGTTGACAACTCAGCACGGGATGTGCTGAGTTGTCAACATGCTAGCTGACCATGTGTCATCAAACTGCTATTTTTAACCTTCTGAAGTTCCTAACAAATAGGTTAGTGTGACTTAAACTGTAGGAAGACCGTTAGGATTCACATTCAAAGCTTCCTCCAAGCCTCTCTTCTACCTTACTGAACTGGATTTGGTCTAAGTAATGGGAAAGTTAAACCACATTGAATCCCAATTTTCACAGTGTGTCTCATTATATTTTCTATTGTAGCATCAAAGTTAAACACATTTTTTCATATTATTTTGCAACCTCCTGTCCGTAAACTACTTCATCATATTTTCCGTTTCCTACGAGACTACACATCCAGTATCTTTGGAAACCTTAGAAAAGACACTACATTTGAAATAAACTTGAGTAGAGGTGACAACTTAAACTCAAATGTTGAGATTATTTCTGCCTACAGAGCAGCTCTGCTTGTTGTGCCAGGAAAAAGATGCAGGACTGATGCTCTGACGCACCAACCTCCCCTCCACCTCTCCCCAAAGTCTCCTCCTCCTTTGACTTCTCACTTTTCTGCATCAACATGTCCTCCCCTTCATGGCTGTTCAGTTTGCTGCAATCACTGCTCCTCTTCCCTTTTAACCTTTAGTTTCTAACAACAAACTTCCTGCTGTGTTGTTGACCTTATTTTTAGCACTTTTATAATGAAACCCCACCACATCCATCTGTGTGTGTGTGTGTGTTGTGGAAGCGCTACAGCCTCCTGCTCCTGGCCTTCCCTTGCCGTGTTACCTTATCTCCTTTGTAGATAGTGAGAGTTTGTTCGCTTCTTAGTGACCCGTCGCCGGGAGTACCACTGGGTCCGGGAAGACCCACGTCGCCCTGGAGTCCGAGATACATACAACACACCGTTAGCCAATCAGGAGGGTGAGGAAGGGTGAGGGGCGGAGGAGAAACAGGAAGAGGAAGGAGGTTATAGTGTGAGGTGAGAGATAGATAGAAAGAGAAGGAGGAAGGGGTGGAAAAGATGAGACCAGAAAAAGATGAAGAATACATGTACGGAGGGAAAGAAAAAAAAACAGGCAGCGACCAGATAGACTACATGGCCAAAAGTATGTGGACACCCCAACACTACCACTGGATATATGAGAAAAGTTCTTCTGATAAGCCGCCTCAAGTGATGTCACTTGAGTCCGTGTTGGTTAACACTGAAGACTTACGGCTTTTTACGTGTGTGGCGTTTTACGGGTGTGGAGTTAGAAAGAAGTGAGATTACCAGGCCACTTCTGCAGCCCGCTCTTCATCTGTGCTTGAGGCTGGCAGTTAGAGGCTACATTAGTCACTACCAGCATAACCTGCCCGCCCAGATGAACTGTAGGCGGTCCAATTGCATTGTGGGTAATGTAGGTACCAGGTTATGGCAAGAAAGAAAGTGCAATGCTATTAAGTGTCCATAAGTTTAAGATGGACACTCTGGACGGCTTCAAAAATTAAGTCAAGACCCACCTGTTTAGGCTTGCATCTGTGTATTTTTTGATTTATTTTTAAGTCTCCTTCTGTCTGTTGCGTTATTTTTAAGGACTTTGTGACGGGCTACATGAATACACTTTTAATATTGTCAAAAATAACCTTGTATGCTGTAGCAATATAATTTCTTATGAATTAGACCAAAAGTGCACAAAAACACACCTGTCCACATACTTTTGGCCTTGTATGCAGACATAGATAGATAGATAGATAGATAGATAGATAGATAGATAGATAGATAGATAGATAGATAGATAGATAGATAGATAGATAGATAGATAGATAGATAGATAGATATTTTTAGTTTCCAAAAGAAGAAGTTATACAGGAAATAAAATCAAACATGAGAGAAGAGAAGAGTGAATTAAGGCAGAGAGGATAGAGAAAGAATGATGAGAAGAGAGAGCTCAGGAATACTTCATCTTGAGTTTCCTGTGGTACAATTTGATTTTCATCCTATGAAAATGTGTCTCAACAGGCTCAACAGTGTATCCAGCTGTTTCCACATTCAGTTCAGCCCTGAATCTTTCTGCGTTCAGTGTTTGAAGAATTGGTTGAGCATAACATGCATGCAGTGTGTGAAGAAGATGACTGTTAGTACTCGTGTGTGATTGGTCAAATGAGATGGGTGGGTTGGATGGAGTCAAAAGAGCAGGCACATGAACTACAAATCCCGGAGTTCACCACCAGATGCCCAAAATGCAATTAAGGGAAGGGGGGGGGGGCATAGTGCAACATGGGAAGTAGGAGCAAGTGATTCCAGCACCCGGTTACAGTCCACAGATCGTCCTCCAGAGTGACAGCTCAGAAATCTAAACAAAGTTTTAAGTTTGTGTAATTTTTTTTGATTTAAGGAGAGTTTTGATACTTAACACCACTGAATGCTGCACAGTCAGCTCAGGGTGTTGCACGGCCTGATCAAGATCAGATAACTTCAACAGCTTTTCCCAGTTTGGGATGAAAATCTCTGAACTGTCATTCAACAGCGAGGGAAACAAGTGTGCGCCACTGGACAACTCACAAACGCTATTTAAAGTCGATCAATTTAAATGGGATTTCGGGAAACAATCAGTCCTTTAAGAACATGAATTTGATTATGATTTGAAATGAAACGCAGATTTAAAATCTGATGTAAAAGTGTCGTCACATCTCAGTGAGCTCTGCGACTTGTCTCAGTGGCAGCACAGATTATTTGAAAGAACAAACCAGACTGAATCAAGTGGAGGTTCATGTGATCTTTTTATCATATAAGAAACAGATGCAACAAACAGTTCAGTAGTCGTGTCAGTTATGGGGAGAGGGGAGGAGGAGGAGGAGGATGCAGGGATGGGTGGGGTTAAGGAGGGGGGGTAGGATGGAGTGTAAATTAATGTGTGTTGGACGGAAGAAGTGCAGGTTGCAGAGCCACCACCAGTCAGATTTTAACATGCTCAGTATTATGTCCAACCAATTAATTTAACAAACATGCTAATAGACATATAAATACACACACACACACACATTTGGGATCCAGCTAGGATCCTCTAAGCCTGCTGTTTCTGTGTATATTTATGGGAGTCAAGTGAGAGAAACCACATTGGTTTACCCCAGAAGAATTAAATGCAAAGAGTCTCTTTATTTATCATTTGGTCACAGAAAAGAAAGTTAGGTTATATATAACACACCAGTCACGCAGTCAGGTATAATTGGCTGACTGGTTTCAACCTCATTAGAGGTGTACTGTCCATATAGAGGACCAGTTGTAATCAATCTGTTTTTTATTCTTTCTGCCCTGATGAAGAGCCTATGAGGTTGAAGGAGATCGATGTTTTAAACCAAGCGAGAGGTGAAGAATGTGTCTTTACTGTGACCTGTTTTATCGTGAAACTGATGAGGCACTTCTCCTCTGCGTTCTCTACGTCTGGGCCATGTTAGCCCAGTGTAGCTTAGCAAAAGTAGCTTGCTTGCTAACTAGCTAAACAACAAGCTAAAACAAACCTTTAAAAAATTCAGAAACTGGCTGCACATTTTAAATTTTCTATCTTGTTTGCCTGTGTTTGTGCTTATCTATACTAACAACACAAAAACTAATCTATATGACACTGTGGAATTTCTCAGATGGGAATTGAAAAAAAAATCTAATATTTGGTAAACTTGTTAGTTGTAGATAAACTATTTCCGTCTATCATATCAGTGATGGAAAAACTAACTAACTTGCAGATGTTACTTTTCATGGGTTTTCCACAAAGTTGCTCTCGTTAACAGCACGAACAGGCTGTGTGTGTGTGTGTGTGTGTGTGTGTGAATTCATCTCTACAGACAAATGAGTCTACATGAGCTCTCTCTTTGAGCTCAGAGGTAGCAAAGTGTACCTTGTCTCCTCGCTCTCCTTGATATCCGTCACTGCGGCTCCCCTGAAAACAACAAAGGTTAAAACAACAAGGCATGTGGAAGAACAACAACAATAACAACAACATCTTAAATAATAAAACTAAGGCTACTGCTTAGTGCCTTTTAATAGAATATAATAAATCACTATACTCTTTAATTTTGCTTACCATTGGCCCTGGGGGACCGGGAGGACCAGGTGGGCCCTGAAGACAGACGACAAAATTAGATAATATTCATAAATACTTCAAATAAAAGACAATAAAACATTATTTGATGGATGCAGAAATTAGTCTTTATCATCCAAAAAGCATAATATTTGCATGTGTAATGTGTGTACAATTTCTACACCCATTAACTGGAAATTAGAGCTTCAATTTCACGTCATCAGTTAAAAGCCTTTATGAATCATTAATCACTCCTTGTGCAGGTCATGAAGAAATTCTGTAGTTTTTACTTTACAAGCTGCCACAAACCACCATGAGCTGTGTAACAAACTGCACCACAGAAAATTACATGTTTTAAACAAACATTTAAAAGTGAATAAGATGTTAAGATGCAGGGGAGCAGTCTGAGGAAGAGACACAGACAAATGAGTTACATACAGGGAATCCTTCTGGCCCAATGGGACCAGGAAAACCAGGTGGACCATCAGGACCTCTGATACCCTGCAGAGAAAAAAAGTATTATTATTATTCTTATTATTTTACACAAGTGACGGTGTTTTACTGACGTTTAGTGATGTACATAATACTGCAGAAAAAAAGGGAATACAGTTCATACTCTGGGAGGTGTTCCTCGTCACCAGTATCGCTCTTATTTTTCAGTTTTCCTTAAAAAAATTTCTAACTTTCCATCTAACATTTCTAACATTTTAACATCTAACGTTATTTTCTTTTAATAAAATATCATTTATCAGGATGTTAGTAACAGTCAGCAGAAAAAGTAAAGATCTTACAGGTGGACCGTCCCTTCCTGGTAAACCTGGTAAACCCTATAAATAAGAAAAATAAAGAAAAACAGATAAATCAATTAGCACTCAACAAATTAACACATCGGCGTCACTGCACATTGCTCTTACTTTCTATTTCTATTTTTAATCTGCATTTTGGATTTGGGTCTTGGAGCAATCACGAGTTTTCTAAATCCTCTTTGGGAATATTAGGATTTTGTACACAGATGAGACTTATACAAAGTTTAATGGAAATCACACTCATGACCCGGACTTTATATTTAATGTACTGGTACTGTGGTGCCACCTACTGGCTCAGAGCTGATATGTGCATGTACCTCTTGCAGTTTCAAATAATTCAATATATATTGCAAAAATAATAATAAATATAAAAAGGAAAATTCCTAATACTTTTGGGCTCATCCAAATAGGTTATGTACCAAAAGTGATCCAACCCACGTTAGGGTTCAGGTGTAGGTAACAAATGACTGGTCACTTTCCACCCAGTTTAATGAAATCTGTCAGCAGTTTTTGAGATATCCTACAAAGCAACTAATGAAACAGGCTGAGGACTAGAAACAAAACAACTTCCTTGATGAAACAAACATATGTTCTTAATAGCAGATGGAAAACTGTACAGACCCAGTTTTAAAGCCCAGGAAAGTAATTACATGCCATTTAAATGCTCAGAAAACAAGCACTAACACTGCAAGTTAAACTTTAAACACTGTCTGACTCGTGTGTGTGGTTGACATTGTTGTCATTGACATTGTTGTCAACCAGGACAGGACGCTTCTTCCTGTTTTCCAAAATCTTGATGTGCATGTGTGAGTTAATCTGAATAAGTGTGCGAGACCTTACCGTGATGTCGTTATTGATATATCGAGGCTCTCCTTTCTGACCCTTTGGCCCAATAGGTCCCTGTTGGAGAAAAGGACGCCATCAGTATCCCTCTATGCTTCCCAAGCAGTGACAATAATCTCTATATTCTCTAAATAACGGCATTAAAACATCCAAAGACATTAATAAAAAAACAACTGAAGTATGTTCTCACAGCAAATCCAGGGAAGCCAGGTACTCCCGACCTGAAGCCCGGCGGTCCAGGATCTCCTCTGGTCCCATTACAGCCGTCCAGTCCCGGTGGTCCTCTGCCACCCTCCTGACCGGGGTGACCCTACCGAGATCAAGCAGAGGTTGCACACCCTTCACTACACACAAAGTAAAGGCTCACACACCCCTCTATTAGTTCTGTGCATTATTGATGATATTATCTTTATCCTATTACCATCCTCTTCAATGTAACAAACCTTTAATGTTTGAAACAATGTTGGGATATTCATCGTTATCAGGATTTGAGATATTACTCATATTGCACAGCCCTAGGAGGACTGCTGAAATATTTATTTATCTACTATTTTGTTGGCAAAAAAGAGGTGACATTTAAACACACAGAGACTAGAAACAAACCTGGATTCAGCCGTGACCTGCAGAGTACCCCTCAGCTCTGCAGCCCTGAACAGATGTCATGATACACAGTATGTCTATATTACTAGAAAACCTAGAAATCTTTTGGCTTTATTGTTGTTGTTCTATATTGCGCTACCAGAGGCTCATGTAATTTAGGATTTTTTTTATAAAAGGGGAAAAAACCCTGAAAGGCTGAGGATTGCCAAACAAATCTACACATATATTTTCATCTTGTCTTGCATAACACTGCTGTTGTGTATTTTTTTGTACACATAATTGTATATTTTTTCCAATATAGTACAGTTTTTCTGTGCTGTTTTAGTTCTGCCTTGTCATATTTCTACTTATCTTTTAATTCAAATAAATCTTCTTCATGCAAGTTATGTGCCTATAGCATGGAAGGGGCTTAAACTGCATTTAGTTTTGCAATCTTATATTGTATAATGACAGTCTAAATGCCAAATATAAAGGTGGTTAGGCTGACTTATTTTGGGTTTGACTTCTGTTGACTGTTATGGCAGAAAATTGTGTCCCCTTACATTTAATCTTTTATGTATGATCTTTTAATATTATCATTATTATTACTATTATTGTTACAGATATGTATTGTGTTGTTACCCTTAACCTTTCCTCTCCTATACTTCTTATGTTCGTCCGTCCACATTTACTGGGGTTTAGGTCAGAGCTGTGAGATTGGTTTGGTGTTCTCCCTCTCTTGCTGTTCCTCTCCTCTCCTTGAACGTTCATTCAAGAGGATCTGAGAGAGGATCTCTGTTCCTCAAAACATAGAAACCTAAACTGTGTAAATGAAAATGCATCCCTTTGCTCGGGCCCAGACGCCCAAAGCCTCCCTAGGCGGCAGTTCTCTGGACCAGCTGTATATGTGTTTTAGTACATCTCTGTTTATTCTCTTTTGTTAAATAAATTCTTCAAAGACAATGGTTGGTTCTAACTCAATTTTTTGCTCAGCCCCTCACCAGGAATATAATTTCCACAACATTGACAACAAAATCAACAGCTCTGCTCACTCTCAAGGGCCTCAAAGGATCCATTATATTTAATTTAATCACTTTCCAGAGAAATAATATCTGACCTGTCAGGTTGTTTGTAACACTTTACCCTGCTATGATAGGAATATTAGCGTTTAAAAAAAACAAAACAAAAAAAAAAGTAACTACAGGATGGTCAATGACATTTCTAATTTTGAAGCAGTTTGATCATCTACTGAGACTAAAAGAGGATGTTTGTGTAGAGGAATAAGAGGGTGAAATCACCACATGATGTCACTGATCAGGATGCATTTCAACAGAGAAAAGTTGGACAATAATGTGCTTGCTGTTACTTACAGGTACTCCATCATTTCCTTGGAATCCCGGAACTCCCATAGGCCCCTGTATCAGTAAATAATTAATTATTTATTGTCAGTATAAATAGTGACACCTGGTGGTAATAACATGTTACTGCATGCTTTAGGCAGACAGTTCAGATTGATATTGTTTGGCTGAAAGTTTGTACAATTAGCTTATCATAAAATACAATTATATCAATATTTCAAGGTAGATAGTTATTATATTTGATACATAGCGATATAATAAACAGGTTTATGGTCCAAAATCCAATGTCTTATTATAAAGACAATATATGATCCACGATCAGATCTATAACACCGACCTTGTCTCCTTTCTGGCCAGGTGGTCCTTTCAATCCAATGTGACCCTTCTCTCCTTTAGGCCCTTGAGGCCCCGGCGACCCAGGTGGCCCTTCCGGTCCACTTCGGACCAACCTCACCGACATTCCCTGGACGACCCTGAGAGAAGAGGGAAGACATGGGTCACTTTTCAAGCCAAGAAGAACCGGCAACATTCAAAGTGCATGAACATAAACTAATAGTAGTAGTTCATTTGATTTATTACTGTTAAGTAAAATTAGGCCTCATTGAGAAAAACCTTTTATTAAACACAAAGTGAAACAGGTCAAGGTAAGTCACCTTTATTTAAAGGTTCAAAAATGTCACATTTGTATCTGTACAACATTAAAAAAAAACCTCTCTTGTTAGAGCCTTATACAGTAAAAGAACACGCCTCTCCACTTAATAAATAGGTAGTTAAGTAAGTGGGTAGGTAAGTTAGTAAGTTAGTAAGTAGGTAAGCAAGTAAGTGAGTAGCCTAAGTAAGAAGGTAAGTAGGTAGCCTAAGAAAGTTACTGAGTAACCTACAGTACGTAGGTAAGTAAGTTAGTAAATAATCAAGTAAAGGTTAGTAAGTAAAGTAAATAGCTAATGAAGTAAGTAGGTTAATAGGTAGATAAGTAAGTGAATAGCCTATCTAAGTGGGTAAGAAACAGAAGTGAGCTGCATTTGACGCCTTCAAGCCTCTTGTATTATCCCATTATCATCTTTATCCGATTATCTAAATAAAAACAATGTCTTCATTTCCACATCATTCTTTCCCTCCTTTCATCAACATCTTCTGCTACACATCATCCTGATGTGGGACGGGAAAACACTCGCCAACGCATTGCTGGGGAAGCCATTTTGCCTTTGTGTTATTGATTTGATGGGTGTGTTTACATGTGACGGGAACAAGTCAAGGCAGGAAACCCAGCTGCGTGTTGTGCTTTTTTTCTCATGGAGTGATGGTAACACGTGAATGTGCCTCACAATCCTAAACCTCAGAGGGATGGTGAAGTGCTTTATGTGGGCATGCAGTGGCATGCGGTCTCAGACGGTGGTCTGGAAGAAGAACTGCTACTGTGGATTACAATTAGATTTTAAAATCACAGGCAAAAGGCAGTTTTTTCGAGTTTAACTAGAAACTCTAACTTATGCTAACATAACGGTTTGGGGGTATTTAGAGAAAATAGAACTGCAAAGCTTTTATCTTAATATGATTGCATTTGAGCTGCAGGTGACAGGCTGCACTACCTACTTCAACCACATGATGTCAGTAGAAAAACAGAGCATCAGCATCAGCCAGCAAAAACAGCATCAGCCAGTTAGATGAATGAACAGGCAAAAGGAAGGAGTTCGTTAAGATAAACACACACATTCACAGTTCAGCTTCACCGCTGACAACCTGCCATTAGTTTATATTTTAAGCAGTAGGCTATAACAGGGTAGGGAGAGAGGAGACAGATGGAGGAAAGCGAGGGACAGATGTTTGGTTTCAGGTCAAAGAAAGGTCAAAGAACTAAGACAGGATGGTTTATTATTGTTTTCATATAGTCAGTTAGATTAAGAAGACCCTGTTTCATTAACATGCAAACAGGGAATTTCTGTTACTTTTGGGTAAGTGTATATCTGATCAGAAACTGAAGATTAGCAATTTTGTTTCATGACCACACAGCAAGGAAATGTGCTCATAAATTCATTCATAAAGACGTCACATAACAAAGTTAACTAGGGAAGTGCAGCAGATGTCCATTTAACATTTATGAGACATTTACAGATACATTTATTGAGCTGAGAGATGCGTGTAAATGCCTGCATGGATGCATATTCCTGAGGATGTTTCTGAATCCTTACTACCACATACTTATCTCAGATGAAACTTTGCTCTTAATGTAACCTAATTTAGCAATGCTGTTAAATCACAAGGTACTGTGTGAAGGAGATTAAAAAACTCCTTGGTATTTAGTTTCCAAACCCAAAACAGAAACGTATGCACACATAATTACATTCACACAGTACAGTTCATGGCACACACACACACACACACACACACATACATATACAGAGGTTGCACACCCTTCATTACACACAAAGTAAAGGTTCACACACCCCTCTATTAGTTCCGTGCATACACACACACACAATACAAAAAGGAAGGTAATTTTCTACTCCACACCTGGTCCTATTCATATGTAACTGCTCTGCCTGCAGACACAAAACCATTTAGCTATAGTGTTAACTCTGAAAGAACAAATCAAACATCAGGGGACATCACGGAGAAGGTCAAATACCAGGTAGGGCTGTTCTTTAGCGTTAGTTTTAGCCCGCGGGAAGTACCAGACAAATGAAGTTTACAGTATCCGGACCATTTAGATAAGGATCACACAAAGGCATACTGTAAATACCTTCATGTGACTGTCTAAACTTTATGTCTTGTTCTGTATGACAAAGCACGGGACACTTGTGAAGAGTGTAATCTCTCCACAAGGTCATTCATTTACAGTTTGATTCACAAATTACCTTGTTAATGTTCACAATTAAAAGTAGTTGGAATTAGAAAGCATGATTTCAAATACGACACGACAAGATAAGTGATAGTAAAATAACTCCAGGCACTGCTGTCCACAGATTTGGCTCACGCTACAGCTCTATTCAATGAATGGGAAAATGATTTTTAACAGGTGCAGGAGAATTGGTTGCTTTACAGAAAATAGAAAAGGAATGAAAGGAATAGTTTAAATTATTAGCTTTCTTGCCTGTATGAGAAGCTTGAATCACTAAATTTACACTTCTGTTTTAGTTTATGTTAACAAACTAGTTATAATGTGTTCATTTTTAGCACTTAAAGCCAGGATAGCTGTTTCTCCCTGTTTCCAGTCTTCATGCTAAGCTAAGCTATCCATCTGCTGGCTGTATTTTCATATTTAATGGACACTAATGTGAGTGGCATCAGTCTTTGCATCTCACTCTGCATGAAAGCAGATAAAAGCATATTAATTTAGTATTTATAAAAAGGAACTTAAAATCAATCAACCAATCAATCAAAAAAGGCTTTACAGAACCTTTACTGTATGAGTGTGAAGGTAAAACATTTCAAACACAGACAGCCCTCTGGGATAAACCAATAATTCAGGAATACATATAAACTTGACATGTTGCTCTCTGCAAAATCACATGCATACAGGTAGTTCCCGTTCATTTACTTCACTTGGCTTTTAAAGTGACAACGATCCTGGATTAACCTTGACCACACTGTGTGTCTAGTTGAGCTGAGTTGCAGCTCGGCTTCCAGCCCACGTGGCCTCGGGGCAGGCAGATAACAGTAATGACAGGGCTGTGCCAGGTAAAGGCAGCCTGCCGGAGCTGTCTGGCTCGCAGCTCGCAATCACACCTGGTTTCACCCAGGGAAAATATGCAGGGGTCCCACTTTCTCTCACGCCTCGCCTTCCCGCCATCACTCTTTCTTTTCAAACCTTTAGTTTGACTTCAGTTTTTTCTTTGTGCTCTGTGCCAACCACCTACTAAGGTTTAAAAAAAGTCCTCCTCCAACCTGCTCAGGTCTATCTGTGTTTATGCAAAAGCATGTGATAGCTCCTCCTGTCCTTCTTGTATCTATTTTTCAGGTCACAGGGGTCATTTTCAAAGGCTCTGTCTGCCTACTGTTACGTAAAAGGTGAGAGGTGAAGTGTGAGTTAAGGTTAAAGAATGTTTTGGTGTCAGTGTCCAGTATCCAGCATGCACTGAATACCGTTTTTTGTTGTTCTTACCAGGCCCTGATCATAGCTAACGCATGGCTATACTGGGACAGAAACATCTACTAAAATCTAATCTTTCTAAGAAGAATCTCTTTCATGATAAGCTGCAGGCGAGTGTTTGAAGGAGGAAGGGAGGTGTGCCACATCTCTGTTTATTCCCTAACATGGCATGGATTTAAAAAAATGCAGTCTGCAGAGGAGAAGATCACAAAGAGTGAGGAGAGAAGAGTGGAGAACAGACATTAAAAGGAAGGGATGAAAGGAAACAAAAAAGGGGGGAAAACACAGAACCACCCCCCACCAAAAAAAAACAAGATGCTGCTCTTAAAATTACTACTAGATGGCGAGCTACCATTCACAGGTCACCACCCTTCAGTGACCTTCGTGACCATACTTGTTATGACTTCATAAAGTAAGTCAGTCACCAGAGCAGCATTTTAAATAGTGAGAATGAAACGTCAAACCGTCTGTATAATCTGCCAATCCTTTAGGTTTATTTCATATGTTTTGGCCACTAGGCGGCAGAATAACTCCAAAACAAGCTGACTGATAGACATATTATCATGTCTATGAAGTTGTTAGCAGCATTACACAGCTTTATAGCATTCATTTTGAGAAGTGACAAATACAAATATTCACTCTTCTTTTGTCTGTTTTGGACTCCACCAACTCCTGAGGGAAAAGATCTGGTTCTTAAGAAGGTGGAAGTTTAAAAAGTTTGACTCGATGTACTGGCTAGCTGCTAAATTAGCCTGGCTGCTGTTTGCTGCTGGGCAGATAGTGTACAGTGTTTGTTGGACTTAATCATAACTGTGCAGTAAAACCAAAACAATGTGCTAAAAGAGGCTACAAAGCTCTGTAGAGCTGCAGAGTTGGGTGGTGATGCTCTTTTGATGAACCCTTTTCACATCACACAATAAAAGGTGTTAAATTGGAGCTTAAAGACTCTAAACATTTAGTTTTACTTTGTTAAGTGGTTAAGATTAGGATTTATTATTTTGGTTAAAGCTAGATTATGATTATGGTTAAATTTTTACTTAGCGACTTGTAAAAAAAAACATGTTTTGCCCTAGTCCACATCTGGTGTGCTCACATTGTACAAATAATGTGCTTTGCGTTTTATAAACATGGAGACAAATTTTATCAGAGATCAGTCTATCCCCCTGAGCCAGAGTCTCCCAGAGTCCCGACACCCTTGCCAGTTGGCATCCCTGTCTGTTTTCATGCCAGCCCGTCGGGTCTCCGCCCGGCTCTTCCAGACCTTCCATCCTCATCCCCTTCCAGCAGACTGGTCAGTTTGTAGGCCCAAATCCCCTCCAGCACAAAGGGCACAATGGAGCCTATTCGGGGCCACTAAGCTCTCTGGACTTACTGCTCCCACTGGGCCTACCTCACTTCCTGATAGAGGAGAGTGCTTGGACAGACAGATTCTAGCCGCCGCGCATGTGAAAACCAGGGTGCGTGTGTGCCGTCCATGAGCGCACACGCGCATGCAAACATGAACACACACCCTCGGGCCCTCTGAGGATTTATCAGGGCGCATTGTTTTGAGCACCGACTGCGCTAGGGGGAAGATTTTAGCTGTCACACCGCATGCTCACTGGGGGACGGTGATGAGAGCAACGTGGAGGGGGTGGGGTGTCAAACGTTGGGTCTTTGGGTGCAAGTTTAATCAGCGGGGCAGTCTGATAACCCAATTACAGTTTGAGCCACATGCAAACACACGCATGAGTCGGCGGAACCTCAAACGCCCTCGACAAAAAGGCAAATGGCTACAAAAAGTGCTCAAAGAAAGGGACTTTTGATGCCGTTAGAGATGAAACAACTGAAAACACTAACTAAAAAGTCAGCAGCTCCCACACCCGCCTACACAGACACACACACAAGACAAAGAGGGAAATCCTCGCTAGATGGGAATGTTTAGGTTGTGTCATCTTGTTTTCCCTCCTATCCCCTGCAGCGATCAGACCGCGAACCCAAACACCTTCATTTATCTCAGACATGTTGGTCCTGCTCAGGATGACTGATGATCCAGCGACCAAAGACGGGGCGGACAGAGAGATAGAGAGAGACAAACAGACAGAGAGAAAGGGAGCATACGGGTGTCTACTGAGCTTCTCAGATTTTCAGAGAGCATAGAAATAACATCACAACTGTGTTTGATTTGGTTAAATTTGTTCATTTTGGCTGTTGCATGTGATCAAATGAAAGTCATATGTCGATTGTTTATTGACAGAGTTTTGGTGTCATTCTGCCTCTTTAAATTAAGGGCAGATCATGACCTTTGTCATCACCTTTTCCGATGTTCACTTCATTTACATGTGAAGAAACATCAAAATTTGGACATTGTTCCAAATGAGTCTTGTTTGTAATGTTCTTTTCTTGCACAGACCATGTTTTTTCGGCCTGCATGCTCCCTGAGACTGATTCCCACCCCTCCTCTGTACTGTACTGACTCGTCTGTTTGTGGCAATGGCCGATGTTAAACAAACAACCTGTTCTCTCTTTTCATCCAGGTGCTTACCCCTCCAATAAAACCCCCATTAGCCGTCAGCGGGCGCTGCTATCCCACGGTGATGATGTAATATGGTTGCGGTGTTTTCTCAGCTGTCGGACGGGAAGTGCACGACAGTACGAGGAGGAAACTCAAGGGCAAAAGACAACATACTTTTTGGTCTTTTTGTTATTTGAATGCATAACATTATGAGCAATAACTGAAACAAAAAAAAACATTTCGCCAACAAAGAGCCGACATTTCCCACGAAAAGGTGCTCCGGATGAGATGTCAGGAATGCCATAAATATAACACACAGGTCTTTTACTCCACAGTCTCTTACACAGAAACTTTAACTAAATGGTGTAATTGGTGCTGAAACAAAAAGTTAGCCTGAGGGGACAACAACCTCTGAGTGCAAACAGCAGATGTAATTGGCACGTACGGCTCGTTTAAACCTTTAAGACCTTTAAAAACCAATATACAGATGTGAGTGTTGAGGTAATGATGTTCAGCAACAGCTCAAAAATCAACTACCATGGTCAGTTGTTTGGCAATTCATGTTTTAATATTACATTTGAGTTGAAAAATGTCGTTGTTTCTTGGTGATGCTGCAGCATCTCCAATAGGCTGCTGCTGCTGCGAGTAATAAAGATGGAATTTTGGATAAAATTGTCTTGTGTTGAGGGAACCAGACACATCAGTTACACCCTGTTTCAAGATATCATCTTGATTTTCAGCTTCAGACAATTTGTTTTAGGGAGTTTAAGATGGAAAAACAGCATCAGTTAAAGCATCTCTAAAAAAGGGAGAGCAGCTGGAGAGATAGAGTGGTGAAAGAAGAATCCCATATGGAGCAAAAAGATCACAGGGGCGTTGGGAGGAAACACTGAGTGATGAATGAATCACTTTGTATCATTCAGAACAAAACACAGCAGATGTGGGAACATGCAGAGAGAAAGCTATGAAGACATCTGTGTATTTTTAGGTCTTAGCCAAACGCTCAAGTGATACTATTAGCTTCTCTTCACACAAGTAATCAGCATCGAATGATTGCTCTATGCAATATATTGCCAGTGCTGATCTTTTAACTTTTAATAATTAATTGGTGGAAATTGACTTCTATATTTTTTTTCATTAGCTCTGTTCTCCTTATTGTTATATTAGTCCAACACTGATTATATTACTGTTTTATTTATTTGTGTAAATGTTCTCATCCCAGGGCCTGAAATACTGATGCTGTGAGGAAGCCTGACAAAGCATCTGGATTTCATGCACAAGGTAGCTTTCAGCAGGTTTAGGCACCAAACCTACTTGTTAGGGTTAAGAGAAGATTGTGGTTTGGGTTGAAATATGCACATCAAGTGACATAACTTACAACTCAATGGCGGCTGGGTTACATTGGAGTTATTTGTCTGGAGTTATGCGACTCATATGGTCGCTACTTTGTCAGGCTTTCTCAACGTGTCGGTATGATTCTACGTATATATATTTTATGAATGTTTAGAGTCATCAGTATTTTGTTACACTTAGTAGAAGTAGAATTACTTGAGATTCAGCAGAAACATGTGGTGAAAGCTCATTTCATCAATGTGCACAGCAAAGTGTCTGAAAAGGATCTTAAGAGGTGGGACAAACAATAGACGCTGTGTTCAGAAGGCATGCAAAGCCAAGTTTTGCTATTATTCACGTG
Source organism: Lepomis macrochirus (assembly GCA_024633595.2). Classification (NCBI taxonomy): domain Eukaryota; kingdom Metazoa; phylum Chordata; class Actinopteri; order Centrarchiformes; family Centrarchidae; genus Lepomis; species Lepomis macrochirus. Next base: position 20,410,057 of record JALXJV020000002.1, read on the forward strand.
AAATTGACCGCTGGACTGTTTCCATCCAAATGTAATGCAAACTTAGAACATAAGTGCAGAAAATTAAGAAAAGAAAATGCTAATTAATGTATTTCCATCCAATACTGTTTTGTGAATATCAGGAGTTGGTGTCCACTTGCATCTTATATAAATCTGGAGTTTTAAAATCCAGAGGGGTAAATGTTTAAAGCTGGGACTATAAGAACAAAATCCAGATTTGCTGATGTACAAAACATTAGAGTTGGTATCAGTTGTCTAAAATCTCATCTGGATTGAACCCTAGTTTACAAAGAACGCTGAAGTCTGTTGACAGCAGAGATAGACGAGAATGTAAAAAAGGACAAACAAAACCACCAACGTGTTTAAGATTTCATTGATCAGGAATGTGAAACTATGTGCTGAGCAAAACCTCCTGGTTTCCACACAGCTTTACCTCACTGCTTCCTTCTAACAGGGGAAGAGCATGGCCAGGTTTTTCATGTCGACATGACGAGAACTGAAGTGGGTATGTGCGTGTGATGACGAGCTCGATCCAGCTGTGTTTAGCTAGCTAGGGATGGAGATTCCCTCGGAGTTTGTTAATACTTCGCTAATATGTGTATTTTCTGTATCAGTGTTTGTATGTCTGCAGCGTGGGACCCCCCTCTCTACTTATCTCCTCTCTGCTCCTTTCACAACAAGAAGGCAGCTGGAATCCCTCCTGATACAATCTTCCCAACCAGCAGGTGAGGCCCCTCTGACTACAACTGAGGGTGCAGTGATGTCTTCATGTATTCACTTATTCACTTGTATTTATTGAGATTCAAGACATACCACACACTCACAAACATAACTGCACAATGTGATGTATTTTCCTGTTTAAAGGTCAAAACAAACAAAATAATAGCCAAACAAAATAATGTCATAAATCATAGTTTGGATTTGTGTTAACTATGTATTTGCGTGTGTAAATGTCATAAACAAACGTGCCAAAATCATCCCATCAAATTACAAGAGCTTATAAAATCAGTAATAACCAGTTCTGCACATACGTTCGCTTTGAATAGGTGTGTGTGTGTGTGTGTGAGAGAGAGAAATCAGATCACCCAGAAGGTGTCCAATTCCTGCTCTGTGCAGAAAAGACGGCAGAGAAGAGAAGCCAATGAAACCTTTTTTCTAACATTTATCCACTTAATTAACTTTTTGTCATTTAGTTTCATTTGGTGTGACCAGTTTGGTTTGATTTGACTTTTCTGCAAGATTTTGCAACATTACGAAGTAAACTACAAATTGCACAACATGTTTCTGGTTATATATTAATAGTTTTGCATTAATATGGCTTAATACATATCTAACATCTAACAATTTATGCACCTCAGTGTGATTCCTCCTGTATATAACAACATCTTGGTGTACGCTGGAAGTTTTTTAATAAGGTTATTACACTGGATCGGTCTGTGTCTGTAAGTTTGTCCATCTGTACAGATTCTGATGAGAAAACTTTGTTAAAATCAATATTTGATCATCACTCAGGCAGCAGCAGGTCATAAGCTGTAAAAGTGACGGTGAGCTGTTGTTTACCAGCTTAAAATCACAAGATGACCTAACTGAAGAAAAAAAGTCTCAACTTCAGGTCCACTTGCTAGCTTTTTCTGTATCTTTCAATTGCATCTAACAGTCTTCCTCAAGGTCCATTTACTAGCTCTAGAAAGAGCTCTAGAAAGAGCTAGTAAATGGACCTTGAGTTAAGACCAGTTTGGTCACTGTCACACCGTAACTATTTGAAACCAAACCATACATACATTGAAACAAAACAACAGCTGATGCTGTTGGAAAAAACAGCATCAAATATGTTTGGGGTTCTTTTGGACCACAGTGAGTGACGTACACAGCCTACAGCAACTCTGTGCAACTCCCTATAACATCCATTAATTATTAAATTATACATTAGAGTTGAACACAATTAAATTCCTGAGAAAATCCCCATCCATGAAGCTTTAACTCTGCTTAATAGAAGTTCCTAAAGGAGCCATCTGAGGGCAGTAGTGTGCACTGATGATGCAGCGACCGGTCTTGGATGCAGAAAGCAGAAGATGCTTTAATATGAATTTCTTCTTCTACTGTTTTCTTTCTTTGTTGTTCGTAGTTTTACTTTAAACCAAATAGGAAACAACCTTAGTGACAATGTTTTATGCATATTTTTCTTGCTTCTACTTTACTTCTGAAAGATGAAGCTTAAACACCAAGACCGCCATAATGTTAAGACTCCGGCTTCAAAAGGAGGGAGAGCCTGATAAAATGCCATACAGGGGGCCCAGGAGTGTGTGCGTGTGAAGGGAAATGTTTGGTTGACAGGACACTACTGATAAGACTTCCCTGTACATTAGTCTGGTCTGTAGGTACACCGCCATCCGTGTCACACACACACACACACACAAACATAAAAGTTACCACGTGCATAACCCCTAAAATACACTCACACACATACAAGCGCTCACTCAGTGAAACCCAGACAAGCTTGATAATCACAAACACAACACATTAGAGAACGCATGGAGAGAGAGAGAGAGCGAGAGAGAGAGAGAGAGAGAGAGAAGAGGGAGACTTATTGAAAGACAAGATGAAGACAGATAAGAGAGATCAAAGTCATCATTCATCTTGTCTTGGTCCTGATTATTTGGCACTGATTATGTGTGTGAAATCTGAGCCTGTGTGTGTGTGTGTGTGTGTGTGAGAGAGAGCCACGCTGTGTTGTTTACAGTTTTTGTAATTGATACTCAATGCAATAGTAAATTGTACTACATGGTGGACTACAAGAGCCAGAACCCTTAACATCCTGCAAGAGGTGGCGAGGAAGGTTTCCCTTCTCCCTCCCCTCCTTCTTTCTGCTTTCTTCTCTCTTTTTAATTCACACTGAAGGAGAAAAATTACCCTATCAGTTAATTTAAACAGCTAACCATGATTTATTTCATTACCAGCGGAGGTTCAGGGGCTGCATGCGGTGGGGCACCAGCTTGCAGAAAGTCGCCATGTGTCAATGCATTTGTGTTTTCTCCAGTGGAAGGGCACCTTATAGAGATGATTTCTGGCACATAGGGCCGCCCTCTTTGTGTTTCATCTGACACAGGGGCATCCAACAGAGCACAATTCGTGGCAATTTTTTTTAGTTTAGTTTTAGTTCTCTTGATTTCTGTTTTAGTTCTCTTCATTTCCTTTCTACTTTAGGGTTTCAGTAAATAGTTCCCTACACTTCACAAATTTATAATATTCTGAGAAAAAACTCAGAACTTCTGAGATCAAATTTTATGAGAAAAAAAACTTATATATTCTGTGAAATTACAAAAGTCATGGATTTACAAGAGCAAAAACTCTTGTGCTTATGTTATTACAGCCACTGTGCTGTATTAAAAGGGTTTGCAGATGTCGTCACAAACAAGCTGTTTTTACCAACCAGTATTATGAGATTATACTTCCTTCTGTTCAAGGTTCAAAAGTATAAAAACCTGGAGTGAACGGCAGACATTTTATAAATGACTAAGATGTAACACATGCTTTTAAGGGGCTTTGCTGCAGTCCCTCATATTTGCCTGTCCCAAAGCGTCACCTCTTTTCTGCACTGACTCTAAACTTGCATGAGTTGGAGTTTTTTTCTCAGATTATACTTTCTCAGAATTTTTTTAGCACCTACAATCGCCCTAATATGCCGCCGTAAGTTTATCACTCTGTTACTTTCAGAAAAAAAGACATTTTGTCCATTTGACTTTACTCTTTTCTCTTTCTTAGGCCCTGGTTGTTCTTTTCGTCATTGTCTCTGATTTATGACCCAAATTAACTCATCTTCCTTTTCCCTCGCCTTTGTCTATATTGTTTGCGCCTCCTCTTTTTCACTTTCTCAGGGATTACTTTTGAACGTTTTGGTCTGCCTCTTCTTCTTCTTCCTCTCCCATCTGCTTTGACATAAAAGGGATTTTGCCAACCTGGCTCTCTCTCTCTCTTTCCCTCTCTACCTGCTTCAGGATTAAAGTGAAGGAATGGAGAGACGCAGTCTTTTATGTTGAGGTCCTGCAGAGGGGTTTTATCGCTCGTTTTCTTATCATCCTTTCCCACCAAGCCACACATCCACTATATCTCTGTGGCCTCATCGTATTTTAAGAGGGGCGTCTGCTGAACTCTCTCTTTTCCTCTCTATTCATCCTTTATTCCTGCTTCCCCTTTGTTGTCTGGGTGGTTGTCTCGCTTTTCCCTCTTTAAACTAATCACAATGTTTCTTCTGTTGTGTAAAATAAATGTAGACCATGAATCGACTAGTAAGTCAGGGAAATTTTTTTATAACTGATTCATTCACTAATTTGCTGCTTTTTCCTGTTTTATATCTTTGTAAAGTGAAAGTATTCAGATTTTGTCTCCAGGAAATGCTAACATTGAGTTTTGTAAGACTTTTTTAGATTTAATGATAAATTAAAATTAAACAAAAGACAACCAACTGATGTAGTTGAGCCAACTTTTTTTTTGTTTGGCAAACTCAGCTAGCATTTGAATTAATTATAAAACTAGTCTAGTGGCATTTTTAAAATTTCAAATGTGTGCTCAAATCCATACATAGAAGAAGTACTTAGATCCTTTTAGGTAAAAGTAGAAATACCATAGTCTAAAAATGCTCCATTACAATTGTGAATTCTAAATGCTCCTTAAGAAAAAGTACATTTTTCTATTATAGTATTATAAACAAAATGTACTTAAAGTATCAAAAGTAAAAGTTTTTTTATACTACTGCAATAAATAAGGATTAGGATAAATCAATAAGGAATACATCTTACAGCACTCAAATGTTGTTTTTAATCAATGTGGAGCCAATTTTAGATACTTTGTATACTACTGAGTAGATTATCAGTATCATCATATTATATAAGCGTATCATGTGTATTAGTGTAGAAGTATAAAGTAGCATAAAAATGGAAATAGTAAGTATAGTAAGTCTGAATAGTACTGGAGTAAATGTACTTTGTTACACTCCACCACTGGTAAATCAACACATCTCAAATGGTCTAATGGAAAATCAGGTTAGTGAACTTTAAATTCTTACCAGCTGCCCTTTCCCATGCTGGAATAAAGATGCCTGACCCCAGGTGTGTGTCAATTTGTGGTAATTTGATTTAAGTAAACATTATTTAGAAATCTACACCATGTGAGCGCAACATAAACTCACATAAGAAAACGGGACTTGGCCGTAGATGAGATAATAATGCAGGAGCTGCTTCAGTTGCCTCTCACTAATAACTGTATTTCACAGACTGAAGATGTTATCAGCGGTGAGGGACTTTACTCCAGCATGACACAGAAAATGTTGAGCCGACCCCGCTGGCAACAAAATCAGGAAGGCCTCTGTGCGTCTCTTTGTTTCTGATAGAACAGATGGGGGTCTGGCATAATTAAATAAAGCACATCCGTCCCAACTACTTTGCAGCTTACGAACACACACACAGACACACAAACCATCCTGTCATCCCTAACACTGACCTTTGACCCAGGAGGGTTTACCCACTGACACCGGATGTTATTGGATCTAATGGATCCAATATGACACAAGCTTTGAAACACTTGTGCTCTGTGTTTTCTCTAAGTCTCAGGAGTTTTAAAACTAAAGCCTTTAGGCAATTAATAATGAAAACTCTAAAACCAACACACATCGTCTGGATTGAGACGATCTATCTATCTATCTATCTATCTATCTATCTATCTATCTATCTATCTATCTATAAAACCCTCTTTATCTGTTTTAAGCTCACAAAGTTGATAAGAGGTGTGTTTGTTCCTCCTATAATTACTGAATGTTGGTTTTCATGTCACATTTATTGGCTGTGTGGAAAAAATTCCTACTTCATGTTTTTATGTCTTGACATGCCAGACCTGCCCTGCTCCTCTCTTAGTAATAACAATGTTCCAGTGTGTGTAATGCCCTCCAGAGTCATTGGCACAGATGTGGGTAAACAGTGAGTGACAATGGAAATATGGAGAATTGTTTTTGACTCCAATCTTTGTCCAAGGTTCACATTTGTTTTTAAGTGACAGGGCTACATGCAGTTTTTCAATGAAATCACTTAAATTACATTTTTTGCTGCCTATTTGTCAACGCGCTGTAACCTCACTTAGAAATGAAGCACACGCCTGTTTTGTCTGTTGCTTGGCAGGGCCACTCTTGTGAAGGAATCAGGTTGGGTTCAGAATGTTATATAAATGATATAAGGTTTGTTGCATGAGGTGAGCTCAAACATGGCTGCACACACTATACATTTAATGTTGCTATTTGCTATTTTGCTGTTGAGTTTGTTCTGATTCAGAAAACAGACAATTATGAGTGAACAAGCCATGCAAATAAAGAAATGTTTTCCTTAAAGGTTTGGTATACGATTGTAATCCAATACACGTCTTTTTGTCACATACACAATGTTTGCTAGCTGTCCGGTCTGTGTGTGCGATGAAAAATAATGTGGTTTCTGTACACAGCACCGGCTATATAAAAAACAAAGCTCCCACCACCCAGCCCTGATTTGCGTCTCAGGTAACGTAAAATGACGGCGCACGGACATTCATCTTACTCTCTACTTCACCAAGTCGTGCTGTTGTTGTGATGTTAGCCATTGTAGCAGGACAGTTGTGAATGTTAGCTTCATGTTAGCTTCGCAGCAGCAACTGTAGCTTTAACTGCAACAGTTTGCTAACTCATAACTTAGCTAACGTTAGATACATTACTTGCTGCATCGCTGTTTGCTCTGTGTCATGGTATTTGTCATGGTGTTGGATTCCTAACTAAAATAATTTAGTTTCAGGTCCATGAAAGGAATTTAAAGGATTTAAAGGAGTAGTTAAACATTTTTGGAAAAATACTCACATTGTCTTAAGAGTTAGACAAGATGAGAAGATTGTTTATTTCAGCTGTTGGTATATACAGATTTAACAAACAACATGTCAAGTGTTAAATAGTAGTTAATAGTTAGAGAGAGCCAGGCTAGCTGTTTTCCCTGGTTTCCAGTCTTAATGCTAAGCTAAGCTAACTGTCTAAAGGCTACAAAGTGACTACTGATGTGAGAGTTTCATCAATCTTCTCATCTTACTCTCGCAAACAAGCATATTTCCCAAAACAATTCTTTTAACTGTAATTTGTTTTCTTTTTACAACTACTTTTCAAACTTATCCTTAATGAACACGATCTAGGTTGACAGCACACGTTCTTTGTGCTCCTTTAACTCACCTTTCCTTGAAATGGGAAAATCTATATCCAAGAATTTCCTTTTCTCTCTACAAACTAACTCTTTATAAATGAAGTCTCTTTTGAATCACACGTTTTCTTATATAAAATATCCATAGCAGACTAGGTATGTTTCTATTAAATCCCATGATTGATTTCTTTCAGAGAGGAACTTTTGAGAAACCCTGTACTCGTTCATGGCTGACACCGTCCTCTGACAGGCAGCAAATTCTCCCCTGAGGAATCAACGTCACCAAAGTCATACGTGACAACATTTAACCTGTCAGTTAAACTCTGTCAAGCTGGAGCTGTGGTTCATCTCATTACTTGTGCTGTTTTATTTTATTTAGTAAAAGGTGCCAAGGTTTCTTGCAGATACAGCTCCTGCATGATGTAACATAATTTATGTCTATGTGCACTTTAATAATCTTCTGAAGTCATACAGGAGACACTCACACAGGTAAACATACCAAGACACAATCGCATGAGAATATTTATGTCATGAAAGGAATGTCTCCTCTGATATTTTCCAATCTTTTATCTTAGGAGGAGCAGCGGGGGCGTTTGCAGTGATGCCATAATATGGGGTCTTTATGTTTAGAGACTGCAAATTACATGTTACAGCAGTTTTAAGGGAACAAAGCTGCAGATGAGAAGAGAGCTGAACTTTCACTCACTTTGAAATGGAAGGAAAAATGTTTATAAAAGATCAAAATGATGTTTTAATGTCACATATCTATTACTATAAGGTTTAGGACAACTGGTGTTTTAACCGTGCGATATAATTTAATACTGCTAAGTTTACATGTAATTGCAAATGTGCTGAAGTTCAGCTATATATTTATTGGGTCATTGGTTATTAAATTTTTTGGCTTGTGAGAGTGATTTTCTCCTCTAAACATTTCAGATTGTTTCATTTGAAGATGTTTCAGAAGTAAAACAATCCAGTATTTTACATATAAGTAAAGATGAGACTGAAAGTTAACAATTTTTACATATAATGCAATTTAATCCCTGTTTACAATACCATACCAGCCGGTAAGTGAAAGCGTGATCCAGACAATAAGTACGGATGATATGGACTAGAATAATTTTGTATTACTTCGTATTTTTTTGTACTTCCAAGCAATATATAGGAATAATAATGAATTATGTATTTAATTTTCATTAATGATACCTAAACTCAGATAAGCTGCAGAATATGGATGGATATATTAAGCAATTAAAAATGATCCATTCATTTAAGTTTATTAAACTTTTTGTTAAAATGACACTTTTCACTATTTTCAGACAACTGAAAAATTCAAAGCTTTTCAAGATTTTTCAAGACATGAAGATACCCTGAGTAATATCCATAGTAATGAAATTACAATTATGTGCCAGAAATATGTCTTTCTACACGATTAATCCTCCGGTGATCCGTTAAATCCATCCTGTGATCCATTGGAAGGGTGCTGACCCCCAGCTTGGGAACCACTGGATTAGGTGATTGAAAAAAGTTAATAGTTAATCATTTAAGTAATTTATCAAGCATGTGCTCGTTCAAACCTCTAAAATGTGATTTTTGTCGCTTTTCTGTTTCATACTATTGTCAATTTAAATTTTTAAGACTGTTGGTTGGACGTCACCTTGGGCTCAGGGAACTTGTGGTAGGAACTTTTTAACCTATTTTTCTGACTCAGTGATAATAGGCAGATTAATGGATTATGGATTTAACTGTTAGCTGCAGCAAAAATTATAATTAGTGATCCTTGTAGAGAAATCCTGTCAAAACCAGCTCAATAGCCCATTTAAGTACAAGGATTCACTTCTAAATTAAATACAACCATCTACCATGAACTCCTGCATCCACTTCCAACAGTCATCTTTATAATGCAGTTTGTAAACAGGATCTTGTTTTTAACTGATGGGTCACGGGATGGGAGTCAGTTTCACTTTTCATCATGTGACTGGGATGAGACAACAATCAACAATCAATGAAAATCCACTGCTCTGAAACTAAGAACCGCAATTATTTTCCACGTTTTAAAAGAAGCAGCTCCTTATTAAGCCCTCCGTCCCTGTTGTGCACAAACACAGACACTAAACTACTTTCCACTTAGCTGCTAATAGCTATGATCGAGAACACACCTCACCTCACCGACCTGTAACTACAAAAGTAAAACTGAAAAAACAAAAACAAATAAGCACCTTACTACTTAAACAGCTCTCACCAATAACAGGTAAAGAAGGTAATATAGCTGCGGCTGTGACATTTAGGCCTGACAGGAGGCCTGTACAGGGGTACGTGCTATTACCTGAGCTATATCATTTTCCTGCAGGTACCTGGGTGTAATGTGGCGGCCGTCACTATGTTATTTATCTAAAGTGGCGAACAGTAGGCAGGCGGTAAGTGTAGGCTTCTGTGTCAGACAGTAATTGTTGTTTGGATACAGGCTGAAAGAGACCGAGCTACAGTGTGTAGCTTACAGTTAGTCTGGTTTTTAGCCAGAGGTGAACACACACAAAGAGGTCTCAGCTTGTTTTTCCAAATGATTCACATGGACGTATCAATTGTCTTACATGGTTACGTTTTCATTTGTTTGACATCGGCATAAAACCAAAAGGAAGAAGTGGAAGACCAGATGAGGTGTGTTAGCATGAGCAACCATGGACACCTACAGCAACTCAAACAAAGAGAGGGGAACATGTCCCCTTCACTTTTCAAAATTTGGTTTGTCTCTCCTTATTGAAATGATCTTCAACATTTGGATTTACAGGTGACAACTTGTAATTGTATTGTTGCAATTGAAAGCAACAGAACATCAATCAAAGCAAAGGCAGCAAAGGATGCTGTCCATCTGCTCAGTCCTGCAAACAATCTAATATTTTGTTACAATTTATTTCATTTTCTTTTTTTATTGTGATTAAAGATGCAAAAAAAAAAAACTCAGTCTCAGCTCTTTATTAATTAAATAAAATATAAGTACTTTTGTTAGACTTATGGAAGCACATAGGCTGATTTATTGTGTTATTTGCTACATTGATATACATTTATGTGAATAAATAATATGCAAACATCAGAACTATCTCCTTGAATACAGTCTTAGATTGAAATTTAACCATAAAATTAGTAAAATTACCAAATCAAAAACAGAAATACTTCCTTGACGGGAAATTAATTTGCTCTGTTTGCATATGAAGGTACTAAGGAATAGAAATAGCAATAGAAAGTACGTAAGTAGAAAATATAACAAAATTTACTAATCTAAAAAAGCAAATATTAAAATCTAAATATAAGGCAGTGTGGATATGTGACGTATTTTACAGTATTACCAGTAGTGTAATGACAGTAGTGGTCAATTAAACACTGAAAGTAATAACGAGCACTGGTAGAGTTGATTAATTGTATATTAATATAGTGTTTCTCTATTTCATTTTATTCTTTGAAAACAAGCAAACATTTGAAACAGCATTAAAACCGCAGGGCGATGCTAAAACTTTCCACTTAAATCTGCAGGACGCTAAAGATTATGAAATTCAGTTTTATGAAGGTCGGCCGCTCCTAAAGGCAGCGAGTGGCACAAGTTTGACTGAGAGCATTGCCAGCAGCTGTAGTGTAAAGTTATACTTTCACCCTCATCATTATCAGCAGTGGCCGACTCTGACTGACCGACATCAAATATATATTTTTTAAGATTTTTCCAGAGTCAACAGCTTTTGTATTTCTGCTTTGGTCTCAAACTCTTTCTGTCTTTTCATAACATCAAGAGAAACCCTTCCACTTACAGCCTTCGACTGTCAGACCTGATGAAGCTGATGCGTGTTTAGAGGCCTGTTAATGTCCAGGAATTCATATGAAGCCAGCAGGTTTATATTGACATATAAAACGTCCACAGAACTTTCCACTTAACTGTCACAAGTCATAAATCAGAAAGTAGAGCTGCTCTTAAGTACAGCTGACAGGTGGAAGGTATGTGTATATACTGGAACAAGTGTGTATGTAAAGCTTAAAATATTGAAAGAATGTGCTTCCATTCAAATCACCTGAAACTCTCTCAACACTTGTTTGGATAATATTGGTAACAGATGAATGTTAATGTTAATTTCATGGTTGTAATGACAAGACAATGAGTTCCTCGCCTAAAGACACCTCGCCTTTTTGTGGGCGTATGATCCCTCGCCTGCAGAAATCACAATATAGTCTATAGATAAAGACTGTTGAAACATGTGTTACACGAACTGACACTGTGCTCACTTTGATATCAAGTACTGATAGTATCTGTTGGTGTTAACGTGTGTAGCTGTGAGATGGAAAGAGATAGCAATTAAAATTGGAAAGCCCCGATGTTATCGTTCCTTAATGACACAAAGACAATTTACTTTTTCCAAATTAAATTCTCAAAACAAACTGGAACCTCAATTGGAATAAATGTACAAACTAAACACTATTTTGTTGGCTTGTAATGTTGCCAAATAAGAAAATTAACCCTGTTTAATTTGCTAACCTCAGAGCTTATTAACCTGGTCTGTGCAATACATATTACAACACAGCAGGCTGCATGTTTCATAATTTAATTATATCGATAAAATTTGGTGCAAAGCCTCAAAGTTTGTTGTCATCTGAAGAACTGCACAATTTCACAGTTTTCACTAGCAAGGACCACGCCACAACAAACTGTGAGCTCCCATGGGACTTCAGTGCGAGACTACAGCTAGCCGTATAAAACACTATTCAGGTGAATTTACACAATAGCTAAGTTGCTAAACGTATCTTGTTGTCATGTAAGAGCCCTGTTCATGTTGGACAGACATTGCATTTTGTGTCTGTTAAGAGGCACAAAGACACTCATTATGTAAATGCCCCCATAACTGCGTTTTAGCTACGTGGGAGCTCTGGGCATTATCTATATCAGCTCCGTGTTGCAAGCACCAATCCGGGTTGTTTTTTTTTTTGTATAGACAGTACTCACAAAGTCCAAATCCTTGCAGACCTGCTTCTTGGTGATTCTTGGTTGACTCTTGACCATCCTGACCAATCTCCTCTCGGCAGCATGTGATAGCTTGCGTTTTCTTCCTGATCGTGGCAGTGACACAACTGTTCCATGCACTTTATACTTGCGTATAATTGTCTGCACAGTTGCTCTTGGGACCTGTAGCTGCTTTGAAATGGCTCCAAGTGACTTCCCTGACTTGTTCAAGTCAATAATTCGCTTTTTCAGATCCACACTGAGTTCCTTTGACTTTCCCATTGTAGCTTTTGTAGCTGAGTCTAATCACTGGGTCAAATGAGCCCTATTTAAATGGGCTCATGAGAAGTCAACAGCTGTAGTCAATCAGAATCACTTAGAAGAAGTGAAGAGGCCATGACATGAAGCTAATTTGATTGACACAACTCGCTACATCACCAAAGTTGACAAATTTTGTTGCTGTATGTATATTTTTTGACCCAGCAGATTTGGTGACATTTTCAGCAGACCCATAATAAATTTATGAAAGAACCAAATTTTATGACTGTTTTTTGTGACAAACATGTATGTGTTCCGATCACTCTATCACAGAAAAATAAGAGTTGTGGAACTTATTGGAAACTCAAGACAGCCATAACATTATGATTTTTTACAAGTGTATGTACACTTTTGACCACAACTGTATAACGATCAAGATTAACATAAAAATTGCCCCGGAGTTCTCCTTTAAGTAGCAAATTAACTTAATTTGTTGCATGATGAGGAGTTATATCAAAGCTTTTATTATTAAAATAGATTATAGATGATATTTGGAACAATTTAAAAGGTCGGGTTAATGGAAATATGAAGTGTATTAGTACACAACTTAAGTGTTTGATTCTAATGTTTAAATGCCTTAAACTGTTTACAAATGTTTTAATGGACTTGAGTTTGTCATGGTGATATTATGTATTTCGTCTGTCTTTATTCAAATGATTATTTTTCTTGAATGATCTTATTTATTTCTACACCTAGCGCCGCCATATCAGCCTACCTCACAACCAACAGCTTATACTTAATGTCTGACTAATGTCTTAATGTGTAAAGGAAATGCGTCTACTTTTATACTGCCAAGTAATATCACAGCGTTCACTAAGAACTTGCTTATTACCAGTACTATTACTTTACTGACCATCTCAGCCTGACAAGTTCCCTAAGTATCATCACTCCGGACAGGAAATGTAACATCTGTGTGTGTGCGTGTGTGGAAGAGCAGCTAAAATAGTCTATTTATGGTAACTAATAAAGACCGTTGAAAATGTCTAGTTCGGAAAAGGAAAACTACAATTATGCTCATGCAAATGATGACGCTCTTTTGCGGCCGTTAGAAAAATGGATTTAGACAAGACGGTATCATAGAGATGAGACATGACTCACCCTGCTGCCTTTCTCTGGGTTGCACCTGCATCCTCCGCTACAGTCCAGGCCTCCACACGGCTCGTCAGACTTGCTACCCTGCAGAAATAAAAACAAGAGACAGAGATTACAAACAACGCTTTGGAATATGCCGATGCTGTTCGAATATCTGCTCATGTAGGAAAACTTAATAAGTCACACTTTTCCTTCTTGGAAGCGAGACGCCTCAGCAGCTAATTGCAGATTTAGCAGAATGCAACATGTGTGAGCCTGAAGTACAGCTGCAGAAGAGCAAGACTCTTTGCTCAAATCTCTTCATGTGTAAAAGAAAGAGACAGAAAACAGCGACAGAAGAGTGCTCAGGTACAAAAACTCCATGACTCATGTGGATTTGAGGAATTTGAAAGAGGCAAAGGGAGTAAGACTGGATTTAGGAAAGGATCACAGCCAGCCAGCGCTGCTACTGGGTGTTTGATCTAATTATGTATCACACATAACATGTACTATCAGGTATCCTTTTCGTGTTGTGTTTACAGCCTTTATCTGCGCTCCTTATGCCTTTCTTTTCTTGGGTTTTCTAACAGGTGACAGATGACTCAGTGTGTGATCGAGGGCCGTTTCCTTCCACCTCTTTTTCCTTCGCCCCGTTGATTAGTAACAGATACACAACCCAGCCTGAACCACAACCAGAGTCAAGCCTCTAAGGAAAGATGATACAGCCGGTGATACCAGCAGCAGCCCCGGGGAAGCCCTTTCATAATGTCACCTGTGGGGCGTTTGTTTTCTCAGCCAGCACAAGCAGGAGGCTTCATCCTTGGGGAGGAAAAAAGCTTTTTATAAGAATAAACTCTAATAACCTCTTTTCTTGACTGAGGGATACACGGAACTTAATCAAGTGGATGAATTAAATGAGGAAAAAAATCTCATGAATAATCATTTACTGTGTGCAAAAATGGCATCACACACAGTTAGAAGACAGAGGAGGAAAGAAGGCGGATGATGTTTACAGAGAAATTGTTAATGCAGCCTTGTGCATCATTATAAAACGCTAGAGAATTCATCCATAATCATAAAAGTGTGTCTGTATTGTATATTTTTCCGTACACACATAATTGGAGAAAAACATATTGGCCTTTTCTGGAACTTTAAACACATCTTACTGCTCATACGTCATGGAGAAAACAGTAGGTGGACCTTGAATTGATTTGTTTAAATATTTGTACTTTTTAAAGATGTAGAAACAAAATGGCATTTTTTAAATAGCTCTATAATTAATAGCTATATCCATCTGTTCTAACCTGCAACACTATCTTATTCAAAATGTCTTGTCAATATTCCTTTAATAATTATAATGATGGAGATTCCTCCCTTGTGATGGAGATAATGAAGTACTTGGACCAAATATATACACTTGTGTAAGACTCATATCTATTCTTGGTAACAAAACGGCACATCCCAAAACAGATGCTGCAGAATTGCGAGGTTTTCCCCTTTGTGCATCTCGTCTTATCCACAGTTAACATCTCAGTATCATTGTACACACCTTTTGTTGCTTTTAAAAGTGAACTACAGATGAACCTTTTTGTGTTCAGGGTGGCCAATCCTGAGATCTACACAACACCACTTTAAGAGTTCATAAGCAGCACAGAGACAGCTCTTTTAAGCTGACGTTTGAGTGGCATAAGCTCATATATATGAGGCTCTTAAAACTTCAAAACACCAAATCCAATTTATTCTCTTCTTGGGTCTCTGGGTGAGAGGTGATGGACCACATGTAAGTTATTTGTCTTCTATTTATCGGTGTATTTGTACAGGTTAAATTAATCTGAACTTTAAATTAATGTGCATTCTTCATATGTTACACATAAATAATTTACACACTTGAGTCCATAGTTTGAGGGTCAAACTCAGAGGTCATGACAGGCATTTCAATGTGATTAGTGGATGAAAGGGTGTCGACTGGGGTGGAGAGACAAGGAGGGGATGAGGAAAGGGGAGGAGCGGCAAAAAGGTGTTGACGGGGCTGTGATGGAGGTTCAAGGCGAGGGTGCTGGATGAGGAGAAAGTGTGAGGAGGTGAGAGTGTGCAGGGCACATTAGTTCATGTGACCACAGTCTGTGAGGGTTCACATCCACAATAATCGAGGTCAAGGACCCGCCAGGATCAGCTGTGTCTAGTGTGGGTCTAATATAGGTGGGAAGCTGGGAAACACTGGTGTGTAGCCCATGTGAAGGCGTCTAAAAATATTTAGTTAAAGAAGGTCAACAAAAGAGACAGAACAACGCTGCACACTATATTAATTTATGCTGCAAACATCTTCAAGTCCAGTTGGACTTGATTTTAACCCGCCTTGGCTGAATACTCATTAATTGAAGTTGAATTTTAATCCAATGTTGAATCTGATTATCAAATTCAAATCCTTTTAAATCTCTCGGCCAATCTATTTAGCGATACACTGGGAAGGTCTAGATCCTAATTTTGTTGTTCAGTCATGCATCATTTACAAATCTGTGAACAAATAACACGTTTGACATCATGGCAGCAGCAGATTATAGAATTATAGATCATATTATAGCAATTATAGATAATTTATTTTGACTTTTGATACTTAACCCATTAAGGCTTAGCTTTCAACAACTTTAATTGATCTTTGTGCCATTTGGGGGCAGCGCAACAAGCCGACATATTATTACCTTGTATGCCAAACATGTTACCAAAACGCTGCACATTTATAGATCCAGCACATACAGAGCGACATCAGTGATTAAATAGAGATGTGTTTCTGGCCACATTATGAATGTAAGTCTAGTTATCTCTCCTAGCTCTGTTTTGGTCTCTACACCCTCCTGACAGAACTACCTGCTGCCTTTCCAGCCTATTTAATTCGCAAAAAAAAAAAAGAAACAATAAATATTAGGACGTAAAAAATAAGAAAATTGGTTTACACATAGTAGCATTAAATGAGCAGGACAGGCAAAATATCACTACTGCCAACTACTACTACTACTCCTGCCACCTGCAAAGGACCACATAATCAGTTACAACCATAAAAGCTGCAGACAAAAAAACATGGTGGAGAAAAAGAGGAAAGCGCACAACAAGGAGAAAGCGAGCTTGGCACAGAGCAGGGAGAAGCGAGAGAGAGAGAGAGAGAGAGAGAGAGGGAGGGGAAAGGTCAGTGGTGCTAGTTCTGCTTTCTTCCCTGTGATCTCCTCAACTCCTCTAATCACAATGACAGAAGGAGGGCAAAAGAGGGAGAAAGTGAGCAGGGGAACAGTGATATTTGGTCTGACGGAGGCAGGGAAAAAAGAGAACAATAGAAACGGGGCAAAATAAATGGTGGGAGGCCAAAAAAGAGAGAGAGCCTCAAATGAAACTTTTGGCAAAGAGGCAAAAGAAGAAGAAGCTAAAAATGGAAACAAAACAAGAGATTTGGAGCATTAATGATGATCCAAATTTAGCTTAAGAAAGAGGAACAAAGGAGAAAAGGCAACCTGGAAGGGAACTCTACGGTTTAGTTTTTGGGTCCAAGCAAAAGGATGGTTTAGAAATGATGGAAAAGCTGCAGAAGAAGATTTATTGTTAATGCTGGAAGTGCTCTCTTAGCCCCCATCTCTATATCAGGTTCCCCATATTATTTTGGTCTATCCTCATCCACTAGCTAAGGCCTCGGGTATCATACAATCAGAAATGCTAAGATTAAAACCTAAGACTTTCAAACAGAGATTTCCTCACTTGTACATGGAAAACCTGAAGAAAGAAGCACGTGTACGTGATCTGAAATAAAAATAAAGGACCAAAACTAACTCTGAAACTAATAAAAACTAAGCTAAATCATTTTCAAAAACTAAAAATACACTACAATAGCCCTCTTTAAAAACTAATAAAAATGAACTGAAATTGTAAAAAAAAGTCAAAACAAAATTAAAACTAATTAAAAAAGCTAAATTATACTAACCTTGGTGTACACACACACTGGCTGCTGGAGGGCTTTGTCACACAAAATTCAACGTTTCACCTTGATTAAGATTATTTTGTTTTTGAATGTTGTTTTTTGTAGGTTTTTTTTGTCCCCATATTTCACTGACAACTGGTGGAAAGTGAAGGCGGTTAGTGCCAGCTAAGATCTCCCTGTGCTTCAGACGCCGATCTGAAGGCTGAGCAGGGGCTGAGTCACATGACTACACACACGGTGTTTCAAGGGGAAAGTACATGAACTCACACAATATTAACAGGATTGAATAACTGAAATAACCGACATGAGAAAATTACCTCGGTTAGAGGCTCAGAATTTCGGTTTCGATTACTTTTCAATTAATTGTCCAGCCCTATTGTATCGTGTCACAAAGTAATGTCTTACTTCACACAGGAAAACATATTTTTGTGTAATCTGGGTCTGCTCAGGGTTAGAGCCAGGGAGGTTAAGTGAAATGAATGTAAATCTGCTTCAGGATTAGACATGCACCGCTAAAAGTTACACCACTCCAGACAAAAGCACAGCGCTCACGATATGCATACATTCACTGACACAACGTGATGGAACAGGCACATCCCTGTTTGTTTGCATGAATTCAACAATGCTTTGTCCCACTCCGTCATCCCGGCATCACACAGCTATGCGTCTTTCAGCTTCAGCTAATGTTCCCCAATCAATCCACGCTGTTTGCTCATTCTTTACTGTCCAAACACTTTCATGTATGTACGTCTAACTGGGAACTTTAAAAGCCGCCTGTAATACCTTAAAGCTTCTACTGTTCTATACCTGAGAGTGGCAGCTTATGGGTAACGGCTGACGTCTGGACTTGCCTGTTCATTCCTAGAGGGTCTGCTGATGTTATCTGAATAAAGGCTGAGTCTAGTATTACCCAGAGTATGGTCTATACACTGGCGTTTCCTGAGCTATATGGCTGACAATAAGACAAGTGAGATAACGCGTTGCGTGCTTCGTATGTTATAGAATTCCTCACCTTTGGCCTCTTTCTATCTCTAGTCGATAAAACACAATAAAATAGTTTTGACTTGCTGTTTGACTTAATTTTGATAAGGTCTTCAAAGGAATAGATCTAGATTTTAAAAACTATCCTTTCTTTCTGACCAAAACATTTCAGGGATTATTGTGAGTAACTAAACGTCCCTGAAGAGCGGTGAAGATAAGCCCAGATAGACCAATGACAGATAAAAAAACAACAGTGGACACCTGGGAGCTACATTTAGCCTCGCTTCCTCCAGTTAAAACGCAGGTAAAGGTCTTGAGTTCCTCAAAAGTTCTCTTGGAAATTTCCTCCTTTCTTTCCAATACTTAGATGAGAAGATCGACAATAATCTTACATGTTTAGTACAGAGCTGGAGTCAGAAAGTGGTTAGCTTAGCTTAGCATAAAGACTGGAAACAGGGGGGAACAGCTAGCCCGGCTCTGTCCAAAGTTAAAGATTACACCTACAAACGCCTCTTATCTCACTTATTAACATGTTAAATATCATTGGGGATGCCAGGGATGCTGGCTAGGTGGATTTTTTGAACTTTGGACCCTATTTCCAGTATGTATGCTGAGCTAAGCTAACTGTCTACTGGTTGTGGCTTCATATGTGCTGTAAAGACATGAAAGTTGCATTGATGAAAGAGCTTCCCAAAATATCAAACTATCACTTTGTCTGTAAAATAGTGAAAATGCCCACCACAAACTTCCCAAAGCCAAAGTGATTTCTTCAAATCAGTCAAATCTGTTAAGGATATTTATTTTAATATCATATAAGACAAAGTAAAACAGCAAATCCTGATATTTTAGAAGCTGTAACCACAGAATGTTTTTGAATGTTTGCTTGTTAAATAGCTCAATTATGAAAGAATTAGCCAATTAATTTACTATTGGCTGAATAAATAGCTTTTTCTTTAATCTCTAATTTGATATTTATGCCACTTGTTTTTAATGTAGAAAATTCTGCCACACAAGTGATGAAGTGTTCAATTTGAATGAAAAAAAGCTGTGACTGCCCCCAAAGAAGGCTGAGCAATTTAAAAAATAATGTCCATCAACAAGAAACGTTATCCAAAGCTAAAAAGACACCAAGGTTGAGCCTCAAACTGTTGATTGATGAGTGAAATCTGGGATTTGAGCAGTTGTTAACAGCACGTTAACAACTGCTTTAATTTAAAATTGACCCTTCACATTTTCCCTTCCAAAGTGCTGCACAGTAATCTGTTAAATCCAGAGCCCGTCAGTCAGCATGTCCCCACAAGGTAACAACCAATGGGAGTGCAGAGTTTGCTCCAACACCTGACAGTCAAAATGTCATTGCACAATACAAACTAATGAACACGCTGATTATTTAAAGGGCTGAGTGACGGTGAGGGGTGGGAAAACTATTTAAAGACTCTCTTTACGTTTCATCTGAACCAGAACCTGACGTTGAAGAATGACTCCAAGTGAAAAAAACACAAGTCAAGTGGGAGGCTGTGGCTGCTTATGCAAATAAAGAAGAAAGGAAATGTGGAGATAAGAGTAGGAAGAGTGTCTGTCCTCTTTCAAATAAATTCCTCTCGTCCCCTCCTTTATCTTCACATCTCTTCCTTGTTTTGTCTTCTCTTCATCCATCTTTTGTTCTTACTCTCATCTCACCCTCTTTTCCTTCCCTTCCTACTGTCATTTATTTTCTCTCTCTCTGCCTCTTCTCCCCCTATCTTCTCTTCCCTTTCATCTTCCTCCCTCTCTCTTCTTCCCACTCCCCTCTCTCCTCATCTCCCCTCTCTTCCTCTCTCTCTCTTCTCTGGGCTCTGGTCCATCTGTGACCTTGACATCCACTGTAGGAGATTAACCAGCTGTGTTTGGGCCTCCAGCTTTCCTCGTTTACTTCTGTTTATTTCACGCTGTTTGTGTGTGTTTGTGTGCGTGTGAGCAGTATGGATTGTACCTCCAAGCACACACGCATAGGATGATATGTACAAATGAGGACCTTGTTGTGCTTATTTGTACCATGACAGCCTTCTGCATGCATGCATTTCTGCCCGTGTGTGCGTCTGTATTTAAGCACACATGCACACTTTGTATACTTGTATGCAAGCTCACATGTATTCATGAGTGTTTGACCCACATCTAGGCCACACAGCTGGAGTCAAGTCATGCATAACTTGGCCAGACAGCTGAAACATGTGACACTAAAATGGATCCAAACAGGACGTCGCACACGGCCAGGTGACGTGGCTGATGGCTGCAAATGGAAATAATGTAAACGCTTTTGCTGCTGTTGCTGATTACGGACAAAATGCATCAACAGGGGGAGACTACACTTTTATGTTGTTGAAAGACGCTGAATCTAAATATGTTTGTGACTTAAACAGTAAAAGAATTTAAATTCATGTAAAATGACACATTTTTTTAGTCATCCTTAAAGAACCATCCCAGAGATTTGAATGACGTTCTTTTATGCTTTTTTAAAAACGTTTTTGCAACTCATGTTGCTGTATTTCAGCTTTTTTTCGTATCTTCAATGCAGCTGTTGGCTTCCATTCACTTCTATATGCTTTTAAAATCAATTAGAAGACTTAATCCATCACATTACAGAATACAACTGTATTAAAATACAAACAGAAATTATGAAAATATTGATTTAGACTGGATAACACGTCTGTAGCAAGTGAGTCTTAAAATCTGCAAATATTGTGCAGACATCAATAGAAACCAATGGAAGTCTGAAGTCTTTTCTGCTAAGGGGTTAAAATTCACAAAAACATTGATATCCTTTAAAGAACAGTTAGTAGACATGAACTTCGTGTAAGCAGACAGCAAACAGTTTAAATCCACTCTGCATTTCCCAATCTCTAATCCAGTTAATACAGTGTTAGAGTTGTGAAACACCTTAATGTCACAAACTCTAAACCAAACGTGCTGCATACTGTGGCTTTCCTGACAGAGTCAAAGTAAACCAAGATTTAGAGAGCTAAGCTCCTTCCGAGTGCCATATTACTCCTGACACAGAGGACATAGTGATTAAACTTATAAAGAGCAGGTGATATATTTGACTTTTATCCTACTTAACTGACTGGAAAACAAAATGTGCAATGTGAAATGGGAATGCAAAGGATGAAAGAAATGTGTTGCCTGTAGGTAAGCTTCACAGCAACTACAGGACAACTTTCTGGATCAAATCCTAACTAGCTGTGATGGACTGCTCACAGCTAATGTGACAACAAGTGAAAGCACAAACACAGACATGTAATTCTTGGCGTGTTTCTCTATGTGTTTGAAAACTTTCCAAAAAAAGGATATTAATTATTTTATCCTTTGAGTCCAGACTTGCTCTCACTTTTAATATGCAAATTCGCTCTCCAGTCAATGAGGTCTGTGCATCCTCCAGGAGAGGGTCACAACAAACAGCTATGATACCAGTGTGAAGCATAAATGCAACTATCTGGCTCACTGGCTGCTGAAAAACAATATAAAAGTAAGTTACAATGCATGAAGTGTGTGTGTGCGTGTGTGTGTGCGTGATGAAAAATGCCCTGTTTGGTATTTGCAGGTGTGTGTTAGGAACTGTCAGTCTGACGTTAACACAACATCTTTAACATGACATGTTGCTGCAGCGATACAAAATCCAGGACAAGCTCCAAGAAAAACTCCCCGCATCAACACACAGTGAAACAAAACACTCACCTCTGTTGCGTATGTGTACATGTGACATTTGATAGATGGAATGATTAGTGGTTATGAAAAGAAAATTTGACTGTTTGTGTTTTTCACTATTTTCTTAAATAGTCATCAGTGTAAGCTTCAGTGCTTATATGTGTGATAAAATCAGATTTAAGTAAAAGTATCAATACCATTATGCAAATATACAGTGGTGGAAAGAATTTAAGTACAGTTATAAAATGACCTTCACCTTTAGCAGCTGCAACATAGAAGTAATGAACAAATGAATGATTCAAAAAGTATAAATGAATAAAATAATGTGTATTATTCTGAATTGGATCATTCTGCGTAATGATTACTTTTATTTATGGTAGCCTACTTAAGTAAGACAGTACTGCAAAAATACTTCTAGTACTTTAAGTATACAAGTTAAGTTCT
The DNA here is from genome assembly GCA_024633595.2 of Lepomis macrochirus. NCBI lineage: Eukaryota > Metazoa > Chordata > Actinopteri > Centrarchiformes > Centrarchidae > Lepomis > Lepomis macrochirus. The sequence goes on from JALXJV020000002.1 coordinate 20,432,687, forward strand.
GTATTCATAATTGAATTACATAAGTATTATCACCAAAATGTAAGGAAAAATATAATATTTTTTATTCATTTAGCTGATGCTTTTATCCGAAGCAACTTACAATTCCTATATATGTCAGAGGTCACACATCTATGGAGCAATGAGGGGTTAAGTGTGTCACACACACTGGTGGATGGGTCACAGTAGGGGATTGAACCCGGGTCACTCACACCAAAGGCATGTGTCTTAGGCATTGCACCATCAGCACCCTGGTGCATTTATAATAGTTTTTTGGGTCTGAGATAAATATTACTGATGCTTTATTATGTAAGCAGTATTTTATTCCTGTAGCATTTGAGGTGACACTAATTTGAACTACTTTGAGTACTGGTGAATCATTGCAACACATTACAGAAGATCACTTGTGCTTTCTTGCACACGTGAAGAAAAACTGTATTTGTTGCTACACACACACACACACACACACACACACACACACACACACACACACACACAGATCCCTCTTTCTCTTCTTTCCTCTGGCTAAGGATTCTGCAGGAACAGAAACATTGCTTTAGCCAGGGTTAGGACTCTACCTGCCAAGCCTTGTTAGCTGTCTCTCTATTGTTTTCCTTCATGGACATAATTAGAGACTTAAGGGGGGAAAAGTAACAAGTTGTTCATAAAATGATTCCTCAGGTCCTGGGCCTGGTATTTCAGCCCCACCCAGGTCCTTAAGCGTCTCTTTGAAATTTAGATGTTATCAGTAAAAGCAGGATTGATCTGCAACCCCTGAATGATCAGACACATCTGTGATTCTCACCCATGCCCCGCCTTGCTTCTGTTAATGAGTGCAATACCATGTTAGGTCATGTGTGCATCAAATGCCTTTTTAATGGCCAGTATTCAGATCTTAAGTTAAAGTACTGATACCACACCCTAAAAATACCATTTTACAGTAAAAGTCCTGCATTGAAAATTTTACTTTAGGATAAGTATGTAAGTAAAATCAGGAAAATGTGCATAAAGTATTAAAAGTAAAAGTACTGAATGTTGAAAAATGACCCCTGTGACTGTTACAGTCCTACTATTATATATTATGTAATTAGATTATTACTTATGCATTCACCTAAAGGAAGGCAGGATTTTACTGTTGCAGTTGTTGTGCTGGATCTCATTTTGAATTATTTTGTATCGGACTGTGACTAATAATAATTTTCCTTATGGATTAATCTGCTGATTATTTTCTCCATTAATTGATAGATTGTTTGGATTGTAAAAATTCTGAAAATAGTGAGAAATGCCATCACAATTACCCAGAACCCAAAGAAACACCTTCACAATGCTTGTTTGTCCAATCAACAGTCCAAACATCATTAACAATGCAGTACTACGATAATTAGAAAATCTCACATCTGTCAAGTTGGAACCATGAAAAGTTTTTTTTTTACATGAAAAATTATTTATACAATTAAAATTGTTGCCAATTAATTTTCTGTCAATCAACTAATCATTTCAGTTCAATACTTAATAACAACTTATAACAAAATCATTAGTACTCAGATGCTTGCCTAAGATCTAGCTAACTCTAGTGCTCATTGAACACACGTCGTGTCCGGGTCACATTATTAATGATGTAACTAACCCAAATTGTTGGATCCCTTCCTAACACAACAGCCACACCAGTGTGGCCTCATAGGGGGATCTCCAAGGTCACATGATCTCTATATATTTCTATAAATGTCCCAACCTCAGACTCCCATTGCACTCCCACCCCTCACCTCGTTGGTATTCAGACCTCCAGGCAGAGCGCTGTCCGGCAGTTCACATGGTGAGAATATGAGCTTCCGGTAGGGGTTTAGTTTCTCTCTCGCCTGCTCTGCAGTCAAGCTATAAATCTACTCAGTGAGCAGGATGATGAAATGAAAATAGACCCAAACCACCAAGTATAGAACATCCTGTCACTTTTAAAGTGCATGCAGGGTCAACAATCACTGCAGTGGTCTGTTAAGTATCAGAATAAACAGATTTATTAAACTTATATCTGATAGAAAGAGCAGAAAAGGTGTAGTTAAATTTTTTAACTTAAATAAAAGAAAGACAAATCAGACACATAAGTCAAGTATAAAAACATGAAGACACCTCTAAGGGAAATCACATAAACATTTCAGTGGAACAATAAAGCTGGGATTCCCCTAGCCTTCAATCATTTCTCCATTTGTCAGTGGAAATCGTCATTTTATAACCCATGATGTTGAAGTACAGATTCCAGTCAAAGTCTAAATTTATCTGTGCATCCTCCATCTTTCAGCACAGACACACTTGGAACGAACCTCCTTAACTCTGAGCGTGCCAATAAAGGCGGCCAGCTGCCCACTGGCAGAACAGGCACAAACAACCAGGCAGCTTCACGCCAGCTTAATGATGTAATCCTGCGTCAATAAAAATATCCCTGAGACGTTGCACGCAGCACAAATCTGTAGTCCCCACAGGCAGAGACAAAGGATGAGACTCAGGTCAGAGCCAAAACAAACTCCAAGCTGCTGTCTGGACAAGAGGGCAGACAAAGAGGGGGAAGAACGCAGTGTGAGCAATGGAGCAGATGAAATGTGTGTTTAGGTGTAAATCAGTCATAAAATGCACGCCGACAAGCCAACAACAGATGGGAAAGGCAGGATCGGCACGAAGAATTTGTGAGGAAAGTGTCATGTTTTGATTTGTGAAACGAGACAGGTATCATGATCAAACTGAAAACAAATCTGCTGCGACTTTGCTCCTGAAAGACTGAGAAAATAAACAACTACACGCTACTCACGTTCACCTGTCAGTGATATGTATGTGTTTATTAGCATTTAGCTGTGACTCTACTGGCTCAACACGTTTTGAAAGACAGAAAAATGTTGCACTAGCTGTGGTTAGACAATTAAAACCTTTAGTTACAGTTAGAGAAAGATCATTTGTACAGTTACTAAAAAAGGGAGCATTAATTGCCTAAGACATGAGTTCTGCACTGTGTTGCAAGTTCTCTAGTAAGTCAGGGCGTAAGTCGACACTAGAGGCTTATTAACTGCTAGATAGTTCGTATCTAAATCAGTTACTAGAAACGCATTAGCTTTCCGGCTGTCATGAGCCAGGTGGCATCGTAGCACATCGCATCATGTCAATAAATAAGGTCTTTACTGGATTACTGTGTTGCAAAATGACATGCAATCAATGAAAAACGATGCGGTGGTGCCGAAAAACGGATTTAAACTCACCATTACTGAGTTTAAATTTGTGACATTTTATGATTGATACCTCTCAGACATGTTTAACTATATTATACTTAGTTGTTACATAGTTACAGAGTTATGCTGTAATTTTTATTTTAATAATACATTCATAAGAACTTAGACATAATTTACGTTATAACTAGACTGAACTTCACACAGCTGGTGCAACAAGCTGCTGGTCTCCTGAAAGTCAAATGCACTGTATGGATGTCTAATCTTCTCTGACCTGCGCGTCATTACAGTAAAACACTTTTGTCTCAATTTGGTTTGGACGTAAAAAGAACTACTAAGCCAAAAAGTGATGTGGGACTATTTCGCAGTAAGCAGGTGGATTTGAGGGGTCTGGGAGTAAACGTGCCTTCTGTGTTTGAGCATCTGGGTTTGGTCTGGTTTAACTGTGCAACATGTGCTTGTTACACTGAAGCGATTATTACTCTGATAAATCACTTCCCCTTTATATGTGACCACTAAATGTTTAGACAAGAGTTTGACAAATTCAACGGCTCAAGACACAGACACGTAACGTTACACCACAAGACAGTGCTCATGGTGTAGAGAAATAACATCAGACCACAAAGAAGTATTTACAATTTCAATTAGAGTAGCAAAGTGATACTAAAGATAATATTTACAACACACATTCAGATTGTAATACTGGAGGATCCATCAGTGTAGAACAATGTTTACATTAGCTGGTGAGTACGAACAAAGCTGTGGACTGCAGTAGTAAATATGGAAATACAGGCTGGGTAATAATATAATTTATTGCAGGAATAATGCAGTTGGATTCAATTAAAAATAATGTGTGTTCATGGTCTTTTGTCCACCACTTGTGCACTTTGCAGATGATGTGAAAAATGAAATCTAAGTCTGCACAAAACTAGCAAGCTGACACACACATTGCAGATTTTTAACCGTACAGGGTCTGTGACCCAATGAGGGGTGGTCACTTGGTATGCACACGGGGTCACAAAGGTAAATAATATTTATTTAATATATATTTATAACAATCTATTTGCTGGTATCATGAGAGTTTGGAGGACTAAACGCAAAGTCACAGGTCTGAAAACGTTGAGAAAACTGGAGCAAACCAGCCAAAATATAGTTTAATTATGTTAGAAGGGCAACTTTCTCAGGTCAGTCATGAAGCAAACAAAACCTTCTGTACCTTCCCCCAAAAACATAATGCGATTTCGAGACACAAGCTTCTGATCACATCTACACACAAATGCAGGCATGTAAAGACGCACACACACACACACACACACACAAAGTGACATAGCCCACCCTCTTGCCTAGTGCTATGATGGTCCCCCCCTTTGAACTACACTAAACACCCCTCGCCCCCCCTCGCCTTGGGGTGGAATGAGGGGCTTTTGAAGAGAAATGGGGAGGTGATTGGAGAGACGGAGGGATAAAGAAGGGTATAACGGAAGAGTAAAGTGGAAAAACAGAAGGGAAACACCAGTGTAGGGTAAAAAGTAATGGCTTCCAACAGGTACACATTGAGGCAGAGATGGGTGAAAGGAGGGTGTAATGGAGGACAGGTGGGACTGATGGTGTGAAAATAATCTTGAAAGGTGAAGGGAGTGATGGAAGGAGTGGACAGAATAAAAAATGGGCAAAGGAGGAGTGGAGGAGAGAAATACCCTAAAACAAGATCTGGTTTCACATGTGTGATTCGTCTTTTGTACCTTGGAGCGAAATGTGCAAGGAGGAATGAGGAGGGGAAAAGTGTGTTTTGTCCATACATCACAATAGGACGGCAATTACAGCTCGTATATTAGAGAAATCTGAGATACTGCTAATGTGCTGCAGAGGAGCAAAGAAATTGTCACATGGATCTGTCCTTACCCAGGGGCCCACGGGGGCCCTCAGGGGCGCGCACACACATCACACACACACACACACACACACACACACACACACACACACACACACACACCAGCGCAGTTTAAGGTTTCGTGTAAACCGATCAGTGGGTCCCCATGGATTGCACGTGAAAGAATAAATGCCCCCTGTAACACTGCCGTGTGTGTTTATAGTGTGTGTGTATGCATGTGTGTGCTTCAGTCAATGTGTGAGTGAAAGAATGAAAGAAATGTGTGCGTACTAGTATGTGTGTGTTGCTTTAGGCAGTGTCGGGATGACAGCCTGGTGAAGATCACCTCTTGTCCACCGCAGCCTCCCTTTGATAATATCAGTGTGGGCCCACAAGGCAGATTAACTGCTCTTTGAACTGTTAAATACGCGGCAGTGCTGCAGCACATCACCTCAGACAGAAACATTGTGAGGTGCAGAGTGTATTTTTCCTCTTGTGACTGATTCTAACAGACCGATGAATCACTGTGCTAAAAGATTGGACTTCAAACTCCCACCTCACCAATGTTATACTGAACCAATGAACCAGCAAGAAACCAACTGACCTTACAACAGACATGACAAAACATCATGTGCCCCCCTCCTTTAGTTAACCTGGTCAGTTTTGCTGAAGTCCTGGATTCCTTATGGATCATGATTATGTTATATGACGACACAGACAGACAGAATTAAGCCAAGACAGCCTAATGTTGCTGTTTGACAGCACAGACTCATTTATTAATCTCTGGGGAATGAGGGAAAAACTGTAAAATTCCCCCACACTGCTTTATCTCTTAACTATCTCTTCACACACACATTTAATATATCCTATATCCCCCTTTGATAATTAATATGATAACTAATGTCATATTTTTTCACAGAGCCTGCCATGAAATAGTTTGAAGAGTGGGAGGTGGGCTCCAGAGACTCATTGAGCCAACGTGCACCTCAGGTTACCTCACTGTATCCCGCCGCCCGGCCAACTGGGATCCATTTTTAGCAACGGAAGTCTCACTAACAGATGTGCTACTTCACTCCTTTGCCTTTTCCTCCCCTTGTCGAGGTGGTGTGAATAGAGGGTTGGCGGTAATCTGGACACAGATTTCACTTGAGTGTGTGTGTGTGTGTGTGTACACATGGAGCATGACAAATATTAGGTGTGTGTTTCTGGATAAACTGCTGTAGTTTATGGTGAGTATAAATGTATTTAAAATCCATCCATGCGTCCACCAGTGTGTGTGTGTGTGTGTGTGTGTGTGTGTGTGTGTGTGTGTGTGTGTGTGTGCCGATGCCTCCCATGTGTGCATACTGCTGAATTCCACACCTGCAGGCTGAAAGAAAACACAGCTCTGGCACTGGAGCCACAGACACATGTTCTGTCTCTCTACTGACATTTTTAGGTCGGAAGAAAACTATCTGCTGGACACGCTTATTTGCTTTCTTGCCGAGAGTTAGCTGAGAAGATTGACACCTCTCTGGTTTCTGTTTGTTAATTGAAACTATAGCCAAGAGGTGGTTAACTTAGTTTAGCACAATGACTGGAAACAGGGGGAAACAGCGAGCCTGACTCTGTCCAAAGATAAGAAACTCTTCTTAACAGCATCTCTACAGCTTACTTATTATACTTTATATCTTATTTGTTTCACGGGTAAAAATAAACTTAGTGTTAAACAACAATTTGTGGTTTTAAGGGGTCAAGTCCAGTTCGGTTTCTTTTCTCACTAACTAATGATACACCCTTGGGAGTGAACGTCACAGTTAAAGTTTAATAGATTTCCCTTGAGTTTCATTTTAACCAGCACTAAATGGACGAGATAAGATGCATTTACTTAAAATAAAATTAGTTTCAAACCAAAAAACTGTCCTTCGCTAACAAAAAACCATGAGATGTGTTTAAACGCTCCTGGAAAATGGAGACCTTGAGATGAGATTATTTTCTCAAACCTTCCTTTCTATTTTAGCTTACATCATTCAGACTTCTTACTCATTATATTAATGGCGTTTTCTGTGTGGACTTTTTGATTCTTTTACATTAACTTTGTAGTGCGTGTTACCTATAAGTTAAAATCAAAAAATACAACTAAATGAAATAAAGAAAAAAGTAACAAACAGACAACTTTTACCTTTAAAGTTTTAAATGGAAAGCAGTTTAAGTGATACAGTCACATGAATGAGTACCTCTACATATAAATGAAATGTGACTTTCTATCTTTACGTCTCATCCTGTCCTCCAACTTCATCTTTTTTAATTCTTAAGTGAGTCAGATCCTGCTGGCATAAGATCACCAGCTGCAGGTCTGATCAACCTTTAGTTTTGGCTAAATTTCATCCGTCCCACCAGGCACCTCCCTAACCATCATCTAAAAACTCTTCGTCTGCCCTTGAACCTATTTGAGCAGAGAATTTTGGGGATTTACGAGACAGACAACATTTCCCTCTGCTGAGTCATTCTCCGTCCGTCCATCAGCTATCTGCTTCTTGTGTCGTCTGGCTTTTGCTGATTGAAGATCAGCAAAAGCCAGAGTGCAGCCCACATTAACAAAAGAACCTGCATTTCACTGTCACCGCAGTCTGCTCATGCGGCTAATGTGCAGTGTGTCAGATATATCAAAACCACAAGAGTTCAACAGGGAGCTGTGATTCATCGCTAGGTGCATGTCTTTTTATTTCTTCCAAAAGAAAGAGGTGTGCTTGAGGAGAGAAAGGTTGAATCCCTGCCAGCTTCAGGATCTGCTAGCTGACCCCGTCCTTTGAGTTCCCCTTTTTGACCACAGGGGGCAACGTGGGGATGGAGACAGGCAGACAAGTGCATCGCATTCCCGCGTCGTCTGATCACATACAGGGGAAATTCCACTTGCTGACCCCAAAAACACCTGTGGGAGCCTGCAGCAGTGGAAGACGACCACAGGGATTGTTCACTCCAATAAATTTCACTTTTACCCTCCTGACTAACTGCAGAAGCCTGAGTCCATTAAATCTCATTCATTACGGTGACTAAGTAACTTGGCTGCAGTCTGGAAAAGTCTGTTAAAGCCAGACCTGTAGTTGCATAGTCTTTTAAATAATGCTCCGTGTTTGTTTTAACCTGCTTGGAGGAGCAGACGGGCGAGGACAGTCTGGATCACATCATAGGGCGTGTCAGTCAAGAAATGTGATTGATGCTGTTGACGTGATCCCTATAGGGAAGGGCTTTCTTGTCTTTCATCCTCAGCAATGAGGTCAAAGGTCAGGGTCAGAGCAGCATCCGGGAGCTGAGAGCTGAGATTGAGTTTCTTGCTCAAAGACACTTCAGCAGCGTGGTGACGCGTTGACAACTGGTTTAAATCAGAAGGAAAAGCTTTACCTGGTCTGAATACTGCATTGCTAAAAAGAGTAATTTTATTGTTCAAAGGATTATTCATGAATGCTTTATTATAAATGTGTTTAATTTGCATCATCCTCTAGATCTGTATCGTCAATGCGTTCTTGTTTATCAATGCAGATTGAAATTCCTTGATAGTATTCCTCTCGTACTTTAAGTACCATCTTTAATTTTATTAACCAACGTTTTAACACACAGGGTGTCACTAACTTTGTTCCCATCTCTATTAGTTCAACATTTACGGTTTATTTTGCTGCAGAGATGTCAAGAACATGTTTCATTCTCTAAATGTTTACTTTTTTCATCATCGTCGTCTTTTTAATATCTTGTAATTTCCTCAACCAATTAAAATCCAACATTAAAGGGCTGTAATTTGGCCTGTAGCCTCTTTAGGATTTTGTATCCCCTAGTTTATATGTTGTTTTAGAGAGTTATGAACATCTTAATAAAATAAAAAGGTGACATCTGGATCTTTAAACATGATATATGTATTTCAAAAAGACTAAATTAAGGAACTTAAAGCAACCCTTTGATTGATTTTGAGCACAAGCAGTTAACATTTCTAAGATTCCTGCCACAAAAACTACTTACTGTACAAATGTTTAAAAACTGGACCTTCTTTCCCATCAATCCTCCTATGCAGTGAGTCGTCTGATATGATTGGAGCTGTAATGTTAACAGACTGGGAACACAGTGTGATGTCCTTAAATGGACATGTGAAGTGAGTGGGACACCTTCTGTGCTCGCTTTCTGAACTTTTACAGATTCGTCCTCCAAAATCCTTTACAACAGATTAAGTATGTTAAAATTGTACATAAGTTGCATTTGAAATTGTAATTTGAGTGCTGATGTGTTTGGAGGATGTCTCAGAGCACACTGGGATGTCCATAAATGGCAAGGACTCCCAAACTCAGGGTAAGGTCTTGAAATAAGCCACAAGACAGAGTAAAGCTGCTTCAATTTGGCAAGCACTCTCAAGGAATCTCGAGGGAAACATTGAGATTTATCTATTTATGTGCTTTTAACTGAATAAGTTTTTTCTCTTCTTTGGTAGCGGCGGCATGGCTTATCTGCTTACCATCATCCTGAGTCTCAAAAACACACTGGAAGAAGGATTTCTAAATGTTTGAATGAACTGGATTGAGCGCAGGATGTGTCATTGAATCATGTTTTGACATTTTACAGAAAGATTCTGTTATCTAAACACTGAGGATAAGAACTTCTATTATATATTCTATTCTATATTTTTCTGGTCTTTGAGGTGATCTCAAATCAAACTGACAATAAACATTACAACTGAGTATTTTCTGTTAAAGCCTGGACTGATGCCTGATGATTGCACTAATGTCTTTTTATGTTTTTGAAGTTACCCATTCTAATATAAACCCCTACAATTTTAAACACAAAAAGGGTGTAACTGAATGAGTCAAAGAGTTTCTATCCTGGATGAAGTATCATTTCACATTTACATTTTGGGAAATGTGCCTTCTGAGAGCTAGGTGAAGAGATTGATATCAGTCTTGTGTCTGCTAGGTGCAAAGCTACCATAGCTTAGCTTAGCATAAAGACTTATGCTACGTTCACACTGCAGGCCTTAATGCTCAATTCCGATTTTTTCCCCAGATCTGTTGTTTTTTGTTTGACAGTCACACATTATGGTTTAAATGTGGCCCATATCAGACTCCAGTGTGAACTGTCCGCGGCCTGAAAGTGACCCGCATGCGCAGAAGAATATCACAGAGGTTATCTCCGGTTAGCTCACGAGACTCATTGTCCTCTCACGGGTTACAGTTCTCCCAAATTATGACAAGTGTTCACAACTTTCTGTTCTTTTCTTTACGGTTTCTGGCGCTGTACAACGTAACTGCCCACAACTCACTCACTCCGTCTCTCTCTCTCTGTTTCTCTTTCTCTCCCCACTGTGTCCGCTCGGACAAATAGCATGCACGTAACTCAGAAGAGAGCTCGGGGTCCGGTGGATTTTACGTGTAAGGAAGGGAATTTGTGAGCAGATGATAGCGAGGTAGAGAAGGAAGAGAGCCAAATGTTTATTAATGGCTTTTTGTGGAGCTTTTTTGTTCACGGCGGCTCCGTCTACAGCAGAACAGCTGCTCTACAGTGACGTCAAAGTCGCATCAAATGCGACCTGAGTGTCCAGACTGAGGTCGCATTTAAAAAGATCCGATCTGTATCGGATTTGGACCACATATGTAAGTGGCCCAATTCCGAACTGGAAAAGATCCGATTCCATGTGACTTGGCCTGTTCACACTGTCATAAAAACTGCCAAAAAAATCGGATTTGGGTCACATTGGCCTGGATGTAGCCTAACTTGGTTTGATCCAGAGTTTTAAAAATGCTGAATCATTAACATGCTGTATCTTGCTATCTTGTTTGTTTTTTCCATCTGTAAGCATTCTTTTTTTTGTCTTAGACAAATCCATGCTAGCTTTACAGATTTTGAGCTAAGCCAAGGCTAAATGCCTTCCGGCTCCAACAAAGAAGCTACTTTATCACTTAACACTGATCTTATTCTCAGAAAGGAGCCACATTTATTCCCCAGAATGTTGATTTATCCCTTTAAAATATTACAAATGGGTGAATGATGACAACACTGTGTGAACCAGAGGCCTTGTGGCCAAACATGGCTGCCAGCGGTTACAAAGCAGTACTCAGTCAAGTTGTACTATAGGAAGACTACCTCGAAATTGTCTTTTGATGCACAATTAAACATTTTGAAAGAATTTCTGTGCCTCCGAAGTTAAAGATGGTGTCTCATCCAGTGAAGAAGAACAACCAAGGTAAGAAGGTATGTGTGGGAATCTCTAGAAAAACAGTGTGAGCAGGGTCATATAAGAAGCCCGCATGCAGAAAGAAACCTCCCAGCTCTGCTTTGCTATAGATACCCCCCTCTCCTCCTCCCCTCTCCAGTCAATCAGCTTTTCAGCAGATCTTAAAGCAGCATGGTGAGGTTAAAATATCACCCTGACGCTCCTTCTTTTGTGAGCTGATCCACCTCTTTCTCTTTCTCCTAAACACACAGTCAGGCATGTATTTCCGTGACAGAGGAGAGGCCAGGGCTGGTAAGAGAACAACAGAGTTACCTACAGACCATTAGACTTTGATGGGAACCAGTAAAATACAGCCTGAAGCTGTGAATGGGGCAGACAGAAAGGAGCGTGTGGGGGTGGAGGGGCTCCAGATATAGGAACGCTTCTGTCAGTGAAGCTCAAGGACAAACCAGAAAGAGGGAACTCAATTATTATAGAAGATCACACAGTAAGACTGTGTGAAAATCTGCAGGTCAACTACAATAAAGTTACACTGTCAAATCGATCAGTTAATTCAAGAGATAAAAGCCTTTTTCTTTTAATATTGTCTTATGCAGAAAGAAAATATGGAGGCTACCTGACGAGTCAACAGTAAAATATAAAGTTGATAAAAGTAAGAGGTCAGGTCAGAGCTTACTTATCAACAAAATTAATTTTTATTTATTCTATCAAACTGTTTTTGTTGTATTTAGGTGTATTTATGTTTTGGTACATGTTTTATGTCTGTCTTGCAACATATTGGATATATAAGTGTTCATACTTCAAACTTGTGGTTTTGTATGTCCATAAATAAATCAAATCAGATAGTGAATTCAATCATTTAGATTGGTTGCAGACAAATAACAGCTGGATATTTGTTCTTTTGCCTCCATACAGCTATGACAAATAATTACAAAATACATATTTTACTATTTTATTGGACTTTTTTGGATTTTTAAAGATGTTGTCTTTGTTCTTATAGACACTTCTTGCACAATCCCCCGACAGAACATTGGTTTATATTCTGCAGAGTCAAAATGTTTAAAAGACCTTGAATTACGGAGAAGTTTGTAGTATTACTATTTAGTGTCCCATTATGGAGCAGCTGTGAACAAAACAGCCTTATGTCAGCTTGTTTAAAACTTTAAACTAAATGTAAGAATAACAATGTAAACACAAGGTTTCAAGTGTATTCATGTGACCAAAGGGAAGGCAAGAGGAGAAAAAAAAAGTTTTCCTTAAAGGTGGATCTTTGTGTGTCATGTGGAGACAATTTGAAAACTATATGAAAAACTCATACAGCGCAGATACACTGTAAAGTTTGCCCTGAGGTTGCAGCTCAAAAGAAAAGAAGAGAAAATGAGAATGGAGATTTTGGACAATAAACTAAGAAAGAAAGCAGTAGGAGATCCTTTTACATGATGGATAGTCACAGAGGAGGAGTTGAGGATGTGGAGAGTGAAGAAGGAGGAGAGCTTTCTTTTTTTACCCCACTTGAAGGTCTATCAGTTAAATCATAAAGTTCCCCCCTGAGAGGGGGGTCTGAAGTTAAGACATGAACACACACATGCAGACACACAGTAATGAGAGAGAGGCGTCACAAAATGCCTCTCTTTAGTGTTGCGGGTCCTTGGGCGGTGAATGTATTTATGTGTACGTCTGAGCGAGTCAATGTGTGAAGAAGCAGCTCTGGAAGCAGAAGCTGCGGTTGTGGTTAACAATGATGAAAGTAAAGCACTGTAGGTCACATCATTTAAGGTGGTTTAAAAATCCGGTGCAGCTCCTTCCTGTGAATACTGTGGAAAAACCGCCTTAAACAAACAAAGCAATTTTTTACCTGCACATCTGTCACCTTGGGTTTACAGCTCAATGAATAAAGCAAGTTGAGGGTTAAGGGGTTCGACTGAAGTCAGAAATGCCGCAAAGGGATCCACTCACAACACTGAAGGCTTCTTTGCATCCAACGATTTGGGCACACTTTACTTCCTGTGTCTTATTTTGGATCAAAACTGTTCAGCGGCTGTTTGAAGGAATCTGGTCTTTGTGCGTCTTCCTTCAGTACAAAATTGCTCTACATGTCTAATTTCTGAGTGAAACCTTTCTTTGCACGTCTGAAATTTAACCAAATGCACATTTTATTTTTTTATTTATTTTGGAATGAAACTTTTTCACAACCTTATTTTGGAGGTAAATTCTTCTTTGAGCATTTTATTTTGAAGCAAAACTGTTCTTACTGTTTTATGAGATAATGAAGCTCATTTCGCATGTCTTTGTTGAGAACAAAACTGTTTAACATGTTTAACTGTTGTTTGCACACTTTGTTGTCTTCTTAAAGCCTCTTATTTGGGAACAAAATAGCTTACTGTGAAGCAAGGAAACTCTTTGTGCATGTTCGATTGTAAAGAAATCCATCTTATTTCATAACAAAATTCAGCTTTGCACGTCTTCTTTTTGTAATAAAACGCTTCTTTAGTAATATTTGGGAAGAAATCTGCTTTCCTTCTGCACATTATGTCAGAAGGAAACTGTTTTCACGTCTTTCAAAGCAAAGCTCTAAAATGTTCAATAACTCTTACACGACAACAAGGAAAGCCAGACCAGAATTTCTACATATTATCACTAATCCAGACATTTATCATTTTATGCATCCTTGCTGATTGAATACAGCTTTGATGGCAGAGCTGCTGGTTGTTGTTGTAGTGCTCATGTCCATGTGCCTTACAGGAACAAAAATCACTAGAAAAAAGAGCTTTTTCGCTTTGTTTAAACAAAGTAAAAGATGACTTAATAACATACCTTTAATCGGAACGATGCAAAAAGGAAATAAATATACGCACTCCACAGATTGCACACAGCAAGCTTCAGCAGCCTCTGACACAGACAGGAGACAGAAGCAGCAGGGAAATGTCTGTGATACCTGCAGGCTAAACTGTGTTGACATACTTCTATTATTAAAAAAACATCAATCTGGTACCATAGACAACGACTCGCCTGCAGTAACGTTCACAATAATAGGAATCACCGCACAGATTAGACTTGGAAGCTGATTTTTTTTTTCATCTGGGTACAGCTGGAAGGTTTGGCATGTTGAAGCAAAATGAGTTGTTTGACAATATCGACTCGTACAGGCAGACAAAAATGATAATATGCTTGCACGCAACATAAACACCAACCAACAACAACAAGGTACCGGTTAGTTTTGTGAATGAGCACCGCAATTTTCTTTAATCAGGTTATAAAAGTTGACCTTTTTTTGTCCAATGCATCGTGTGAATTTAAGCCTGCAAGTCCATGCTGAGGTTAGAAACGGCAATCAAAGTCTCTCTGCACCAACAGATTCCTTCTTGGTGAACATTTTCTAAAATAAATCCCCACTCATACCAACATACAGGTAAAGAAAAAAAACTCCTTTGCTTTCCCACTGTGCACTAACAGATAAATAAATGTGCCTCCACAGAGTGATTTAACCATCGTCCCCTTTTGGTATCTAGGTGCACTGCAATGCAAGCATTTCTTTCATGTGTAATTGAACTGTCTCTATTATGGCTGCATGGAGCCAGTGGAGGCAATATATCGCGCTAAACATCCCACCACATACCGCGTCTCCGGCTGCAGTATCCATGTGAGGAGCACAAGCATGCGCTACGGGATATTTAGGATAGCGTTGCATTGCACTTGGACACCGAAGGAGCTCAGTATACATGTGATGTGCAGAGTTAAGCTCAAGCTGTATCACTGGATACATTAGAGGGCTGCGTAAAGAGCTCGAAATGCAAATATGACCCACCTAAAGTTGTAACAAAATGGTGCACACGTTAATCATTCCCAGAGCTGTAATAGGATGTTGTCAACAGATTTGTGAATGTAATTATTATAATTACAGAGATTGCTTTTTTACGTCGTGATTAATGTGGCTTTGCTGATGAAAGATAAGACGAAGCAAACAGTAAGATCAGAAAAGAAGTAAGTGAATCCCCACAGTTTTAGGTGTCGCAGTTTGAGTTAATTACTATGTTTTATTACAATTATTTGTATACTATTTTGTGATTTTTTTAAATTGAAAATATAAATATGCCCACAGTAAATTCAAGTATTGTATTTAAGTAAAACTTTGACGCACTCGTCCTTTACTTGAGTTTCTGCCACTCTTATATATTTTACTCCACTGCATTTGGCTGCAGTTAATAGCTACTTTTTAAAATTTTCAAACAACACATATGATCAATTTATAAATTGTTACTCCACCTGAACCAACTACAACATTGAAGTAGAAGTTAGATGTTGATGCATCAATAATAGCAACCCAAAATTACAATAGTACAACCCTGACAGGGCTCATTCTGCATAGTAAGTACTGGTCCATAAACTGAACTATGATAAGGCAGAAAATGTGTGTGTGCGCGCGCTACCCATCCTTAACATAACTTCTTCTATGAAGTCATATCCCTCAAATACCCCTCTGTCGCATTAACATGGTTCAGGATGATCTGGAATGTAAGGCGAGCGGGAGGAGGATCTTACCAAACAAACCTGGCAACAAGGCAAGTTTCCCCAGCTACCAGACAAACAACACATATCTGACATGACAACGGGGTACACTTGACTGGACAATCTGTTTTAAGATGCTGATACATGCTCTTCAGGGACAAGCCCGCCTGATTTTGGCTCTCGCATATTTTATCTAAGCTGCTTATTAAAGGTTAGGAGCGAGTTTGGATCTGAGGCTGTGGATCAGATCACGAGGGATTTAAAAAGATCTGACACCCAGTAAAGGCCGGACCTAATAATACCTTATTAAGACGAGACACCACAGTCCAAAATTATGATTTTGCTTCAATCTGTCAATTTTCATAAGTTGTTTTGTAACTATTATTACCATGCTTACATAAAATGTCTATTTTAAAACCAAGTCTGTTAAAAGCAGATCACGTAAATTTCATCTTTGTAAACATAGTCCATGTAAAAGTTGGTCTTTTTAAAACTGTCCATACTGAATCATACACATAATTTAAAATTTGTTTTCTGGAGCACAATGTTGACTACTTCAAATATCTATATGAGATGTGTTCATGTAACAGTCATTTTTTATGCTAAGTGTGTTTCTAATGCTAATGTTTAACAGCCATTTTCTCAAATGACATGTTTCCTGTACATTTAAGTCATTTTCCTCGCTTTTTAAGGCAGTTAGATAATTATAATTGTAAACACTATTTCTTAGATCATATTGCAAGACATTTACAGAGGGTTTCTTAAATATCTTATATCTTTCTCATTTTATGTGGCACTTGTAAATCTGTGGAAAAAAAGGGTCCGTCCCACATATTACTGGTATATTTTAAATAAATCCACCTGACTCTTACCAATGAAAATGGATTTGTGTGATATGCAAATTAGCACATAGTTAATGAGGAAATACTGAATTTTCATATTAAAAAACATTTTAAAAGCTTCTATTTATTTATTACTGAGCCCCTAAGGGGACATGGGTAAAAAAAGAAATAAAAATAGAATTTTCGTGCGCACGAGAAAGTATCTGGTGCTCACCAGAAAGTATCTGGTGCTCACCAGAAAGTATCTGGTGCTCACCAGAAAGTATCTGGTGCTCACCAGAAAGTATCCGGTGCTCACCAGAAAGTATTTGGTGCTCACCAGAAAGTATCCGGTGCTCACCAGAAAGTATCCGGTGCTCACCAGAAAGTATCCGGTGCTCACCAGAAAGTATTTGGTGCTCACCAGAAAGTATCTGGTGCTCACCAGAAAGTATCTGGTGCTCACCAGAAAGTATCCGGTGCTCACCAGAAAGTATTTGGTGCTCACCAGAAAGTATTCAGTGGGCACGAAAAAGAATCTTGTGCTCAAGAGAAAGTCTTTCAGCTGTCTTCAACTTCCAGAGATGGCAACAGGCCATCATGGCAGCAGAGGTGTAATGTCCTTATAATGAAGTCCAAAGTTGAAATATAACTGAAATAACTCAATCATTTTCACACAGAAACATGGCGCTGGGTGTCCTCCGGTGTCCGACATATATTCTTTGCTCACCAAATACTTATATCGTGAGCTCCAGATACTTTCTGGTGAGCACCAGATACTTTCTCGTGCGCACGAAAATTCTATTTTTATTTTTTTTACATTTAGCTTGTAAAGTTTTTGTTTTTTTCATTGTGATATGACTAAAGTAAAAAAAAGAAGCCTATTTGAATGTGGTGTCTTAAAAAAAATTTTTTAGGACAGCATCCCTTTATCTTTCAGGGTTATGTCATATGTCTAACATCACATGTCCTGTGGCAAGCTACTTAATGGCCAAACATCTGTGCAAAAGACTGTAAAAGATGAAATTCAAGAACAAGCTTGAGACATTACCGTCTGGGGCTGTGCCATCGCGTATATTAGCACATATTAGACTCCAAATATGGGATGTAAGCACAAAAGTGATGAGACAATGAGGACATTTACATCTACATTAAGATCAGTGTCACACCCATAACTGCTAATAATCACACCGCGCCAAATCTCAGCTAAGTGTCCCTCAACTGTTTTGGTTTTTTGTTTATGTGTCGTACATCAAGATACTGCACCCCTATTCACTTAAGGAATCTCTTTATCTGATGTGAGATATGGTATCTGATCTTTCACTCTCAGTCATGCATGCAGTCATGTAAAATGCCTGCTAGCTCTGTAATGGTGTAATTTCTTTTCATTTTTCTTCCACAGAAATGCTCACAGGGGCCTTTTGGATCTTCTGTGCCATGTTGGTGATGCTTATTCGACAGAAGTCCTCTTGTCACTACAGCAGATTTAAGTTTTAGAAAAAACAGTAGTTCATCAACCACGGATTTTGAACATTTGCACATTTTGCACAGTCAGATGCAGTGTGCAATCCGACTGAACTATTGCACCAGTTCAACTTGTACAGGTATCTTAAATTCTTAATGAAGCTCAGCCATCATGAAATCACACAAAGCACCTGTTCAGCAGTGTGGCAAAGTACTGAAGAAATGCAGAGTAAAAACAGAGAATGTGCATCTGGGCTGCACATTCTAGACTAGCTGTTACCCCTTAGCCTCTTTCTCAGACTACTGAACTCAACATCTCTAATTTTTTTAGTGATGAAACAGGTCTGATGTTGTGCTTATGGACGGCTGTTTTCCTGGTTGGAAGAACAACTGGACCAATCATTTGTAGGCAGTATAATGAAAGGGGATGTCATTGCTACTTAGCTAAATAGCTACACAAAAGTGGCATGAGATGAAGGCAGCTGTAATTTGACAAGTAAGGGATAACAACTCTTATCAAACTAGTGTCCTGTGTCTCCTGCTTGGGCTAAAGCTATTATGCTAGCATCTAGCATCTACCTTGTATGACAGATAGCATCTTCAGTCTCCTCGCCTGCGCAGACGAAGACAAATGGATGATGTGACGCAGGAAGTGAAGGACAGCTCCAAACCTGTGTAAGCCTGCACCACTCCACCTGTCCTACGCTGTGTTCAAATGACTGAACCGAGAGTGCCCAGACACATCTGTCTTTCTGCTATTTCGCCTACCATTAAGTCTCTCAGCGCAACATTAGCATGTCTGGACAGTGACAGAATGAAAAAAATACAAGCGGAGGTCTCGAGATAAATCACAGCAAAAACAATGAGACGCGGATGAGAGGATGAAAACGCTACTAAAACAGCGAGAGGGAAGTGAGAAAAAACAGGCATGTCACTGTGTTTATATGAAACCACACAAAAGTGTCAACATAAAGTGTGATTAATAACCTGATTAATATCATATTATGATGTCTAATATATAAAACTGTGTCAGGTATAGAACCGACCATTCATTCCCCCAAAATAATGGCAGTCATCACCTCACCTGCTGCCAAGCGAGTGAGTGAGTGAGTGAGTGAGTGAGTGAGTGAGTGAGTGAGTGAGTGAGTGAGTGAGTGAGTGAATGTGTGTGTGTGTGTGTGTGTGTTACATACATTCCTTTATCTTGCATGTCTTTTCTATCTTCTCACGAGTTACATGACAGGACAAGAGACGTACATAGCTGTCCCTCATCACTGCAGGAGTGTTTGGAGTGTGTGTGTGTGTGTGTGTGTGTGTGTGTCAGCAGGGGAGCATCTATATCCCAAACACACAGCTGCTTTTCCTGACCCACTTTCCCCATTGGAACAAACTAGAGGGTTTGCTGTCTTTCCTTCCCTCACTCCTCGCTCCATCTCTTGCTGTTTTTCTCATTTCTAAATAAATCAACACCCTGATATTTATGTACAGACGCGCTAGTTTCAAGTCCTTATGCTGAACAACATCTTGTAGTAATTGAAATGTGTTGGAATTTAAATTTCACTGATCCTCACCCCCCTTTCTAACGTCATGATCGTCCATATTAGTCCTACTATGACACCTTCCACAGCTTCAAACTGATCTTAATACTTTTTGATTAACTGATCAATGGTATTACTTTAAAAATAATAATAACAATTGGAATCGAACATCCCAAATTCCTGGAGTCCAATCTGATGTTGTTAAACTGCTGATTTTGTTTGATCAACAGCATAAAAACCCCAAAACAATTCAATTTAAAATGACACACAATTAAAAAATCATGAAAACGAGCTAAAAAGAAAATAAAAAACTCACTATCAAAATCAAAATTCTGATATTGTCACAACACAACCCTCCTCTGTCTCCATCTCCCTCCTCCTCCCTCCCCCTCACCTTTCATCCTCCAACTCCCTGACCCCGAACCAGAGGAAGGATCTGAGGAGGGAGGGAGGAATGAAAACAGGGTTTCCAGTGGAGTGGATCAGGGTGGCCGCAGGGGTCAGGAATGTCGTGTTGTTGGCTGCAAGATCACGGGGCTTAATGGTGCAGAGAGACCTCATATAGGAACTTAAGATTTCCAAATCTGGGAATTTCAGGAATTCAAAGGCACCTTGAGGGAGGTCTGATTTGACTTATCTGGAGAAGGGCTTGGGAGATAGTAAGAATTCCTGGGACGCTGCTTTTTGGCAGGGACCATTTGTTGAAGCGAGGACTATTGTGAGCTGCCCAAAAGTCAATAAAATGAATCCTGCAAAACTTCAATTAAAAGTCTAGTCCCAATAAGACACCTGTCCCTTTTGCTGGCCTGGTGTGGCTACACGTTTTGACAAATAAACGCAGGTCTCAGTTGGACCCTTGGTCTGGTTTTTAGTTCTCTGGATGTTTAAACACTCACCTGCTTGAGCCAATTCTAAGATGCTTAGATTGTGCACACCAGTATTAATGTTTAAACTTTTGTCAATATGGACATGCTACACATCGTGAGATTCTCCACAAAACAGTGAGCACTAAAGTATTATTCATTCAGATTTACCGGCATTTAAAGGAATTAAAGGCTTGTCCCATTTAGACCCCTGTCCTGAAAGTAGGGCGTGTGAGTTCACTGATTTAAGCAATAAAGGCTTATAATTAAAGTTTTATGGTAATTAAATGAATATCTGACTGTTTCATGTTTCGGGATTTGGATTGACTTTCTGTCTATAGCTGCTAATGCAAACTGTTTTGGGGGTTTATCTGGGTAAAAACCTACTGTCTAAGAAATTAGAGACCTTTAGAAATTTTGCTAATATACTGTAAAAACAAAACCATTGCTATGAAATTCTCCTAATCTTAACCCAGTACTGTAGCTTTAGTTGTCTAAATTTGACCAAACTTGTGAGCCCAACTTGAAGGTAACCAAAGCAGCAAATGATTATTACGAAGGTGACTCTTGTGATTATTTAGCAATTTACTTGTTGTGTCCATAAACATACAAGCAACAGTCAGTTACTTTGTTCAAGCGTACCTCGGCACAAACCTTCAGTGACGAGACATCTAGTTTTCATCTTGACTGATGTGGACGTTTCATGCGCCTGGGAGGCAAAACAAAGATGATAGGATACGGGTGCAGTCTCCAGATCACACTGATGTGAAGCCAACAACAACATAACGTATAGAAGAGACTGTCTGGATGTTCACCTGGACATTGCTGGACATGCAGGTGTGTGTTTGTTTTGGCCTTATACCTATAAAAATGGGAATTTAGGGCACACAGTAAATTTCCTGTCTGTGTATGAGTGTGTTTCATCGTCGCCCTATCAAAGCAGGAATGTAATGTTTTTGTCTTTAAAATTTCCTGTCTGTTAAAACCTGTTATGTGTGTGTTTTTCTGTATGTCTCCTTGTAGCTTTAGTACATATGAGCATCGTTCCACGACAGCCTACATGCATGCATGCCAGACCTGGGTCAGACAGCATCTGCAAATCACTTTAATGGTTTGTTTTATCTTACGTTGGCGCTGCGCAACCACATTGAAAAGTCACTTCACTGTATCAGCTGATTGACATCTCATCGGGCAGTATCTGAATTGCCCTGATGCATTTAATCCTGACCATCTGGAACTCCAGGCAGATCAAAACAAACACAGGGTGACATTTGCAAATAGTGTTCAGATATTCAGATCTCCTTTAATCACAAAGCATTGCTGAGGTAGAGTGGCACAGACATGCCCACACTGGACCGAGCAGCTTGCTGGCTGTGGTACCACTAACACCTTCGTATCTTCCCATTTGCAGTTCTGCACCACTGAAATTCAATACTGTCAATTGCACACATGGATTTAAGCCAGTATGTACGTGAGAGTGCATGAGCATGTGCACGTGTGTTTTGTTGTCTTTGCATACTTTTTTATTTCCAGTGAAATGTGCCCGTGATATAGACACTAAAAGACAAAGAAACTTATGTAACAAAGCGTAACGCAGCATGTAGCGATCGTCACAGTTTCTGCTTTTACCTCCTGCATGTTGAAAAGCCAACCGCATGTTCACTTTCAGGCAAAACAGTGAAGGGAAAAGAGGAAACGACTTTGTGTAAGAATCAAGGAACACAACAAACTCACTGAAGCAAGAAAAAGAAAAAGTGTCAGTCATGTTTGTTTTTCCAAAGCAGATTGGAAAATATTACTGTCACATGAATCACTTTGTTCAGTCTGACAAATAAAGTTCCTAGTACTCCACATCCAGTCCTAGTGAAACTGAAACTATTACTGTAATTGGCTGGGCAATACTTTTGGCCTTGCACTCGCCTTTATTTTTCCCCGTCTGACATTACACTCCAGTCGTACAATTTGAAAATTTAAAAAGTTGAAAGGTGAAACACTGGAGAGGATATGGTGCAGCTGTGCTGTATCCACCGCAGGTCTCTAGACCGCTCATGTCTGATTTAAACCCTCACATGCTTGCACCCATATTTGTATGAAATAAAAAGATTTGAAACTCACACAGCTGAATAAAACCTTGATAATTTCAACAACTTCATTTGAACCGCCACCAAATGAAAACACAATGTGTCATTTAAACATTTTATAACTTGCGGAGGCATCATTTAGAGTAATTACACAGGTATTTAAAGTATGTTTGGTGTTAGTATTTTAACCCAAGGCCTCACTAACAGGACAATGCTCTGTAATAACTCCCACAGGAATTAACAGATCTAAATACCTCTATAATTACACTCTCTCCCTCCAATGCGGGGACATCTATTGAAGTTATCTTAATTACCTGGAGCAGGTGAGAGGTGATGTGTAGGTCTGTGAACACACACGCATCACGACAAGATCCGATCAGTTCAGTGTTTTTGGGTGAAAGGTGAAGTGAGGCGAGGAGGAAAGAAAGGAAAGGTGAAAAGAGGGGAGACAAAAGCAGGAATTAGGACGGAAGATTGCCGGAAAAGTGGAAATTAACCACTAGACGTAAATATGGGTCATAATAAGCTGCTGCACGATCAACGTTATATGGCCATGTTTCTGGCGAGGACGGGCTGGTTTTAAACGGGAGTAACAAGAAGGAGCAGTCACAGCTAACAGGCTGTTCACCTCCAGTACATCAAACTGTATTTGTGCCTGCATTCAGCATTAAATCAGACTGCGGTTGAAGATACTGACCAACGAGTTATTGAGTTTGTTTGTCTGCACTGTAAAACAGATGCACCAGTTGGTTTCTGTCTGATAGAGTAGCTGCTGCAGGAGTGTTTGCTGAAACACCAGAAGTGAAATCCTAAAGTGTATCACTTCAAAAGGTGTTCTTAAAAAATGCTCTTAGTACTTTTTCTGTTGCCAATGTAACAATTATTTTAAATAGATTACATTACATTTACTCATTTAGCTGACGCTTCTATCCAAAGCGTTTTACAATTGCTATTTATGTCAGGGTTATATGCTATTTATATGCTATTTATTCCAGAACTGAAGAAGTGCTTTGGATGAGGGACGAAACGTCTTGCAGTATCTTCAACCAAGTCCAGTTGCCCTTGACTTTAACCTTTGTTGGATAACTATGACCTGGATGACTGAGAATCTTCATAGACATTTACGTCAGGGGTCGCACGCCTCTGGAGCAACTACATGTTAAGTGTCCTGCTCAGGGACACATTGGTGGATGTGTCACAGTGGGAATTGAACCCAGATGTCCCAGACCAAAGGCTTTTCCACTGCACTGTCGCCGCCCCTATACAAATAGGGCTGCAAATAACAGTTATTTTCCTCTTTGATTAATCTGGTCATTTTTAATGACTGAAACTGACTTCTTCTTTTGTCCAACCAACAGTCCAAAATTTCAAAATATGCATAATTCAAATAAGCCAATTTGTAAATTTGTGGAATTTGGCAATTTTGGCAGAAAAATGACAAAACAATTGATTTTTTTTTAGTTACTGATCAATGTACTGTAGATCAGATCCATCTGCATTACATAAAATTTGGACACGACGAACACCTGTAAATGTACACTCGGTCAAGTACACTGCCTATTTGATGTGGAATTCCCCCACAGCCTCGTCCCTCCTCCCCTCGCTTGGTCCCAACTTTAATTTTGACCCTTTCATCCTGCTGTCAGAGCCCTCTGCCCCGGTGCCCTCGGAACGAGCCTCGAGACAGGCAGAAGAAGAAAGAAAGAGAGAGAGACAGAGAGAGAGAGAAATAAAAGACAGAGGGGGGAGGGGAGGGAGAAAGAGAAGAAAGAGGGAGGGGAGCTGATGAGGATCGCCCCGGTAATTTACGGCTTTTCATAGTGATGCAAAAAACTCAATAAATTGAGTTGATGTGAGGCTATTGACTCACTCGCACGTGAATGCACACACACACACACACACACAAACACACACACACACACACACACACAAGTACAAAATAAAAAAACTACTTATTTGAGGGTGTGTGTGAATCAGTCCATGACCTTTGCAGATAAAGACACTAAACAGCCCTGGACACAACACTGACAGATTTACGAGCTTCCATTTATACCTTCTTTTTTGTCTCTACCCCCACAATAACTCTGTCTGTCCTTCTG
The DNA here is from genome assembly GCA_024633595.2 of Lepomis macrochirus. NCBI lineage: Eukaryota > Metazoa > Chordata > Actinopteri > Centrarchiformes > Centrarchidae > Lepomis > Lepomis macrochirus. The sequence goes on from JALXJV020000002.1 coordinate 20,457,322, forward strand.
TCACTCTTTCTGTTCCCGACTCTCCCGTCGTTTCAGTCTCTCTCCTCCTCATTCCTGTCATCTTTTATCTCTCCCTGCTCCTCCTCCTCTTCTATTTTCTGAGCTGAGCTACTTTTCTTGCTCTAATCAAGTCGACAGGACTCGCTGCAAAGAAAGTGACAGAGTGTGTGTGTGTGTGTGCGAAACAGAGAAAGAGGAAGACACACAATGATTGTCAGGTCATCGCATGAAGGCCATGCGGGAGCTGAATGAGACCTTTGACCCTAGTGGACATCTGTGCTCCGGACATTTCTCCATTCCCACATGTGAAAGAGATGTTCACACACACACACACACACATACACACACGTGTGCTCATTAACAGATATACAGTACATCTCTTTCTTTCCACAAATAATTCTTCCGCAAAATCTCCTATTGATAATTTATTCAATGTACAATAGTGTGTCAAACACAAATAATGAGATTTACATGTTTTAGCCTCAGATGAAGGATCAGTTACTTTCAATCTTAACAATCTTTTAGTTAACCTTAACATGCATCCTATTGATCTGGGAGATAGTTTTCTACCTGACACCACTGGGGCTAAATATATATATATATGGTAATAGGCTCATGTCAGCACTGCAGTTTCAGTATTACCCAGCATTACCCCAATGATGTGAGTGATCGGTTACAGCACACAGGAGGGATGTTGCAGAGAGATAAAAGGCCTTTAATTAATACATAAATTGAATTAATGGATATATCTCTGTGTCTGATGTTTATATTTAACTTGTACCCTAGTTGCAATACTAATAAACAGAAATTAAAGTTTAAGCTGGATCATTAACTCGTTTAAAGTACTTAATGTACCCTTTTCAAGTTTATATGGTATTTCCAGTCAGCATACATAATTTATCCTTATGTAAACTGACACATTTATTTTACATATTAATATTTCTTTAAAAAATACAAAAAATATATGAAGCAACACATACACACACACTGTGGTTTGTAAAAGCAGCTGAGAACAGAGGAGCAGAAAACCCCGTTAAACCCCTCCTCCCCAACCGCGACTGCAGGCCTTTTGAATGGTAATGCTATTCTCTCCTTAGCTACGGTAAAAACACCACATCACAATGCTCTGCCGATCTTCTCCACCACAGTCAGCTCTGCAGGGGATCTCACACACACACAAATGCCCTCACAAAGGGACGGATGAGTTTCTAGCTGAAGCAGCAGTGGCATATCGACACAAACGAAGTGAGACGGATTGTAACCTGTTGCAGGTTTTAACTGGACCAGAGGCCACACACACTCACAAACACATTGTTTTCTCCCCCTCACACACACACACACACACAGAGTGGTACCCTTTGAGGTTTTAAGCAGAACTATCCCCAGACACCACTTTGCTCCATGTGATGGGCTTAAGGGGCCCCTAGGGAACCTGGTGACTTTGTAGGTCTAAAGCCTTCTGGTGGCAGGACAGAGAGCACACAGCTCTACTTAAAGGAATCCTTCTTTTCTTTTAAGGAAGACACCAGAAGCAGGGAAAATGAAAAACATCTGTAGATACGTTAGATGAGATCAGTTGGCTTGGGCAGGAGCCTTTAACTGATGACTGTTTGACTGTTTTGATGTGACAGTGGCATCACAAAGATGATCTTCAACTTCTTCACAGGAAACATTGGAAAAGTACCAAGTGGTTGATTTGCCGCGAGAGACAGAGGAAGAGGAAGAAGAAAGGAAAATATTAAAGAGCAGAAGGAGTAAGCAGCAGTAAGAGAGAAGAGAAAGAATCTAGCCAAGATGTAGCACGAGCCTGGCGAGCTAACCATCAGTAACAAATGGTCAGTCAGGCCGCGTCTTAAAGACACCAACTCAGGCCAGTTTTGGTCTCAGTTTTAGGCCAGAAGAAGAATGTGTTAATGTGACATCTCTAAAGCTTTCTACAACAGTACATTATATATTCCATTATCATTATATATTGCTTACGGATACAATTACCAGAAGGGAACGTCTGGTTTGGCTGATCTAACAAATAAAATCCCTGTCACCACAAATCAAGGTACTTCAAGAACTCCACTGATTTTACACATCAAAGCCTGTTTACAGGTGATCCAACCTCTAACTCAACTCTCCTTTCTATCCCAAGTCTTCCCAGCTCACGCGTTAGATGCACAGAGTGAGATCAAATTTCAGGCGTATATTGGCTTTGCTTCTGACAGCTTTACCGTTAGCTTAACAGATCAGCAGCTAGGCTGCTCTAGCATTGGCCGCACAGGTTGGATTACAGGTGTAAGTTAGCATCATCTCAGAGTGAAGTGAATGGTAGTATTGTAAAGGAGGCTTGGGCATTACGAGGGCCTTAGCGAATGATGCAGAAAATAGTTAATTGGCCCCCTTCTTCACAAAGCATGCTACCTATGACCTAGTAAGTGTCAGGTTCCTTTAAATCTTTGCGTTTTTTAATCTGCACTCCTCTTAAAGAGCTTTGTGAGGCTGGCTTCTGCTGAAGAACACTTCAATAAGAAGATTTACATACAGCCGACTCTTACATGGGTCACTGGGTTGCATTCCTATCCCAGTCCAAAGGTAAGACCACGTTTTCTTATTTAATTATTATAAAGGCTCCAAGTGATTTAGCACCCTTACTAAAACACCAAATTGAAGGACTGTTTAAAAGCTGTAAAACAACTAAGAATCACTTTACCCATGCTGCAAAACTGAGCAGCGTAATGTTTTTAAGGGGGGATTTGCTAATGCACGTGTGTTTGATGTTGAGAGTAACTGAAGAACGCACTTCATATACAGGGATGAAATGAATTGGTACTTTGAGTGATTTACAAGCATTGTGGGAGGAAAGGTGTGTGTCTTGAGAGTTTAAATGTGTGTGCATGTTAAGCTAAGCTCCCTGCTGTAGGTGAATACACCGAGGGCCACCCAGGAAGAAAGAGGACGTCAGCCAGATAATGTGTGTGAGAGGACTGAATGTGTGTCTGTGTGGAGGATGCGGCTGATCTATAAATCATTTATCAGGGTGACGAGTAACCCTATCTTTACGATCGTACAGCATGTTGCTCACTATCTCATCAGTAACACAAACATAAATACGCATTTCCAATGTTTCCAGTTGTTGAATGAATCAGATCCCTCCCAACACATTAAACTAGGAATCTGCCAAATAGTGGTTGGCTTTCCTGGAAATGTAAAAGCAAACCACAGACATCATCTGTTAGCTGCAGACCCTGGGTTTGGACTTCAGCTCTATACTACAAAATACTAAGTAGATGAAGAGCATCCAATAACAGGAATTCTCTGCTGTACTTTCTACCTTTATTTTCCCTATTCTAGTTTTAAAATGTCTCACCCCAAAATGCACAGACATTCATGGCCCCCAGAGGATGAATCATATTGACTTTGGTGATCACCTGACTTTTCCTGTAGCGTCACCAGCTGGCTCATACCAAAATGTCCCAGCAGCTGTTTGATTCACTGCCATGAAAGTTAGTGTAGACCTTCACGGTGTAAGTCATTGGTTCTCAAACGTTTTCTGCCACCACCCCCCCCTTCAGAAGCCTAAAAAAGTTCATGCCCCTTCACCCCAAGAGTGGATTTCCTTTTTATCTTTTTATGAATCACTAACAATACAGACGGGTCGCCAGTTAGCTCAGCTGGTAGAGTGATCCATGTACTATCCAATTAAAGGCTAACAATACAGGAGATAAACAAGATTTAGGCTGACATCAGAACACTTTTGTTTGTGTCACTACACGAATCATATTCATGCAACTTTAGGTCTGCTCAACATCCACGACCCCCCTGAAGTGGCTCTACCTCCTACTGGTTCATCTAATCGAACAGTTTGGTTTTCTTGCCATTGAGCATGTCAACCTCTCCCTCAGCCCAATGTGGCTTGAACAGAAAGAGACAGTAAGTAAATGGCATGTAAAGCGGCTGCAGTCAAATATGCCTCCCGTTATTTGGATGCCTTTTGGAAAACATACCAATCCTGCACTGCTTCTAATCACAGGCAGAGGAAAAATGATTTATGTGAACGTTCACACATTCACAGAACTTCATCAGATGGAACAAATCTCTGCAGCAAGTTTCTGCAACTTCTTCTGGAGAAGGTTGTGTTTGCCTAACTGTTGTTGGCTGTATTCCAAAGAACAGGTTAGGTCTATCATTTCATTAGATCTGTGGCTATTATTGAGAAATTTTGTTTAAATTGTTACCAAGGCCTGTGCCATGTAAACACCTCCAGTAAAACAGGCAATAAATCAGCTGTGTGTTTGAGTTCTCTTGAAGGATGAGTCTCTACTGCCGAGCAAATATTCCTCCCTGCTGGCATAATTTAAAAATGTCATCCACGTATCAATGTATATTTCTGCCCACTTCGTATTTCACAAAGCACGATATGAGGCTAGTGGTTGCTCATGCTTATTATTTCACAAAATACTGACAGGTCATTAGGAACAAACTCTTTCTCGCACACACACACACACACACACACACACACACACACACACACACACACACACACACACACACACACTGCTGTTTTCTCACAGCTTTCCTCGACAGTGTGTGAGAAGTGCCACCCACACTAGATGGCTCATCCAAAACAGATTGTGGGCTACTTGTATAAATCAGTCACGTTAACACTGCAGCGAAAAAAACATCATTTATCGTCCCAAAATATAAGCCTACAAGCACAGCTGTTCAGGGGTAACCAGTGGGGTAACCAATGACTGATGTCTTAATTGAAACTTTATTTAGACAGGCTACACAACATAAATGTTATACACTGACTGATGGTAATAAAGCTTTCAAACTCCTGGCAAACAAATTGTGAAAAGGTGGTTAAATATGTCTTTTCATGAACACACACCGACCCTCCTGCTGTCAGAGAGACAAACCCGTACAGTATTTCACAACCATAATGCGCTGACCTCTATGAAGTTTAGAAAGCAGAGTTAGACCTTGTGCCTGACTGTACTGATGTCTGAAAACAGATTGTAAAGGAGTCAGAATAATGCTCTGGTAGGAATTTGACAATGTTTCTTATACAGAATGAGTCAGTGTTAATCAAATTAGCGAATTAGTGAACAATACTGATAATTGAGTCTTTGTTAAACTCATTTGTCAAGAAAAATGATAAATCATTTGCTGGTTATGTCTTCGTAAATGTAAGGATTTGCTGCTTTTGAGTTTTATATCATCTTAAAATGAATCAGTGGGTTGTTTGGACAAAACAAGGAATCTGAAGACATCTAAGTGGCCTCCATTTGTGCATCATTCCCTATTTCTAACATTTTATAAACTAAATTTATTAGACTAAAAATAATAGTAAAGCCCTGGAATGATTAACACAAAATGGTGATAATTGTGAACATAGTTACTGTACATAGAGCCACAAGAAAATGGCGTATGTAGTCTAAAAGGACATTTTTATGTTTAATTCTCAGTGCCACGTACTGCAAAACTACTGCATCAATGCCAAATACAAAAACAAAGATGCAAAGGTCTGGAAACGTCTGGCATGACGGGATGCAACAAGAGCCGGTGCTTGCTAGTGGCAGATGGAAAACACAGATTCCCTTAAATCGAACCAGAAAATGCTGAACACAAACAGAGTGCAGTGGTGCAGTGAAAGCAAAAATACAAAAATTTAAGGGGGTTCACCAATAATTTAATGAAATGGCTGAGAGTAATTCAAATTCACCCACATGTGCTTCTCATTGCATCTACACACATACACGCACACACAGACCTGCTGCGGTACGTTGCACTTGCTTGACTTCCTCTGATGAAGCTCTGCTTCATGGTCGATCTGTTGTACACACCCGAACGCCAATCAAAGCCACTGAAGTCAGAAATAGAGCAATAAAATTTGGCAGGAAACATAACAGACTTGGAACTATCTCTGTACGATAACACAGCAACAAAAGGGAGGAGACGTATGGGGAAAGAGCCTGTGAGGAGCACGTACGTTAAGAGAAAAAGATTACCAAGGAAGAAATGGATCCTTCTTTACCGGTCTTTGTGGTGTTATAGGGCTTGTATAAACCTGTGGTGAAAGGTGCATGGGAGCCCTGCAGTGTGAGATGCATTGAGAAGTAAAACAGTGTGTGTGTGTTGTTACATATGTCAGAGCGTGGCTAGCAGCCACACAATGTACAGAAATTCCTGTCGAGGCTGGTCATTTTGTCTCTCAACCTCAAAATAGAGCTGGAGGGGCTTCACAAATCAGGGGTTTCTAGGAATAGGAAGGAGTGAAGTACAGTAGCGCAAACAAGAAGAGAAGCAGAGAAAAGGAAAAGGTCAAGGTGGGTATGAAAAGGGGATGAATATAAAGGATCAACACCATGGCCTGTTTCTCTTTCATGTGGTTAAAGTAAAAATTCTGTTTTATTACACCGTCTGTCTGTCTTACCAGAGCAGGTTAGGCCATCATTCATCTCAGTCAGAATAAGACTGCGTGTCTCTAATAGGAGGTCACACAGGAAAAGAATCCCACGCAGTCAGACACTCCATCAGGTTTTAAACAAAACTCTTTTCATGTGTAAACATCAGCAAGTAGTCAGAAGTCTCCTAAAGCTTAAGGTGAAATATTTAATCACATATTGTCTTAACAGCAGGGCAATACACAAACATATTGAGTGTACTATGTAATGTATAATGTGTATAGTGTAAGACAGGAAAAAGCTGGACCCACTGAATGTTTGGGGGGCGGTTGAGTAAAAGACTGAGTGGGTTGCTGTTAAAGGAGAGAGTGACAGATGGCTGGATAGCGTGAGGGACACCTGTTTAGCAGCCTCCGTCGTTACTGCGGCTGCTTGTTTTTAAAGTACCCACCCCTAGAAATCTGTATCACCACCTCCATGTCCTCACACCCCATTGGTCAAACAGGCACACCTCACATGAGGTATTCAACAATCACACATGACCGATCATTGTCCATCACTCAGCAGCGTGCTGGCTGTCCAGAGGTTCACAAACAATCACGGGTGGTAAGTTCAACCTGTCAATCGCACACACATAAAACTGGCTTGAGGGTCGACTGCAGCCCGGAGGGGACTGTTGGTATTTAAACAAACACCGACTGATAAGTGGCAGCTCTGAATGGGAATCAGTGTGTCATCTAGATTATCATCTGACACATGAGCATTCCTCCGAGCTGCAGCTGGATTGAGGATCAACTGTGTTTTTCAGGTGGTATGAGCGGACATGGTAACTGATCCGAGACCAGGAACTCTTTTGTCACATGTCATCTGTCTTTGACATCCATCTATCAGTCATTATCCAAGAGCATCAAGAGTATCCAAGTCCTCTTAAAAAACAAAACCCTTAATTTTCTCCCGTTTGGATCCCGTACTAAAACAGAGGGATGTATGTTCTCTATCCCTTCTCGTTCACCACAACGGGAAGACGATATACTGTACAGTCCCAAAGGGATGGAGACCGCGGGGGGACTTTTCTCTTCTTCTTCTTCTTTGTTCTTTCTTTTTATTTGTCAGGCATGTGAACTGCAGAAGCCCTCCAGTGCTTTTCCAAACACACTGTAATGTAATCTCTACAGCTGGCCCGAGACAAGCTGAGGCACAAACACACACAAACACACACAGATACATGCAAACACGGCCATGCACACGCAAGCCCACTGACCGCAGACTCTCAACCGCACACTGAGTTCCTGTGCTTGTATGTCAAGTGTAACAGGAGGATAAAAAAGGGGGTGGGAAACCAAATACTGAATTAAACCCAAACTTCCTTCACTACATGTGGGTGACGGAGGATGTGGAGACAGTAAACATGAGGGGTCATGCCTTTAACCAAAATGCAGCTTTTATAAAAACTGCAGATTGTAAACATCCAGTAACAGTGTTTAGCAGCCAAATGGCCAGGCAGACACTGTAAGGGTCAGGCCAAATTTTAACTCTGAATTGGTCAAACTAAGTTATAATTGGGCTGAATTTCCATCAGAGTTGGTTTGATGTTCAATTTGAGGCTGCTGGGTAATCAAATAGATATTGGTCTCCTGTCTTTCAGTTTGAGAAGCCCCACAATACAATTTTCCACATGGCTGCTGTTAAAAGGTCTGTAATAAAGGGTAGTGAGCTCATTTGCACATTGGGGCAAACTGTAGTCTGAACTCACAATCACGTGGAGTGATATTGCCCGCATTTTTTCAAGCCATCAGCACATCTTTATTCTTGCTTTTCATTTAAAACCAAATCAAGGGGTTCAGGGCTACATGCTCCTTACTGGTATGGCACCTTTCTAGACTTTTCAACTACTCAAAGCGCTTTTACATTACATCTGCATTCACCATTCAAACACCAGGGGCAAGAAAGTGAAGAAAGGCTGATGTTTAGGGTGAGCTAATACAATGTACAAATAAAATGGTACTGTCTTTCCAGCTTTAAGCACTTCAATTAGCTATGATAGTTCAGCTCACCATGAAACACCAAAACTGATCTGGGAGCCAAGAGTAAGGGAGATCAGGGAAGGACTGGGGGAAAAACAAGTCCTCAATCTATGAATACTGAATGGATGAATAGATGTTTCATCAACGGCATCAAAAACAAGTGTTAACATCCAAAGCAGGCAGATTCCGCAGAGATGTTTTAAAGTCAACCTTGTTGTTGTGCCAGCGGACCCGGAGACCGGTCATCATGAAAGGGAACTAAACAGGATCCCTCAACTGATCCAAGCAGACCTCCTGGGGGCATGTTTTCCACTAGTTTGGAAGGAATCCACATGAACAACCACACCCCTCCAACACAGAAAAGTCTACGATTCCAGATAACTTCGTCTCTCTAATAGTCCATACCATCAGCTCTGCAACCCACTGAAAAGAGAGACAAATAAAGGCAGGGTGTAATCAATCTCGATTTGTCTTCACGCTTTTACCCTCTTTGACTTTTGAACAGATGTAATCTTGTTTTTGTTCAATCCTGCCCTACCTTTTCACGCACTGTCTATTTGCTCTGTGTTTTCTAAAGTTCTACTAAAAGACAAATATTTCCCGGGAACATCTCCTGGTCTGTAAAAATGGTTGACTATGTTTTGCATCTGCAATTTATCTTTGTGCATCCACAAATTACTGACTAGCTTCGAACGCACCTCTTTTGCTGCAACACGAAGAAACGCATTGTACAATCTCTAACTAGCAGGTGAAGGTAGAAGATATCTGTAAAAGCGTGGGGTGTGGTGATGGCGTAGTGGATAAGACAGACATGAGAGACCTGCGTTCAAATCCATGGTGGGACACCATTGTGTCCCTGAGCAAGACACTTAACCCCTTGTTGCTCCAGAGGCGTGCGACCTCTGACATGTATAGAAATTGTAAGTCGCTTTGGATAAAAGCGTCAGCTAAATGAATAAATGTAAATCCCAATAACATGGACAACAAGGTCCATCTACAATCTTCATTGAAGTCCATTTTCTTCATTGTTCAGTTTGTCGCTGACCAACTTAACGCTGGACTCCTTTGCTGTGTTCAGGCTGAAGGCCAAAGTGACCCAAACCTTATATTATGTGACTCAGATCTGAGTGTGAACAGCCCAAGTCCCATGGTATCTGATCTTTTCCAGTTCAGATTTTATATATTTTTTGAAATGCGATCTCATTCTGGACAGTCAGATCTGAATACATGCGACTCTGACATCACTGTACAGCGGCCATCACAACTCTGCGCTAGACGGAGTTTGACGTGTTATTCTTCTGCGCATGCAGGTCACTTTCAGCCCGTGGACAGTTCACACTTCAGTCTGATATGGGCCACATTTAAACAATACTGTGAAATGTCAATAAAAAATACTGGATCCAGGCAATAAATTCAGAATTGAGCATTACGGCCTGCAGCGTGAACGTAGCAAAAGAAAATGCTTCATTAACTGTTATGGACTCTGCTTCCATAACCTGCATAACTACTTATTCATGCAAATACTTTGAATTTACTGCAAAACACGGAATGTTTATTTTATTTTATACACTTTTGCATTATGCATTATTTTTGATATGCATTATTTCTATTGATAGGCCTTTCTTCAACCCACCCCCCTTGCTATCAACAGCCTTAAACTGACTATAAAAGTTGGTGGTGGTGGTGATGGGTTTTTTTTCTCTTTTTTATCTCTCTCCTGTCTCTGTTAGCTGAACTTAAAAGATCTTTAGCTCCTGTTGCACTAAAGCATGCAAAAGTAAAAATCTCCAGTGAACCTTAGAAGCGCATCTGTGATGAAATTGAGTCAATCAAAGCAAGGAGATAAATGAGGTGATGAGCAGTTACTGGCACTGACGCTGTGTGTGTGTGTGTGTGTGTGTGTGTGTGTGTGTGTGTGTGTGTGAATACCCACAGAGAGTTATGCTAGACACTGCACAGGCATGCTACACGGGCAATTATCAAATTAGCCCCTTATACAGTAACTTAAAGGTGTGTGTGTGTGTGTGTGTGCGTGTGTGGGTGTGTGTGTGGGTGTGTCCCTATCAATGGCCCTTTAGCAACTCATTCTTCAAATTTGTATGTATCCCCTGAGGAGTTAAGATAATGAATTGCACTCAGCTGTCCATCTTTATCTCTTCTTCTACTCACCCACAGGCTCCTAAATCCTCATTTCAGACAGTCTGATTATTAGCCTTAGCCTCTGGCTGGACGAACAGGGATGACATCTATCCATTTGAGTGAGAAACTAAATTAATCAGTCAGGAATTTTTTACTCTAAAATCATAAATCAGATCTATTTATTGATTTGCAACATAATTACCTACACTGGTTCCTAACTTGTTGGTTAGCTTGTCACGCCTTACAATGAAGAAATGTCTGCCTGCAGCCCCTTGTCACAAGTTGCATATGTCAGATTGTTTCATCTGACTACTTTGGAAATGGAAAACAAAACACAGGGTTATGTGGACCCTTAGCTTTATCTTGCAACCTGGGGGGGAACCGAGAGCAGAAACTATGGGCAAAACTACAGAAATTAGACCCAAGTCCTAACAAACATTTGAATTATCCCTTATAGCTGTCTGTATTAGCACTGGAGAGTTTGTGTATAGACTGAGTGGCAGAAAGATAAACTTTTACATATATTCCATTCTACTTTTTGCTTGCTTAAATTCTGTGTGTAGTGGGTGAAAGTAAAATTTAGTATTTTTATCAGATTTATCCAATGTTTTGAAATGTTTTAATTGCGTATGTTTTAATCGTGAGGGCAATTATTTTAGCCAATCTCTTACTCATTCAAAGCCAGCTGGATAAGAAGATATGAGATCTTTCTAGGCATTTTTGCAGTTAAACTCCACCCTGCATGTTGTTATAGCAGGGTGGAGTTAAACTGCAAGAGTCGCAGGAGAGGGGCACAAAGTGACAGGTGCTGATAGGAGCAGGGGTGCAGCTTACATAAATCCGATAAACGTACGCACACACATGCACACACTCAAGGAAGCACTATTTTAACAACGGTGACGACCCCATTTGCTATAATTGCTGCTCTTGGTTTAAAATAACCGAGATGGTGTGTTAGCCCGGCCCGAGGGAGAGAGGAGTGTCAGATTCTCTGCCTATCTGTCTGAGTCATCCAGAGACACGGTGGAGGAGAGGGGTGAGGGGAATCAAACATACATTTCAGGAGTACATTTATTTCCACTTTCTGTTAAGAGAAGGCAGCACAAATCCCAGTCAGAAATAGAACTCGTGTTGACTTGCAGCACGATGAAATAAATGCCCATGCCTAACATTTTTTTCTTTCAGTAACTCTTTCAATAAATGGTAGTCTTGAGAAACAGAGCAATCAGAGGGGTGTTTTCTTAAAGTGCAGCTTGGCACTGGGAGCAGAGTCACGAGGCCGCTCCTGCCCGAGATCCTGCATGACAAGATTATCAAAATATGTTTTAATGAGCCTGGGTCGAAGCCAGGAAGACGGGCTCTTGTTTTGGGGTTTGCTCATTTGTTATCACCTGACACAGAGATGAGAGTGAAACAGTAGCCTAATATGTTCGCAACTAAACTAGATTGTGCATTTCAGCCAGAGATGGTCTGTCTGTGTGTGAATGCGCGTGTGAGTGGGTGCCACGGGTGTGTTTGTGCCCATAAAGAAGTGTCCGGGATCTAAAATCAGACAGGGGTCAAGGGTCAGAGCAGCAGTCTGTCTGAGTGTGTGACATGAAAACAGAGAGTTAAAATAACAAGGGCTGAGTCAGCTAAGACAGACAAAGGGGGAGGATTTGATCATAGTCAATTGATTTCAGTTGTATACTCTGTCTTGTCTTTGTCATTTTTTAAAGTGACCACATTGCCCTAAAAGACAGGAGTCTAATGTACAACGATACACACTATATCGCTGTGATCAGTATCAGGTAACTTTTGAGAGAACGAGCTGTCCAAGTTCTACGTAGTGTTAGCCTCCTGTGAATGGATCAGTTGTTGGGAAAAGTTAAAAATGATAAATTGATTATTTAAACTGCCAATCAATCATTTTAAGCAAAAACTTTTGTCCTTATTGAACCCTATAGGCTAACAGTACTATATGTATTTGCACGCTGGAGGCTGAACTTTTGCAACAGCAGTCGATAAACACCTGACCTGATCTCCAAAACGTTTACGTTGGCAAATGCATGACGACTCTTCTGTAGAGTTCTGTAGAGGGCGTTCTCACTCCCAAGTCATAACATATGGACGCATGGACCATGACCCCTTGATGTCGGTAATGCACTGGAAAGCCCTTTAGGGTCATAGTTCCTGTGCGAAAAGTCAGAGTAAAGAGTTGGTTTGGGTGAAACTAGACTCCGCTCCTCATAATTTTCTGTTCTCCTTCTCTTTCTTCTCCTCTGCCTTTTCTACCCTCTCCTCTTTTTTCTCTTTTTCCATCTGTAATTTGCTTCTTCCACCCCTTTCCTTCTCCTCCTTTCCTCCCTGGGTCCTTCCCCTAACTTTCCAATTGTCCTTCTTTACTTCTTTATGTCCAATGAAAGCTCTGTCTCTAACTCCCACTAATTTCCCCCCCTGCATCCATACCATTAAAATACTCCCAAGTGTCATCCTTTTCTCCTTACCTTTTTTTTCCCATCTTCCCTCCTTCCTCCTCCTCCTTTGCAGGAATTCCTGCCTCGGGTCGCTTGCAGCCTGTGACTGCACTTACAAGGAACTGTAAAAGCATGTTTACCTCAGAAAAGAAGGGGTGAAATTCATTAAATATCTTTTGTTGACAGTAAAAAGGCACGGCTACGCTCGAGGGAGCGCACACTGACAATCGCCAGGTTAAGGCATGGAGGAGCAGACGTGTGTGTGTGTCTGTAAAGCTGAGGAATGCGACCAGTGTGTTTGCAGTCTATAGGGCACGTCACTCCAAAACTTGTCAGCTGGTTAAAGATGACAAGCTGGAAAGGATGTAGGGAAGAGGAAGCGTAAGGAGAAACAGAAATTAAGGAAGAAAAGAAGAAGGAAATAGAAAAGACAAGAGATGAGGTAAAATGTTAGAAGTACCAAACTTGAGAGAAAGAGATGCAGGAAAAAGAAAGAAGGAGCAGAATAAGATGCAATGTTGACTTCCTTTCACTACCTGAACCCCCCCTGCACCTCTCCCTGTTTCCTTTTGTCCTCCTCACATTCCTCCCATCATGAGCAGCTGTCAGATCGCTGCCCCGAGGCGAGGACAGGGATGAAAACACCAACGCATCCCTACACCTCTGACAAATGAAGAGACTTAAGCAAAGACCTCCGAGTGTGAGGAAGAAAGAAAGTTATTTTACTTTACAAAGAACTTTTTGCAGACTAATTTTCCCTCACATACACTCAGATCAGAAGTTGTCTTGGTCTAAAACAGGGATCAAACCACTGACCTTACGCTTAATGGGCAGCCCACAAAAGTTTAATTTCAGTGGTTGGGGTTACAAAAAAAAGAAAAGACAAAGCAAAAAAACTACTCACTTACTCAAGCTGGTAAGCCTGACCTGCAGTTTAAACTAGCCATTAAAAACAAACAAGGAAACGCTTCTGGGAACTGACAGCAATGTGTCACTCAATGTCCTCAAAAAAGCTTTATTAAGGTCCAGTAGTTTTGAAAAAAAATACTTTATTAAAGTGGCTACAGACTTAAAAACGAGATCAACGCATTTCTTCCGCATGCTCAAAATAGCCATATTAGACTTTACCTTGAAACAATCAATTACAAAATGACACTTCTATTCAACTGATTTGTATCAGCAAATATATGGATTACACTTTATGACCACCAGCATGATTAATGTTTAGGCAACCCATCACTTGGTTAGCAAGCATTGGTTAAGGTTAATAATATAATCCAGTAATAACATAGGTGTGTTATTTGGCAACACAGATTAGTATATAAACATATTTTTGCAGGATGCAACAGTGACATAAAATCAAACGGTATGCAAGCTTTCATTCCAACCAGATACAATTTGTTTTGTATTTTTATGCAGAGCACTATTTAAAATCACTGCTACAGAACCCACAAACCCTTTAACCCCCGGCAGAACCAGATGGTATCATCTTTTCGACATATCATATGTTCACTGATATGCAGATGTGACTGACATGATTGAACGTGCATGAGCGAGTGTCAGATTGCTCCTTCCAGGAACAAGTGTTGCAGCACTGAATTTAGATGTTGGCATATTTATAGCGGCTATAAAAAAAATTTAAAAAAACATGCCTCCAGAGTCAAATATTTGTAACTGGTTCAGATATTTGATGGCCTACATCTTTTTGGTTATGTCAAAAGAAAATGACATCTGTATTTAAGATGATTTAGAGGATTTAAACGCTTCAATCAAAAACTGAATTTAATTGATTATGTTGTAAACGTATTAATTAATAATTTATTCCTTTCTTTATTCAGGAAATATATGGCACATAAAAGATGACGGAAATAATATGCATTGCTAAATATGGCTGTGTGTGTGACAAGAAAGGGCAATTTTTCCAAAAATGTAGATCCATCTAACAAGCGACAAAATGTCACACTCTGCATTTAAAAACTGAGTGTTTTAAAAGGATTTCTACCCATCGACGCTGCAGCAAAACACCTGGCTTTCACTCCGTGTCCTCCATCAGCCCTCCACCTGGCTTCAATCCAACTTTATTTGTATACCACTGTTTACAAAGCAATCCGTCACCATATACTTAACAGCATTCCACAGACCTAAAGGTTTAAAAATGCTGCAAAACCTCAGGTAAACTTAAAGCATAAACAAACTCTTCTCACCCACTGCCTCCCTCTATCCAGCCTCCTCTCTCTCTCTCTCTCTGGTTTGTGTATTCTTTAAATGTCTCTCTGCCACAGTCATTTTCCTGGAAAGCTCCTCAGCTAAAGACTAAAGCCTGGACCACCAACGTCAGCCACTACCAGCAAGTCAGCTGCCATGTCCAAGACATGTCTGTGTTTATACATACATTATCACAGAGTCGTACACTCTTTTTTGGGTTAATACAGTACAGAGCATGACTGCATACTGTAAAATGTCTGTCACAGTTTCCTAAAGCCCAAAGTGAGTCTTCAAATGTTTAAAATATCACACAATAAAAATAAATGACACAAATCTTCACATTTGAGAAGTTGGAACTCGGAAAAATTAAAATAAATTAGTTGCTAATTCCTTTTCTGCTGATCGACTCATCAGTTTTGACTTAAGTTTGACATTGAGATCAAGAGTTTGGTTTCAGTGGAAATGCCAGAAATTTGAAGAAGGAAGTCGAGAAGGGGAAAAGGGTTTTACAGCTAGCTAAGGTGGAAAAGTAGGCGTACTGATTGGGAGACAATGTGATCAAGGTCGCTGCTTCTGCTCCTTCTTCCTACCGTGAGCAAGAAAACTTGCATCAAGTCAACCATAAAGACCAAGAAATTAAACAACAGAAACAGCAGGGTGAGACACAAAAGCTGTCCCGGACCGGAAGCGATGTTTGATAATCAAATAAACTGATATTTTGTCAGTTCCTCCTGAGTATATACTGTATGTAAAACAGCGGCTTTCATCTTGCTGACTTTAAATGCTCCGTACTTGTATAGCGCCTTCCTAGTCTTTTCGACCACTCAAAGCGCTTTTACACTCCATCTGCATTCACACACACATTCACTCACTGAGCTCAAACAGAAACTAACATTCACACACATTCATGAACAACTCAGGGTTCCGTGTCTTGCCAGGACACTTCGACACGCAGCCTGGGGGAGCCGGGGATTGAACCGGCGACCTTGCGATTAACAGTCAACCCGCTCTCCCTCCTGAGCCACAGCCGCCCAATTTAAACATAGATAACAGATAGAATGTCTCTGTCCTTTATTTCCTGTCTGTCTCTATCCTGTTCGCTATCCAATGAAAGCAAGACTGGCCAAAGGAACTGCACTTTCGAAAGGAAGCGTCTTGTCAGGTCATTCTGCTTCCTCGCTAAAAACTTTACACCTTGGGGCTGGATAAAAATAGCAACCATTTACTCCCATGAATCCTCACTCAGTTTCCTATGTGACACAATCACACACACAAAGAGTGGCTGAGCTATGTAGCTGTGGAAGTTGGCTGGGCGGTGCGAAGGCTGGACATGAAAAGCCACAGCAATGTCACGGCTGCTTGTCAAGGAAGAGGACGACCGAGTGACAGAGAGACACTGACAGAGAATGGAGAGAGAGAGAGAGTGTAGGCTTCGATGAATGTATGCGTGCCGCAGTGTGTGTATGTCTTTGTGTGTGTGTGTGTGTCTCAAACATCAGCTCTGCTTGTTCACCTTGTGATGGGCCGCGGTCGTCGTGGCAACCATGTACATAGAGCCGAGGCGACGTTTGGCCAACAGGAGGCCGGGGAGAGAAGTCGAGTTTGGCAAACCTGAGGCGCAGACGCTGGGTTGTCCCGGTGACTCAGCGGAACAAAGACCGACTTAAAATAACAAGATAGTCCACTGTATGTAACTGTATTACAGATTTGTGTAAATGAAGAAGTCTTCCTGCCATTTCTGCTCAGTTGTCACCTCAGGATAAAGTGTTTGTGTTCCTCAGCACAACTTTAAGCTTAATCAGCTGTAAGGTATTTATTTCTTTCTCGTTGCAGGAGCTCTAATTTCAACACTTTTTGCAAAATACAAAAAATGCCCTATTCGACAAACAAATCCCTTTTTGTTCAAACCTGTCCCCTAACACATGATACACGCAGCCCATTTTTAGTCCTCTGGGTGCTCACACACACACACACACACACACACACACTGTGCCAAGAAGCCATCAGGTAGGTATGCAGGTAACAGGTCTTGTTCCAGGAGCAGCAGGTATTAAACAGGAGAAGAAGGTAGAGACACAGGCAGAGAATCAGACAGTCAGACAGACGATACAGGAGCAGATACAGTTTTGTCTTTTACACACACACACACACACACACACACAAATAGTAGTGCTATGTGCTACGATCCGTTTAATCCACAGAGATATTTCTCATTTGTCCCAGTGAAATAGACACAGGCCACTGTGTAATGTATGACAAGAGGCGGCTGCTGTAACCAGCAAAGACAACATGCTGTCATAAAACAAGGAACAAGGACAGTAGAATAAGTTCTACATGTCATGATCAGATGCAAGACAGGCAGACTGTGAAGCTATAATACGAGTAACAGATGTGAGATTACCCATGAAGCT
This sequence comes from Lepomis macrochirus, assembly GCA_024633595.2. Lineage (NCBI taxonomy): Eukaryota > Metazoa > Chordata > Actinopteri > Centrarchiformes > Centrarchidae > Lepomis > Lepomis macrochirus. Next base: position 20,474,952 of record JALXJV020000002.1, read on the forward strand.
ATAAATCTAATGAAGCGTGAGCAAAAAGCAGCAGATTCTTCATAATCAAAAGGGAACAACCCCGGTAAGTGGACCTTGAGTCGAGACTGTGTTGTCAGTTGCTGTTTGTTAGGGTCAAGAACGAACTGTCAAGCTCAAATTTACAGCCCAAGAGGCCTAAAAGTGCTCAGAAAAGTGGTGAGTTTGAGCACCTACAGGTTCATGGCTACTGAGCAACATTCACATCTGCTGCCAAAGACCATGTGATACAGTCAAAAGCCCACGGAAGAAGCAAGGATGTTCAAGGATGAACTGTGATTTCAGAGCAACACATCTGACTACTGATGAAACAAGCAGTCAGTGGACTAAAGATGATTAATCAACAAATCAATGACAATTTAGACTTTATTAGTTCAGTAAAAAAATGGATCTTGATGGTTAAATCTTTTATTATGCAGGAGTTTGCTTGCTTTTGTCAATTTCCTTATTATAAACCATGTGTCTTTACACTTTGACTTAACTTTCCCCAGACATTACAGCTCTGACTCTCCAACGTCTGTTTACCGTCATTATCGATTAACCTGCCTATTTTATTTTACTGTTTGGTCTGTGAAGAGTGAAGAGTGAAGGATCTAATGCCCAAAGTGAGGTCATGAAATTACTTGTTTCATCTGACCAATAACACTAAAATATAAAGATATTAAGTTTATTATCACATGAGACAAAGAAATGTGGCAAAGTGTCAAAAATGATGAGCTGGCAGAAAGGAATGTTTGGGATTTTTTACTTTCAAACTAGTAATTGATGGTCACAATACTTCGATTATTAATTCCATCAATCATTAATGGAACGTCTCATTCAAGCTGCAGCCTTGCAGTTTAGTGGGAGCTGAGCCAGCCTGAGTAACACTTTAACCATCCCAACATACTGCATGTTAGACTTTAGAAATATTTAGACACAGGCGACTGCACGAAAGTGTTGAAAATTAACTTTCAAGTAAAAATACTAAACTCGTGTGAAACTTTCCTGCCGCTCGCTCAAACTCTGTATCGACGGCGTCAGATCCAAGCCACCTGGTCGTTTATGTACATCTGTGAGGTCTGATGACAGAAGAAAAAGTAGCAGTGCATGGCGTGAGGTCAACAAGGGAAAGAGAGTGCAGTAAGATGTGACAGGCGATAAGAAATGATTTGTACAGTAGCAGTAATAGAAGTCAGGTGAAATGAGTTTATGGGACTCGCTGGTTAGATGTACTGAAAAGGGGTGATGAGTGATTACACCTTTAAATAAACTGACATGGAGGTAATAAAGAAGTAAACACTAACAGAGAGACCGAATCACAGACCGAATCGTGCGCCACTATCAATCTTAACTGTACAGTATCACTCGAAAATTAGAAACCAACCACTGGAAAACAAAAACACGATGGATGATAGACAAATGTAACGAGTTGTGGCACTTTTTATGATGTTGATGATGTTGTTTTGGGGGGTATGTGAAGGAGAGAAAAGACAGAACAAATGTTGACAACCAGAAGATTTAAAGAGCACTTTATTTGCCTCTCTCTGTAGTTCTCTCTCTGTTCATCCCTGAGGGGGTTCATATTTCTTCTTCCCACCCACAGAAAGGTCAGAGGTCAAGGTCCACATTTCACCCCATTCAAGGCCACTTTAGAGGAGACTTAAACCTGGGATATATAAGCCACCTGGACAGTATGTCTGCACACTGCTCCTACATTCATCAGAGAGCACGGATGAACTGTATCTGCACTGCATTACGTGGGGTGATATTTAGTAAACACGTGCACGTACACAGCAGACTCTACTGAAACTGCTGAGTTTAAAGCCGTTTCTGGAATCACAGACTTACGATGTGACACTGTGTATACTCAAAGACTTATAGTCGCAGCTTAATGGTTTCTATGTAAACCGACCGTTTGAAGGGAAGGGAGGACAGACCGTAAATAACAGAGATAGGAGTCGACGTATGGGTTTGGCAATGGGAGAAGGAGGGAAACGGGAGGGAGGAGAAGCATTAACAGGAATTCAGAACTTCGACATCCACATGGTACACATTTTATCCTGACAAAACATGATAGCATAGTGTAATTAAGTATCATTATAGATGATGTGTGGTTTGGGAGACACACTCCACTTGCTAACCACTTTAGCATGTCTGTAGCCACAGTGATAACAGTGTAGCATAACGAGCCCACCTACTCTTTCTTGCCACAGCTATTATACATGTACTGTAAAAGGTAGCGATAAGGAATAATAACTTACTGTGCTAACCAAGAGGGTAACCTCCCAGTCTGAAAGGTGAAGCCAATAAAGAACCTGCTTTCTTTCTAGGGGCCAGCAGGGGGCGAGTCCACTGGGTGCCAAAACAAGACCGACTGCATTGGACTTAATGGTAAAATTACCCTACTTCTCACTTGATTTATCACCTCAGTAAACTCTTTCCTGATGGGTTTATGGCCTCAATCTTTAGTTTCAAGTCTTATTCAATACAGCATGATGTTAATTTTTTAAATTATGTTCCCATTTACAAGAAAATAGATGATAAAGCAGTGTATGCTTTAGAGCGTAGCTATCTTGTGATTGACAGGTCGCTACAACAGCAATCAGGACAGAGGTGACTCGTGTCCACAGCACTTTGTACATTTGACCAACGTCGTTGAACAAGCTTATTTGGAGTTGGCTGTTCATTCTTGTATATTTTTGTTTAAAGGCTATTTTTCACTAGCCAAAATTAGCATCCCAGTTAATATCACAGTTAATGTGAGTTACGGATGCACCTAGCTAACCAAGCTAGCTAGTGCCACCCTCTCATCCAAATATGGTCACATCCAGTTTCAAAAAACCAAGATGGCAAAGGCCAAAAAGCCAAACTTGAGGCTTCAAAACAGCAGTCTACAAACCAACAGGTGATTCTTGATGGCTACGTCGACTTATTTTATACATACAGTGAATTTAACCTACAAACAGTTGTGACTTTTATGTAAAAGTAATGGAAACTCTTTTTTCTTTTTTTTTCTGAAAAAAAGAAAAGGAGGGAGGCAATTCAATGCGGAGAAGTGGGAAAAATATTTTTATTCTTTTACACTAAGCGTAAAATACTGTTTCACATCTGAATTGAACAGCTTTCCTCTTTTTCTTTGTGTGCTACAGTACTGCTGAGCTGTTTGCCTTAGTTTTGCCTACAGTTTTCTTTGGCATTTCTACACATTTGGTTCAATGAAATACAAACCAACTTCTAGAATTGACAAAAAAAGATTGCATCAGTCCCTCGAGATGAGTGGAGTAATCTTTTGAAACTAGATGCCATCAACACTTGTTTTAAGAACATTCTTGAACCTAAGGAAAACCGGAGATGTGCAGGTGATGGACATCTACTTTGCTTTGTGCAGTGACAGCCCTTTATTTTTACAGAAATGCATGGACCGAACTTTACACAGCTGGCAGGCGTCACGCTTTCACACACCACGGGAGGCCTGCCTGAACAAGCCGCCTGCTGTCAGCCACTAGACTCCCTCTCCACCGCGGGAAACCACCACTCTGCTGTGGAGCATGAGGGGGGAAACTCAGAAGTGACAAATCCCATAGGGGAGAGCCATTTTGGATCAAACCACACTGAAATAATACAGACAGACTGGGGTTAAGTGTCCCGCTGGGGAGCCTTTACAGCTCACCCGTCATCACCCCGAGGTACAGAGGGACTTAAAGATGACGAATAGACATATAGACACTGAAACAATATTGTGCATTACTAGGATAACATTTTCAAGCTGCAGCCCCATTGAGAGGCTGTTATAGAGATGCAGCAGATAAAATCACTGATCAGAGGAGAGTGTAGAGGTGTTTGACATCCAGATTTAAGCCATTTTGAGTTCAACCACATTGAAATAACACAGGATGGCTGTTTGAGATGCTGCATGGAGGGTTAAGTGCTTCGCACACGAGGGAGGCAGGGGTCAAGGTCAAGATATAGGAAGCTGTTTGATCTGGATCTCCACACAGCCAGTGGGAGTCACTGTGAGGATCAAACACATTGATGCTTCACTTTATTCTACTTGGCCGTTTGGGGTGTGGGGATTGGAGGAACTTTTATCATAAATCTAGGAAATTTATCTGCATTTAGAGCAGACAAACCAGGGTCTACACTCAAGAAGTTGCTGCTCCGGTGGAAGCCCTTTCCAATAGCCCAGGATGGAGTTTGCTACACTGGCAGTCGTTGATGCATCAACCACACCCCTAAGGGCTGCTACAACTTTTGCATAACAGTCATTTTATGCATTAAACTTGCACTGGGTGCCACAAGCACCAATATTAGGACAAAGGTAGGACATTCCTCTTTAGATAGAGTTTCTGCCAAAGTCAGCCTCTCCACATTTGCATGCCTCATTTATAACAACCATTTAAATGCCACGGTTATGCAACAATAAACAATAAACAGCAAAGTTAACAGCAAACTGTTATCGTACTAACTTGCGTTATTTAATCAAAACTTTAAACTACATCTGCACATGACATCCTGCAGATGACGCTAAGTGGTTCTTGTTTTTCAGATGTTGCCATTTAAAATTAAAAACCATAATTTCCTCTCCAGCTAGAGCGCTGAGATCCGCCAGTCTCCTCCTCCTGGATGTACCCAGAAACAGACTTAAATCCAGAGGCAATCGAGCCTTTAGTGTAGCTGCCCCTAACCTGTGGAACAACCTGCCAGTCCATATGAGAACGGCCCCAACTCTTTTTCTAACGTTTTAAATCTCTGTTAAAAACTTTTCTTTGGCATTTCCTTTGAGTTACGTCTGTTATTATTCCTGGTGATTTTAATATCACAATTGCTGTAGTTGTACTGTGTAAATATTATCTTATTGTTGCATTTTAACCTGTGAACCACCTTGGTCAACCTTGGTTGTTTTAAGTGTGCTACATAAATAAAACAGATATTGATATTTCTTCTTTGGTTCAGAAATTAGAGCTGAGACTACGCAGTTCATGTACTTCATTCCTGTTGTGAACTTCTACAGCCTGACCATGAGCCAGTCAGTGACGCATTCACCTGCTTGGGTTAATTACCCATGACACATTGCATGTCAGTGCGTCCATATGTCCGCGGAGTTCAGAAAAAGAAAAACATCCTTCCCTCCACTTCTCTCTCTCTCTATAAACTTTCTCGCTCCCTTGCTCTGTGAAGAATGACTGGCCTTTGAAGACAAAACTAACACAAGAACATACAGAGAAACTAACACAACACGCAAGGGGAAAAAAGGACACTCCCTGCCAACCACCGCTGCCGCCCCTCCTCCCTTTTGCCCGCTCTTCTTCTGGTTGACCCTTGACCTTATCTGTGGAGAGGAAGAGACAAGTGGAAGGAATGGAATGCTCAGTGGCCGTTCGACATAAGATCAGTATGCGGAGAGAGAGACCAGGCGAATAAATGTACAACTACGGCTCTGTGGCTGCACATTAACCCGCTCCATCAAAGGGTTTTCACATTTCATACCCGTCTTAAAACAATAGTCAGTTATTCTCTAAAACAATAGTCAATCATTCTGGCCATTAAGAGATGCTAAGTGTCCATGTCCCATATCCATAAATTCATCATAGTATACTGTTTGAGCAGTTAGTATAAATATCAACATACATTACCATTTTATACTAACAGGAAATGATACAACATCCACAATTGATTTTTTTTTTCAGCTAGGAGATATTCCTCCGTTTCGTTTGTGCATTGGACTCTAGGAGAATAGTGTCCATCAACAGCACTACATCTACCGTATTTAGTATGCAGTCGTACGCCGTATTTAGTCTGGCATAGTATACTTAATTTCACATAACTAAAAACCAGCTTAGACTCAGTATGGATTTGGGACACAGTGAGTATTTCCTTGCTGAAAACAATTGGAGGGAAATGTGTACTAACAAAAGCGTATATTTGTGAGATAACCCACCTCATTTGATGAACTTGGGCTGCTGAAGCGCTATCAAAACTTGAATTGTATTTAGAAGTTGACTCCCATTCCTTACATTGAAAGCACATTAGGATCCTTTAATCGTCAATATGTAGAAGGGGAATATTCACAGCTAGCAAAACCTTGTTCAGTGCTCAAATGTACACCTGACTGTTGTTTAAAGACACAATACAGGATTCCATTCTTTAAATTCAGGATTAACACAGAAAAACAAGGGGGGGCACTAACTTTACTGTGTGTGTGTGTGTGTTTGAACAACCAATGTCCTGTGACATGACGTCTTACATTCTTTCTTGCCTTCTTATTGGTTTTCCTGAGGGTAAAAAGCGACTCTTTCAGCTGATCATTAACTTTCCGAGGCCACCTACACGGCATCCTCTCTCCTTTAATCTCCTAACTGACCAATAGATGTTAGACTGCATAAACGTTTCCCTTTATACTCAATACCAAACAGGACTGTTTAAGCTTTGGAGTTGTTGAAGTTGAACAAATGAACAGTGCAAACTCTACCTTCAGCATGGAAACTAAGAGGCTAAATCAAGGGAGAATGTCTAAACCAAAAGCAATGATTAAGAAGAGGAAGCAGGAATGTTCGTCGATGGTTGTAGTGAGTGTTGAGGCGTAAGCAATGACCTAATGGTGTGAGAGAGTGTCATGGGAAAGTCTGTTAAGGAGAAGGAAGGCAGAGCATTGGTTTAATTTGGTCGTAAACAGGGACTGAGTTATGGGGAAGAGGCCCAGGCCCCATTTAGCTTTCTTTTTGTGTTCTTTCGGTAGACAAAAGTGTTGAAAGAACGAGGAGTTTTAAAACAGCATCATAGTTTTGCGATGTTTTGCTTTTTAACTTTCCCTGCCTCCGCTTTCCCAAACTCTTTCTCTCTGACTTTCTCTTTCCGTCTAACCTCTGTTTTGCTCAGTCCACCTCATAGGTGTCCGGTTTTTAGACGCCATTAGTCAAGCATACCCTGAGACGGATGGACGCTAAAGCCTGTGTCTTGTAATTGGACAAGTTAAAAGACCAGTAGGTATTTTGCATGAAGCAAAGCAGCTGCGTTTTCATTGGAGTCATGATTCCTTAAATCATTTCCAAAGACTCATTATTGTCATCTTGAACTGATGTTCTAGACCTTGAGCTAAAGGTCGGCTCATTTCTAAAACTTGGAAGAGAGGTCAGAGATCCTACAGGTGTTTGGCTTAAATAGTCCCTCTAAGCAGCAACATGTATTGGCCTCACTTTTACCTCTCTATCTTGCTTTAATTTCACTAATATATCTATTTTTGCTTTGCCCTTTCTTAGCCCACAGCTGGAAATCAAGTTTGGACAGGAACTCCTCCTCTCAAACAGTTTAAGCTCAACTAAAGTGAACCTAACTCGTACAAAAATACACTGACAGCAACAAATCACAGTTCTAAAACAAAGGATGGTGTTTTTGAAAGAATGATGGGTAAGGAATATTGAATTTATTGAAATATTGATTGGTAATTTAAGCCATTTGTTCAAAACACAATAGTCCCTTGAACTGTCACTTTCAACAGTTGCCTGAGCGTAGGTCATTTTTTTAAACGCTGGATATCACATCTTGGGATTTACCTCAAAGGAAATTGCAGAAAATCTATATATTTTTGATCCAACAACGGCAAGATTTACTGCCCTTTTATCTTATCTGTCCAGTCAACAGGTCACTTCCTATTGCTCTCTAATAAACCCAGAGGTAACGCCAAGCGACTGCATGTCCATCAGTCATCTCTCCACTTACTGGCTACAACCCAAAGACAACACACGTCCAACTCACTAAACAGATAAACCTTGACCTTATGGTTGAAGTTCAGCAAAGGTCATACCAGGTGTTTACCTTTATGGCATGCTGTTTGTACAATGCAAATCCTAACATGCATGCGTGCTCTTGTCTCTTATCCCGCTACCCACAAATTCCTGAAGGTACTGCGTAACGTTAAGTAACTGAAGCGCTGCTTATTAAGAATGACCCTTGTGCGCCGTTAGTTACAAACCACGCAGCCCTCTGCGTGCCCTCTGGCGCTCGGCCACCTCTGACCTCCAGCTCCCGCCCTGATCCCTCGCACCTTTTCTCCGTGATCTAGGAATTAAGTTCCCACACAGATAGATTTATGGCTATTGTAGTCATTTAAAAAATATTTCAAGCTGCAGGGGAGAATTCACCGGTGAGACATACAAACCATCTGCTCAAGGGTACGGATGTAGACGCAAAAATGTAGGGGAAAGGAAAGAAAAGCCGAGTGAAAGGGACACTGCTGAATGTCTGTGAGGGGTCTCAGTTTACAGGTTATTGGATATCAAGTCTAAAACAGCATGTAGTTTCACAGATGTTTGTTTCAGTTGAGTCTTTTTAAGAGGAGAAAAAACATCTTCAAGACTAAACACCAAGTCAAGTGGCCTCTGACTCACTACAAGACCACCACTACTTAAATCACCAATAGGACCTTTAAGCGACAAAGTATGTTTGCTGTATTTTCCTAAATCAGATTCTACCGTGTGATTCAGTGCGGCGTCAGCAAGCAAGCCCTCCATGCATCTTCTGTTCCTTTGGTAACATTTGACAGGTTTTACATATCTAACATTACACATGAAGATATCTACAGTAGATATCAGCCTCCTTCAGGTTTCTTCTGCTGGAGTAGATTGTGAAAGACTTATATGTATATCAATGAAGTGAAAAACAGAAACATCTCTCTGTATAATGCAACACAGTTCAACAGCACCACAAAGTGCCTCTGTCAAAATGATCGTACAATTGAATCAACACCTCTTTAAAACAGTTTCATATTATTATTGTAACCTTCATGCAGGACCGTTGTTTTAGACTGCATTGGGTTTAACCACTGAGTGTAAATGTATGTTGTGGCTACAACTAATGATAATTTTCATTACCAACTGATCCAATCAAGCGCTTACTTTGTCCGACCCATAATTATTAACTTTACTGCCATACAAAAGACTGTAAACCAGAAATTGAGAAGCTAGACCCGATAAATGATTATTTTTTGATGACTTTGTCAGCGTTTCTCCCCACCGGTGGAACCACACGATTGGCTGATATATATTTCCCGCCTCGGCTGTTAAAAAGCAGATGATTGGCTTTCTGGCATTCTTCTGTAGAGGTGTATCGAGGAGTGACGTGTCTCCTCTACTAAATGTCTCTGGATTTATACATAAAGATCTTCTGAACATCAAACCATGGAGCTTGTTCCATGTTTTATAAGTTTGTATTGCACCTTGTTGGTGTTTAAATGTACAGACTGTTCATTCAACACTTCAAGACAAAAAAAAAAATCTATTAGGTCATCGAGTTCAAATTAGAATAAGAGACGGGTATGAGGGGAGGTGAAAAGGAAAAGGCTGAAAGAGAGGGGGAGGAGAGATGAGGGGGAAGGTAAAGGCGAGGAAAGGAAAGAAGAGGTGCAGACAGGTGTGTGACCTCTTCAAGGAGCTGGAGGGCAGTGGGGGGAGGAGGCGATAGTCTATTAGGGGGTAAGGGGGGAGAGTGGGAGCAGGGGGAAGGGGCGCTGGTAGCTATGGTGATGACATGAAATGTTCATGTCGCCCCTGGCAACGGTTCATTAGCTATTAGCCCTCGCAGTCCTAAGCCCAGACCTGTCCCCCCATCTGTCTGTCACAGACTCCAAGATTCCTAAATTGTCATCTGGAACGCCGCTGGGGTCGGAATGAACATTCCTGCAGGAAAAGGCGCGACGCTCAACCCGCAAGTCGCTCTAAACAAACCGGCGGTTAAAAGAAACCCGAGGAACTGAAATGTCAAGCCTCATGAGAACAGCTTCCTGGTTCCTTTTCAATAAAACCCGCTTCTGTTCAATTTGACCTGCGCTCCTGGAGGAAGCAAAACAGAACAAGTTTAATTGTGATTATTCTCTAAATAACCAAAATAATAGAAGACGTCATCAAATGTCTTGTTTTGTCCCAACAGCCCAAAATATTCAATTCACTATCATGTAAAATGAAAAAGAGCAAATTCTCCCATTTAGGAAGCTGGAACTGTGAAACACTTGGCATTTTCAGTAAAAAATCAATGCTTAATCGATTACCAAAATAGTTAATTGTCTGTCACTCAACTAACTGATTAATCGTTGCAGCCTTTTCATATGAGGCGGACCTCACTTCTATTTTAATTAAGATGAAGAAAGTTTTGAGGCATGGTTGGAAGGTCAGCGAGGCCGTGAAGAGATTCTCTTCTTACGATGTAGTGGATTGTTTTGAAAAACGCACGTAATAAGCTTACACTGTGTACAAAATAATACCTGCTCATTCCATTACACCGGCAGAACGTACTGTTTGAAGAAGTTATCGCTCCTTACTGACGTCACTGTTGAAAGACCTTCAGGCATTAAAGCACTCAAGTTTACAAAAGGAGGGAAAGCTCCAATAAGTAAGGTGCGTTTCTAAAATTTTTAAATCTCAGCTGGCAGGAAAATATTTATTTTGCATCCACTGTTTTCTGTACAAACCTTTTATGTCATGCTCGCTCTGCTACGCTGCCAGTCAAAAGCTTTGTATCAGCTTATCTTCCACCCTGCTGTAAAAACGAACGATAGCGTCTCCTTCAATGTGTTTGGGCCTGTGGGTTTCAATTTGGCTATGGCTCAGGGTTATCAAGCATGTGTGTGTGTGTGTGTGTGTGTGTGTGTGTGTGTACCTCACTGTCATTCAGTGTTTAAGAGCATTGAAGACCTTTGTTCAAGCTTCGCACCCCCAAGCAACGAATCTTTAAGCGATGTGAAACAGCTTATAATGTTTTGCAACAGTGAAGCGCTGTAACATCACATTATACTTTAAGTCAAGTATTTCGTATGTTTTCTTGCACAGAGTCACTTTGTACATTTTGTAAAGTGGCCGTCATGGTTTACGCCAATGGTGAAAGAAAGCAAATAAGAGTCATTTAAGGGCAACATGCTAAAGCAAAGTATTACAACATGTCATTGCTCAGAGCGCACGTGTCCGTGGGGCTGCTGTAAGGGCTCGCCAACCGCAACAAGCTAACAAGATTTACATTGTTTAAAGGGGAAATAAATGTCTTTTCTGTTGCCTAATTGATCCTATGCGCTCTCTTCAACTGCGGCGTCCTCCTACTGATTGAGTTCATAGTCCCGCTCTAATTTACCCTCGCACACAGAATTAAAGGTGAAAATCACAAATTAAATTTTGTGACGGCACTTTTTTTCAGCAGTGCTTACGTTTGGGACAGTTTGCTGAAAGCAGTGTTGTAGCTTTGTGAAAAGTAACTGAATAAGAGCTGAAGCAATTACTCAAAGATTAATTAGTATAAAAACTATATTTTTTGATTTATTCATCGCTTGTTTCATGTAAAAGTGCCAGTAATTTGCTGGAATCAGCCTCTTTAAATGTAAGTAGGTTCTGCTTTTCTCTGTTTTCTGTTGAATAACAGGTGGTTTTGGACTGTTTGTTGGACAAAACAATAATTTTCTGACATTTTACAGACAGCATCCACAGAAATCCATGAAACATCGCTTTCCACTTGGCCCAAACACACAACACACACACACACACTGCTCTCTGGCCAGCTAGTGAGTGAGCGACTGAGCTATTTTAGGAACAAGAGGAGCCAGCTAAATAAATTTGAGGGGCAACTGCACTCTGTTGACAAACACACTGACCCCATTTTCAGGACGCTGTCAGCTCACAATGCAAGACGATACCAACGCACAGCACAGAGTCTTGGCTCCTAAATGATATGAGATATCTGAAATAATGCAAATCAAGATGGTAAAAGCCAGTGCGAGGTTAAAATTGCCCCCGTGTTTTGCAGCGTAGGTTGACACAATGATCTTCTGTCCCCCCTCATTAGTGGCCAGTTGGGGCCACGGTGGGCAGCAGGGAACAGAGCCAGTGAGCTAGCTGAGGCCCTTCACTCTGTAATGAATGGAGTTAATGCTAAGAGCACGAGGCTCAGGGTGAAGCTGAAAGGGAACGGTGCCAGGTAGTGCTAAGCTGCAAGGCACTTCAGTCAGGGCGCTACAATGAACACTACGCTGGTCAGCCTTTATCCAATGGCTTAATAGATGTTTTTGAGGCTGCAAACTACATTGTGTGAGTGAATGCAGCTCTGAATAGTACATACATGAACAAATATATCAGTTTTCAAAATTAAAGTTAGCTTGGCAATCTTTATAACTGAAGTAAAACTGTATTTAGTATGTTTCTCTTTTTTGTCCTTTTCCCTCTACACTGTTGAAATTTGTCTATTCTATGTCATTTTATTCTGTGCTATTTTGATTATAATAGCGTGAAAGACAAATGCAAAACTTTCCGATTTCACATGTTAGATTTTTCCACACGTGAAATAATTCACATTCAAATATCTTTCACATATAAAAACATGAACTTTACATGTTTGTTTTATTGGTTATTCTCTGATGCACTAAGTTGCCTAATCATTTTCATGTAATTAAAAATGCTGATGTTGGATGTGGACATGGGGTATTTGTCAAGTTGAATTTCTTTAGAAAGCTCTTTGTACAGTTTGATCTGACAGTGATTTAAGGGGGGCACAGAAATCTGATAACAAGAGCTCTTTGTTGCGTGTGACGTTAGCGTTACACCTGCCAAAAGTTGTCTTACACTTGCCCACACAGGCAGGTATGAGGCCTGAGTTAGTGCAGGAGAAACTGGGCCAGGGGTTTGCGTGTGAGGAGGGGAGTCCTGCCAGCAGCGGGTCAAGGCAGTGAGCTAAGGCTGTTTTATGGGCGGGTGCCAGGGGACGGAGTGACCCAGTCCCTGAAAATATCCTCTCCAATGCCTTTAAGAGCAGCCATTACTCCCTCGTAAACAAGATTCTGTATCGCTCCAGGAGTTCCTCTCATGAAGCCTGTTTGAAATACCCGAACAGTCTTGGGAAGGATGCGAATGCTGCCAGACGGATTCGGTAAAATGCCAACCGGTCAGGACTTAGCTGGTGCTTTGTAGACAGAATCAATTAATCACAGTATTACATAATGTTATAATTTAAGACTGACTGCAGCTCATCAGTCACGTCACAGATGATGAATAGTGCTGGTGAGGGTTCAACTGCAGGGCGTGGACGATAGCTTCACACCCCGCTACAAAGCACCGTAAATTACAGCTGACTGATTTGGTATTTTCCCCTCTGGATAAGCCTAGACAACGAATTGGGAAGCCCGTCTGATTTATGATTGTCCGTAAGATGACGCTGATTGACAAACTCGATGGGTATGAGCAAAAAAAAAAAACAGATGTCTTTAGCTTGACCACCCAGCAAGGCCCTTAAACCCACAGAGAAGAGTCGTTTATGGATCATTTGACTTTTGAAATTGCAAAAACCACAGTCAAAGAGTTTCCACAGAACCTCAAACTACAGTTTGCATGGGTAATTGTTTTATATATGTTGGCTAAAGTGACTCTAAATTTACTTTTTTATTCAGTATTATCAGTAACTGTATGCATGGCAATAACCAATAATGGCTTTGATGCATATCCTCTATTTTATTGTATCCAACTCTATTATCTTCCTTAACCCAGTATGATAATAATCTTCTTTAAATCACAGTTTTTAAGTAAGGAGCGCAAATTGAAATCCAGTGGAGGTTAAACATAATGTACAGTAGGTGTAAAAATAATCATAGGAAGGAAAAAAAACATTAAAAAGTAGTATTTTGAAAGCAACTTCAGATCTGTTGGTCGACAAGAAGTCAGCTCTATAAAAAGACAATAAATCTACAAGTTATTGCCTTCATAGATGTGTCTGCTCATACAGCAATAAGCTGTGGCACTTCCAAAGCCAGAGGCTGTCTGTGTTTCCTTCATCTTTATGTTGGTAGCCACTTCAGTGAAGTTATGACAAAAGGAAAGCGAGACAAACACAGAACAGCTGGAGGTGACCAAAGTTAAGTCATTTATAAAGAAGCTCAGAGAGGAAGTGGAGGGGAGGGAACTTTGGATGAGGTAGTTACCTGGCTGCCTGGATTACCTGGCTGGCACAGAGGACGGAGCGAAGGATGAGTGTGAGACAAAGAGGTGGAAAAACAGAGTGGAGGTTCCCGTAATTACAGGGACAGGCAGAGACACAGTGAGGCGGTAATAACTGACACATCTAAGGTGCCAATGATAGTGTTCCTATCACAGGGACATAAGTGGGGCCGTGGCCGGGGTTTACCTCACCACAGATACCACGGACGCACAGACTGGGCCGCAGGGGGAACTGATGCCATGAAAAATCAGGGGGGAAAGAAATGTCTCAATTTAAAAAGTAAAAAGAAATGTGATAAGAAAATACATTTTTTAAAGATAATTTTTAATAAAAACTCTGTAGCCCGCTGCTCTGATTATGGCTAGCAGCTCAAGAATACATTAGCCACTACTAGCATAACACACCTGAGTCGCAGCTCCAACTGTTGCCGGTTGAGAACGTAATGTAGCACCAGGTTTTCAAAAGGCTCTGCGACATCGATCATGATCCTTTTTTTACTGTTCATTGTGAGTCTGACAATGTTATAGAAGAGCCATGGTAAATCTGTGGAAAACTCTTTGAATGGTTGGAAAAAATAATCGTAGTTCATCTTTCAATCTTGTCATATTTTTAGTACGTTTTTGGGCTCCTATTTTTTAAGTTAAATAAACCACTTAAATCTCATTAGATTCCTCCTGAGGTATTAAAATATGAAGCTAACTTATTCTTGTGTCAAACTTATTTTGTGTCCATGTCTGTGTCATAGGTGTTATCACTGACACGTGACTGATGTTTCAACGGCAAAACCACAAATAACTGATTTGACTGCACGCCTCAAAATGTTAACTATAGCTAACTAACAATGGCACAGGTAAATCACCTTTTTTTAAGCCTTAAGAATTTAACTGATAGTAAAGAAAGACAGAACAAGACGTCAGTGTCTCTGCAGGATTAGAGAAAGAGAGCTTCAGCCCAGCTTTAGAGTTAAAGCTAACGCTGCCATGCTAAAGGCCAAGTTAAACAGGAAATTAGAGCTGTGCACACATTTGTTTTGGTTTGGTTTACATTAGCTGCCGGCAACAAAATGACTAAATATCTGCACCTGCATCGTTACTACCCACAACAATGCCATTATTGTGGACTCCAGTATGTGATTAACATCTCTATTAAAGAACATTAATGGTAATTAGAAAGCTGCTCTGTCACATACACACACCTTGTCCTACAGGGGCGGTTGTTCAGACCACCACCACAGTAAACTGACAAACAAAAGAAGTTGTGTTCCCTCTGCACAGGCATGCATATAATAATTGCACTAAAAAGGAAAAATGTTTGGCTTAAAGGGATGAAGAAGTTGGTGTCTAATGCCAAAGTAGCAGGGGGAAAGCCAGAGCATCAAAGTGAAGCACGAATTGAACCTGTCAGGCTTCCTGACTTCAAAACAAACTCAAAGTCCTCGAGGGGGGTTAAGTTTCCATGGCTTCTCTTTTAAAATCAACATCAGTAATGAAAGATTTCTGTGGAAATTCGGATCAAGGAAAAAACTTTAGAGCAGTACTAATAGATTTTTAATCACCGTTAATGTTTGTTATGCCTAACACCGGGCAAAATGTTGCTTATTAACACATCCAGTAGGCAAGGAGCAACATCATTATTCATTTGGAGTTGTATTTCTGCCCAACTGACAGAATTAAGCCAAATTTTCACTTGGCTTTTTGCTCTGCCGAAAAAAAATATCTGTATCTTTAGCTGCTAAATGCTCCACAATGTTCAGCAAAACAAGAGAAATGGGATTAATGGGGACGAAAATGAGCTGAAAGACGCTAAAAGGCCTTGTAGAGCTGAGGGATATTGCAGAATCTAACACAGAGATGAGGCACTTTTATTGGTAGACACTGCTTTGTTGCTTGAAAAGTAAAGAAAGGAGCAGAGAGCGGGGAGTTTGAAAGGAACAAGATCAACAAAATGAAGCAAGAAAAGGAAGACTGAAAGACAACGAGACAGAGAAATGGGGAGTAGTAGATTGAAAGTCTAATCCTTCTGAAGTGCAAACAGCCCAGAAAGGGCGATGGCATTGACGAGAATGGACCGGGCACGTCGAACAAGCTAAGACAGCACTCCAGCCGAGCATCCAGGCAGCCAAACACTGCCCCACCTCAGTTCCTCTCTGACAAGCCTTCACAAACACGGATCCAGGGCTTGCAAATACAATAACCCCCTCCTTGTACTGACTTCCCCCTGCTCCCTCTCTATCTGTGGTGTTTTTGCTCGTCTTTCTTTCAAAAGAGGCTGAAAAGCAAAAGACAAAGTGTGATAAATTAAACTGAAGAGAGGGCGATGGAATGTTAAGCCGCCGCCGCGGCCGAGAGCCCCCGCTGCCTCTGTGCTCGGACGACCTCTGACCTCCAGAGCTCACCGCGACCAATCGGGGGACAAACTGACAGCGTGTGCTTCGTCAAAAGAGAAAGAGGGGGTCCGATATGTGAAAGTGGCGGTGCCGAGACTCCGGCAGGGGGATGATGCGGCGACTGTAACTGTTTCCTTGCCCCATCCTGCCATTTGTTGCCCCAACCTCTAAGCTGGCTCTTCAATCGCAACACAATCCAATACCTGTCAAAGACTCACACAAATCCCAATCCCAAAGATCTTCAATGTCATATTAGCTGCTAAAACACAAAATTAATGTTGGAATGCAACACAGATAGAGAAGAAAAGCAGATGATCAATCAGTCATTTTTAGGAACTACTGAAAAGCAACGACAGCCAAGTCACAAATTAGACCGCTTACAGGGAGAGAATTCACATCATCCTTATCAATCGTTCCAAACAAGCTGTTGCCCATCCTCAACAAAGATAACAGACCTTTCATGCCTCTCGAAACCACAGCGTTTGAAGGGATACAGTGAACGATAGATGGATGCAAAAGCATGACATGGAATGCTTTTCAGGAGGATTGTCCAACAAGAACACTGTCACCAAGTCAAACAGCAACACAGGCAAAGACAGAGAGAGAAACTGAACGCAGAAGGCAGCGTCTGTCAACAGTTACATCAACACACCTCTCATTCTGTTGTTTTTGGATGTTTTAACAAATCATTTTTTGACTTGATCACAACAGAGATTGTGAAACATTAGTTGGAATTATAGACCTGGCACACGCACGGCTCTGTATCTCCTAAACCAATATCACAAAGGTCCCTATCATTCAGGGTTTTAATTTATAGGTTGCTTTTAGGGCGGAAAGCTAATAATGCTAGACAAACATTTATACATGCAAAACTTAAGTACATGACTTAGTTTTCTTTACCTGACAAGAGAGTAAAGAAAAACACTCCTTTTCATCTTCAGTGTAGAGCTTCAGACATGGTGTGAGTAAATTAACTGCAATTTATATTGACAAAGAACTATATATTGTATTGCTGAAATAAAATTCAAATAAAAATAACATAACTGATTAGTCAATTAATATAAAATTTGTATCTTCAATTAATCATTTAGGTCACTCATAAAGCAACAAATGTCAAACAAACAAAACAAATTGTTTCAAGCTTCTAAAATGTGACAATTTGCTGCTTTCCTATGTTTAATATCACTGTAAAGCAATATGTTTTAGTTTTTGACTGTTGGTCGGACAAAAAAAAACATTTGACGACTTCACTTTTGCCTGATGACGGACATCTTTTCATTGTCTCATTATTAGATTTCATGACAAAACTGACAACAATTCTACTAATATATCATATATTCTACAAAACCTTTCAGACAACATACAAAATAACGTGTGTACTGCGTTCAGCCACTCTCTGGCCTTCCTGCCGTATTGAACCGCAGTGACATTTTAGCCCGAGCATCTCTTTCTGCATTCTTGACATTTGGTTTCACACGATGGTCTCCACTGACTCCAGATTAGCTTTGTTTGTGTACACTGTGGTGACATTAAATAGCCGAAAAAATCCTCTTTCCTCTTAAAAATTTATGCCAAGGGTATTTCCCAGTGGCCTTCATCCCACCTGCACTAGCAAAATAAGCAAACACAGAGACATACGATTTTATGGGGATGGGGAACAGGTAGCAGAGTCTTAACTGTGGGCGTGTGAGGGGAAACCTGGCATGGTATGTGGTTTATAGGTTCCCTAATGTACTTAACGACAAAGTATTTTAGCCTCTGAGGAAACTACAGGGAGAGAAAAGTGACACTAGAAGGGAGGGCGGTTATTCCAGCTTTGAAATGAGGTAGATGGCAAGAGACTGAGCGGGAAAGAGCCGCTGAGAGCACAGAGTGGCAACAAAGGTGAATGACAGGTGATGAAAAAGACACAGACGAAGAAAAGTCCTCCAGACCCACGACGTGGACCACAAACTGAGACAGAGCGGCATGACCCGGTCACATCAGACGACACACACTCTCTCTCTGCAGGTTTACCGGTCGGCTCTTCACCTATCACATTTCAAAACAACGTCAGAACTTTTTTCACAAGCACGGCTAATCTCATCCTGACCCAAATCATCAGCGTGCGTCCTTGTTTTCAGGCAAATACCTTTTGGGAATGTAAAGCACAGCGCAGTCACATCCACTTCTAAACATCTAAACAGGAATATAAAGATATTTAAAAGAACACACACATAAACCCTGAAATATTTTAAACCCGAGAGTAAAGTCATAAATCTTGTTTACTAAGTTTTGATATCTGCACTACAGAAAAACCCACAAAACCTTTACCAGCTTGCCTAGATACTTTAGTAAATGTAGATTGTTTTTCTAAGCATGAAAAGACTTAGACCCTTCAAAATATTTGATTTGTCTTGTGTGTATGTTTTATTTTTTGCCTTTTGCACTGGGCTCAACAATCATGTTAGCACAAGTCAGCTAACAGGTGCCTTGCAAACCTCTATGAGGTCTGACAGTTAGTTTAGTATTCCTGCAACTGACCATTATTTAATTAAAACATTTACAGTTGGAGGAACTTTGGAGATGGAAATAAAGATTTGGGCTGTGATAACACAGGAAGGGTGACAAGATTTGGAGGGGGGTCACCACCACTCACAAATCAAACCACAAATCAACTGGTAAAGGATCGCCTGAGTTGTGGAAGCATTGAGGGCAAAAAGTGATAGGAAAGGGGGGCGTGAGGGGGTTATCATTGGGCGGGGATGGGAGGAGGGGGACAGAAGGGAAAGGAAGGAGGAGGCGGGGGACTCAGTTGAGTTAGGGAGGTCTAGAAACCACAAATCAAGCAGTGATCAGTCGCCTCACTTAGCGTTTCTGGAATGTTCAAGCCTATAGCACCTGCAGGGAGCAGCAGACAGCCCGACAAGTCCTGCCAAGCTCTGGAGGAATTCAAAAGAGGAGGGGGGCAGGCAGGGAGGGGGGGAGTAAATGGTGGTCTCAGCACTGTGGTACCATGAAGGTCTTCAAGTTTTCAGCATCTTTTTAGCAGTACAAAACAAAAATCTAGTCAGCAATCCATATCAGCAATGTTGAAGATATGCAGATCAGCTAAGAAGGACTGTCTTTAATTTGTCTGTCTTCAAATTCCACATTTTCACTAACACTATCAATTTATCTCCAAGAACTACAGACTGTGCAACAAGGTGACCACATTAGGAAACCAAATATTCAAACTACAAGTATCTAGCTATGCTCAGAAGTCTCTCCCACACGTGTGTTTACACTTATGTTATTCCACAAAAGCACTGGTTGCTTTAAACACCACACTAGTTGCATGTTTTAACCCATATACAACAATTACTTTAACTGGGAAAAAGTGTCACACATTTCAAGCTTGTCAGATGTGGGGATTTTATGCTTTTTTGCTAAACATGTTAATAAACTCATCATCTTTAGTTTTGTTGGACAATTTGTTGGATAAAACACATTCAACATTTCAACCTGGGCTCTGGGAAGTTATAACCATATTCAGTAGTTGCTGCACTACTACAAATCATGTACACTTTACGTCGCATCTAGCCAGTTTGCAAACCATGTATGTACTTGTTTCCATGGCACCTATTGGTTTCTATTCAGTTCCAATCTTCATTCATCTAATGTAATAAACTTATCGAGTAAGCCCAAACATAACATGTACATGATTTGTTTTAAAGAGATGCAACTACAAACTGGTATGATCATTTAAAGCCTAAAATGGTGATGTCAATCCTTAATGTACAAAACTATCCATTTCTGCCATGATCTAAGCAAACACAACATATCCAAGAGTGAGAAACGTATTCTTAAAACCATCATTTGTCACCAGAGAATAAACAATACAAGTGTGTACAAGCCCCTCCTCCCCATCTCACATGCCAACTGAGTCAAAACAATTGTAAAGAGCACCTTTCTGGAGGATTTCCTAACTGTCCAGGTAACGAATCACTCGCTCCAACCCTTGACTGCCTCCTCTCCTTCCCGTCATGCCTCCTCCCCTCTCCTCACCATTCCTCCTCACCCGTGTGTGATGTTTTCCCTGTGCCAACAGCTGCCCTAACAGGCACTTTAGAGCAGCTCTTGAAGATTATCTCTCTCTCTCTCTCTCTCTCTCTATGTTCACTGAAACATAATTTACAGTCCAGTTGAGTGGGGAATCAGGTAATGTTAAAATAATCCATAAATATAACAACCAGGCTCAAAAAAGTGAGCAACCAAAAGGAATTGTTGTTGTTGTAAGTTTTGGTTTGATTACTAACGACAAAAATAAAGCTAAGTAGTCTAAAATAAGCACATTTCTAAATTTACAGTAGGTTAACATAGCTAAATACATTTTTCTGCATTTAGCTCTTACCTCCTGGCAGCATTGCAGCTTGTAGCTTGAGATGAGTCCGTTCAGTCTGCCTGAAGCATCTGTCATTATAACTTATAACTATAACTAGTTAGCAAACTCGCAAGCTAGCTAGCTAAACAATGCCAACAAGCTACTCCTAGCTGCTACCAAAGTTAGCTTCTTCTAGACATGAAAGTAGATGGTTAACAAATACTGTGGTTTGCTAGCTACCAAGCTAAATACAAAATTCAACAGTTTTGGTCCAAAACAGCAAAGTTGCAACAACCACATTTTAAATTTAGAGGAACAAGAGCTAAGGTCCAAATAAATGGCTGCCAGACTGCTTTACATCAACTGAAATACCTTTTAAAAAATAGTGGATTTATTTTAGGGCTAGGCAATAGAAATAATGAACACACTTAATGTTTCTATTACGATATTTATTTTGAAGGAAAAGGGACTGACTTACTTAATTTTACTGATGCATATTTGTTGAAAAAGGATTTTATGATTATTGTTTTGAATGTTCGACCTCAGATTTGTTAAGTGATCCTCTGTTTGGCATCAAGTGTGTCATGTTGAGACCATAGAAAAAAAATTAAAACCCTCTGTTATCTTCAAATTCTAGTCAGGAGCAAAAATCAGCCATTAAACGTGAAATAAATGATCATTTGACATTTATTGTGATAATTATCGATATCTAATGGTATGAAATGTTTTATAGTGATTTTTGGCATATTGCCCAGCCCTGGTTTATTTTTATGCATAGAGGTAAGCTGCCAAAAGCTAGTGCTGTTTTTCTGTATTGTAACACTAATGTTTGTAAACCTCTGGACCAAATTTCTTGTAAAACGAGAGCCAGTATGAACTGTAAGATAACAAAATAAACAAACAAACAAACTATCCCAATTTACACTTTCACCAAATTCAAGACCATTCATTATTTCAGTATAATGTGGTCTGGCTGTCTTAAACACTTGTCATATTATTCATAAAGACATTTATAAGCACATATCAAGATATATGACGCTTCTGTTTAAATCATTCAATGAATGCTGGTGTTTTTTGCAGAGAAAGAGAGAGTAATAAACTAATATTTTTATGTCTGTATATTACAAATTCATCTTAACCCAACATTATCTTATGCTCACTACAATGCGATCTTGCAAGCTAGAGTATTTCCACTGAGAGATAAACAAGTATGTGTGTATTTAGTCTTATCTGATGACACTGATAGCACTTGATAAAGACCTTTCCTTTGATATCAGTAGCACAGAAAGGCAGCGAACTTGACATTTAGATTCAGGGCTGGAACCACTGCCGCACCACAGCGATACCCACCCAAAGACACGGATACCAATGACAGCCTAGACCACCCAATAAACTCACCCCCCCACACACACACGTATCCATCCACTCAGTCACCCGCACACACATACAATACAAAACAACAGGGAAGTGGGAGGTGGGTGGAGAAGTCAATTCAAAGTCAATGCAGCTCCATCAGCTATTGAGACACAGGAAGCTTTTTGTTGCATAATGTTCCCCGTCAGCATCTCTGTCACAGCCGACGACAACCTTACTATCCTGTCACTCAGCTGGTACAGCAAGGCACTAAATCTTGATTTATACTCCTGCGTAGGGTCTACGTGCGTAGCTATGCCGTAGGCTACACACATAGCCATGCATTTATACTTGTGCGTCAGTGTCTCCGTCATTCTGCAATTACACCCCCCAAACGCTAGTTGGTGGTAGCGCTACAGCGTCCACTGTTTTGATAGAGAGAGAGATAGAGAGTGGCGGGGCAAGCCGGTGTGCGTTTACCTGAGGTGTAGGCCTCTTGTGTGTCTGAGTGTGGGAAGAAGAGAATTCCGAGGAATGCACGAAGCATATTTAAAGTTTATAATAGTAATGTTCTTGGTAATTAAAAATCAGCCCTTGTGTAACCTTTTCAAATGTGATTAACCGAATGGATCACATTCTGATAGCGAAACAAGTCATTTTGCTCGGGTTGTGATGGTCAATATATTGATCCAAGTTACTTCAAACCACGGGGAACTTCCGGTCGGCTCAGAGGCATAGCGAGGCTATCCAGCCAACCAATCACAGTTCTTACGGTCCGCGTCGATTCAACGTGCAGTTGGTCTCATCTCGGACTTCACCGAATTTGTACCCGGTCTTGTCTCTGTGTCAGACACTGAGGACTTTTGATTTTATTTCAAGACCAGTCAAGACCATAATTTTGGGAATATCAATAAATTGCTTTTGCATTGTCTGATTTATTTGTTAACATCTTAACTTTGATTGGATGTAAAACTTATTGCTTCAAATGCAACCAATAACCCTAATTAAAAATGTGTTGTTGCCGTTAACGACTGTCAGCCTTCCCCATGATTGTATGCATGGAAAAGGAGTGTTGAGTAAGATGCTTCTGTTGATTTCATGTGGGTGTTTTAATGGGAGGGTGACTCTTTCAGATCAATTTGAGAAGTACCTGCGATCTCGTTCCACATTTTATTGTGTGTCATGTAATGTGGGAACCGGTCTTGGTCTTGACTTAGTCTCGCCGACCCATGCATTGGTCTTGACTTGGTTTCCACCCCTAAATTTCTTTGCTTGTCTCAGTCTTGATAGTCTCCGGTCTCGGTCTTGACTTGGTCTTGGTTTCGGAGGTCTTGACTACAACACAAGGTATCGATATTTTAATTTAAAAGAAAAACATGTGAATACTTCTTCCACCTCTGATTATACAACTCTATTGATAAAAGCATACATGATATGGTGTTTTGTCTTTACTGGGTGAACAACCCCCAGGGTTTTTTGGAGCCTTCTCAAAACCAGTTTCATAAAGGTTGCCAATCTTAAAGCCGTTTTGGAAGCTTTCACCCAACATCAGCTAAATGCTGTGCAAATATTTTGTAGATACAGCTCACATTTTCCATTCTCTGTTCTCTGAGAATCTGTTCTCAGCTCACATTTTCCATTCTCTGTTCATTTGATCTTCCCAAATGAACAAGAAAGAAACCATGTTGCCTCCCATCAGTTTGAATGACACCATCAAACAACGCAGCTACCCTTTCTTATTCTATTCCATGAGAGGTAATGAGCATAGTGCTGCACTGACCCTTCTCTTCACAACTTAGCCTAGCCAGTCTATTCCTCTATTGTACGATTAGTTAATGTTCTTCTCCACAGCGGCACTCACATATAGGGAGTCGTGAGTGTCTTGTGAAATCCACGTTTCTCCAATATGTCACGTTTGTCATATTGTCATGTTTCATGAGCTAAGAAAACATGATTTCAGCATTGTCACAATACATGTTTCAGACTGTCCAGTGTTTTTTTAATGGTGTGTTTATCCCAGGCAAGATCATTTTATCAACCCATGTAGTTGTAGACAGAAAGAGACGTGCTCTTATAGTATTTGTCAATAACTATAACTCAAAATGTCCTTGTGTCAGTTTAAACCACATTAAATTGTGACCTCAGTCATCCAGGTCATTGTTATCTCAGAAAGGTTAAAATCAAGGACAACTAGATTTGGTTAAAAATACCAGACCAGTTGCCCTTGATTTTAAACATCCTTAGATACATTTAATTTTGTTATAAACCACTTTCTAAATGTTTATATGGTGTTTATAAATGCTAAATAGGGAAGGTTAGAGTAAAGTCTTACCAATTTTGGAGATGGTGAGCATTGTTTGCATTGGAAAGTGACATTTTGGCTTGAGAGTTCTGATGTTAAAAAAAATAAAAATTGAGGGGGGAAAACTCCACAAAGTGTGATAGAAAGCATAATAATAATGCAATAAGTGCATATATTGACATTGGCATTTCAAGTAATAGTTTAGAGTTCAGAGCCATTTAAAAATACTCTATGCATTCAAAACTAATATAAACTAATGTACAATTAAACTGTTTAAAGCTTGCAATTTGTGATTCTGAGTGGTGTAAAGAAAGAAGACAATCCCTGTTTGCATGCATGGTCTTGCTGCAGCAGATGTCTTGCTCAGCAGTGGGCTTGTCTTGGATAGGTGTGGCTTGGGGAAAAAAGGGCACGTTGCCCCAATAATCTCCTTATCCTAAATATTCATCAGCGGGGCGGACTTTGAAATGCAAATGACTGAACAGGCCCACTCAAACATGAACTGCTTTTTTCGGTCCCTCTGGCTACTTGTAAATGCAAACGTCAGGCCAAAACTTTAAGGAAAAAACGCAGCCACGCAGTTCGAAAAGTCATTGGCACAAATGCTGGAACATTGAACGGACCTGGAACTTTCCGTTTCTATAAAATGACACTAAAAAGTACCTCGAAAACTGACTTAAGTGTGCGTAAGTGTTGCAGAGTGTCTAAAAGACATTCAGAAATATGTCTGCTCATGCGACAGGCTGAAGACACCCACACAGTGACGCATGGAGGATAGCCTACATGTAAGAGACCTGTGCAGAGTGCAGGTGAAAGCGCTTTATAAGCATATAGACGCATAATTAATACTACAAGCAGATGTTTTAGTGTTAAATTGTATTATTTAAAGTCGCTTTAGGCAGAGTGGACTCTCCGTTTGGCCACAGTATCATCCGAGCCATTTATGAGCAAGAATTTCATGAAAAGTATGTTCTCCAGCAATTACACATCACCATGCAAAAACAACACATCCAGCCTCATCGTTTATATGCTGTATCGGCGCTCTAAATGTAGAAGTGGAGAGCCACTTCACCTGGAGGAGTTTAATAGTAAACAAATGGGACTTACTCCGTGCGTGGATCTCACCGCCAGGGCGACTGCTATCACACAAATCCTGCCAGAGAAATAAATATTATCGATAGTGTGGCTTTTTCCCTCAGTGATTATCTGGCAGGTAGCTGTGCCGGAGCTCGGCTAATAATGTCGCCCACAGCCGAGGCCAGCACTGCGGCTGCTTGCAAAGCCGAAAACTAACTTTAAAGAAGTAAATTTGAAGAGAAAAGGGGGCTTACAGGAATTTCATTTTGATCCAACTGGCAGAGAGGGAACCACAGCTCGACACCAGAGTCCCCTTGTCTTCACCAGCAAGGCACTTCAAACGCGCTCATCGACTGCTCCAAAAACCCCTGTCATCTACCCGGAGACAGAGAGAAAGAGAGAGATAAAGTATCCCACCGCCAAACACAAACCGGCCGTGATACAAATACACACACACACACACAGCTTCAAGGATTAATCCACAAGCAGCACGGAAACCCTTTTCGTGGGTGATTTCTTTCATAAACTGCGAGCTTATCCTACTCACCAAAGTTGCAGCGGTGAAGTCGCTGCTGCGCTCTCCGAGTTGTTGCGCTTCAAGTCAGCAGCGCACCACAGCAGCAAGAGAGGAGGGGCCAGCGCATGCCTCTATACATTTGGCTACAACAGGAACTTTTCACCACGCCAAACAGTTTGGTGCAGCAAAGGAGATGCTTCTAAAGGACACGGAGGAAGTCGCCACTGAACTATAGCCAATCACGTTTAAAGATATATTATAAAGCCCTTTGATGCTTAATTTTGAGTTTGTAGAAACAATTATGAACTTATATATTTTTCTTTTTCCTGTGACATCAACATAATACTCCTAAAAAGTTTTTTCTCAATAATTACTGTAGTTTAAAGTTACATTGATGCTTTATGCAACATTAACCATGTACACATGTAACACCCATGTAATAATAGTCCTGCCAATCTCTATGAAGACATAAAGTCTGGTACTAAATCTTTATTTAATCTCCTTTGCTTGCATGATATTTTTGGTGGGTATCACACATTTGCAATAAACTCACCAGTTTATAAACCGACATACAATCAGATTTTCTTTTAACATAAAGAAAAAAAGGATCCTGCAAATAAAATGCAGGACTCTCTCTGTGCTGTGAGGGACATGTGTTTCTTAAGTTTGAAATACAATTAAAAACTTTGTTAGAGCGCCTCTGTGCTGATCTCTGCTCTTAACGTGGTACAGACACTGAGTAACTCAAGTTGCAAACAGTCCTCTTTTAGCTCTTGAATGTTCTATTTTAGTCCAACTTGACCTGAGTGAGCCCTCAGTTCAGTGGAATACAACACATTAATTTAAGAGATTTTGATTACGGTGCACTCATTTTCCTGTTTAAATCTTATAATGTATCTTAGATAAAGTCCTCTTTGTTTTTGGCTGCAGTATAATGCAGGGATCCTTCCTGTGACCTTTCTAACTTTGCATTCTGATGTAGGAATTGTGTGTAATATATTGACAGTGCTGCATGTATTGCTGCAATCAGTATATTACTGAGCCTAACAGTATCCTAACCCTAAATGTATCGTTGGAGGAGTGTAAAATTGATTTTACTGGTGCCTGTGCACCACAGCTTACATCCTAAAGGCCGACTGATTTGCCAAAATAGATCAAACATAAGAAGCTCAAAACCTTCTTCAGAGTATAATCTATCACGGATTCAATTAATTTGAATTCATAGTCATCTTTGCAACTCACACACTATCCAGAAGTAGTGCAGCCTCCAAAATGTTGAATTAACGTCTGAAAACAGTTTCTAAAAAATTGAACATCGTAATCTTCATGAAGGTACGATTCACTGCAGGACCGTTGTATTAGACTGTAGAGGTTTAATAAACTGGCAACAGACTGTAGTGTTCAGTTTAAGTTAAAATTAATTTAACATTGTGAAGAGAAGTATGTTAAATCACAAAGAACAGCAGAAATGTCACAAAGAAGAAAGCTTGTTTTCAAGATGGCAAAGGTACAGGAGTCCAATAAACTCACTCCGAGTCAAACATCCAACACAAAAAGTCAGTTACACATAGAAATTTTATACTTTTGTTTCCCATAAACCATCACTTGAACTACTTTTTTAAATTTGCATAGGTAACTTTAATGTGCAAAAGTAACTTATTCCAACTCCTCTCACCACAGAGCCTAAAAGAACTGATACCCGTGTGGGTATAAATCTCGGCATGCACAAGTCGCTCCAGTCTGGTGGCCATGAAATCAACTAATACATCATGATGTATTATTATGGATCAAGCAGTGAAGTGTCTGAAATGAGCCCCATAAAAGTGCAGACTTTAATGCTTGAAAATGGTTTAATCCAGTTATATAAAAGGCTATGTATTATTCTGAAATGATTCTGCACAATAAGTACTTTTACTTTTGGTACTTTAGGGATATTTTGATACTAATACTTATGTTCTCTTGCTTAAGTAAGATTTTGAATGCAGGAGTTTTGGTAGGCTACCTGTAACAGAGTATTTGTACATTGCAACTTTTTCAGAAGTAAAAGATCTGAGTACCTCTTCCATCTCTGCACTCTGGGCTGGTGTTTAAAATTGTGGTCTGCAGCTGCTCTGAAAACAGTAAAACAATTGTTTAAGCCCTCTAAAGCAAAAAAAGAGCTCAAACAAAATTCAAGTTGGGAGTGAAACATGTAAAACAGGTCAATGATTATTAACTCCCAGTTACTTTACAACTAAAAGTCTCCATAAAGGTTGTAATCTTTAAGATGTTGGAGAACTTTCAGGACGTATTGTCATGGACATTAAATATTCCATAATAAACTATCATTTTTATTATTAGAAAAATGTATCAGCAACTTAAATGTCAGTATATTTAGGAAGTGTTGATGATCTCATCCCTATAGTTTAGGCCTATATTCTCAAGCCTGACTTATATGACCATAACATAATGCAACAGTGAAATGAGAAGCACAGAATGATGTCGGGCTACTTTGAAAAAAAAATTTTTTTAATTTAAAAAAAAAATAATCTCACTTTGTTCCATTCTGCCAGCAGCACCCATTTGTCCGGTGTCAAACGTGGGTATTTCACCTTTGGTAATCTGGCAGGAATGTAACGTGTCTGGGCCTATAGAAAATGTCAAATAAAGGTTTATGTCAAAGCTTTTTTTTGCAGCTTCAGGCGTTGGGTAGGCATGCAGGAGGGAGGCACCAAATCGTTCCGCGAGGTCCTAGAATTAGAAATTGGGGAATAATTCAAAACATCAGAAACAAATCGTCGTGTGGACTGAGATGGCACACATCGATCGACTCTTTATGACCAATCTTTAAGGCGCAGTCACGCAGAAGCGTTATTTTAGATGAATCATCTGCCTTGTTATAGGTGCGCACTTGGTATCAGTGCGCACTAGGAATGGAAAGTAGATCCGCTGGGCAGGTTTGCAAGTCGAAGAGAGAAAAAGTTAGAGGGAGACTGCAGAGGCGCACGGTGTCAGAGCCAGGACCACTGCTCTGCAAGCGCAACAACAGCCGACACGCCGCGAAGAAGAACAACAAGAAGTGTTTTTCTTATTATTACTATTTCGCTGAAAGCAAGTGCGCTAAGGGGAAGTAGGGCTATGACATGCGAATAGAGAGCGGCAGACTTTGTGAGTGTTAACGCAGGCGGATCCTTCTTTTATTCCCTCGAGATGAATAAAGACTTGAAGATCGCCGTGCCTGTGCTCATCCTCGTCTTGTGCGTCGCGGTGCAACGATCCCACTCTGCGGTAAGTGCATTTTAAGTTTTTTTTGCACAGATTTAGAGCCTTTTGACTGCTTTCGTCCCGCAAGATAACCCGCATGAAGAACCCGAGAGACCTGCCGCTCTCACTCAGCCGGCGCCGGGACACCACCGGCTCTCCCAACCAAGGTTTATAAATAGAGAGGCTGCTTTATAACACGCTGTTATCCCTCTGCCCTAATAACAATCCCGTTGCCGTTTCCGTATTGTTGCAATGAAAACAATAATCACGCATTTAAGCCACTCATACACCTTTGTGCTGAGCTTATGGCACTTTTATTTATTCACGGGGAATCACGAGCAGCTTCACGAGCTCTGCGCTGTAGTTTCGTGGAAGGTGACGGAGTTGCTGTCCTGTTCCCTGCGCATCACATTTCTTCGTTTCGTCCCTGCGACAGGAGGAAACCTGTAGCGACACGCCGACCACTGAGCGCTTTTTCTCATCCTGCCATGTGTCTTTTTTCTCTCTTCTTCTTTTTATCATTTCAAAAATTCAGACGACATCGAAGCTCTGTGTCTGGAGAAGCGCGGCGGTGCAGCGTGCAGGGTTACCTCCTTCGCTTCCCCCTCCCATTAAAATGCTAATGTTAACTGGTGACATACCTGCTCTGTCAGTGAACACAGTCTGCTACCTGTCTCAAGACTGATGAAACCCTCCCCGACCCAGAAGACAGGCAATTAGATTTTTAGCAACTTGTATCAATGTGTTTCTCTCCTGCATGTGTGTTTCATCTTGACAGCAATAAATAAAATCCATCTTTATTGGTTGGTTTTGGTCCTACCACCATGCAGGTTTAGATTATGTGCAGCCAGGACAGTAGAAACGTAACTTCAGTCGCTCTCTAGTATCAGATATCATGCGCTTTCTCTTTGCACTTCAGATCAAGAGGGGTGTGTTTGTGTTTATGTTTGCGCATACCTATAGCGTTACCCCTCTTCACTCTATATGTTTGAATCAGTGGCTTCTGCAGCTCTGTGACTTTACACCTTTGACATCCCTGTATGGCGCATCTACATCATAAAAAGTCATCGATCAGTGGAGGCGTCTCAGTCTAATGATCTCATGTAATATTCCAGTCTTGTAGGCTACAGGATGAATATTCACACGTCATGAATAATTCATGAGGGCCCGTTGCACGCTGATGCACATGAGCCCGCCCACACCAGGCGTGTCCAATCAGGCCTGCGCACTCGCTGTTCGCCAGTACGTACGGTATGCACCTGTAAATATAGGAGGACTTTTTATCTTCCAAATCATAAACAGTCAGTACTTGAGCTTTGGAATAAGACTAAATTGTTGTTGTCATTGATTATTAGGAAGAGTGCCACGCTCGAAAGTTCAGATGAAGAGTTTTAGGTATCTGGTGAAGGCATGTTTGTAGGTGTTGGTGTTTCAGGCGCGACTTGTGGAGCGGATGGAGCGGCTGTTATTGTTGCCATGGTTATGTGAAGTCAGAGGTTGGGTGGGGGGTCCACTTTGTGCCGAGGAATGTGGTTGACCCCACCCTTTTGGAGAGGATGAGGAGGGTGAGGAGGAAGAGGAAGTTCTGAAGGTAGAGGGTTAAAAAAAGAGGGATAGTGAATATAGATAGAGGAGAGTAACCATCAAACTGAGGTTCTACAAGGACAAAAATATTAAACGGGAAAGACAACAAGAATCAAAAGTTTGGTTCACTTGCAAGCTTTCAACCACATTTCATGGCCTTTATCCGGGACCAGAGTTTGTACAGTCTCCGGTAAAAGCTAGTAAGTGGACCTTTAGTTAAGAAGAGGATGATGTGAACGAAAGTGATGCAGCTGATGTCATTTTCTCACTCTGTCTCTCTTACTCACTCTCACACACACACACACACACACACACACACACACACACACACACACACACACACACACACACACACACACACACACACACACACTCAAGCAATAAAACACATTCACGCCTTGGTTTCCTCTATTCCCAGTATTGCTGGTTATGTCCTAGCTGGTTGCAACCTTGCACAAGTGCTCTCACTGAGGCCGCCCCCTAGTGGAGTCTGTAGAGACCATCTCTGTCCAAACATGCCAAAGTTTTAAAAATAAAGTATTTAAATGTTGAAGCATTAACTTTTCTTTTTTTTCTGTCTAACTGTCCCCATGAAAAGCCTTTAAAATCTACTTGATGACTTCAAAAGTACACTTTCAGTTTTTTCCCCTTATAGTCTATGTGAAGATGACACTATGAAAAAAAAGAGTTTTTACAGGACAGTGACAACAAGGATAACAGGGCTGAATCTGTACACACGATCAAGTAAACACCTGGCTCCTTAACACACACACACACACACGTACACACACACACACGCAAGGAGAGGGCCTCTCGTTGTCATTCAGTTTGTAATCATTAACTTGTTATAAAGAGAGCATCTCATACATCACTGTTTCATAGCTATTTGGTCAGGCTTGTGTGTATGTGTGTGTGTAGTATTAATCCTCAACCCAGATATGAATCTCCATTCAGCCAGGTGAGGGAGTTCAGCGGTAATGTATACCTGGAGGTTTTTCCTTTGAACCCTGCCATGCAGCCCAACCACAAACACACACTTAATTTGATGCATGCTTCCCAGTGCACATGCAAAACACACTCACACATACAACCGCCCACGGCCTACCTCAACTTTCACGTGACCCACATCCCAGGTGGAGTTTGGAGCTCGGAATCTGTCTGCCTCGTTTGTGTGTGTGTGTGTGTGTGTGTGTGTGTGTGTGGTGAGGACGTTCAGGTAGCCATAACATCCTCAGACTGCGGAGATAAGTCTGTGACGTTAGCTAACACTGCAGGCCTGCATCTTCCTGTGAAAGAGAGCAAGAGGGTGTTTTGGCAGTAAAATCCTTTGCTGTTTTCTGCTTCCTTTTTGTCCCTAGTTTGTTTTAATAATTTTCTTCTTTTCTCTCCTTTTCATCCATATGTTGACCTCACTGTCTCTCTCTCTGAGTGCAAAAACACTGAAGAGTAATAACTTGTCCCGCCCGGAATTTGTAATATTTGGGAGATCTTTCATAGACTTGTTTGACTTCTTGCCATTTTGGGAGTTACCACAGATTTGTGCTGGGAAGTAAAGTGAGCCGAAGTCAGAGAAAGAAAGACAAATCTGTTTTTAATCTTCACAAAGCTCCTCGCAACTACTGTGGGAGAAATTTGTTTCCCAGCAACCAGTCTTCTCAGGCACTGCTTGCAGCCTCCTATCACTCAGACCGTCCAATTCACCATCAAGTTAACAACCCCAACCATTCCTGATCTAACAGTTAAAACATGAGATGCAATCATCAGTTAATTGACAGCAAAGTAATTACGAAATCTATTTTGATAATGGATTAATTGTTTAGGTAAATTTTCAAACATTTACCAGTTAAAACCTGGTTCAAACATCTCAGATTGGAGCATTTGTTTGTTTTATGTGAGAGTAAAGTTTTGTGACATTTTACAAACCAAACAGTTATGAGCAGCAATGAATTGAGAAAATTATAAGCAGATTATTAGATAATGAAAATAATTTTTAAATTACAGCCCTACTAAACTAATGATTTGGTTTATGGAGCTTGATGGCAGCACTACACGTGCTATGCTTGCCTTACAGACTAAATTTGGGGGTTAAAATGCCCACAAACATGTATTGCTGACATCCTTACAAATTTACTGTCATTTATTATCTATCAAGGGCATCAGTAACTTCATTTAACTGATTTACTGCTGACTTTCATTACAGAAATGAATCTTTAAAGAACACAAACACTAATATACTCTTTCTTCTCTCAAAGTATAGTGTACCTCTAGCCTCCTAATTTTCTGACTCTACCACCGTCTGTATCTCCCTCCCTCTCTCCCTCCCTCTCCCTCTCCTCCCTTTGTGTCTGTTCTCGAAGGCAAATTCCTTCTTTATCTCACCTGCCCTGAGAGAAGGGTTCCTTAAACAGGCAACCGTGCGGGCAACAAAAAGACATGTGCACATGTACATCGTATTGACCTCCTCAGTTACACATTGAAAGGCAGGTGTCTGTACTTTTTGTGGATATGTGTGTTTTTCCTGGCTGAACTCACACTGTGGTGCCAATGAGCTGAAGATGCCATTAGGATTAACAGGTGGAGAAATGTCAATGAGAGCTAACACCAAATATTTAGACAGCTAATTACCCCGATCCAGTACTTCCACTCTTCCTCCTCCTAATTTACCTTCTCACTCTTTCTCTCCTTTTACAGCTTGGAGACGAAGAACTAGAGAAGGAGTTGAAGTAGTGACAGTAAAAGATGTAGTAGCAACATAATAGAAGTAGGAACAGGAGTGGCAGTAAGAGGAGATGTGGGTGTAGAAATACTACAGTTACAGTTGTAGAAGTAGCAATAGGAGTTGTTGCAGTTGTACCGCTTGTTGCTGGAGTGCCGCTTATTTTAAAACTAGTAGTAGCAGTAGTAACTGTAGTAGTAGCCTGTAGGCCTTGTTGCAGTGTGAGTAGTAATAGTGACAGCAACACTAAAAGTAGTAATAAGATGCAGTCGTAACAGTTTCAGTAGTAGTGGTAGGAGGAGGATTAGCAGTACTAGTAGTAGTATCAGTGGCAGCAGTGATAGTAGCAGCAGTAGTACTGGTTTCAGTCTTAAAGTACTAGTTATACAGAGTACAAGTTATAGTAGCATTACAAGTAATGGCAGTAGTCTCAATAGTAGTTTAATATCAGTAATATAACAGCAACAGTAGATTTAGCAGCAGTAGTAGTAGTAGTAAAAGCTGTTGATTGATCTTAAAGATGTATCTATTGATCAAACTAATGGTTCGACACAAATCAAACAAAGTCTCCTCATCCTCTCTTGGTTTTCTTACCACTCGGGTTATAATCTCATTTAATCTCTTTGCACAACATATCGTTTTCTGTCACTTACACTCAAACCCCATTATCACCGTCCTGCCTCCCTCCCTCAGTCCTCCTCCCCATTCAGTGTTAAGAGGAGGGTAAACATGCAGTGTTTGTTGGAGACCTTTTTATTTACTCCATCCTTCATTGTTTGGTTTGAGGCTTTAAAGGTCAACAATGTCTTTTCAAATCCTGGCTCCCATATATCTATCTGTCTTTCTATATATCTCCCTTTTTATATTTTCTCTCTTATCACCAGCCAGACCACCACACAGTCATAAAACTTTTTTTACTTTGTCATGACCCCCAGCTCAGTTGTTCAGGCTCCACACATGATAGAAGCAGCGAGCTTTGTGCTTTGTGGGAGAGACTTAAAGATTCTTGAAATCTCTGCAGGCTTATAAGTCAGGAATCCCTGATCTGGAAGGGTTAAACAGCTACTACTTAAAGGTTCAAGCAACCTGCCTTTGAAGAGCAGTGAGAATATTCAGATTAAAGCAGAACCCCTTGTGGATTTGGGCTGAATTAGGTTACAGATTAAGGTTAAGTAGACTTGGTTGTAATCTTTGAATGTGTAGCATATTTAACTTTAAACCCCATTGTTCTTACTGCCTAACATTTCTTTAAACCAACAGTTGTTCACTATGTTGGTCTTCATGCTTTGGCATGATGATG
Organism: Lepomis macrochirus; assembly: GCA_024633595.2. NCBI lineage: Eukaryota > Metazoa > Chordata > Actinopteri > Centrarchiformes > Centrarchidae > Lepomis > Lepomis macrochirus. The sequence goes on from JALXJV020000002.1 coordinate 20,509,728, forward strand.
GCGTTAAACATAAACCCTTGTCCCTCGAAACCTCAATGAAACTGCATTTTCTTTGTAGGTTATAAACATAATTAGTTGTATTTTCTTCACAGTGATGATCAACGGAGTTACTTTTTTCTACCCATCATACATCCCATCAATATATATTGTCCTTTTCCACTGCAGGAAATTGACAACCCGACACATCAGCCTTCCCATAACCCGAACTTTAAGAACAGTGTGAGGCTTTGGAAGCAAGTTCATCTTTGCTTTTCTGCTGTATTTAAAAAACCCCACAATATTTAATATAATAATATATAATGACTGTTTAAATGTGACAGCAGGACCAACTGTTTGGTTGGTAAGTGAAGTAAGCACTTCAATACCTGTATTGCTTTTATTTTGCGCTTATGTGAGCATGAAGTACAAGCAGAGCTTGTAGTGAAAAGAAGTAAGTGCCAGTACTCCACTTATTGATATATTCACGTGTTTATAAAATTCTGAATTCAAAAGCAGGCAGACGAGAACGGGAACAGACGAGCGTCATGTAGTGCCTCCTGGGTAATGCAGGTTATTTCAGGCCATTATGAATCACCCAGAGAACCCAGATATGGAGAGGGCAGAATAGAGTACTGGCATCTTGTAAAAAGTGCCAACAGAGCATCCAGGCCAACACAAGCGAGTTTGTTTGTTTCTTCCACATTGTGATCTTTTATTTGTAGGTTTTCTGTCAGACACTAAGAAATCTTCTGGGACACCTTTTGGTTTGTAACCACCACCTCTCCTTCACAAATACTAATGAGAACATCTTCAGGCCCTTTCAGTCTTGTCTCATTGCTGCGCCTTGTAGTTGGCGCTATCAGTAGTTGCAGTGGCTGTTTTCTGCTCTTCAGCCACAGAGGGCAGTAAGGAGCACACTCAGGCTTTGGCGAAGAAGACGCCACACTAAAAAATAAACAGACAAGTTGTGCTTCATTGAAAGAGTATTAGTATTTTTCAAGTTGGTTAACTTCCGCAACTCTAAAGTTTTTCCAAAAGTATCCAGGACTGTCCAACCTGAAAAATAGTGGCACCCACTCTTACAATCCGTAACAGTAAATACCACTTTACTTTTTACTTTTTTCATCTTATAATAGCCCTTTTAAAGATGTGATTACATAATCTTTAAAGCTTCAATCAACCAGATCTTCAGATTTTGAAGAGTCACAGTTTTAAATTGTGTAGCACTTTGAATAAATAATGAAGAAAGTCATTGTGAGATATCCTGAGCTGGATGTGAGCTGCATTCATGTGAGCGTCTGTATCTCAGTCTGTATCTCACTCAGTATCTGTTTCATCTTGTTCGTCATGTCTGACTCTCATTCTACAAGAAGTTTCTTTTGATCTATTCACACTTAAGAGACTGTTTTCTTTCCTAAAAACCAGCAGAAACACCACAGAGCTTTATGTGGGACTGGATATGGTTTTGTGTCAGTACAGTTTTCAGACATTTGCTGGTCTGTTTGCAAGGTGAGGTCCTGGGATCGGCTTTTGGTGATGATCCAGACCTGCAAGTTCTGCCATTTCACAATCTATTTTAGTGTTGTTTGTTTTTTGTTGCATTTTAGCCAGCTTATTATTTTGTGTTCATGTGCTAATGGGAAAATCAGACATCCTGAACTTTAACATTAGACACTGCTGATTCATACTTGTCTGATAATCCAAACCGGAAGATCAACGAGGAACACATAAACCACTACGGAGGCGGCAGTGGTGCAAGTTGAAGATTTATTATTTTGTGGGGGTTTGGTGTTTCCTAATTTAAGAATCACTTTTTTCCAGACTGTGTTGAAGTTCAGCATCCATTTTTATATTTAAAAGAGATTGTCGAGCTTAAACCTGTGGTCAAACATTGGCTTTAGAAATGGCAGTGAAGAGTTTTTCCTGGGAGCAGCTTTATCTAAATTTTGTTCTCTTGTAGTCTGTGTGTGTGTGTGTGTGTGTGTGTGTGTGTGTGTGTGTGTGTGTGTGTGTGTGTGTGTGTGTGTGTGTGTGTGTGTGCGTGCGTGTGTGCGTGTGTGTGTGTGTGGAGGGGGGGGCTGTTAACCAGTGGGCTACCTGACAAGTCCACCTACACAGAGCAGTCACAAGACATGCCGTCCTCCTTACCTCCCTCTCCTTCTTCTTGTGTTTTCCTAACCTCCTTTTCTGAAAGAACATCATCCCTTTCTTTCTTTTTCCTCACTGGAAAAAAGTGAAATGTTTACAGCACAAAGGAAACGCAGAGTGCTGCTTAGGGACGAATGAGATGAGTAGAAGGAGGAGAAAAATCTGTGAAAGAAATAGACTAATAAATCCAGGTGAGAAGCAAAGCGAAAAAAAGAGTTCGACTGAAGAAGAGTTATTGGGAGCAAAAGAGTAACAAGGAATATAATGCAAATAAATACAGAAGACGTATCAAAGACTGAATTGCATTACGTATTCCTCCTTTAAACTGGAGCATTTGTTGTTTTGCATTCTTTCTTTCTGGAGAAAAGAAGGGAGGGAGGCGAGAGAGGGAGAGTTCATCTTGTCTGAGATCAGCCGGTGATTGCTCTACAGATGTCTACTTCTGCTTAAACTACTGGCTGAGTATACAGTTGTGTGTTGTTCAGCCTCCCTGACAGCAGGCTGAAGTACTTATTAACAAATATTTGAGAATACAGTCTGACCCGAGCTGACTCGCCTCGTCTTTACATCATTCGACGCCTCTTTATTACTATCTGTTGTGCTTCCACTCCCTGTCTCCCGCTCTAGTCTTGTCTCTTCCTCTGTGCGTCAAACCTCTTCTTTTTAAATTAGGAGCTGAATGTGAAACAAACTTTGTTGTGTCAAGTTCTGTTGTCTTTTTCAAGCACACTTTGCACATTAGCATCTCCAAATGGCAGCAAGGAGGAAATTGAGTGTGCGCCACTAGTTTTAAGTTGGGGTCTGTCAAACAGAAGCAAGTTCATCTGCTCGAAGATGTCATTCTTCAACTCAACGGGCTCAAAGCGCAAATAGTAAAATGCGAGAAACAAGGTCCAGAAATGCGTAAGCGACATGCAAAAGCCTTCAACTCCACTGAAATGAATTTTATAAATGTGTCCGCTACAGTTAAAAAAAATGTACAATGCGACCACACTTACTCGGGAGACAGTTTGCCTTTTACTCAAAAGTGCAGAACATGTTGATGTGTAGCAAGTTTCATTTTCAGGATGTCAATTGAAGAGTTTTCAAGGATGATCTACATGAAGAGTTCAGGTTACCCTCGAAATGTAAAGTTACCAAATGCATTTATTAGAATTCTTAAGCTGTCAAATATGGTCGCTCATTGTAAAACTTTAGTTTTGGTGTAGCTTAAAACTATATTGTCACTACGGCATGACAACCCAGTTTCAAACCGTTTCTAAAAGCAACATTATTCAACAGAAATGCCACAAATATCTCTAAATTCATAGGGATTATGTGTCAAGACCTACAATTATTTGCATTAAGAATCCTAATAAATAACATAGGATTTAATTTATGTTAGCAGTTGTGAACTCACTCAACAATAGTAACACTAATGCTGCTTTGATCAGCATGCCAATACACAAGGAGGGGTTATAACGAAGCATAATAACTCATTTTACTAATAAGGATCAGGACTAGTGACATGTTAATTGAAAGGCAAGGTCCACCAATCGGTTTGCCTGTAAGCCTTATTTAAATAATCGCTGCAACACCTGTCATGAAACCCTTTTTGAAATCCATCCTGCTTCTTGTACCTTTACTCTCTTGTCTCGGCCTCCATCTTTAGACTGCCCTCTATCAGTTCATCTCACATGAGCCGCCGCTGCCCCATGTCAGCCAGAGTGAGGCCGATGGCAAAGAGAGATAACACACAACACACTTACATGCGCACAGTGCTGTAACGGATACACACCCAAACACACACACACACACAAGCTTAGTGTGCTTAACATGTAGTCTCTGGTTGCCTATAGACGAAAGAATGGAGTCATCAGAGCTGCTTCATAGAGGCAGAAAGCTGTTTTGACTGAGTCGCTTTGTGTAACTGAACAGACACACACACACACACACACACACACACACACACACACACACACACACACATTTTAGGTATAGTGTGGGAGGGCTTCTGGTTCTCTCTTCTTCTCTCTCTCTCTCCTCACACTGCTTTTAATGCTCTCTCCTCCATTTTGTGCACCTGTTTTTTTCATCACACTGCTGAGGAGGAAACAGGGCTTTCCCAAAAACCACATGGGAGAAACGGTGGGCCGATCGTATGAGTGAGTGTGTGTTTTTGAGTGTGTGGCTACTGTTTCTATACACATTGCAGATTATAGCGTTACCACATTACCTTTTATTTACTTGTCCAGATGGAGTCATTTTAAAGAGTAAAGAACGGGCTGTAAAGAAATATTTCCTCCTCCCTTGTGCCCTCCTTCACTCCTCGCCTGAAACGATCGTGGTGTGTTTACATTTTCCTGACGCCGCGAGAATTATCACTCTCGTCTCTCAGGAGCCAAGGTGAAAGTAACGTGATGTTGTTGTGGCACTGCCACCATTTAGAAAGGAAGGTGGGATGACTGCATGTTGTTCGCAGAATGTTTCCCACCCTCATTCAACATTGATTTCTTTCCCCCATGAACACGGCTGTTTCCTACCAGTCTGTTAACCAGCATTACTAGATTTTTCTGCCACTTGGGGGCAGCACAACAAGCTGCAGCCACAATGTCTGATATATTATTTTATAAAGCTTTTAAGTCTGTAGACAAATCTAGTTTTAGCTCCGCCAACTCCTGAGAGAAGTATCTTGCTCTGTAGCTGCTGAGCGCTCCACCGTGTTCCCCAGCTAGTTGCTGACATTAACTGTATGCCTGCTGCAGCTGGAAATGAGGTTGACAACAGCGCTGAGACTGAACCAAAACAATGAGCTGAAAGATGCTAAAATGCTCTGTAGCACTGAGGGAAACTGCAGAGTCGGGTGGTCTCTGTCCTCTGTTGGTTTGTACTGATCAGCTTTAACCAAACTTTAAGCATAGCCATATTTATCATTTTTGAAGGGAATTATGTTGTTTTTGTTTTTTTGTCTCTTTTTGTCCATCAAGTCTTTCATTCGTCATAGTTTACTGTAGGAGTCTGAATCACCTTGCTTCTGTGTTTCTTTCTCTCCTCTTTCACCTCTGCTAATACTTTTGTCTATTTCTTTCTCTCTCAAAGTCCGTCTCCAGATTCCCTCCTTCACTCACTGTCCCTCCCTCTACATCAGATCCAGACTCCAGTCAAATCCTAATAACTTGTGCTGGACATACAATAGTCACGAATGCTGTTTGTATTTTACACTAAGCTGTACACCGCTGTGTTTCAGTGTGTGTTCCTTAGGTGGAGCTTGGTCTTAGTTAATCCCAGGTCAGTGTGCGGGCTGGTATGCGACTAAGCCTTTAGCATGCAGGATAATGTTCAGCAGCAGAGCAAGGTGCATGGTCGAGCATTTTTCACATGCCTGAGGGACACAGAGGGAGGCAGGAGACAGAATCACCCGATCCAACGCTTGTTTGTACATTTAATTCTTCTTCCTTTGGCCTGTAGTAACCTTTTTTTGGGAAGCTTTAAGGACAGTGCTGAGTCCTCTTTCTGTTTATTGATATAGATGCCCTGATGGGTAATAAATGATATGATAATTCAACATAAAGCATCTTTATTAAGGATCTCAGAACAGCTTCCGGGCTCCATGACTTTACTCCACTGACAGTTCTCATTTGGTGTTTTGAGGATGGTGTTGTTGGAGAGCGATGTTTAACATCTCCCAAAGGTGTTCCACTGGTTTCAGATCTGGTGACTTGAGTTTTTGCTTAGATATGAGTGTGTATCTGTGTGTTTTTGCGTGTCAACACTGAATGCATGGCATTCCTCGTCTCCTCTAGACAAACAGACCCCCGCCGGTCAAACAACGGGAAGTATCAGACATCTGTCACAGTGCAGAAGGAGAGGAGGAGGAAGAGAAGAAGAGAGGGGTGGAAGGATAGAGATATGAGGTGGAAAAAGGGACACATTTGAGACTGAAAAAGGAGGAAGAGAAAGAAAGATAAAGCAAAACAAACTGAAGGAGTTGAGGTATTAAACAGGAGGAAGACAAAAGACAGTAAGAGAGAGACAAGGAAGAGAGACAGTTACCAAACCTTTTGTGTTCTTTCATCAAGAAAATATTGAAGGCATAAAACATCAAGAACCCACTCTGTCCCCTGATTTAAAAGTTAACAACATAGATTTTACGTTTTTTGGCAGATAGAGTGAAATATGTATTTTTATTTATTTCTATAAAATGTTGCACTATGCAAAAAAAGGCTTTAAAAAACATCGTATCTAAAAGGTGCATTGCCACAAAGCTTAAAATAAGACTATTCTCTTTATTTTGTGACCAAATGTCAACACTTTTAAAGTGTGCTGAAATGTTTAAATCTAATTTGTAGAAGTTGGTCTTTCAAGATGTGTAGCACAAAAAGCAAATGTTTTTTCTACGGTTAGCAAGTTGAAATTCATCCATGTTTCCTTTGTAAACGTTTTCCTTCTAAGAAAGTAAAATGTATTTTTCGAAGCCGCAAGGTGCTTTACAGTTATACAAACGCTAAGCAGCAACAATAAAAATGGTAAAATAGTCGAGCAATAAAACATAAGCAACAAACATCTCTGTTTTTTTAGTGTAGAACCACTGAACATGTCAGCTGCTGCACTGAGATGTGTCTGCTCTCATTAGAGGCTCTTTAACTTGAGGATATTTAAGAGAAATGTAGGCAGGGCGGGATGCCTGCTGTGACCTGCCTCTCCACAAGATCGGATCAGACACTTGGGTAGCGGAGAAGCAAGAGGGTGCATGTTGTGCAGCCAAAAAACACTATCTGAAAACTGTAAATTGTAACTCATTCATTAACCAACATGAGTCACAGCAGATGTGAAAAATAAATGTACAGGAAGAAGTAAGTATTTTTGGTATACTTTAGTGGATGTCCACGCAGGATGGACGCGTGTACTGCATGTGCATGATATCATGATTATATCACTGTATATTCTGCATGTAGGCTTTAGGTCATACTGACAACCAAAGCAGCTTGCTCTGACATCAAGAGGTACCTTAAATACCTGCCCAGAATATCATCTAATCATATTGTCTAAATTATGTTTAGTCTAAAATATTTTTTTGTGGCTGAGATGCAGGCTTCCTGCTCTTGTTACCGCCCTCATGTGGGGAACACTTGTAACTACAAGTGGACAGGTTGAAGCATAGTCTGCCAAAAGTATGTGGACACCCCTGCTCACTTGCTTTTGTATACTTTTGGCCTGGGGCTATTGGCATGGTTTGGCCCTTTATTTTCCAGTAAAAGTTAGTCTTAATGATACAGTATAGTGTACAGTGATGTTTCAGATAATAGTCAGTTGAGTTGAGTTAATTGCCATTATAACAAACATTGTCTGGAATAATGAGCTCAAGTTGAAAGACAGACAGGCAAGCAGCCAACGCAGCATGCTAAATAAAACCACTCAAAATACAATTACTATAAATGTAATTACAAATAAATAAAAATTACAAACAAGGGTTTAAACAATACTTTTGGTCGCAGCCTTTTCCACTAGTCCCTTCAGCTTTCAGTCTGAATAAAGTCCAAGTTTAAAGCAGGATAAAGAAACTCAATTCTTAATCCCACTTTTCATCATAAACACACAGCAGAACTCCAAATCACATCTCGCTGCAGTCTTGAGCTCAGAGAAGTCTCCCTCTCACAGATACTGTATCAGGACATTCAGTGCTATCTTGTTTTGTCTACAGCAGAGGCTAAATATTAAGGTTAGGCTGCGGCTCATCCAAACAGCGATACACCTTGGTTTATGGAAGCACCAGACAAGTTTGCTCGAAGGTTTATACACATGTTTAAACATCGTAACACTGTCATGGTTAAGTCTGATTTGTTTAAAGGTAAACTGGGTAATTTATTTTCTAGAAATATATTCGGATTGATGTTTTTAGCCGAGTTGTTTTGGCTCAGGGTGATAAATCCCTCGAGAGCAGACAAGTTTAGTACAACAGCAGGTGGTTACAGATGGAGTTAACAGCTGGACAGATGAGACACGAACGTGATCTAAGCCTTGCAGTGAATGGAACTTCAAAGACAAAGCTCAAGTATGTCTTTAAACATAGATTAATTTGTTCTTCCGAAGCGCATCTTGTCATGACCACTGGACTAAAACCATAAAAAGGTTCATGCTTGTGCCAAACAGACTGGTCACACCCCTGTGCTTTGACCTGTTTAGGTCCAAAGGCAGAACGAAAACCATTTGGACCACACAGATCTGTCTGTTTTTCCTGATCAGTGGTTACATTATCTGACTGTGAACGTGAATGCATCCTAAATCTTCACACAGTGTGATTTTAAAGCATATTTAGAAAGTGACGAGCTTTCCCTCTATTCCTCCCTCACGTTCAGTGCTCCTCTGTCTGTCTTTTCTTCGTCACCTCATTTCTGCTTTCCTCTCTAGAACTTTTTACTTCCTTCCTCCCGCCCTCTCTCCTCCTACCTGCCTCCTCTCAGTCTATCCCCAGGCTGCACATATTCAGGTATTCAGCTGGCAAGCTGCCGCTCCCCTCTCTAATTTCTTGTTGCCCGTAGCTACGACTCCCCGTGCCAAGTGGTGATGTATGTGTGGAGCGTTGCAGAGACAGGTAGACGGGCATGTTTAAACATGTGTTAGCCCGGGCCAGATGGGTTAGGCTAGACTGGGCTGGGCTAGGCTGGGGAAGGAATTCAAGCCTGTTTACAAGATCCACATTAGGACATTTCCTGGAACAAATACTGATTTGCAAACATGCTAACTGCACCAGCTAAACTACAAAATGTTTTTTATTTATATATGCACTTAAAATATCCTAATACTGCACAGTGAAATGCGAAAAGGCACCAACATTTAACATTTAGGTGCTAATATTTACACTAATGAGGATATAGTAATGCTGGAGTAGCCTGCAGTAAAGTATTGATTTATTCTTGAGAACACATCTATAACTAACAGAAACAGTAATTATAGGTTTTCCTGCAGCTTTTTATCAAATAGGGTGTGACCTTTTTTCCCAAATTTGTAGGCCTATTTACAAATCCATGTTATATTTAAGATTGTTGTCATTTTGATTGTGAAACTGATGTCCTGAAATTTAGCACTTCATTCCTTTATTTCACTGTTGTGCACCTGGACGACGCAACATTCAGTATTTAATGTGTTTTATGGTCTTTTATCTACGTCTGTCCTGCATCTATGTCATGCTGCAAAACCAATTGCTCTACAGGGACTAATAAAGTTAAAATAAGTAAAGAAAGTAAAGTAAGTAATTAATTGCTCTGCAGACCAAGTTTCTTAATCAACTGAAGGGGAAGTAGCCCAGAGCCGGATTCAAATGACTGCAATCTTAAAGGAGCACTCCACAGATTTAGCATTTAACTCCTATAACATTGGCAGACTCACAGTGGACATTTTAAAAAAAAAAATATATATATATCTTCCACACATTCTTCTTTTTTGTCAAAACCTGGTGCTAGCGCCTGAATCTGAAACACATCAGTTGTAGATTCAGGCGTTTTGTGCTAGCACCTGCTAATGTAGCCTCAAACCGCTACCCTCAGGCAGAGATTGGGTGCGGGCTTGTATTTTCAGTGTTGTAGTCTTCAGACCAACCTGACGCAGTCTCAGTCATTTGAGAATATATTAGACTTTGCACAACCAAATGTTTTTTGTTTCTGTTCATTTCCAATGAACTAACACGCCTCTGTGGTGTGAAGAACTTTGCAGAGGATAAGATGAATGGGACTTGATGCTAACGGAGAAGAAGGAAGAGACAGGAGGTTCAGTGAAGGGATTTTACTGAGAAAACATCAACAGGGGCAAAAACTTACGGGATGGTGAATTGGCAGTCAGAGAAAATAAATACAGGAAAAGCAGTAAAACACCTAACAAACAATTATGTTCTAACTCCAAAGTGTCTAAAAAACAGGGAGTGTCAAAACTGAAACACTTAATCCAGAAAACAGACATAGGGGAATAAGGCTGGAACATGGGCCAGAAGACAACAATGAACTGGCAACGACAGAGGGGAACAGAACAAACTAAATACTCTAGTGAGGACAAGGCAATGAGACACAGGTGAACTTAATCTGGGAGGAGAAATGAGATGAGAGCAAAACGCCAAAGTAAAATGGGAAACACTTGCAAAAACATAACCTAAAAAATACAGAGCGGGAAGACACAAATACAGGAAGATGCCAGAGGAAGCATTTAACAAAATAAAACAGGAAATAATAACACAGTGACAAACACATGAAGTGTTTGTGTGTGTGTGTGTGTGTGTGTGTGTGTGTGTGTGTGTGTGTGTTTACTTCTCCCCCTCAAGGCCTGTTTAGATAAAGTCCCATCTGGATAATCAAGTTTTAGGAATCTCTTAACTCTCTCTGGAAAGTGTGTTTGAGAGAGAGAGAGAGAGAAAGAAAGAACGTTGCTTTCAGTTAGTTTGTAAAACTAACATCAAACTGTGGTGCTGTTAAATGACCAGCAGCGACCTGTGACTGAAAGGACCCCATGTTGAACTCTCGGACAGCTAAAAGCAGCACATCCATCTGTTCACTCATTAGAATGACATCAAACCGACAGTTGCATGTTTTGTTTATGGTTCACTGAAATTGGAAGGAATGCAATGAGGCGCTCAACAGAGGGCGAGGTGTGTTTTTACAGATGTGCGTGTGTTCCCAAGTCCCAGGTGCTTCATCCAATATTATAAAGCTGCAGTACCAGAAGCTGCAGTTTCAGGACCCCCGCAGTTCTAGGACTGTGGATCTTTTGCAACAGCGCCATCTAGTGGATTGGTGGTGATACGGCAACACGAAGGAGGTTAACCTTGTCCCCTGCAACTGTAGGGTTAACCGGTCGACATGCATATAATCAATAACTTAAATTTAGGCACACACTCGGTGATGGTTAGGGTAAGGGAAATAGGCTTCGGGGGGGATGTCAAGAGTAACATAGCTAGCTAGCTAGCAGTATCAAAGTAAACAAGGGTCCTAGAAATGCAGTTCCGGTCCTAGGATTGCGGTCCTGAGACTAGAGCCTCCGGTACCACAGCTACACTACTACTACAGCTTAATCAGGAGCCAAGTGATCACCGCAGGCTGCTGGTAAACTAGTTTTAACAGTTGCGGTCACGATCATCTGAGTACTGTTTGACTACTTCTTCAAATGAAAGCAGAGCATTTCATCATTGTTGACCGTTGTTTAATCCTTGTCACTACAGGCCTTAATGCTCAGTTGAGCTTGACCAAAAGGTTGATATTTGCTGATATCTCTAATTAGCATAGGATATGTCGGCCTAAAAATGGCAAAAAACAAATGCAGAACACAAATACAAAAGCTGTAAGACGTTGTCTGTACATGTCTTGGTAATTTCACTTTTTTAAAAAGACAAATTTAAGGGATTATTATCATGTTTTTTTCTTTACAAAAATGATTGATGGAGTTTAGATTTTTTTTTAAATTTAAGATATTATTGTTCGTGTTCAGCTGGGATAGGCTCCAGCCCCCCCACGACCCTGTACGCAGGATAAGCGGTTGACGATGGATGGATTATCAAAAATCCAACATCGTCCAGGCTGCCCTTGAGTTTTAGCTCAAGTCAAGTTGTTTGTTTAGTTTTTATTTCCCTGTTTTGTCTTGCCGTCCTCTGTATGCTAACATTGGCTGATTTGTGTCAGATTAAAGCCAGCATATGTAGGATTTTTATGTGTTTGTAGTAATTTTGAAATTATACTGATGGAATACATTTTTATTCCTTGTGAAATGTTGGCACAGGCTCTATGTTGCATTAATTCGATTGGAAATTTGTTGGATCCATTCGGTAGAAATGTTTACATTCTACACATATGGGTATAATATAAAGTATTTACTGCACTGATCGATTCAGATTTGTGTGCTAAAACACCACATATGCTGCTAATATTCCACCAGGATCTTCTTTTGTACCCATATAGTCTAGATCAGGAAAGATGAAAAATGAAACCTGTTGTTTGCATTATGTGAAACCCATCAAATCTGAGTCACGTGTGTGAGGAAAAAAACAGATTTGGGATGTTGAGCTGCAGAGTTATCATTAATACAACAGGATTATATGTTATTTTTGAAAACAGCATTTCATCTGTAAATAGAGGGGTTCGTTTGAAAGGGAGGGGGGAAGGGGTGCAGAGAAGGTGGTCCCTGCAGGTATCTGTCAGTGGGAGGTCAGAGGGGTCAACAGTCATTACACCAAATGAAAAGAGAAGAGAGAGAAAGAGAATTCCCGGGAATATCAATGGAATTCCTGGACCGGCACTGTGGCACGATGGCATGCGTGAGTGTGTGTGAGACATGTGGTCCTCCTGTCGGGGGGTCTGGTTAGTCAAAACACACACACTCAGATTTTTTTGGGGCGAAATGAAAATATTTGGTTTGGTCGTCGCTCTCGGGGCGTCAGCACCTCCAAGTCCAGCCGCGATGAAAGGGATCAGCAGTGTGATGCAGCGGCTTGGAGCCTGGAGTGCCACTCTCCGGATAAACACACAGACTTTCAACAAACAGATATTCAACACTTTAAGCTGAACACACACAAACAGATGCTGAGCCATGAAATTATACCGTTACATTAACGTAATCCTCTGTAGCTCAACACGGTAAAGGTCCTTTTTGCCATCCTATCTTCCCCAAATAATGAATCCATATTTCCACCATTAAAGATGCTGAACTTAACAAAAGGGCAGCAAACACACCAGATAAGAACGACCGAACAACAACTACATCGAAAACATTTTCAAATAAAGCTTGTTTAATAATGAGTAATATCTGTGAAATCAGGAGAAAGCAGGCTGGTATTTCAATCTGTGAAGGAACGGGAAAAAAACTAAATGCTGATTTTGCATCAATAACTCAAATACCATGTGTCCCTCGTGTCTTAAGTGCAGATCAGAGAAACTGAAGTGTGAATGAAACCAGGGAGCGTAAGAGACTGCCACCTGATCCTGACTCTGTTATAAAGGCAGGTGACTGTGACGTGTCTTTGTGTTAGTTGGCTGTTTAGCTTCTAGCTCAGTAACTTAACATGTCTTTATGGCACGGTCTGCAGGAACCACCAATCTCTTTTTGTCTTATTTTTCTGGCAATGTTAAGGTTAAGGTGTGTTATGGCCACACAGACTCGCATCTAGAGCAGGAAAACCAGGACAGGTGGAATCTGATTTTGCATCCTGCTAATGAAGAGGCACATATTACAGTACATTTACTCATTTGGCTGACGATTTTATCCAGTATATGTGGACCAACTAAAGGTTAAGTGTAAATGAAAGGGTTTTAATTGGATTATATTCTGATATGGGACACATGAAATGAGTCACTGGGGCCAACGTCTCCACTTAGGCATGCAAATATAAATTTCATGTATGTGGTCAAATATATTACAGGTTCATCCTTTTATTGTGTATGTTCAGTGTGTTGTGTGCGATTGTAGCATGTATGTGTGTGTTGGTGTGTCAGCAGCATGCCACTCACGTTGGAGCTGGTGTGAACCTATGGGCTGGAACATGTTGGCTCTAGTTTCAGATTGCGGTTACTGAATCAGTTGTGGTCAAATCAGGGAGTCTCATAAGCTCAGTGTGTGTTTGCGTATTAACGATGTTCAGAAGAAGGAAATGTCTTTGCAGCTGTGTGTGCTGTTCATGAGTGTTTGTCTCTCTACAGTATGTATATTGGTGTTCCTATACTGCATCCATGCATATGTGTGTGAGTCTGTGTGTGTGTTATCCAGGGCAGGGCAGTGTGTATAGGTGTCTAATCATCAGTCTTTGATGAGCGGGGAATTCCAGTCTCGCCAGTCTAATCCCCGGGTGCATGCCTTCCGCTCGCCCCCCTCCCATCCTCTCCTCCCCCTCCTCCCCTCGCCCACCCTCACCTGGCTGGTTCGCCTCTCCGTCACTCTGAACACACCTTGCTCCTTTTCGCAGTTTGTTATTGCACTAATATCAACCCCAGAGATACTCCTACATCGTTTTTCTCTTTTTTTGTGACTTTTTAGTACAGACCAGTAAATTTTAGTCCCCCCCTTTTTCTCAACCAGCGCCTACATCTGTTTTGATCAGTGGTGTCCAGCGGCTAACGGTCAAGTTTGGCCCCAAATTACAGAGTTGGAGATGAGTCATCAAAAATGTTTTACAGGAAGAGAAAATTGAGGGATTTCGACGTATACTCTAAGAAATTATTATTTTAAAACATAGATAATGCATTTAATGAGAAATACATTTATTTCATTTATTACATTTGTTTGTCTTTAGTCCTGAAGCCCCACTAAAACCCCTAAAAGGAGGATACTTTTTGGTCATTCACTGCCTCTTCATGACCTCCAATTGTAAATATTGAACATTCACCCTCAGGCGTCAAAGCTGCACCTCTGCAGCCACGACACTGACTGTCCTGCACGGGCTTCCAGTGGTGCTGAGCGAGTGGGCTTCTGAGCATGGCATTACTTCTACTCAGAGGCTGAAGTTAGAAAAAGGGGGACGGAGGTGAGGAGAGAGCGAGGAAAATGATAGAGAGCTACAAGGGAGGAAGAGAGGGAGATACAGACAGAGAGAGTGGAGCAAATATCTGCGGCTCACTGACCTCTCTAAGTGGATTACATGCCCTGTCAGTGCTGTGGGGGTAAACGAGAGGGTAGAGAGAGGGAGTGAACAGCGTGGAGAGAGAGAGAGAGAGCGAGAGACGCTTTTAACATTGTATTTAGGCAGATTTTTAAACCATGCTCAGCTCATTTCAGCTCTGTTCAGTTTATTATGTTACCCCAAAGGGCAACAGATTAGCAGTAAATCAAACACGACAGCACACAGTGCAGCTCTGCAGCCTGCAGCTAATATGGTAACTGAATAAAACTCAGTAGAAGATGGCTCCAAATCAATCAAACATGTATTAAACTGTTGCATGAAACGTTAATTATACCTTCATTAGGACTGTTTACATTGTAAGAGATTGATAATGTAATGATATGAGTTATACCACAAGTTATTTAGCGTTGCAGCATCTTACCCACATGATGAATTAACATCAGTGGCTGCATAATGTAGCAAAGTGGTGTTACTGCCTCACACTGAAAGTCAGGGCTGACTTGACGTAGTCAAATTAAAAATATTATCACAAGCTGTGGGTCAGGTCACTAAGGGGTAGCGAGATATATATGTGAGGGGTCGTGAGATGATGAACAGGATAGTGAAGCACAAACGATGTAACATTTAAAATAACGTGTCTTTATTAGATAGCACAAGTAGAGAGATGACCTGTTATTATATTTTACAACAGCACAAAAGCTAAACTATAATACAGGTTTATGTACATATTCAGCCCCTATTTGAACATGCTGCAACATTATGTCGTTGCCTTGCAGCACTTTACCATGTTGACTCCCAGACTGACAGTGACAGAGTTGACACTATTGTGGTTTTATTGAGTACATCACATGCTGTGCAAACAGTTGTAATACTCATTTTGGGATGGTAGAAAAATATTACATCATTCATGTAATACATTTATATCACAATTAATCATTTTAAGGTCATATTATGCTGCAAACCTGTTATTTATTATTTTTTATTTACTTTTTTCATCTTTAATAGTTAATAGAACGATTTGAGAGGTTGGCTTAGACTTGATGTGTAAGAACTTTAAGTGTGAGAAAGCTATGACATGTTACTTCTTGAAAGCCTTCATGCATTTAACTCTAATATTCACTAATATTTTCAAATCAACCACATATGACCTGTGTACAATTTTTAATTGATGGATAGTGTTTGACAAATGTCAGCAATTTAGAAAGTGAAGTGGGTGGCACTGTATACTAAATGTGTTTCTTCTTACTAATTGGTAATAGGGATGCACCGATCGATACGGATATCCCAATATTGGCACGATACTGACTCAAATAGCTGGATCAGGATTAGAGTATTAATTTTACACTGGTATTGGATTGGTACTCGGCATCAGCCGATACCCAAAGCCCAGCTATTGGTACCTAAACTGCCTGCAGGAGGCTGAAGTGAACACTTCTTAACCTGTGTGCAGTTCATGTTTATGGTTAATTTTGGACATGAAAATAAGTCAATGTTACTGAGGAAAAAATGTGAGTGGCCTTAAAGTTGCCTGTTTGAATCCATGAAAGAGCTGAAACAGTTTGTCTCTGACTCTGAGTCTGACTGCAGAGAACTGAGGGCGGTTTAAGAGTCTGAGCGAGCATCTATGAATGTTTTAAATCCTTATTAGAGCAAGTGAGCTGTGTCTGGCTTATGGATAACTACATGTAGAGGAGTGTGTGTGTGTGTGTGTGTGTGGGGGGTTATTGAGTATAGAGACGACTGAAAAACAGATGGATGAAAAGAGAGATGGAGGTGAAGAGTGTGAGCTGCAGGCCTGGCCGTGGGAGAGACTAGACTGCATTGAGCTGAAGCAGACCAGAGACTAATCTGGAGATTCAGGGCTTGTAAAAACACCTCCTCACACACACACACACACACACACACACACACACACACACACACGACTACCCCTCTTGGTAACCCCTCATACCCTCCAGTCCAGATAACAGTTTGCACACGCTTTGTATTTACTGCCAACATGCGACACTCTGTGCATCAAACTCCTCACTTTGACATGTGTGCATTGTCCCTTTAGTGGGAGTCAAACCCTCAACACCTAGCTGTTGCCTTGCTTTAGCCTCCTTTAGCTGCCTTGCAGAAAGACAGATAAACTGCTACATGCAGGCAGCGCTGTGGCGCGCGGTCGCCTATCAGAACACAGATCTGCGTGGTGAAAGAGGACTTTAAAAGTCTGTCAGTCTGTGGTTAACACCTGGCTTATAACTGTGGATACATCCTGTGCTCTCTCTTTCTCACACGCACACACAGAGGAATGTGACGTATACACTGTCTATGTGTGTATGCAAACACAGGCTACATGAAGTAATAAACTGTGTGGCAGCTTTTCTAAACAGTTTCCAGACAAGTTACTTTGCAGAACATGAAAAGACACACACACACACGTGTTTGATTACAAATCATAAAATATATTGGCTAGTAAAAAATGAGAGCACCATGATAAGTAATAGTTACTGAACTGATTTAGACTGCAACTGATTACTTTTGTTATTGATTAAGCTGTCACAATTGTTTTGGTTAAAGAGAGATTAATTGATTCACTATGAAGTATATAAAATATGGGAAATTAATGAAAAGGCCAAAACGTTAAATTTTTAAACTGCTTGTTTGTTCAAACAGCGTCCCAAAACCCAAATATATTCCATGTACAATGATCTAAAAATCAGAGAAAAGGCAGCTGAGCCTGAAACCCAGCAAAATACTTTGCATTTCTACTCTATTACCATACTATAGCGCTCACAGGGGTCATTTTATTTTGCATTACTTGACACTTATAATGCTCTTACTTTTACATTTTGGTTGCAGGACTTTTACTAGTCTACTTATACCTGTACATTTTTATATTGCAGTACTTTTATTAAAGTAAAGGATCTGAATCCCTCCTCCATCCTCCATCCTCCATCGCAGGTTGTTTTAAACTCTGTGGCTATGAGGTAACATTGTTTTGGGAGTCAGTATGTTTTCACCAAAACATATAACCTTCCTCCGTTCACCTGACTGTGGGAATCACTGGGCTGAGATGCCAAACATTTGTGTGAATCTGACCCAGTAAGTCCTTCACACCTCTCGCTTTTTTGCACCTTTGCTGAGCTGTAAACCTTTATGTGTTAGACAGACAAGTAATCCACAAATATTTGCTGATGGATCTTCTTGTCTGTGTTTTATATCAGTGTAAATTCATTTTCTTTGCATTTTGGACTTCTGGCCAAACAAAACAAGACATTTTTAGGCGAAACAATTAATTCACTAATGCGAGCAGTCGTAGATGAATCTGACACTGAGCATTAGCCACAGCTCTACTGTCTGCACTGACCAATAACACCATGAAATCCAACATCACACACATGGACACACAAAAGGTTTTGCAGACACAGAAGAATGCTGACTTGTCTGCCGGTCTGTCCTCTCTCTCGTGCGCTCTTTGCCTCTCTGGCTTTCTCACAACCTGACAGCCTGGCATGCGTGCAATCAGTGCCCATCTGGCATTTGCTGTGTCAACAAGCATGGGAAAAGTTAATCAACAGCTTGGCACTCCCACTCCCAGTCCTCCCGTCTCGGCTTTCCTTTAACCCTCTTCTCCACAACTTTCTCACTCAAAAGAGATATTTGTTTTATTCGAGATAAAATGTTTTTCTATTTAGGGTTAGCTTGACGTTTGGGCCTTGCTGACTTTGAACCCGTCGTGTCATCGTCAAAGGACAATCCGCAGACCTTTCTCTGTGGGAGGAAGTGCTGCCCTTAGCATGCAGTGGTGCTGTAATGTAATGATGGAGCGCCCCTTAGTGGTGTAATAATCCACTTACACTCATAGAGTATAATAAACCCATAGTGTATAATATTAGAGAAAACTCATCAACTGAACTACTGCAAGCAAAAACATGCAAACAGAGGTTATAATCAACAGCGGTCTGCAGTAAAAATTCTAACATTTAAACATTTTTACCTTTATTTTCCAAGGAAAATTTCCACAAGGTGATTTTCAACAGCGACATTGTTTTTCTCTAAACCCAAATATTGTATGTAATATGTTGTCAATCCATAAAGTGTGAGTTTTCTTTATATTCGTAGTTTTCACGTGATGTCACATTGCATGAAAAACGCTCCCTTGGAGCAAAACAGACGCTGCCTGCCAACCAGGAATAAAGTAATACACTGTTACTATGAGTTTTTTACTTTTGCATTGCCAAAATGCTGGATGGTAATTGTACTTTCTGATGCACAAATCGAGGAAGAGACAAGCCTGAGCTGTGTTAGGTGATTCCCCACAAGGTAAACGTAAACATTACCACAGTCGAGCGGCGGCAGGGACCTGGCGCTTCTTAACATGGATGGAAGTGCCCAACACTTGCAGTTTGTGTTCATATCTTTCTTTTTCTTAAGTTGAGAGGTGATCCAAATAAATGTAACTGCTTTTGCAGCGTCTCTACGGGGGAGTTGCTGCGTGAGCCGTTGTGTTAGTCTGTCGTTTTGCCCTCCGGGTACTTCGAATGTCGCGTGACTGAAAACTATGAACAATGTAATTCTGATCCAGTGACATTTAAGGCTGTCTGTCTATGGTTTGGTCTATAAGTGTGTTTTTGTTGCCCCACAGGCTTGCCATGGATGTGCGGGATCCAAATGTGACTGCAGTGGAGTAAAAGGAGCCAAGGTAGATGTGTTCACATGAAGTACAATAACAATATTGTTTTTCACTATAGTGTAATGTGACAGAAGATACAGACTGTGTAGAGGTCATGAGTTGGATTTGGTTCTTAAGGCCCCCTTTAATAAATAACAGAATGTAGTGCTGTTGTGAGCAGATACAAGGCCATTGTTTATTCATTTACAGCATTTGTCAACAATCATAACTTCTCTGCCGGCCCACTAATCTCATTTACTGTGTGCAGGGTGAGCGGGGTTTTCCGGGTCTCACGGGACAGCCAGGAGTTCCAGGATTTCCCGGACCGGAAGGGCCGATCGGACCCAGAGGAGAGAAGGTTGTTTGACGTGAAGTTTAACAGTTTAAACAATAACAGCTCAGGTTTTGCAGGTTTTGGGTACAACCGTGGGCTTGAATTTCATCCAACAGTTGGGGGGGGGCAATAAACATAAAAAAATTTACAGAGCTTTTTTAGAACGGGACACAAATAATACAAAATTTTACTTTCATGGGATATGTGTACAGAGAGGAAAGCCTTACTAGTGTTATTAGTGTAGCATGGAGACTGTTAGGTTCGCCTTAATATGGGGACTTCTTGTATTTACTTACTTTTTGGTGACTGAAAATTTATCTGGTTTTCTGTTCTCTGTCATTTTCTCTGGCCAACAACACAAAGCGATAGTTTAAATATGAGTTAGGGTCATAGGTTCACCACGCGGTCATATTATAATTATTAAATGATCATGTGTCCTTCACAAGTCTCTTAGCCTACTTAGATATTCAACTGCAGCAAGACCACTGATCTGTCACTTAACGTCATACTGAGGAAAACCCAACACAATGATAGATCTACAATATCAGCCTAATACCAGTTCACACATACACACAATATCAATATCATTGTTTAATGATATTTTTTTTGGGGGGGGAGGCGGTCAAGCAAAGCATCATTTCTAGTGAGGATGAACAGTTTTTTATGGTGATTTCATGGTATTCAGATAGAAGTTGTAGATATAATATGCTCTTATAATTACGGTTGGGTTTCATTGGAATGTTTTTATGTAAAATAGCAACCTGAGTTTCAGCATCAATCCTAAAACAATACTTGCTTTTTTCCCCAAAGAAATACTTCATTTTTTAAAATGTTTTCTTAATTGTGTTTTCATTTTAAAAGAAGATACAGAACCAAGTCAACTCAATTTTGATTCAGATCAGGCCGTTCCTTGAGAATGTGACCAAGTGTTTTGGTGCAGTCAGTACAGAACATTTGTACGTCCTCGGTAAGATTATTCATCTGGTTTGATGTGTGTGTCTGTTCTTCCTCTCAGGGTAGTGATGGACCTCAAGGAGCGTTTGGCCCAAAAGGAATAAGAGTAAGTATCTCATTCATATCATCAGACTGTGTGGTTTGGAAAAGTTTAAGTGCAGATTGGTGCGTTTCCTCTTGATTCACCAGCATAAAGTGCCGTAAACTGTCTCAATGCTGAAGGATTTCAGGTTGTAGTACCCTCCTCTGGCCAGCAGATGTCCACAATATCTCAAACAGGGTCATCGAGGTCATGAAGAAGCTACAAGCCGAATCCTCTGTTTTCGACATAACCTGCAGCCCTCAAACTTTACAAATACTGGTTTTTATCATTTTCCTCCTTGCAGGGGCCTTCTGGATTGCCAGGTTTTCCAGGAACACCAGGACTTCCAGTGAGTTTGCATATTCTAAAATCTTACTGAAATACAGTGTGAAGTACCGTGTGTGATGTAACTTCCTGTTTACTTCCTGTTCCCCAGGGTCTGCCTGGCCAGGATGGACCTCCAGGCCCAAGAGGAGTGCCGGGTTGCAACGGGACGAAGGTATCTGATGAAATGTCTTCTGCAAATCGGTTTAAATATAGAAGAAACAAATGTGCAAAAAGTAACAGGCTGCTGATTACTGCATTATATTCTGTCATATTTGTCTATGAATTGTCACCTGCCAGCTGAATTTTTTTTCTCTTTTTATAAATAGAGACGTTTCCACAATAAGCAGGAGCAGAAAATGTCCCCAGAATGCAGGAAATTAAGCGTTTAATGCTCCAAATCTTCTGGGGGGGAGGAGCCCCAGATTCCCCACTCATATTTTTCATTATTTCATATTTCTTCCAATTAGTGTTAAAAATCTTCTAATCTTGTTTTTGTGCATTGTCAGGTCTTGTGACACAAGTGTATCACTGTGCCCCTAATCTGGGCCCTTATGTCCGCACCACGTTTCAACACAAACTGATGATACTTGTGACATTATTTGAAAGGATCCTGTTGTCTCAGCCGTACTGCAAAAAAACTTTAAAAAATTAAGATGCTTCTGATATAGTTTTTAAAAGTATTATACCGAGCAATCATTTTGCATCAACACTTATTTGTGCCAGCTGTGCATATCTTTACATTTGGTCATCGTTTTGCTCAGAAACTTTAAATTTTTGCCAGATTTGTATTATTTTCATGTTGAAAAACCTTCTGTAATGCCATGAAATGAACTCGTTGTGGGCTTAGACAAAAAAAAATCTTAACTCAAGGTCTACTTACTTGATATTTATGGAGCATTTTCAAATCAAATCACTTTCAAACCACTGTGTGTTAAATGTCTTCTTTCTTCAGGGTGAGAGGGGTTTTCCTGGACTTTCAGTCCCCGGACAGCAAGGACTCCAGGTGAGATTACAGCAATGAGGAAGAAGTTTGTTTGACACAATAATTAATATTCTCCTTTAACATACTCTTCTCCTTTTTTTAGGGTCCACCTGGTCTCCCAGGTCCAAAGGTAAGTGTATCAGCAACTCTTTTTCATCTGTATGAGTCTTATTGGTACATAGAGTTTTATATATTTCCCATCATAGCTCAACCCAAACTTCAACCTTGACATCTGTGTGGTTGTGAAGGTTCATTAAACAAGTACAATCAGGTACAAGCAGTGAGTACAAATGAAATGTTTTCATTCAAATATGGCACATAGAGCAGATGAAAAATGTGGAGTAAACAATAAAATTAAAATAGCTTAAATCCCTGCCTATATTTGAGACAGGCCTTTAATTCATTTATCATACCAATTAAATCTGAATGAACTACTTTGGTGCTTTTTGTTTCTGTAAAATGAACTAAACGATTGAATTGTGGAGAATCTAACTGATCTAACGATGTGTAACATGTCCATATTGATAAAGATTTAAATATTTATATTTGTATTCACGATCGAAGCAGCTTAGAATTAACACAAGCAGGTGACCCATGAGCTTTAATAGTTTTTGTATATCGAAAGAACTTCTATAAAAACAAGGCCAGGCGTCTAATTGTGCCACACCAGACCAGTAAAAAGGACAGGCGTCTAACTGGGACTAGGCTTTTAAATTAAGTTTTACGGTATTTTTCAGCAATGTAAATAAAATAAAAACATGCAATCAAAAGTTCATTTCTTAATTACTTGACATTAGATAACATTAATTAACCAAATGATTTTATTCATTTCAAATCTTATTGTTGCATTGTATTATATCACACTGTGTTTCAGGCTCGCGTTTAGGTTAAAATGTTCTTCTGTCAGTGTTTTCTGTGCCAGTCAGCCTCGAAAACACACACACCGTTCCTGTAATATTAGACTCTCCAGGTGTGTTATTTGTGTTTCTGCCACAAGGTGGTGCTGTTTAACTCCATTAAAAATCTGCTAACCAGACTTTCTTCCTTCACTGTAGATTATGGGATTAGATGTGAAACAGTGTCTGATATTTTGCTCTTATAGCCTCTGATTCACATGCAGCTGACATTTCATGTCTAACAGTTTCCTCTGGTTGTGTTTCTCTTCCCTATAGGGAGACCCAGGCGACGTGATTTCCACCAACCGGTTCGGAGAGAAAGGAGCAGTGGGATTGCCCGGATTACCAGGGGCTCCTGTGAGTTGTTGTGTATTGAGACTAAATACGAAAACTTTAAGACAACACGCGGATCATTCTCTCGTCGCTGTTAATTACGCCATTGCTGTTGCACAATTTAAACGTGCCTGACTTCTGTTGGTGGCATATTTTTATATCAGGGCAATGCATGACGGTTAAGTAAGTAAGTAAGTAATGACTTTATTCAGGGCTCAGAATGGAAGGTCCCTAGTACACAGAAAAAAAGACAAAATAACAATAGTTACAACATAACAATAAATATACAGTACATAGATAAAAATTAATAAAAAAAAGTCAATATCTTTCACTTGTAATTTACAGACAGGAGCGCCAATGTCTCCACAGTCTAGATGTATACCTGACCGAGCTAAAGTCATTGTGGGCTAAAGCTTGTATAAGAGACAGACATTCTACACATGTATCAAAAAATAAGATTTCTTATTAAGGCAGAAGAGGTAGGCACCCCAACATTAACAAACATGTGACTAGCACTACACCATCTTGGTTGTTTTAAAAGCAGTCTCATGTCATCATTATACGCTACATTCAGTCTCTGCATGTTCTTTTTGCTGTAAGACCGCCACAAGTGGGCAGTTTATAGTGGTGTACAGAATGCTTTGAGTAAGGCTACCTTAACATAAGCAGAACACATGCCAAATTTACAAATATCTTGCGACACTGTCTACTGATGCCCTTATCATCCGATAAATCATTTACAATATGATGTCCAAGATATTTAATCTCATCACAACACTTTAAGAGCAGTACCAGATAAAAGAAATCAGGGAATACTAATTTCCTGTCTTCTTTACTTCTAACAATCATGATATCGCTCTTACTTGCATTATATTTGATATCAAAATCTGCACCGTACTGAGAGCAAACCTTCAACGGTTGTTGTAACCCAGCACTATACGGGCAAATGATTACCAAATCATCTGCAACACATAAGGTGATCAGTGAGAGAAACTAAGGTTACTTTGAGTCGACTATATAATCGTCACTATACATTCAGACAGCAATAGAAAATGGCAAATTCACTATATAGTGAGCAGTGAGTGATTTTGCCTACGGTTATATGCTGAAAATATTGCCTCTTGTATGACCAAAATGTGCATTTAAATATCTTTTGATTTTATCATTTTAATAAAATAAATTTCAATATCGCCAAACAGATAGTTGGTCCAACTCATGTATTTATGCATCACATCTATATTTGTGGTTTTCGCCAAATATTTATTAAACTGTGTGAAAACTAAAGAGGATTATGTGATATGTGACTAAAAAACATGATTATTCATACCTGCAAATACTCAAACACTCAAAATTATAATCTTAAATGTTCCTTAAACTGAATAAAGGTAAATATGAAAAACACAAAATGACAAAAAAAATCTGCTTTCAAAATTAATTTTCATAGGATAGTAACTTGAAAGGGATAAAAATGGAGTGTTTTAAAATGCAGTCTGTATGTATGACATTTAATTTGTGTTTGTGTCACAGGGCCCTTCTGGTCCCCCCGGACTGCAAGGTCCACAGGGCCCTCCAGGAGCCAGAGGCTATGAGGTAAAGAAGGCTTCTGAAAACATCATTTTTGTTTCACTAGAATGAACAAATGGAACTTTTAAAGTTGTTGAAGTGAACTAAAGTCCAACAATTTTGTTTTGTGGTGTTGTTTTCCAGGGTCGTCCAGGTCCTCCCGGTCTTCCTGGGCCAAAGGTGAGTTCAAACCCTGACGAGTCAATAGAGAATTTTAAATTTATCTGAAATTGTTGTGATTTCATCACATCACAAATTAACCAAGACAAAATGACCATGCATTTGCCCTACATGATACCCCTTCATCATTTTCTCATCCAGTTGACAGTAAAGTAATCTGACTGAGAGCGTGTTGTTGGTTCACTCAGTGACAAAATATTTTCCTGCTTTCTCCAACAGGGAAACATGGGCTTGAACTTCCAAGGACCCAAAGGAGAGAAGGTATTTACTGTGTTGCCATATGAGCCAATAAGAAGTTCAAAACTTAAGAATGACAAGCGTCATCTTGTTTCTGTCCTTCCTTTTCTGTACATTTAAACCTTTAATCTTGTGTGGTCTCTATGTGTGTGTGAACACAGGGTGAGCCAGGTTTGCCAGGACCTCCTGGTCCTCCAGGGCAAGTTGGAGAGCAGAAGAGGCCACCTGAGACCGAGATTCAGAGAGGAGACAAGGTAATATCACTAATTTAACACCGAGAGTGACGCCAATCTTACATTAACTGCACCAAGTGGTAGATTTGATTGAGAGAGCATTTATAACTTTGGTTCAGTTGTTTACACTGCAGTGTTTACGACTTTTCCAATTAGGCTGCTGCCCGTTTGGCTCTAATCTGACAGGAGACACCAAATAAAAAAAAATAAAATAAAAAAAAGGGAAATAGTTGGTGAAGGTGAAGCATCTTCACCTTTACTCAAACTCATTGGGCCTACGTTTGGGACTTTTATTTCTTTCACACTAGTTTAGCAGGAAGAGAAGCTGAAGGTTACCATAGTTACTTCTTGGATTAATTTAGATAAATAATCAAGGAATGCGCACATAAACTGACTTAATGCCCGCTTCGTGTCGCTTGTTAATCCTGCCTGTATGTAAATCTGATGAACTGAACGATTGAATTGTGGAGAATCAGTGTGTCCACACTGACATAAGTTTTTCATTATTACTACATTTACATTTGTAGACACAATCTAAGTAGCGTAGACGGTGACCCGCTGGACTTTAAGAGGTTTTATACATCCAAAGAACTTAGTCCGTAGTCCTCATCTTGGCAAAACTTTCTACATACTATGATGTATATCAATTAATATAATAAAAATGAATGTCATATATACGTCATATTATGCAAATTTTAAAAAGTGCTACATAAACTGCTGAATGCTGCAACTTCCCTTTCAGCCACTTGATGGCAGCAACAGAGTTTTGTAGGAATTTCTGCTCCACACAGCAACTCAGTATATTCACAAAATTGTATGGAAAATCACTTTTTTCTGTTTTTCTGTTTGCCCATATTTTCACCTTAGTGACGACTGGACAATGTATTAAAGCTATATATTCATAACAGCAGAGGAATGATTTACTCCATTGATTGTAAAATATTGTTTTACTATATTATTTACTGTAAAATACTGGTGAGGGTTTATTTGCTGTCCATGTTTCATAATCACCTTACAGATCTCGTGCATTCCTGTGTTCATATTGTTTCATGTTTTCTATTAAACCTGTTGTACACAATAAATTATAACAGATATGATGGAAACCAGTATCTCTTATGTTATAAGCAGTTGTGTCTATTTAAACCATTAGCAATGAGTAAAGCCCAAACATCCATTTTCAATCAATCAGTTTGATTAAAACTTTCTCTTTTGTGTGTTTTCTCTGTAGGGTGACCCAGGTCTTCCAGGTCCTATGGGTGATCCAGGCTTTCCAGGACCTCCTGTTAGTACCTATTCCCACTTCGTCCATACATCTTAATTTATTGACCCCTGTAGGCAAAGTGCTCCAAATCCTGCAAAGTTCAGAAAGACCCCTTATTAAACAGCCATGGTGTTGATGTGTGTTTTGTTGTCATTGTAGGGTCCCTCGGGTGGCCAGAAAGGAGACAAGGGAGAACCAGGAGAGCCAGGCAAACGAGTGAGTACATGTCACACTTGTGGTCGACTAATATGGGTTATTCAATGGCGGTGCTTAAAGAGCAGGATGGCTCATGGCCAATATATATTGCTGATTTCAGTAACCAGTAACATGTTGTTTTAGATGGACCTTTTATTAATGAATGAAAGAGAACAATACTTTGGGTTCTGTTTTTGATTTAAGAGCGTGAATTGTGTTTAAGGGAGAGCGGGGTACAGTTTGTCAGCTGCATTATTCTCTACAATATAACTATATATATTTATATATAGGCCAGTGATGGATTTAGTTTAGATTAGTTCTCATTTACAATGGAAGAAATGTGTTGACAGACATTTTTATATATTGGCCTCATGAGTGCAGGTACACACGGATGCAGATTTCTCTGTCTATCACTAGTTCACAAATAAACTTATATACTTATTCTGAGGCCCTTCATTGACATGATCATTCCCCTATCCCAAGCCACATCCAACACTACATGTCTAACCCTTTCCCACAGCTAAAATTAATTTAAAAGGCTTGAGAATGAGTCAAATTAATCTTACTGAATCATCACCTGCAACCCCCTCGTCCGACACTGGAGTTGAGAATGGAGTGCAGAGGTGTGACTTCTATTGACAGCTCGGACTTCAACTCCATGAAGTCCAATAACATGAACCCTAAAACCAAATCTTACCATTTAAACAGCCACTGTTCAATAGTAATTTCTAAACTCAAACTGGTTCTTATAAAGCCAGAGATTCATGACCACACATACATCTAAATACTTATATTCATGTTCGTATATGTATGAAATAGAACATATACTTCTGTCTGGATCTCTTCCTGATCATCGTTTTCTTCTCTCTACAGGGCAAACCAGGCAAAGACGGCGACCCCCGGGTCTCCAGGCTTCCCCGTGAGTTCTGCCCACAAACTAGACAATTCATAAGAATTACACCAAACCTTTATTTAGACCTCTTAGTCACATGTCTGACTTTCTTTTCTTGTTCACTATCAGGGTGTCAAAGGAGAACCAGGCCTGCCCGGTCCTGCTGGCAGGGATGGAGAGAGAGTAGGTTCAGGTTTTCTCCAGTATATAAACTGTATTCAACAAGTCATGTCTCTCATGGACTGTGTTAATACCTTCCCTTGTCCCTCTCTGTTTAGGGAATGAAAGGTGACCGTGGATACCCGGGCCCACCAGGAGTGGTGAGAAACATTTTACTCATTTGTCAAAATTAACTCAAGACTAACTTATGGCTCTTTCTGGAGCTATTAGCAGCATCCCACAGTCTTTATCGGCAGGTAGCCTGCTACTGTCCAAGTCTACTTGAGCAAGACAGTTACAATAGGAGACTGCAGCTGTACAGCTTGACAATAAAATAATTTAGTTATAAGAGTGGGGGGAAGCTAATAAAATATAGAAGGGATTTACACATTGTATTTGTTTAACTTTTTTTGTCCTTAATATTTAAAAAAAAAAGTTAAAATGTTTCGGTGATGCACTAATATAATAAATCAAACTTGAAGATTAAGCCAAAAAGTGTTCAGCGCACAACATTCTTCTGATCACTAGGTGGTGACGTCTTGCTTCAATTTAAATTTAGTCTTTTGTGTGATTTATATTGTAAATGAATAATCTTTATTTTATTAAAATATTTCAAAAATTCGTTTTCTATTAAATTAAATAATAATTTGAAGTAATTGTTATTTAATTTCCATTTTATTTATTTTTTAATAAAATGTCAAAACAATGGAGCCTGTGTGAGTGAGTGTGTTTCTTATATGTCCCAAATAATGTCCCAACAGGTGATAGGTGAACAGACAGGAAATCGGGTCGGTCCTAAAGGTGAGCCCGGGTACCCCGGAGGACCTGGAATCAAAGGAGAGAGAGGACCACCAGGTAAAAACGCTCACATAAATATATTATTTGCACTGACGCTAACTGAAAAAAACACCATTGCTACGTGGTAAAACTGAACAGCAAATGAGAACCATCTTGATTCATTTGTGACCTTACTATTTTATTTTCTAGGAAGGGTAGCAGGCTGGCTAGTTAGCTTAACCAGATAGCCATAAGCTAATATAGTGCATCAGCTAACTTCTGTCAACCGTCTGCAAAACATTTGTGGTTCATGTCATTTGTTTGTGTAATTCTGATGTTTTATTTTCATATATTTATAACTCACATGAAATAATTATTGCAGAGACAAATTAGTCGATTAATTAATTACTCAATGTACGGAAAAATTGTCATCAATTGTTTTGATAATCAATGTTTTAAGATAGAAAAAAGGGTAAAATTTACCTTTTGTCTTAATATCTTTGGATTCTGGACCGTAGTTCAGACAAAACAAGGAATTTCATGCCTTCATCAATTATGACAGTAAGTGAGTTGAATTAAGACGTTTTAACGTTGTCCTCCTGTCTTCTTTAGGTTTAACAGGACCTCCAGGAGCTCCAGGACGTCCAGCTATTGGTGGCACTGGTCCACCTGGACCTCCAGGCTTCCCTGGAGAGAGAGGTCAGAAGGGGGACTCTGGTGCTCCAGGGCTGTCTTTGCCAGGACCCCCAGGACGTCCGGGAACTCCAGGTACCCCGGGTCAACCAGGGCCTCCTGGACCTCCAGGCTATTCCACAGGAGGAACAAACTGCATCACTGGGGAGCCCGGGCGTCCTGGCTTGCAGGGAGAGAGAGGTTACCCAGGAGAGACGGGCGAGAAAGGTGAGAGAAGATAGAGATGTTCATCCAGAAAATCTCTGATTAAGAAGACTTGCCGTTATTTGTGTAATGATGACTAAATATACAGTTTAACAGCTTGACTATGACAAATAATAAAGAATAAAGTAAAGAGCAGGTGTTTCATAGGATTTTTTTCAGGTCTAATAGCTAAAATGTCTTCAAATAATACAATAAAAAAGATGAAGAATTGACTTAAATAATATTTTGCTGTTCCAGGTGACAAGGGCGACACCTGTGTGAACTGCATTGGCAGCTCCAGCCCCATCCCAGGACCCCCAGGACCTCCAGGACAGCCGGGATTCCCTGGTAACACCGCTTAACTTTCTACTCAACAGACTCCCACATGAGACATTAGCACCTTATTGATGGCTTGTCCAACCTCCAGATTAATAAAGTGTGAAGATCATTAACCTTCTCAGTGGTACCTCAGTAGTAGATGCGCCTGTTAGCCTGGTAACATTTCATGCACGAGGCTGTACTCCTCAGGCTGAGTTGCTGCTAAGAAGAAACAGTGCTCATAAACTTATTTTGTACACACAGCGGTGATTTAATGCATACATTAAGACAGAGCTTTACATAGTATTCGTATCATTATTATTGTATTTGTAATTAATTTCTTTAGGATCTCCTGGAGCTCAAGGTATCAAAGGAGACAGAGGATTTCCAGGAACACCTGGTGCCGTTGGACCCCCTGTGAGTATTTTTCCTTAAACAGCACATATCGTCTAAAAACAGATGTTTATGGCATAAAAATTGTAATCTGTGGATTTTGGCGCTAATTCAAACGTAGTTCTTGGTTATCATTTTGTTTTTAT
This sequence comes from Lepomis macrochirus, assembly GCA_024633595.2. Classification (NCBI taxonomy): domain Eukaryota; kingdom Metazoa; phylum Chordata; class Actinopteri; order Centrarchiformes; family Centrarchidae; genus Lepomis; species Lepomis macrochirus. Next base: position 20,540,215 of record JALXJV020000002.1, read on the forward strand.
ATCCTGATGTGTTTTAAAGGAAAATACTAAACTAAAGATATTTTTTGACCTTTAATAACAGAGCATTTTTGTTATTGTCTTATATCAGTAGTTGGTATAATGTAAAGCCTAAATTACTTACTAAAGTTGGCTACGAGTCAGAATGTGATTGAACTCTCTCTGAAATCAAAACACAAACTAATAATCTTGTACTAACAACATTTTCATCTTCCTGTCTTTTCCAGGGCTCCCCCGGTCTTCAGGGCTCCCCAGGATTCCCCGGAGAGAAGGGAGATCCAGGCGATACCATCACAGTCGATGGTGTGAGGGGAGAGAAGGGTGACACCGGTTTCCCCGGACCACCTGGTCTGCCCGGTCTGGACGGTCGACCTGGTCGTGACGGACAGCCTGGATCTCCTGGACCCAAAGGAGCTCCTGTAGGTGGCTTCACTCAGTCTGTCCATCATTTAGGTTGATCCATCCATCCATGATCTATTTCATAACTGATGTGTTCAACAGGGCTCTCTGCTGGTAAAAGGAGAACGAGGGCCCCCCGGTGATCCTGGCTCCCAAGGTATTCCCGGAGACAGGGGTCCCCCAGGACCCCCTGGCTTTGGACCTCAGGGATCTCCTGGAGAAAAAGGTGTCCAGGGCGTCTCAGGAAGACCCGGAGCTCCCGGCACACCAGGTAAGAAGACAGATTTAGGTTTATTTAGTGATGATCCAAATAAAATCTTCTTTCCTCCTTCCATACTGGGGTTCACATCCAGTGCAACACCCAGCCCGCCCACATCTGAGTATTTCTCTTCCTCCAAAATAATACAATGCAGTGGAGATCTCTGATCACATTTATCAGTGTTAAAGTGATCTGGGCGATTATATATATATTATATATTTTATTTATTTTTTCCATCATGCAGATTACCATCTAATTGACATTTGTATATTCATTACATGAATGTAAAGCAATGAAACAGAGACTGTTTCAAAATACAGTTCAGCTGTTTAAAATGCTTTTCAAATTTCTGTATCAATTTATTTACTATATTATAGTTCAGATACAGTTTACAGTGAACGATGTTTTGTTTCCTAGAATGGCAAAGGCATGACCTGCCCTACTCTGACTCTGATTGGCTTACTGTGCCTCTGATTGGCCAACTGTGCCTCTGATTGGCTTACTGTGCCTCTGATTGGCTTACTGTGCCTCTGATTGGCCTACTGTGCCTCTGATTGGCTTACTGTGCCTCTGGTCGGTTTACCATGGTAATCTTACTCTAATCTCACTACTCTTGTCTAAACCTAACCAACCCAACTAATTGATTTCCGTGGAGGACTTCACCATGCTAGGAATTTCTTTTTGCTGTCCTGTAATACAGGACATATTACATATTCATAAAATATCATTTTTTCTATTTTTTGTCACGTATGAAAAGAGACAAAATGAAGACTGTAAGCGAACTCCTTGATTACTATTATACTCAGTGATACTATATCACTATACTATACTAAGAGAATTATTTAAACAACATTTGTTTAGGAGTGATTCTGTCCCATTCAGATCCATTTCAGATTATAAGGCACTTCTTGGACTATCGCCTACCTATCTGAGTATCTTTTCAACATGTAGTCAAGGCCATTATGGATTACGTTTAAAACAGAATTAGGTAAAAAGACCTTCATGTTTGCTGCACCTCCTGCTTGGAACCTTCTCCAGAACTCGTTGAAACGGACTGCCTTTATTTCTTACAGACAGTTTGTTTCAACTCTGAAGATATGGAGCAGGTGAACATTGGTTATTGTTGCTGTTTATAAGTTGTATTCTGCCTTATTCAACACAGGGGCTTGTATTACTGATGTATGTATGATTGATGTCTTTTATATGTTGGAAACGTGTCCTTTATGCTGTGTCTTGGCCAGGTCTCTCTTGCAAAAGAGATTTTAATCTCAATGAGACGCACCTGGTTAAATAAAGGTTAAATAAAAAATAAAATAAATATAAGCATTTGATCACCTTCAATGTTTTTTACAGCAATATTTTTGACCAAATACCTCATTATCTATAATTTGACTATATTTTGGTGTCTACTGCTATTCTGAAAGGAATTTACTTTTTCCTTTTTAAAGAACATTAATCATTTATTTGTTTGCTCTAAAGATGTAGGTTTGAATCCAAAAACAGTTTTTGCAACATCAGGAATTAATTATGCCTAATTATTTTCTACTTTAATAGTTTAGTCCTTCCAAACTTGTTTTTAATTATACCTTAAGAGAACACATAAATCATATCTAATATTTTACCTGAACCAATACCAGCACCCCAGTACCAATTATGTACTGTGTAATAATGAATTATTAAAATACATGTCCGATTAACTAATCAAAAACATGTTATGTTCTCCACTCAGTGCTGTTGACACCCTGATAAAGATCTGGAGTTGGTCCCCGGGCGCTCCCTTGAGGGATGGGTTAAATGCAGAGACAATAAAGTATCTTCTTTTTCTTCTAATTGATTTATCAATAATTCATTTTTACTGTAAAGACAACTTACAAGTTTCAGTATATTATAATATCACATTAACCAAAATCAAGGACTCTACATAGACTCATGTCACCGATACACCGATATTGTCACGATAAATTAACTTACAAGACTCTTAATCTTAAAATCACAGAAATTTGAATGTTTTTTTGTAAAATAAAAATGACGCATGTTGTAAATTCTCAACTGTGATGATATATTCACATCTCTGTTGCTCTAAACAGACTCTTGTGGGGTGACTGATTTATTCTTTAAGACTGAAACTCAACATTTCCTGTAGATGTTCAAAACAAAAGCAGCAAAGGAAAGTGAAGAGGATGAATTCGGGATCACAGGAGAGCTTTTGGTGTTAATTTCAAGCAGCAAAAGCTAATCAATGTAAAGTGGCATATCATCAGTCAGAAAGAGAGGAGGCTTCAAGCCCAAACATAATGAAATGTGTTTTTAAACCAGGGAAAACCAGAAAGCAAAGGTCTGATTCTCTCTTCAGACCTTGGCACGCTCCTTTCCTCATGTTGTACAAAGTTCCAGTACACACGAGTACCAGAAGGTTTTTTATTATCATCCTGAAGTCTTTGTCTTTCACTTCGCTCTTTCTTTACAGCAAGAGATCCTTTATTCTCACCTCGCTAACCTCCTGTCTGCGCTTTCTCTCACCACACAGGTGCTAAAGGTGAACCAGGCCTGTCAATGGCTGAGAAAGGCGAGCCAGGACCCAGAGGACTGGACGGCGAGCCAGGACGACCCGGCGAGCCAGGTACACAATTATTATTTTTCAGTAAAAGGACATTTTTATTATATGCGTAGTTTACTCCAGGTGACACATGTTTCTGTTGCTGATGGAGTTTTTTTGGGTGTTGTTAGGTAGCCCAGGTCTCCCCGGACAGAATGGTTTCCCTGGTTTACCAGGAACGAAGGGTGAGCCTGGTCTCCCAGGTATCGGACTTCCAGGACCTCCAGGAGCTAAAGGTAAAGAGACCCATAAACACTCCTCCCATCCGTCTTCCTCCTTACTCTGTCTAGCTTTCCCAACACTCCATCTCCACCTCTGTCCCTCTATCTCTTCATCCTACCTCTGCTTTCTCATCTTCCCTCCACCCCTCCTTGGCCTTTACATCCTCTTCGTCGTCCTTCATCCTATGCCTACTCCTCATTCCTTTTTCTCCACACAAATTGTCTTATCTACGTTGCCTCACCTTTTTATTGTTCCACCACCCTTGCACCCTCCTCCTTCCTGCTTAATCCTTGTTTCTTCTCCAGGATTCCCAGGTGTTGCCGGCCAGCCAGGAGCTCCTGCAGCACCAGGCAGACCAGGAGTAGATGGACTCCCTGGTCAGCCTGGACTTCCTGGACCCAAGGCAAGTAGATAGATTGACAGACTGATATAGAATGAAACTATATCAGTCGCGACCTGTCAATCAGGATAGAGCTGACTCGTACCCACGGCACTGGGTAAAAGCGTATTAGAAGGCTGTTCACTTTCTCTTTTTTTAAGACTGTTATTCATTAGACACAGTTATCAGTCCTGTTAAAATGACAGTTGACGTGAATTACAGATGCACCTAGCTAAGCTAGCTAGCCAGCTCCACACACAGCCATTAGCTCTGTAGGTGCCGAATCCGTACCCCCAGCAAGATCCGTTCTGCACATGCACAAAAGTGGTTCTGTCAGTCAAAGATGGTTATGGTTATTTTTAATTGACAACACTCTAACGATGTAGCAACACAACAGCTGTGCACATCGGCCTAGCAGCTAGGGTTAGCCGGTCGACATGCATACAATCGCTGACTTAGGTTTAGGCACACACCCCTGTGATGGTTAGGGTTAGGGTAAGGTGCTTTGGGAAGCTGTCAACGCCTTTTATACTAACGTAGCTAGCTATTAGCTTCCGGTCTGGACAGGGTGTCTCATTCAGGCCCACCCGAAGGTGTCTCATGACGTGGGAGGGTACCTTTTGCATCAAATAACACTTTGTCAGCCTTTCTGAAAGCGTCAGTATTTGACACCCTGACATGAGAACAGACAACAACACACGAATAATTATGAACAGGCACATTTGTGGAAACCTTCTTGGGCAGACAGGACCACTTTTGCGCATGTGCAGAAGGGATCTTGCTGGTGGTACGGATTTGGCAGTGACAAGCTCTACCGTCCCGTCCAAATATGGTCATGTCCGGTGCCACTAGTTGCAAAAACTCAACATGGTGGTGCTCTAATGGCCAAACTTGGGGCTTCAAAACCGCAGTCCACAAACCAACGGGTGACGTCACATTGACTACGTCCTCTTCTTATACACGGTCTATGGTTACATCGAATGTCTTCCTGTCTCACCTAGTTTCTACCGCCCTCTGTCTGTGTGCGTGTGTGTAACAGGGCGAGCCTGGCTTTGGTCTTCCTGGGCCCCCAGGTTTACCAGGAGCACCTGGAAGTAAAGGTTTCCCGGGACCAAAGGGAGATCCTGGTTTCCCTGGCAGCCCTGGTTCACCTGGACGATCTGGATTTGATGGTGCTCCAGGAGCTAAAGGTATTAGGTTTTTTCAAGGTGGTTTTGTGTGTAAACGTGATAGAGTGCAAAAATGAGAGGTTATTTGAAATATGTAAGAAATGTGAAAACTACAGGTGAAATTATGTCACATTCCCAATTAGTGTTTCTCATTTCCTTTGCTCACACACACACACACACACACACACACACACACACACACACACACACACACACACAAATGGAGTCACACACCCCAATCACCTATCCACCCAGCCAACAGTAGACCAAGCTGAGAGTGACTTTCTCATCTGTCTCTGTCCAGGCGAGCCGGGTATACCTGGTATTCCCGGAGCTCGTGGCCCACCTGGACCGCCCATCATGGGCTCACTGGGGCCACCGGGACCACCTGGACCCCCTGGCCCAATGGGACCACCAGGTGAGATACATGAGGCAATATTTTCCTGCAAATCTTTTCTCAAACTCAAAAAGATCTGCTGCAAGCCAGACTATCAGCCCTTTAGAAGAAGCAGATTTGTAAATGAACAATAGTGAGATTTGTTTGTGTCAGCTGATTTTAATTTTGTCCTGTATTTGTGCATGTTTTTAGGTGTAAATACGTTCATTTTTTAAATATTTGTTAGTTTGCTTGGCTTCTGAAAGTCACTCAGGACTGTGCATGACCACCAACTTTAAGCTTTTAAAGGTGTCTAGATGTCGTTTTGGGACAGGGGTTCAAAGTGTGATTGCATACTTTCCATGTGAGCACCTGAGCACCAGTGGTTGGGAATTAAGGTGTGTGTGTGTGTGTGTACAGATTGAACGAGTTGGAATATGTGTGTATATTGGAGTTCCAATCGTACCTTGATCTGGGGAAATTTCCCTCACATCTTTCTCTTGCATTTATTTGAGTGTCACTTCTTGACTCTTATTGTTTTTAAGACGCCACCAAAAAATGCCACCGCTCTCTCACAATTTCTTGCCTGCATCACCATCCTCCACGCTTTGATTGTACAGCTGCTGTTTCACAGAGCAGCACACGTTGGGGCTCACCATTTTAACATCACTTAAGTCTCTTTCTTCGTGAACACACCACCAGCAAACTAACCTCGTTGAGTTTAAGTTCACCAGTATTTGCGTCAGCCTCTTCTCTCACCATGGCACCTCACCACTTAAACCTCACGCTGCTCTTCCTCCGAATGTGTGCAAAAAAACACATACTAACCCATATCGAAATACATATTTGAATACTCTGAGTATGCATTGGTTGCTACTAGACACATTCAGTGTTACTGTGTCGCACAGAGGACACAGTTTTTCTGTAAGAGCTTCGGTGCATATTCAGAGTGCTCGAAAACCGGCTTCATGTAGACGTTTTAATGCATTTAATGCATTATACTTTGTTCTCCACATCTCATTTTTGGCTTAATCCAACGCTCCGCCCTCTGCGCTTTGAAACATGCCCCTTCCTTACCTGCGATGCTCTGATGCCAAGGCGAGAAAGGTATTGTAACCCAATACTGGTTGATGGCCATTTAACGGTGTCATATATCACACATGACAATGTATGATTACCTTATACTTTAAAATACAGCAGTAAAGGTGTAATTTGAGACATTAAGACTCCTTTTGTTTTGTGTGGATAGATTTAGTTTGGTGTTTAATTTGCCTTGTCTAGTACATACACACAATTACCTGCATCTTGACTATGTTGGGCATGTGTTTTAAGACTTTGTCAGATTTTACATCTTATTTTGTTGTGAACTCTTCATCTGGGGAATAAAGTTCACAGAATTCAGTAAAAAAAAACTTAAATTTGTCTGAAAATAATTCATAAGTTGGATATCTGGAGTTCCAGACGATGAAATCTTGATATCATCATTACAGGATTCCCTGGATCAAACGGAGAGAAGGGAGACCCAGGTCCTCCAGGTCTAGATATCCCAGGTCTGCCAGGAGACAGAGGAAGTCCCGGTTTCCCAGGTTCCCAGGGACCAGTCGGATTCCCAGGACCTCCTGGAGGACCTGGACGGGATGGTTCACCTGGACTGCCAGGTAAAACATAACGCTAAAATCATTAATCTATAGTCATGACGTAGTAGCTAACTGTAAATGCCATAGGATAGCTGGTTAGCCTACTAACCTACTAATAATGTAGGTAATAATAATCTACAGTGATTACTGCCTCCTCCTTTATGATCCATTTGAAGGCAAAAAATATCACAAGACGTCACATGATCATGGGAAATGAGCCTCATTCATGTCAAGTCATTCAGACCATAATGTGAGTGGATGAGTTGGACATACTAGAAATGTCTCTTTCATGAAGTGTCAAAAAATGGTGGCAGTTTTTTTTAGATAATTTTTTTTGTTAAATCCTAAATTAATCTAATATGGATTCAGTCAATTCAGTAAATTAATTATTAGCTATAAATCATTAGTTTAAATCTGTTTCCATTTGTTAACAAATAGCTTCATGTGTAACACAATAAACCAAAAATAATCAGGCTAGCAACGGGGGCAACTATATGAAAATAATGCCAAAATTCAGAATAATGCAAGGGGCCTCCTGTTATGTCCACATTGCATGAATGCAGCATTAGCCACATAAGTGCTGTAAAGAATGAGAAATTAGATCGTCCAATGAAAGCTGCTACAACAGATGCTAACTATCTAGAGGTTGGCAGGAGTTCAGATCTCTTTTGTCAAAGTGATGATTTGTAAACAGGCTAACAGAGAGCTGTCCTGCAGGCTTGGTCTTTCTATAGCTGTGTGAATGATGCATTATGCTGCTAGATATTTAAAGTTGAATATTTTCTGCTCAAACTTCTCTTTGCTTCTGTCTAACTGGCTGCAGGTCAAAAAGGAGACATGGGTCCCATGGGCTCGCCAGGACCTTCCGGAGGACCAGGAGCTCCAGGATTACCTGGCGCTGTTGGACTTAAAGGTTTTCACATAAACACGCATGCTATAGATCTCACTCGTGTTACCCTTTAAGACATGTATCACGCACGGTATGTCCCAAGCTATGTTTTTTAATCCAAGAAAGTAGCATGTGCTGGTACAGGTTTTACTGAATTATTAACATTTGGAAACACAGCTATATAAAAACAAATCATATCCTAAAGGTATATTTCATTTTTTTGTGTAAGTAAATGTCTGTTTTGTTACTTGTGCTGTTGATATGACAAATTGAAACTCAACAGCAGTTCAAGCACGTCAAAATGACAATGATGATAAAGAAACAAAGGACTTCACTGATGACCACTCTAAACTTCTCTGATTTTCACGTTCTCCTCTCCAGGTGAACCTGGATTTCCAGGCAGAGATGGTGGACCCGGTCGTCCCGGAACTAAAGGAGACAAAGGCGAAACTGGTCTCCAGGGACCCCCTGGAGTCATTGATCCACGACAGGTCACGAAGGGAAACAAAGGAGATCCTGGACTACCAGGTACAACTGGAAACACCTTCACTACCTTTCTATAAGCGATTGTGTCTTTAGTCTTTAGATCTTTTTTTTTCACCGAGAGTTTAAGAAAATATGCCAGACTGATAAAATAGTCATGCCAATAAAGCAAATTGAATTGAAATAGAACTCATTTTAAAAGTAGGTAAACACATTTAATCACTAATCACTGTATTATTAAATACAGATTAAATATTTGTGTGTGTGTTCTACAGGTTCACCAGGAGCTCCAGGTCAGAAAGGCATCGCTGGTCTCTCTGGTGACCCTGGACTTCCAGGATCAGATGGACGCCCGGGACTCCCCGGACCACCAGGCATGGGTTTACCTCCTAACCTACATGTACACACCAATGTATACAAAATGCACACTTTCTAACACATCATTTCAATTGTTCTGCAGGTCCTAAAGGAGATCCTGGCATCCCAGGAAGCCCAGGTGCTCCTGGAGGTCCTGGACCAAAAGGTGCCATGGGAGAAATGGGATTTCCAGGTGGGTCTGATAGCTCTCTTTCAAGTCTTTGTTTTCCCGTTGGTTCTTAGTAGCTTACTGAAAGCTTTTCCTAAATGTATTTGTCACAAATTCTGCTCTTTGATGATCTCACAGGACCGTCAGGGCAGAAGGGTCAAATAGGTCAGCCAGGTAGGGCTGGAACCCCAGGACAGCCAGGAGGACCTGGTTTCCCTGGATCCAAAGGTGAACCAGGCTCTGCTGGAGTTGGACCACCTGGGCAAACTGGACCCAAGGTACGGTCCGGACGCAACCTCTCAAATGTCCTAGTTCAGAAAGTGCAGATTTAGGTTCACACATTTACTTTATGTCTCTCACAGGGTGAACCAGGCCAGCCAGGGTTTCCAGGAAGTCCAGGACTGAAAGGAACTCCAGGATCACCAGGTCTCCCAGGTTTACCAGGAGGGCCAGGTACTAAAGGCGACCCCGGCCTCCCAGGATTCCAAGGTAAATCTTACGTTTGACTTCAGCAGGTTTAGGAAACCCCCTTAGGAACCATGTACTTGTGCTATTGATGTTGATGTTAAAGCGTTTATACATATCTATAAAGAGGCTCCACAAGACATCCACTGATATGAAGTTGGTTTTTGTAGTCTTCTTAAAACAGTATATTATTGTTTTGTCTTTTGAATTAGACTTGCTGAGATTGAATCTTTACAGTCATGGAGAGTATTTTAGACGATGACACAAAACTCAAACATTTTGATCTTCTGTTGGCTTGACTAGTGTTTTTTATAGTTAGTTTTCACAGGAAATTATGCCATGCTGCATGTTTCTGACAGGTCAAAGCTTAGCATGACCTTAGAGCACCAAACATCAGACGCTAACATTTGATACAGATCTTTATGTAGTGCTGAACTTCTCTGTCTTCCCTCCTCACAGGTTCTCCAGGTATCCCCGGTCCCAAGGGTCTCGACGGTGGGCCCGGTGCCCCAGGTCTCACTGGAGCTCCCGGTAGACCAGGAGAGTCCGGCCGACCAGGAAGCCCAGGGTTGCCAGGAGAGAAGGGTCAGGCAGGACGGGATGGGATCCCGGGACCGGCTGGAGTCAAAGGAGAGCCAGGTGAGTCACTGGTCAACATGCTGGGAAGAAAGGACTTTACTATATATTTAAAATTTCCAACAAGTGTTTGTTTATTTTGATTTGATTCACCAAACTGCATTTCTACTCCAGGGCCTTCTGGTTATGGTGGTCCCGGTCCCTCTGGACTTCCTGGGTTGCCAGGTGAGTAACCACCCTGCTATATTTTTGATGTGATGATTGTATCTGCATGGCTATAACAATATCTACTTTACCTCTCACTATGTGTTAAGGTACAAAGGGAGACCCAGGTCTTCCTGGCCCACCTGGCAGTCCTGGTTTCCCAGGCAATAAAGGAGATGCTGGTTTCCCCGGCCCCCCTGGTCCTCCAGGCAGCAGTGGTTCTCCTGGGCCCCCAGGACTGCCTCTGCCAGGCCCCAAAGGACTCCAAGGACCCCCTGGACCACCTGGAAGAGCAGGTAAAGCACTTGGAGATAGTGTTTGTCACCACGTGTACTGCCAAAAGAGTGCTGCCTGGTTTTCTGATGGACTCCATCAGACCTAGAATGACTTTTGATTTACTCACCTACAGTAAACAGATAGGTGGGGTTTATTGTGTAGTAGATTCCTATTAATATTAGCAGTCGCAGACGTCTTTCAGTAATTTTAAGTTAACAAAGTTATCCAAATGGTCCTTGTGCAAAAAACTTGATTGACCTGGATCACCAATTATGATAAAGAACCATACTGGTATTTTGTATGTTTTAACTCATTAACCACAAATCATGGATAGATCAGTACAGACGGGTAGTTAATGAACTGTGAAAGACAGAAAGACAGACCAAATCAGACCAAACGGGCTTATATGACAGCTCTGTGTTTAGTTCTCGCTAACGTTTCAAAAATCTATGTGAAAAAAGTAGTGAAAATGTTTTTAAAAACTTATATTTACTGAAAATTTTGGCTTGTTTTTCTGCCATCTTGTCAACTTTTCGTAAACTGCGCAGGCACAGAGATTTATGTGGAGTTTGAAGACATCTAATGAGACAGGAAAAGATTGTTCGATCCGTTTCGACCAGCCCTTGATGCTGTGCTGTCTTGTAAGACACCTGGGACAGCATTTTTACCGGTTTCGAACACACCCTACATTCATGAATGTGGACTAATATAAAACCATGAAAAGGATAATTTGCTCTTTTCCAAGGATTCTTGGAAACTTACAGTTGTTGAAGTTTAATACGAAATCATTGATATTTCAAAATAGTCCCTGCTAACAAGTGACGTAAAGGGAAAAGATGTGTAAAACGTGTGGCTGCCTGAAGTGTGGGAAATTTAAAAATGAAATACAATATGCTTTGAAAAGTGCAGCCTGTACTTGTAATGGTCTAAAACATACAAAAACCCTTTGCACAATCCTGCGGGTGAAGTGCTGAAATTACATTATACATTATAGATGCAAACTAAAGAAAGACAGTACAGGTGAACGATGTATATTGTGAATTGAGGTCTTCACCTAACGGGCGAAAACCAGACAGCAAATGGCAGAAACTGCACTTTTAAATGTGAATGCTTTCATCTCCATTTCAATTGATTTGCATGGGACATTGTAGCACCAATCGCCACCACCGGCGTTAGGAGCCATGTCACTGTCTGAGCACCACCTGTCCAGTCATTGTCAAGAACACTGATGATAAAAGTTTGTGATGCCGTGCACACTCCTCCACCCCCAGTCCCTTTTCACCAGGAAACATCGTGGTGCTCCTCACGTACCAATCAGTCTTTGTCACCGCGGTTTGACCATGCCTCCCAAAACTTTTTTTTCTTTCATCCACCAATCTGTTCATCCTCATGTCTCCTCACCCCCTTGCCCTCTTCTCCTGATCCTATAATGGGGAAGCTGTAATCTATCCATCTCTCCACAGCCTTAAAGTACTATATGTGTGTGTGTGTGCTTGTCTTCTCTTCTGGCCATTGTAACTGGTGTGTGTCAAGTGTTTATGGTTGTGTTGGATCATTTTGAAGAAATGTTGGTGTATAAAAGCCGAGCCTGAGACGAACTCATACAACTCTCTACTACATCTTAAAAATGTTTAGGATAAATTCAGTACCTAGTTACAATTTGGTGAGTTACAATTAAAACCTGGTTTCAAATCTTCAGTATTTCTCTAAAACTGTACATATTAATGACCAAATAAGCAGCAATCAGAAAAAAAATCTTTAATTGTTATTTATTACGAGTTTAACATGCAACATTTCTGCCAATCTACTTTTACAGGACTTTCTCCAGCACAGATAAAACAAAAATTACAGAAATCTCTGCTGTGAAATAACCAAATACTTTCTAAATTTGGCAAATATAAGAAGATTACTGTGAAAACAGGTTTTCAAGGCCTTTAACAACAAAAGTTAATTGTTATGGGTATTACTATTGGTACTGAAATGGCTAGTCTAAGTGTGAGATTTTCTCCAACCCAATTAACATTACACCTAAGAGTCTAGAGAGTGTTGGGGTTTGCATCTGGGTCTGCTGTTCGGAGCGTGTTTCGTCCCACCAATCAGTCAACTGCATGGACACTGTTTGTCCCAACACAAACACACGTAACCATACACATTGAGAACAAGCCTAACACAATGCTGGAAAGAGTGGACTACCCTGACGCAAAGGCAGGATATAAGCATCCAGTGCAACAGTTTTGAATGAAAAGAAAATATTTACTGTACATGTCGTTGCTGTCCTGTGAAAACATTTTCACCTAATCCAATTGGTTTTTAAATGTTTAATTAAGCTTAGGGGGTGGGGCCAGTTTCTCAACCCAGATAATAAGACTTCATCCTTCTGATTAATTCAAAATCGACAAATTTTGTAATACATTCATTTGACATTTAACATCCAGTAAATTAGGGGAGTTTGTCATGTCTAATGTGTCAGTGAAGTTAAACCACATTAACATCACAATAATCTTGGCATGTTAAACTTAAAAAAATTGTTTAAAAACACATGAAAACAAAACAAAATTGTAGCATTTTGCATAGCACATTCATTTCCTTATTACATTATACATTATTTCCTTATGTTAGAGTTTATTTTATTAGGATAGCTGTAACTATTAGTATGCTGAAATGAGTAGGTTTCTGTTACGACAGAAAGTTTCTGTTGTGAGAGCTGGAAAATAGTAAGAAAAAAATATTTAAAAAGATTAGAATTGAATTAATCAGCCATTACTTGACCACACTATAAGCCTCAACAGTAAGTGTCCTATTCATGCATAATATTGTGTCCTTTTTTAAAGTAAATGTCAGCACTGACCACACACCAGCACTGTGTTAGGCTAGTAAAAAAAACACCTCAAGTGTTTTTTTTGGGTGTCAAGGTGACAAAATGAAGCTATGACATTTTACCCCTTATTTCCTGTGGCTTGGCCCCACCCACTGTGGTGTGGCCCCGCCTCTTCATGTGATGACACGTGCATCCGGCTGCCGCAGGTCCCTCAGGTCAGATCAACGGCGTCCAGACTTCTACTGCACGTTCCTTACAGTTCCATTGACTGAGTTTAATCCCACTCTCTGATCTAGCGGGAACAAATTTCACCTGAAAACTGTCGGGAAATCACTGCCTTTTCTCATTTCTGACTCTTTATTTCTTCCTAATGACTGTCTTCTTTCACTTTCCATGCACACTGACGGTAGTATAATGCACCTTTTTAACAAGTAAGCACGTTTAAAAAACAAATGTGTTGTAATAAAATAGAATAACACACCTGAGATTTTAAAACTCACAGTCGTTTTCTGGCACTATTAGCATGTTATCTCAATCACACGTAGGTGCTGTAAAATACAAATCTAACATGCAGAATGTGTTATGCATATAGCATCGTAGTGCACCGAAACACACTATAGAACTAACTTGCCTGAAACATTAAACCATTGATTTTAGTTTGTGGTACATACTGTTTGTTTGTATGTTAGGATAAAACATTTTGAAGACTATAATAACTTAAAAATAGCTTTATTTAACCTATTTAAACATAGTTGTAGCTTTAATGTTTTGTTACATCAACCAGCAGAGTTAAGGGTCTCTCCTGAGCCCCTTAGTGGTCACATGGTAGAAAAGCAAGAGTCGACAGCAATGTTTGCTGTGCTTTGAACAAAAAGCTACCATGCAAAATGCTACAGCTAAAATGACTGGACTGGAAAAGTTAAGAGATCACCAAAGTCAGTAGGATGCATCTTTTGGGAACCATGAATGTGAGTACAAATTTACAATCACATGATAGACGTTACTACATGGTCAGCATCTTTAACCACTAATCTCCCAGGACGACCCAGTGTGCACTTGTTATTCATTCGAGAACACAAATTAGTAATTTGTCAGTTACTCTACCATGTGACCTCCGGTGGTATCCATACAAAACATCGACAGTGAGTTTGGAGCAAATGTTTGAATTTCAGTATTTATGCCAACATACCAGCTCCTAACCATGTTAAACATTGATGAGGTTTGATAACTACAAACAAATTGCAGTGTGCAGTGGAGCTTATGAAGTTAATTTATTTGTCCAGTAGCCTTTCTGGTACCTCCCGTTTACGTAAAGACTAAATATCTCTGTCGTTGTTTAGTCTGACTGTGTTTCTGTACTGATGCTTGCTTCTGTCTAAACCTCCTCTTCTCTTTTGCCTTGCGCCGTCAACCCGGCTCCGGTTTACCTGGGAATTCTGGCAACCATAGGTCCTCCAGGTTAGACTCCAGTGGTTTGATGTTGTAGTACATGCTCTTAAATAGGATTTGTGGGGGAAATGAAAGGCGATGCTTAATGTGTCCCATGCAAGGTTCAAAGTTTGAATTTGTAAAAGTTAAATTTAGAGAAACTCCTGAAACTTTGTTTTATGGCTAAATAATTTTGATTTGTTGATTTTAAAAAAACATCAATTTACTGCTTTGAAGATGCATATATTCCAACAATTACTTCATCATCTATATCATAATACATTGTTTGGTATTGTTATAGAGAGGAGAGAATTTGTGAGAATGTGTGAAAATCCGTGATTAACATCTAATGTCAGGTGTGTTTGACCCTTTCTTTACCCCACAGGACAGACTGGACAATCAGAACAGCTCATAATGATCCAACACATACATCAAAAAATTGATCTGAATATATAAGCATTTACTTCACCACTGTTGTACAAGATCATCATTAGATGAAGAGTCATTCTGATGTTATCTCACCATTTTGAGGGAACATAATTGTGTTTTGGTTTTCCTTTTCTTGGTTACAAAGATATTCCTTCCTGCGTGTTCTGAGGTATGATTATATTTGGAGGAAATGTATAATACACAGATGACTTGCTCCTGTATTTATGTGTTCTCAGTGGCTGCATTATGAATAAAAAATACACAACAAACAGGGGGTCAGAACAGTTTCCATTTATACAGTAAAATATGAAGTGAGAATATGATTTACTACATCTTTTTTTTTAATTATTAAGATAAATTTGGACAAGCCAAGAATGACAACCACTACGTGACAGTAACATGTCTTAATAGAGTTGATATGAAGCTTTTCTTAAAGAGGTAGTTGAATTCATAAATGGAAACCAAACTAATCTCGACCCTGGCATAACTTAGTGTGTTATTTCTTTATCATTCTGTACTGGATTGTAAGTTTGACTTTTGACATCTGCGTATGAAGGTGCACCTGGCCCAGAGGGTCCTCGTGGGCCCGCGGGAAGCGGAGGCGTGAAGGGAGAGAAGGGTATTCCTGGTTCTCCTGGTCAGCCGGGCTTCCCCGGACAGAAGGGAGATTCTGGTGTCCCCGGCTTCCCGGTAAGATAACTTAGTGACAGCTGCTGATTGTTATCTCTTGAACGTTAATGATCAACCTGTTTTGGGATGGTCGAAGAGATTACATTTGATCGTCAGCTGAGATGTAACTCTCTGGACCTCTTTCTTACCAGGGTCCCTCTGGTCTTCCCGGTGGCCCTGGTATGAAGGGAGATATCGGTATGCCTGGCGTTCCCGGATTCCCTGGTTAGTCCACACTACTGTAACAGCGTTTTCTGATTCTTCCTTCTATCCAAAAATGTATGTATGTAAATAAATGTTATTAGTAAGCAAAGCCCAAATATGTTTTTCATTTGTATTTTTGTCAGGACCAAAGGGAGACCCAGGACTCCCTGGTGCCATTGGCCTTCCTGGAGATCCTGGAGATTTCGGAGCCCCGGGTGGGTGAACACATTTACCTTTTCAGTAACAGTGACTAGTGAGCTGAGCGACATAGGATCATGAGGCGTAAACCCATGATGTACTGCAGCATTGTTACTCATCAGTATTTGCTACACCTATCTTTTAAGAAGCTTATTTAAGTCATAAAGGTGGTACTAAATTTATGTTTAACATGTTTTTCAACACAAAACATTGAGATTTGCCTTTAAAGTTATTTAAATGTTTTGTGGAATGTCAGACATTATTTCGAACTGTTAATTTTTGTTTTGTAACGTTTGACATCTAGGCCCTCCTGGTGACCCTGGTATAGCGTCGCCTCCCATGATAGTGAAGGGAGTACGAGGGCTCCCTGGTCCTACGGGCCTGCCTGGTGGTCGGGGACCACCTGGTCCTCCTGGTCGTGAGGGACTTTCAGGTGGGTAAAAATGGACTCTTTGATGGTTCCTCTGGCTCCTCCTACTCCTAATGCCATTTACAAGAATCCGTTGAGCCCAAGTCAAAACAACCAGTCAGAGCCAGGAGGAGTCTCTAACGCAGGGTCAATCACTGCTCGTGCACACACTACACAGCCCCCTTCCTCGCGGACGCTCTCACTCAGTCAAGCTCGATATCTCCAGTGCGGCTTCAGACGTTTTGCAAGCACAGTGTTTGAGAAACAACCCCAGAATGGCCTATCCCTCCTTTGCCAACAACAGAGTATAGTACACACCATGGCGCTCATATTGATGGGTGGCAGAGGCATAAGCACAAACAGTGGGAGATAATTTTAGTTGGGGGACAGTGTTGTACTAGTATCTCAACCTGCAGTGAAATGTCGCAGCTTCCTCTGCAGCCTGGGGCCCTGAGCCGCGAAGTATAACGAGGGCCGTCTTTGAGAAGACGAGTTGATGCGAGAGAGAACAGGCTTTTGATGAGACTTGTGACATGGAGAGCGGGCTAAAGTTTCCCAGTGCAGCTGACTCCTTCTTGTGAGTTTGGTGGGAGGGGCTTAGTGGAGTGAGCAGCAAAGAGAGATGCAGAAGGTTTTGCAATGTTGTTACCTACTGCAGCTTTAAAGTATGCTTAAATTTTGTTTCATGGTTATATTTACTATTGTATGTATGTACTGTATACAACTCACTCATAATAATCACTTTATTACATTTTTGTATCAGTATATTAATTGTCCAAGGTTCTGTGTTATTGACATTATACAATGCAGAATTTCACAATAAAATGCAGTTGTAGTTTATGCCACACACATAGAAACTATATAAATAAAACAAAAATTGTTTTCACAGGTGTGAACACTGCTGGCTCCTCAACTCTCTTTCTATATTATATTTATTCATTTAGCTGACGCTTTTATCCAAAGCAACTTTCAATTGCTATTTATGTCAGAGGTCGCACGCCTCTGGAGCAACTAGGGGTTAAGTGTCTTGCTCAGGGACACAACGGTGGATGGGTCACACCAAAGGCGTAGTCTTATCCATTGCGCCATCACCACCCTTTCTTGATAGTGTTTCCATGTATAGCAATAAATGGAGTTGCTTACACTTAACTTTTAGTGATCATTTTTTTCACTGTTGATATCCATGTCTACCCTCTTTAAATGTGATCTAATTCTTGCCTCACATGTGATTTGGCCATCTAACAAAGTACTGTTCTCTCTCTGTTCGCTCAGGTCAACCTGGTGACCCTGGGGATCCTGGTCTGGAGGGTCCTCCTGGTTTCAGCGGCCCACCTGGCAGGAAGGGAGACAGCGGACCTGCCGGTCAGCCTGGTGAGTGGAAGAGGAACCAAACATTCCCATCTGGATCAGCCTAGCATGCCTGGCGGTTTAAGCCAAAAAATAAACAGAAGAAATTTTTTTTTTTTGGTGACGAGTGATGATGTAAGGCTGATTTTGCTGCCACCTAATAGTTGAAATTTTCATCTTGTTTAATATTGCCCTTGTAATTTGTAAAACTAGAAATATAATGTGACTTTGTGATTGAATTAGTTTGTTTTTTTCAGCAGTATTGTGCAGATGCAGAACAATCTCTCTGATTTCTAAGCGCCTACTGTAGCCCAGCAGCTTCCCATTTCTAATATATACCTTTCCGTTGATCTTAGGTCAACCAGGCTTCCCTGGTCCCCCTGGTTCAGATGGTCCACAGGGGGCTCCTGGTCCTCCAGGATCAGTCTCTGCCACCCATGGCTTCCTCATCACCAGACACAGCCAGGGACAGGATGTACCCATTTGTCCACCTGGAACTAACGTCATCTACGACGGCTACTCACTGCTGTATGTGCAGGGTAACGAGAGGGCACACGGACAGGACCTTGGTACGAAGGACATTTGTTTTACTAAGCCTGTGTTTAACCAGGAAGTTGACCTGAAAGGCTTTTGCTATAAGCCCTTAATATATTTGACCTTCTTCTCGCTCTGTCCTCTGTTCCAGGCTCAGCCGGCAGCTGTCTGCGCAGGTTCAGCACCATGCCCTTCATGTTCTGCAACATCAACAACGTCTGCAATTTCGCCTCCCGTAATGACTACTCCTACTGGTTGTCAACACCAGAGCCCATGCCCATGTCCATGGCTCCCATCACTGGAGAGAGCATCAAGCCTTACATCAGCAGGTAGGGAAGAAGAAGTAAAGCGGTTGGATGTGGAAAATGCAAGATGTTCAGTTTTTTATATATATATATATATATATATGTGTGTGTGTGTGTGTGTGTGTCTAGGTGTTCAGTATGTGAAGCGCCAGCTATGGTGATTGCAATCCACAGCCAAACCATCACGATTCCCTCTTGCCCTTCGAATTGGGAAACTCTGTGGATAGGATACTCCTTCATGATGGTAGGACATGACACATATACACACCCACACGTTTGTACTCAGCACCCTTGTTTACAAAATCTAGCATCTCGCTCTTAAGCCCAACAGTAACCATCATAATTACCTGCCTAACCCAGCCTTAACCTAAACCTAATGCTAGCTTAGCCACAACACCAACTCTAAACCCTCCAACAGCCCTTTGAAGAAGCAAAGAACGACCACAACAACCTTGATGTCTAAAACTTGCACCAAGGTTCACACCAAAGCAGAGTTGGGAACCATGAAACAAGCTTTAAAGGCCATTTTAGCCCTAACACTCCCCCTTCATAAATAAAAAAGTGCATTCAGGCCCAAATTCACCATCCAACTGCTGACACTCTCAATCCCTCCCACTGTCAGATCATTGCTCCAGCGTCCGTCTGTCTTTGCCCCTGACTTTCCAAACTGATGCATTTCGGCCGTTTTAATGCCTAGATTTTGCATGCGACAGTCAACCTGAACTCACAGAACTGAAGTTACACATTTATGTTTTCTTATTTCATCAATGCAGTACAATTCATAACCACTATTTCCTCCTCCTCAGCACACTAGTGCGGGTGCAGAGGGCTCCGGTCAGGCCCTGGCCTCCCCCGGCTCCTGCCTGGAGGAGTTCCGCAGCGCTCCCTTCATAGAGTGCCACGGCAGAGGGACGTGCAACTACTACGGCAACTCCTACAGCTTCTGGCTGGCCACTGTTGAAAAGAATGAGATGTTCAGGTATGGACACATGTGGCAGCTGGGTGGTTTACCGATAAGAGAAGCTATTGTGCAACTGACAGTTTACAGTTCAGGTTCCAGCGACATCAATGTGCTCTTTATTAAGAGGCCTGTAGTTAGTTAAAAGTTCTTCACATATCTTAAACATTTTTGTACTTCAGCCTGTTGTTACTGTACTTATCAACTTACATACATATGCATTAAGCTTATACCAACCTGGTAAATATGTATTTAAAAGCCTCCTAAATTAAAAATGCACCTTTAGGTAACCATTAAACACACAAGAGCATCAATCATGCTAATGATCATATCTCACAAACTTAAAGCTTCTCATGGGCAGGTGACATTCATCAAGTTGAAATTACAGATTTACAACACGAGTGTGTCTGTGAATCCAACTTGGATGATTTATTGTATGAATAAGAAAACTGTCTAGCTTGAGGCCCATCGTTTATTTTTTTAATGGTGGAACACAAAAAAGTTTTTTCACTGTTAACAGGACCCTGAACATAACACATAATTTGAGACATAGATTTTCACATATATCCATCTATCTTTACTTCCTTTAAACGTTTGTTTTTTGTCTTTGTCTTTTAAATGCAATTCAAATTTTTTCTTAATGTCTTGTTTTTATCTACCCGTTCTCACTCCTATATCATCACAGATGGTCGCATTGTCAAGACCCCTTTGCGTCAGTTTGTAACACACTAGGGAGCCCCTTAGCGTTGTAGTTAAACACACTTGGGGTATACCCTAAGGATCACTTTTTAACGCTAAAGGTATGTGTAGAATAGTCAAACCGGACTCTCAATCAGGAAACCAGTGTTCGTTCCTCATGTAAAACAAAAAGTCAACACTGATTGTTTTTATTTAAGTTACGCAAGAAACATTACTTGACATACGTAAATTAAGTCACAAAAGTAACCTTGTTATTTTAAGCCAAACTGCGACCTTTGTCTAACCCTAACGTTAACAATGTGCCGTTTCACAACATTAACTTTTTTTTTATTTTGAAAGTTTAATGGGACGTTACATATTTTATTATTGCAAACTTGACTGGACATGCGACACAAAGTGTGTCGCTAACTTGATCACTAAGCCCTACATGTTGAAAAACAAAGCTAAAGAGGTACCCAGGGGTTAAGAAGCGAAGCCAAAGGGTCTTGACCAATCGTCCATAATATGACGAGTTGGAAGTGAGAATGTGTTGTTTTGATATATTCATATTTTTCATGTATCTTTATGTCTCTGTAAAGCACTCTGAATGGTTTGCGTCTGAACTGAATCTAAATATATTTGCCTTTGGCCTTCACAGGAAGCCCCAGTCGGAGACTCTGAAGGCGGGTAACCTACGGACGCGCGTCAGCCGTTGTGTAGTCTGCATGAAGAGGACGTAACAGCACACGGCAACGACCAAACCCACCGTTGCCTGGGACAACCGATTGATAAGAGATGATTGGATGACGGGGGACAAGTAGGGGGGGGTGGTGGCCACAGCGACGGATAGGCCGTCGGCCATGGTGACACGGTGGAATTCCAATGGTGCATTGTCTTCCGGAAAGAAAAAAAAACTACAACTAAAACAATGGTGCTACTGTGCAACACAGCTTATAAAGAAAAAAAAGAAAAACGGACGTAAATAAATCTTACATTTAGTCTTTGTTTTTCTTAAGAAGTACCTCAAAATGAAAGCAGAAAAAAATCCACTAAATGGTGCCATGATGGATGTTTAACAAACAAAAGTGCATTTTTCATTTTTTTCCCTTCTTTCCCAAAAGGATTGTTGTTTCCTTTCTGTTTAAAAACAAATCACTTTTGATGTGGGTGCAACAAAAATGTGATACTGTGCATCCATTTCTAGACAGAAATGCTCTTCTTTTTTGTTTTTTGTTTTGTTTTTGTTCTTATTGTTGAGGAGCGGATGGTCTTCACGGTTACCAAATCGGCACTTTGACTTCGGAACATCCAAGATGAGAGATGCACTGACGACGAGCTTTCCTTAGTGAGACTGACTGCCTTTTTGTATTACTAGCTCTTCATTCACACACTCTGTCTCCCTCTTTCTCTGTCATTTTTCTGTCGTTTAACCTTACATTTGGTGGTACTAACCCTGCTGTAGCCCGCCTTCTAACCATCAGCCTACACCTTCTTTCACTTTCCCTTTTTTTGTAAGTAATAAAATGTGTATATTATGTAAAACACCTTTTGTTATAGTGTATTAGGTCCTGAATCTGTACCAGCTTTTTGTTATAAGACAATTTTCCAGGTTCTTTATAGCTCACACACACTCGCGCGTTCACACACAGACACACACTGACTCACTGACACACATCATTGTACAAAGTAAGCCTTTTATGAATGAAACAGTATTTTATATATAATAAATATATATTTGAAAAAAGAGGATAAAAGGTATATAAACTTTATTCGGCTGTGGGGAGATTGTTCACTGTTTTCAAACACAAACAAAAGTCAGGCATTTCACCGAAAAGTAAAGCCAACTACTGAGCACAGAAAGAGCCATTTTCCCTAAAACATAACAGACTTGTATGATAGTAATGATCCCAATCGCTTAAATCTTTTGTATTCAATTTGTAGAATTAATAAATGTTGAACTGAAATAAATGGGATTTGCTTTTAGGTAGTCTAATGATTGGGGAATGTTACAGATATTTGTGCAAAAAGGATTTTAATTAAATCTTGGCTCCTTGATTAGAAAAACCGTGATATTTGTTTTGTGTTTTTTAACATTTCCAGGTGCTGGGCTTTGCTGTAAAAAGAAGGCCTGAGGTTTTGGGGACCCCACATTTTGCACCCCAAAACCTTCAAATCCACTTTTGCTGGCTTGAATTTTTATCAAAAAATTGGTTCAAGTGTTCACGCTCGAACCTGTTGAAACACAGGTTGAAGTGTCTGTACATTTAAATCAGGTGCAACGTCCCCTGATGTGGCGCTTCTCTCACATCAGGTGTACAGACTCCTGATACTGTAAGTCTACAAGAGCTGTTTTAGGGGGAAAGAAATGTTTTCCTGTGATTTTATTGTTATTTTTATTTTCTCAAAACTTCTTTTATGAATTCTAATTTTGTCAACCTGGGGTGCGATTTAAAAATGTGTTTTTTTTTGTTGTTGTTTTTTTTCATGTTGTTATCCAGAAGTTGTTATAAACTTTTATGACTGAAATAAATATTATGTCCAAAGTGCTGTTTTCTGAAAATGTATGATTATACTGTATAATAGTAGAATCTCCCAAAAGCAGCATCATGAACATTTTAGTTGCAGCCTCTGATTATGGAACTTACACTGACTATTTTACTACAAATGCCAAAATCTCACTCTTATAGCCGAACTTACTCCATTTATAATGTTAATTTGACTATTTTTATATAATCTAACCATGCAGAAAACCCAACTTGTTTTATAGTATCAAAGGTTTGACACTTTTTTGTCACTCAAAACTTTTTCTGTAGCTACACTGTAAAACTTTAATTAAAAGCCTTGTCTGTCCCTGGTACTTGCCTGATGTGGCCACATGTTTTGACAACTAAACGCAGGTCTCAAGTAGATTCCTGGTCTGGTTTTTATAGAACTTCTTTGGATGTATAAAACCTCCTGTAACTCACCAGGTTGCCTGCTTGAGATAGTTCAAAGCTGCTTAGATCGTGTGTCCCAATAAAATATTTTAAACTTTTGTCAATATGGACATGGTATGGACACATCTTTAGATCGGTTAGATTCACCACAATTCAATCGCCTAGTTTATTTTAAAAAGAAACAATAAGCACCGATGTATTATTCATTCAGATTTACCAACATGGTAAAGTAATTAGAGACCTGTCCCTCGAGGCCTGTCCCAAATATAGGGAGAGTGAGTTCAGTTTTAGGCAAATAAAAGCCTGTGCTATTAATGAATGTTTTACGGTAATCTGATCAAATAAACAAGAGATTAGGGGTCTTAATCCTGATTAGATGTGAAATCAGTCTTTAAATAATCTAGTTAATTACTGTAACATTATTTCAGGAGGCAACTTATTCTACTAAACTCAGGAGTGTGACTGCTGCTGTCAGTTTGCGCACATTAGCATTATTTTGCTGTATTTAAAATGGATTTTCTTTTTAAACAAGAAATTTATAGAAAACTTTCTTCTGAGCTACACTTCATGATTATGCAAAACTGCCAGTCTTGACTGGATGATGGCTGCGTCTACAACTCAATTCTACATAAACAATCCTCTCACCACAGCCCTGCAGACTTCCTTGGTGCTGTTCACACCCGGGCAGAAGCCCTCAGTGAGACTAAGTCCCTCCATCATCTGTTTGTGAGGGTGACCCACTCCGTGCCGGCTGGACCCTGAGTTGCGATATCGAGTCTCTTCCGCGAGTACGGGGGTGATCTACTTTTAAATCTAGATCTGTAGTATAGTGTTGAGTGGCAGCATAGTTATTAATCACAACCCATCGATTAAAACTGATAATAGCTAAATGTTATGTTGAGTGAATATGTATCTGACACTTCTAAATAATGTGACTTTTACCTAGCAAAGGTCTGAGTGTATTTTGCTCCATCGGCATCACAAGAAAGACATGTTTTTGTTTTGTTTGTCATGTTTCCTAACTTCCAAATTAGTTGGCATAATGATTTCAATAGAGGAGCAACATATGTATCGTTGTAAGAAAGCTATCTTGTAAAACCCACCAGCTATGAAGGCAAAATGGCTAATGTTAGCTATTAGCATCCTATTTTGTAAAACCTACACTTGTCTAGCATGGTGTTTACACAGGTAATTTATTTATAATATATTTTATAAGCGTAATGTTGGTTTGTTGTAAGGTTAGGGAGATACTGTTAGTCCTTACTTTTAGCTGCATGGAGTGAGTACACTGAGAGCCACTTTAAAGTGGAGTCTGTGAAGATTCTCAGTCATCCAGATCATAGTTATCCAAAGAAGGTTAAAGTCAGGGGCAACTGGACTTGGTGGAAGATACTAGAAGACGTTCCGTCCCTCATCCAAAGGACTTCTTCAGTTCTGACTGACTGGAAGGGAAACTCAGCTATTTAACCTCAGTGGGGTCGTTTGCCAGGATCGTTGATACTGCTGGTTCGTTAGTGTTCCTGGTTGCTGTAACGACAGTCGTTACAGTCGTTAGGACTACTCGAGGCCAAGCCTGAACGACCAACGTTGGTATCTTCACCTGAGACCAATAGTTTACATTTTTTTGGTTTCCTGGGAAGTGATGAAAGGACCGCATTGTAAGTGGGGGATAAGTGGTGGCGTAGACCCCCTTCTCTGTTCAATGATGGCTTCTCAACCCGTGTGTAGATGGCTTCCTTGACACCTCTTTCAAACCATCCATCTTCTCTGTCTAAAATGTGCACCTGTTGGTCCTCAAACGAGTTACCTCTGTCCTTCAGATGGTAGTAGACTGCAGAGTCTTGACCTGAGGAGTTGGCGTTTCTGTGCTGAGCCATGCGTTTGTGTAGTGGTAGTTTAGTCTCCCCAATGTACAGGTCTGTGCATTCCTCACTGCATTGGATAGCATACACTAGATTGGTTTTCTTGTGCTTGGGGGTGCGGTCTTTGGGGTGTACCAGCATCTGTCTTAGAGTGTTCTTGGGTTTAAAGTGGAGTCAAATCCCTTATGTGTACACATACTTGGTCAATAAAGCGGGTATTGTTTGATCTCAACTCCCAAATCATTTGAAAGGCCACCAGAGGGCTCCTTATACAGTCACTAACCAGCAGGTGGCAGCATTACAGCACAGAGTCAGAGGACATAATCCACCAGAAACGACAAAATATTTTGGAAATGTATGATGGGGAGTTGATAAAAAGATATAAGGTCTGTCACAATATCCACACATCGTGAACAATTGATTTACAATTCATTCAAAATATTCATAATATGATGTATTAAGCATGAGTAGAGCATATTAAAACATTCATAGATGGATAGATAGATAGATCGATCCAGTAATATTTACTGTATATTGGCAGGGCTGTGAAACATATTAAAATAAAATGGTTAATTGAAATTATTCTAAATTAGAAAGCTGCTGTAACAAGAAATCTTTTTACAGTATTGTTTTAATTTTAGGTTGACCCCTGTGTTCACTACAAAATCACACATAATTTAAGGTCTACATGGTTAACAGACAAACATGTTTCACTTTACAGTGGTTATTATATCCTTTAGATTGTCATGAATAATATAAGAAAACCTATTTCTGACATTGCCAACCTTATCTAAAGGGGCACTCATCGTATCCAATATAGGCTTTCCTCTTGCATGTCTCAGTATATTGAAGCATATTCATGTTAGATACAATGAGGCCTGCTATTGGTGGATTCAGTGCATGAGGGAGAGCATTCTGGTTACAAAAAAAATCGAAATGTAAAACTACACATCTTTAGTCTAAAGTGACAGATCACCTCTTTTTTTTTAGGAAGCACAGCTCAAAACATCTGAGCCACCAAACGAGGAAGATCTTACTGACCTTGAAGAAAAACAATGAATACATCTATTAATGAAACAGTTAAATAACAAGAATTAATAGAATCAATGATTAAGGAAAACTTAAGTAAATTGTACGACTCCCCTCCCGCTGTTTGGAAGCTTTAGTGCCAACCTCAACAGGCAAATGGCTGAATTGGGAGGGTCGTCTGCTGGTTGCGCTCATCTGGACCCATGGGCTATAAAAGCTGGCCCATGTCCCATTTTGTACTTTTGTTTATTTTAGTTTAATAAATTATACTTGTTTTAACTAAGTACCTTGCATGGACTCCCTCTTTGTCACATTCTCTGAGCCAGTTTGTGACAGTTGTCTTGTATTACACAAAATATCAATATTAAATGGCAATATTTCAGCTAAATAGTATGATGAGGAACATGTTGTATATGGGCAATTATTTAATGCAATAATAATGAACAGAAATGTCAAAATAATGAAAACAATTGTTGCAGGAAGTAAATAGCTTAAGAAAATAACATGAGGCCAAGAAATTATCAAAATGCCACACAAGATTTTGTTAATTAAATTATCAAACAAGCAGAAATGACCAGAACAGCAAACAAGCAATAAAACAACAAACTAACAAGAGTAGAAATTCAATTAAGAAAAAAAGACTAAAGAACCTTGTTAAAAAAGGAAAACAGGGAAAATCCTAACGAGACAACACAACATATAACAGTTTCTCACTTCGGCCTGACAAAGGTCCATAAGTACTTTAAGTCCATTTAGTACTTTGCGTTTGGCATTTGTTCTTGCCATATTCCTTGTACACGTGTACACATGTGAATTTCATATAATCAAAATGGTGTGTCTCTAATGAACTCAGTGCTGATGATATGCAGGAACCTTTTTCAACATTCTTACATGACTGCATTATTATTATTATTATTATTATTATTATTATTATTATCATTATTATTATTATTATTATTATTATTATCTGATCTTTTTTCTTAAATGGTCAAAAGTTAAACAGATATTTATGTGTTCATATAGAATAATGCACAAACAAAAGGAAAAACCTAAAATTGGTATTGAAATTCAATCAAGGGAAGTTAAATTCTTTTCTTTTAGCTGCAGCTGTTGTTCTGGTCCTAAGCCGTTTGAGGCTACCGGCTTTCTTCACTAATCTACTTCCTGATTTGTATTGGCTGAGCTGTAAAGACAAGAGATGTTGGAGGTGAGGTGATCTGTGTGTGTGTGTGTGTGTGTGTGTGTGTGTGTGTGTGTGTCCAGGCCTGTTGTCTCAGCTCTCTAAGCTGTTTAGAGGTTCCTGGAAAGACATGCTGATCTTTTGTCTGAGCTTGAGTTTCCCCAGCGTCGGTTCCCTGCGCAAAGGTAAGTGTAGGGACGCACAACAAAACACACAGCACTACATCACACGGCCTTTGGCAACTGGGAGGTTCCCTGGTGTTAAGAGAGCCCATCCCATTACAAAAAAACAGATTACATGTTCCCTGCGCTAAAAGGCCAAGGTGTCCTGCCAAAGTGTCCTTAAACAAGATTCAGAATTCCTGCTCAGTCAGAATAAGTCTCTCAGGATAACAGAGTGTAATATCAATATGCTAACATTTAACATGTAATCTGAACTCCCAAATCCCTGTAAAAAGCAAATTTATTATGAGCCTTTTTACCCTTCGTGTACAATGCATGATGGCAGTTAGGGTGATACTGTAGTGACAATCTCATCTGGATGCATTTCAAGAGCCACAGGCATCAGTTTGTAACGCTAAAGGTAGGTGTAGAATATTAAACACAAAAGTCCAACTAAGGAGGTGGTTGGGTTGGATGGATGGGTCACACACCAGACTTTCATCCAGGAGAGCAGTGTTTGTTTCCAGTGTCAAACAAAAAGTCAACATAAAATGTTTTTATTTGAGTTTGAATTTTGAGTTAATTGTTTCTTTCTCACTAGTCACATAATGTTTGTTAGTTTTACCGGAACCACAATCTTTTTCTAAACCTAAACAAGTGAGTAGGAAAATTAAGAAATTGCAACGTTTCACAATGTTAACCACTGTTTTTGTTTGAATGTGTAACCGGATGTTGCATATTTATGTTTGCTAACTTAGCCACAGAGCTGTACACGTCCAAAAGTGATGCTAATGGTAGCTAGGGCATAAAAAGCGACTCCAAGGCGTCTTGACCAAGCGCGTGACGAGTGAGAATGTGTTGGCAGTAAATGATTTTGCACACAGCCTTTCTAAAATGCAGAAACATGATAGTTGGGTTTTCTGTTCATACTTTAATTTAATTTGTATTTGTGTAAAATTTCAACATCTGATTCTTTAACCAACTTAATAAATGCTTTTCTTGATAGCATTCAACAAAAAGAGCTCTGATGTGGTTTCGATAGTAAACCCTATGGCCTATACTCGTGCTGAGCTGTTACTGATAAGCAGAGATGTTTTATGTTGGGGTAAAATGACAAGCTGTACTAATTTTACTGTCCAATACAGCAGTAGTAATCCGACAACTTAATGTTAGCTGAACAGAATCCAACCTGAAGGACAGGGCTTCACATCTCTACATGGCAAGTGTTAGTTTAACACCATCATTTTGCAGGGCCAGGCTTCCAGTACATATCAGATTAAAAGACGTCAATAGCTATCTGCTCTGGAAACTACCTCGAAATCCCTCTCACTTGCTACCTAAACAGGGAACATCCCAAGATGTGAGCTGCAGGCGTCACTCCTGACTCTCTGGAAGATGCTGTTGTTGAGCGTCAACGAGGTCAGGCCTCCCACTGGGTGACATGGAAAACGAGATGCGGTCAGGTGAAACTCTTACGCATCCTCTCTCATTAGGGAAACCATCTGAGAGTGTGTTTGTGTTTCTGACGGGGTTAGTGGCGGGGATTCCAGGGAAGACTGACGAAGATGCTAATAGCCGCACTAATAGTTGAAAAGCCGTGTACATCAGATCCGCGGGGTGGACTCCGAGCCTTGGCCCACATCATCCACGTAAACACACATGCACTTAAAACACACACAACAACACATAGTGGTTGTTGTTTTGAAACTCTAGCACCAGTCTACATCCCCAGTGGGCCTACTGGTTCATCCATCAGTAATGAAACTCTAGCAGGTCACATGCTGTGTGTTGAAATGCCCCCCCGCTTGGTCCGCTGGCCTGTGCCTCATCGTCCACACACACTCGCACAAGCACTTGTATACATCATCATATCTCTCCGGGGCCTGACTGTGGGGGTCTGTCAGTCAGTGGGGAAGCGGTAGCCAATCTTCCCCCAGGGCTGCAGAGGGGTTCACTGGGTAAAAACATCCAGGGCTTCATCTGTAGGATTAGAGGTGTCACAATTTCACTCCCTGGAACCGCCGAATGTGCTCCATCAACTCCTGAACCTTTTCCTGTGCACTCACTGAATGTTATGAATGAGTATATGTCAGCGTCATATAATTAGGTGATGTAACTCACCTTATGTTGGCCTTATTGGGGGACCAAAGCTGTGTGTGTACGCATTAATGTGACTTCAGTATGATTTCTAGGAATTTTGTGTGTGTGTGGGGGAGGGTTTAGCTACCTTGGATGCAGGTTACTGTCTGCAATTAAAGGTTACACAACAGTGGATTTGTTAAGGCCATGTACACCTACACATGCGTTTTTAGTTAATAAGCTGATTAGATCTGTACTCGGGTAGAAGAAGAGCTGAGTTAAGCTAGGACTTATTGTACTCAATGTCTCCAATTAATATAAAACCACACTGTCTCACTTGCTGCTGTACTACACTGCTATTCTATACTCAAATGTTTCGGCCAAAAGGACCTTCATCACCAGTATCTGTCTTAAATTACATTGTTTTTTAGCATTTGGACAGCAAAGAATAATTGTAGGAATAATGAGTTGGAAGGTATGAGTTGTATTTCCCTGACAGGTATTAAGGCCCGGTCACAATAGAAAGTGAACAAAATATGTGGTTATATATTGCAGGGTTAGTTGTTGAACTACTGCAGCTAACTGCTAACACATTAGCCAGCCAGGAACACTCTCACAACTAACTTTACAAATGTAATACAATTACAAATGACTTGTTGAAAAGTGTAATCATCCCTTTTAGTTACTTTTGGATTACTTCATTGCCAAACAGGCAAACAAAGACAAGAGAGTATCAATGATGCTTTCTGCTCCGTGTACTTTTAGAGAAACATGTACTAAATCTTCCAATACCATGAAATCATAATCCATGTTTAGGTTAAAAGCAAGAAGAATATAGACCTATGTTGTAGAAATAAACTTGTGTTGAGTCATTAGCTTTCCCATCATTTATTTCTCAGACTTTTTAATAGAGAGGTTGCTGGAACTTCATTAACATAAAGTCTGAAGTATAACATGCGCTTGCCAGCTAGCTAGCTAGAAATGTGATTATATGTGAGATTATAACCTCAGAATTTTACCTCAGACTTTCTGATAGTGAAGTTGCTACTTGACTAAAGTGTCCATCCAGTGTCTAAATAACATCTACCTTACAATCAAACATAAAGGGGCATCTTACCCCAAACATACTAATCTAGCATTTTACTACTTTAACCAAAAACTATAAAAATCTTTCTTTCTAAACAATTGCATAACTTATCTTAAGGCTCCCCTTAATGTAAATATACCATAGACATAGAAAAACTGAATACTGTTTTGTACAGATTATTTTAAAAGACAAAAAAATTAGATAAACTTAGGTCAGAATGGCTTTGATCAAATAACTAAAAAGTGATGAAACATAGAACATTAGCTCAGTTTGGTGTGCAACCTGGTCATGTAAACTCTGCCCGTGCTGGGAGCTGGGAGCACCGGGGGAGTGTTACCATGTTAGTGTTTACCATATGAAGGTGTACCCTTTACTGAAGCACTGGAGGTTTTCAGGACAGGGGCGGGGGGACCCATCAGGGAGTGATGAAGGTGTGCGGGGCCTAAATGGGAACCGTAGCATACGCAACCTCGCTCAGCAGCCTCCCAGCGAACACGGCATCAACAGGACCGAACAGCCTCAGAGACCAACAGGGAATCCGGTAACGTTACTGAGATGAACTACACAGAGCCTTCTGATGGATGGCTTTACTTTTTGCTAAACCCCTAACTGTAGCTGTCTGCCTATCTGGGGCTAGTTAGCTTGGTCGGTTAGGCGTGCAGTTAGCGGTTCTATTAGCTTACTCAGCCATGAGCCAAACCCGGCAAGAAAACCACCTCGGTACTGTATTCAGTGGTAAAACTGGCCTCTGATCGGTCTCGGAGGATGTGCTCGGTTCAGCTGCCGAGTCCACTCCCCTTTTCCACCAAAGCATTTTGAGAGCCGGTTCGGAGCCGGTGCCTACTCGCGAACCAGTTCTTTGTGTTTCGACAGCCAAAGAACCGGTTCTCGGCCAGGAAAACTGGTTCCAAAGCGGAACCAACTCTTTACTGGTCTAGAACCGTTCTTTTACCACGTTTCTGGGAAAGCGAAGACGTATGGCGACGTACACAGTGACGTAATGACGTCGTTCGCTGGGCTCTCTAGTCAGTGGAAAAACAAACAGGTTCGGAGAAGGTTCGCAAGTCGAACCAACTTTGAACCAGCACCAGTTCTGAACCAGTTCTTTTTTGGTGGAAAAGGGGTGAGAGCTGGAACCAGTCCGCACAGAGTCTGCATGACGCACACTGGAAGCTACTGGCAACTGTAAACGCCAATCAAGGTCTATGAAACGTCCCGAGTATAAGGTTAAAATGTGCTCCACCAGCTGTAACATTAAATGCTGCTCATACTAAAGCCTCAGTAATAATATTCCAATAATATGATATTTAACATAACTATCTGAAAGTGACCTCTGTGCCCATAAGAACCTTTTCTTTAATACATTAACATTTTGCTATGTGAAAAGAAATCATGAATGTAAGACTTGTATACACCATTTGTGTTGTGGGTAACAGAGTGGTATTCCTACTGTCACTTAAGTAAAATATATAAAATAAAAAATATTTGACTCTTTTGCTGCTAAGTGCTCCAGCTCCTGGTGTAGGAACCTTGTCTGCTGTTTGATGATGGTAAGGTAGCATGCAGTGCGTTTAATATCCCAAACACATGACAAATAGCTACTTTGACATGTTATCCGTCATACGGCAAATATTTTTGGTTCACTGTAACATCTGTTGAATCTCTTATCTTAGGGCTGCGGCTTTGAGGTTTACTCTGCAGTTGAGTTACTGCAAGTTGTTCTGAAAAGGTGTGTCACCTTAAATGAAAATGTACATGAGAAAGGCTTGATATCTTGAGAACACTCATGATGTATTTAGAAGCCCAGATGTCGTCAGAGAAATGTTTCCAAATGGCTATCTCAGTGCAATCACGAGGGAAAGAGAGTAATCTATTAAGGTCTGGGTCATATTGGTTTTTAAAACAAAGAAATAAATGTTTACTAAAATTACTGCTATTTGATAATGTGAGCAGAGATCAGATTGAGCATTTCAAACTAACAACTTTGATTAAGACCCTTGAGTTTGACCACCGTTTGACCTTTCAGTCTGCTCAGAAATTTGGCCCAAAAAAAGCCCGCAAGTTATGTTAATCAGACACAATTATATTAGTTGATCTTATTGCTGATAACTTTTGCGGTCAGTATCATGAACCCTGAAGCTGAACACCAGCCCTTCGTTTGTCCACAGAAAGCTAGTTGAAGGGGGAATTTCCCAGCATATTTTCACATTTAAGTTGTTATTTAGCCAAAGTGTAATGCACCCTGGTTTGGCACCATGTCCTTAAATGACAAAAACAGACTCAGGAGTCATCTGAAACTAGCTGAAACCTTTAAGAGGCAAGTGAGCGTCGTTAACAATCTTGAGGCATTGGTCACTCTAATTCTAACATGCTGCGTTTCAGCCAATACGCTCTGGGCATGGCATCAAATTTCCCTAAAATGAAGAGCAACAAAAACATATGCTTATTTATAACCACTGAATCTGACCTGCCCTCATAGCACAGACATGACTTCTTATGGCAAAACTATTGAACTATGGACTTCCTCTTTCATGTCATCAGTTGTTGTAGTTCACCCATAAACTGCTTTACTGACTATTGAAGTGTTTTTACCAGCCCGTCCTCACCAGAAAAATGGCCATATAGGTTGATTATGCAGCTTATTTTAACACAAACCACAACCTTTTCCTAAACCTAACCAATGGTTTTGTTGCCACGTCAAGTGACTTACATAACATACGACCTTTACGTCTGTCACTGTCCTGTTACTTGCCTAGAGGTCGTATGGGGAACGGTCATCTATGTTGTAATTTCCAAGAGATATATGTCTTGTTGGGACACTTGACAATCAACTTATTTTGTTACTTAGATATGAGATCCACAAACCAAATTTTGTTTTTGGAACAATGAGCTTCCGTTACTTTTCCTAAGATATTTGTCAGGAATAGATGCTCTCTAGATGTGGGAAAACATCATAGAATTTATTTCAGGTGATTGATGGACAGTTGATTTCCTGTATCTCTGTCACAGTTTGCTCCTCAGTCCCTCTCTTCAGGCATGCTGTCCCATTTCCAGCCCTCTGCATTGCTGTCTGTCTCTTCCTTCCTGACCGGTCTGTCTGACTTCCCAGACCGGCCTTTCCTCAAGCTGTCCACCGGATGCACTTGGGCTTTCTGTTGTTTCACCTTTCACCTGACTGCCACACCTGTTCTTACTTCCCTTTTCCACTCAGCAGTTAGCAGCTTACATTTACATTTGCTAATTTGGCGGACGCTTTTATTCAAAGCAACTTACATTTGAGGAACAACATACAAGCATCAATACAGCAGGAGATCTACAACTGACAATACATACTATTAAGAGCATTGCGATAATTGAGGTGAGAGATAACCATGGCCTGTACCAGAAGCTGGTGACACTCTGAGTAAGTTAGGCCTGATTTTTCTTATGTTGTATAGAGCAAAGCGGCACGACCGAGAGACAGCAGCAACATGGTCTGAAAAAAACAGCTGGACCCCAAGTTTCTCACCGCCCTGGTTAGAGTGATGGTTGAGTGGTCAATTTGTAGTTTGATGTTAGGGTGGATAGATTGCATGGCTGGAATGACCAAGAGTTCAGTCTTGGAGAGGTTTAGTTGAAGGTGGCAAGCCTTCATCCATACAGATATGTCCAAGAGACAGTCCGAGATCCGTGCCAAGATGCTGGGGTCACCTGGCGGAAGGATAGTTAGAGCTGCGTATCGTCTGTAGCAGTGGTAAGAGAAGCCATGCGAGCGAATGATTGGCCCCAGTGAGGTGGTGTAAACTGAGAAGAGAACGGGGCCCTAGCACGGAGCCTTGGGGCACCCCTGTGATTCAAAATTCAAAGTGTTTATTGTCAGATGTTCAATTTTCCCTGTACACTGAAATTCTTACTTTGCTGTCCACATCAAATGCCTACAATAAAAGTGAAATTAAATATATGTATAAATAAAAATACGATAAATAGAGATATAAAATAAGCTTCAAATATAATCAGACGTAGAAAAAAATATTAACAAATATATACACTTCGTCATTGTGCAGGCAGACGAATTAACAGTTGTGCAACTGATTGGAAATTGTGCATGGAGCAATGTGCAGATGTGCAAAAATAGTGCAGTTAACATGTCATTGTACAGTAAGATGGGTATGATTATGGAGTCCTGATGCCGATTCACTGTTTAGGATTCTGATGGCAGTGGAGAAGAAAGAGTTCTTCAGTCGTGTAAGTCCTACATTTCACACTTCTGTACCTCCGACCCGGGGATAAGAGTGTGAACAGTTTGTGTTGGGGGTGTGTGGGGGATCCTTGATAATGGAAGCTGCTCTTCTGTGGACTCTTTGATGGTAGATGCTCTGCAGGGAGGTTAGTGGAGTCCTGGTGATCTTTTCAGCTGTCTTCTGCAGGCGTTTGCGGTCCATAGCAATAGTGCTGCCATACCACGTGGTTGATGCAGCTGGTCAGGATGCTCTCAACAGTGCACCTGTAGAAGTTGCTGAGGATCTTAGGTGACATGCCAAACTTTCTCAGTCTCCTCAGGAAGTACAGCCACTGTTGAGCCTTCTTGACCGGCTGTGTGGCATTAAGTGTCCAACTGAGGTTGTGCTGATGTGGATGCGCAGATATTTAAGGCTGCTTACCCTCTCTACCTCAAGCTCCCGGATGAACAGTAGCTGATAAAGTCTCCTCTCCTTCCTCACGTCCACTATTACCTCCTTCATTGTGTCTGTATTAAGGGTGAGGTTGTTGTCCCCATGCCATGCCACCAGGCTGGCAACCTCCCTCCTGTAGGCCTCTTTGTCCTCGCCAGTGATACGTCCTCTCACTGCGGTGCTGTCTGCGAACTTCAGTATGATGTTGTCCTTGTGGGAGGCAGCACAGTCATGAAAGCCATGAGAGATAGGATTCGAACCACAGGAGTGCTTTGCCCGAGATGCCCATTGCCGAGAGTGTAAGCCCTCATCTGCTTCTCAACCATAATACCAGTTCACTTCCCTTGTTCCTTGCCAATATCTAGTTATTTTGTCTAGTTTCTGTTATTGGAGAGACTGGAGTACCTGTGAGCTACATCCCTGAAGAAGTCATCCTGCTGCCTCCTCTGTCTACATTTGGATCCTTTAACTGTTGCCTAAAAAAACCCATTTATGACAATCTCTCTTTGAAATGTGATTTAATTTGATACTGTAGAAGAAAGGCCTGTGTGCTGAAATCTAATTGAACTGTGGTATTTACCTTCTGAAGACTCCGAACACTGCTAGCCACTCCCTTAAAACATCTTTCAAACCTAAACTGGCTCCTTGTCAGGTAAAGAGGAATTGAAGATTCCCCCTTTCCTTGTTCGTACCTGATGAAAAGCCAGTTTGGGCTTGAAATACTTTGGTTTTCTTTATGCAATAAAGTAGACATTTGTGTGTGTGTTGTGTACATATAGTTACACATAGTTACACTTTACAACAGATTTACTTTAGCGACTAGCTCATGATCTCTCGAAGCATGATGACTGTCATGTATGCTCAGTGTTATTGTAGTGTATTGTGTTTTTCTTTCTATTATTTTATTATGTTGTCCTTTTTGTATTTTACCTTCATAATGAACTGTCGGGTACTACAGATGAAAATTAGCCTTTTGGCTAAATCTAGCATATGCATGCAACAGAGGCCTAAGTGTTCATTAATGTGCTCTGTTCCCTTTTAAATAGAAACAAGATAAAATGTCCTTGGGAGGCAGAAATCACAATCAGTGTTTTTTTGCACTTTTTTTTGATTGTTTACATCTAATTCAGCTATATAAAAATGCAACAAATTCAAATTTCTTTTGCGATTTTGAAGAAAAACTGTGTGTGTGTGACTGAGTTCTCAGAAAAAAAGCAATCCTACTTCAAGAGATTAGTCATTGTTCTCTTCTCATGGATTGTGCTTTTAAATGACTTTAAAGTTGTTTAATATGGTAGAAAGCCAATATAACTTGAGAGGAATATGCATGTTCAACAAACACAGGACTGAATGAATTTAGGGAATAGTTACACAACATACAATACTTAAGTTTGAAAAATATTTACTATATTAAAATAATCAGGGACATGAAAAGGTAGCTGTTTATTTATTGACTTATACCTAGAAACCAGAAAAACATTGGACACCAGCCTGCTGCCTGTGGTGGATCGAGACTCTCCTCTCAGCTGACAGCATGACCAAAGTGAACTTTGGATTGTTTTGACAGTTAGACTTTGAGATGCTGGGCAGGTCACCTGAGCTGGATAAACACTGTATGTCACTGGCCGATAACCACTGATCTTCAAAAATGGCTTCAGGAATGAGGAAACAAGAGCTTGTTTTCTTGTTGACATCCATCTATTTAACGGGTTTCAAAGGCCCAAGGGTCAATGAGACCCAGTAAAACACATAAATGATTATCAAGTCAGTTGAGGAAAAAAACACCTCTACGGTCAAGTAGTTATATGACAACACAAACGTGTGTGTGCTTATGTGTGTGTGTGTGTGTGTGTGTGTACACTCCATTCATAATGCTATCAGGACTTTATTTGAAGAGTCAATATGACTGGGCTTAATCTGTTATCATAAAAGTGAGAGATCAGAGTTTATAACAGGGCACTAAAATAATAACTTTACAACAGAATCCTCTCTCATTTGTTTGAGGTAACATCAAGTCACTTCCTGAACATTGACTTTAATTAAACAATCAGACTGCACACAATATACAGTAGATAATGATGTCATGCCGCCCCACCACATGATAAATTGCTTATATAACCAGAATATTGACTCGTGGACTCTTTACAACTGTAGTAACTGTAAATTAAATTTGGTGAAATACACAGGATGCTAAAGAAGGTGTATTTGCTACATCAACTATTAAAGCACTTGTGATGCAACCACAGAACACACAGCTTTTGTTTTTGTTACACAGAGAGAGAGAGGTTTAGTTTAGCTTTTTAAAGGAATAGTTGGGAAATACAGTCATTTACTGCATCTGATAGCAAGGTTTAATACCTCTCATGGTAAATAAGTAAGACGGCCAGGAGGCTATTGGCCTATATATATTATATTAGCCTAGTCCTTATGGTAAGATAGGCAGTAACAAGCCTGGCATAGGAATTAACTTATGCAACAACAAGCTATACAGTTAAACAGTTGTTGATCAAGAAACAGTCACAGCATGTAACAGATAGGCTAGCTGTTCCCCTGTTTCCAGTCTTTGAGCAAAGTTAATCACCCTAGCTAACGTTACACAGACACAGGATGTTTATGTTGATCAATCTTCTTGTATCTATCAAACTCTCACAAAGTAAAAGCATATTGGGTATTTCTCAAAATGTTTAGATAATCTGCACATAACGTCTTACATTAGCTGTAGTAATGTTAACACCTACATGCTAACAACTTTTACAAACTGCATAAATGTTGGTGAGTATAAACATGGTGTTACGTTACAATGATATCCTTTTGCATTTGAAAAAAGTCAAACTTAAATTAATTTCTTTGTTTCACTGCAGGTTCATTAACCAGCTGTACTCCTAGTGCAGAACACGTCATGTCACCCAAAAAGCTGACACTGCTGGTACGTTATGTGTTTTAGTTAAACCTGTAGAGATGCCCTGTTCTTTGCTTATAAATCAAAGGACAGATTATTGAGCAACATCATGGCGCCTCCTCCAAAGCTGCCAGTGTTGAAAAGACATCTTATCTAAAGTCACTGTTTAAAAGGAGATGCCATCAAATTTTACAGATTGTCTTGCATTATAAGATCTTCCCGATCTCATTTCAATCCAGCCAATTTATTTCATATTTTTTTATTGTTTCATAGCAGGTCCATCAGCCTCCACCGCTACCTCCATCTTTGGTATCATCCAAGAAGCTGACAATGCTGATAAGTTTAGGCCTACATCAACAACAAATGAACAAATATAGCCGCAAGCAGCGATTCGCGGGTTCAAATCTTTTTTTGCATTAACAACGTCAAAATAACTTCACACGTGGTTAGATATTGTTATGAAACAAATCCTACAATAAATTAAGCAATAGATCATTTTCTGATCTATTGCTTAATTTATATAATTCAAAGACTAGTTATTGGGCATTTAATGCGTATTCAGCGTAATGTTCCGGCACTCATGTGGACATATCCTGTGAAGTTTGTGATGATTGGACCAACGTTAGCTGATTTCTGTCTACTTATGTGTTGAGCCACGCCCTTATGTTTATTGGTCAATATCTTGAAAATGAAAGGAGATATCAACAACCTTTATACAACTTTAAATATGGTTGGTCCAATGATGATACTGAGTAAATGTGGTGGCAATCGGAGCTACGGTGTAGGAGGAGATGTAAAATATGTGTTTTTCAAAAAATCCAAAATGGCTGAGATTTTTTTGAGGCAGACCATGATGAACA
Source organism: Lepomis macrochirus (assembly GCA_024633595.2). Classification (NCBI taxonomy): domain Eukaryota; kingdom Metazoa; phylum Chordata; class Actinopteri; order Centrarchiformes; family Centrarchidae; genus Lepomis; species Lepomis macrochirus. The sequence continues at coordinate 20,579,390 of JALXJV020000002.1, forward strand.
CATGAGCTTGAGCACATTGAACTGGACTTGTGTGAGAAATCTGAAGTCAGATTTATGGTGTGAAGTAGGTGGCCTTTCTAACCCTATAGTTGTTGTGCCTCAATTACAGCGACTCCATCTGGCTGATTGGTGTGTTAATTCTGTGGAAGAACTAGCACATCTGTTTGAGTTACTGTGCCAAGTTTCATGTTTCTAGCTCAGTCCAGCTCTCGGCAATTTCAGAAAAGCAGATTACCAACACAAAAACAATCGCTAATATAGCTGCAAGCGGCGATTTGCGGGTTCTTTTTTCACATTAACAACTTCAAAGTAACTTCACACATGTAGTTAGTTATCTTTATAAAACACATCTTGCGAGTTTTGTAACAATCAGACAGGCATTTTCTGATCAATAGCTTCATTTGTATGATTCCACATCCAGTTATTATGCATTTATAGCGCCTACTAGTGGTCGATTTGAATGAGACTTGCAGTGTATGTGTGAGGTGCTTATGTACTGCCACATCCTGGAAGTTTTGTGTTGATTGGACAAAAAAATTTGTATTTATGAGAACATATCCTGAGACATCTGAGATTTTTCGCTTGTTGTGCCCCCCTAGTGATGTATGTACATCAAAATAGCCAGGTATATCTGGGGCACTTATCTGAACACATCCTGTAATGGCTCGTTTCCACTGAGTGGATGCGGTTCAGTTGTACGATGCAAATTATGCGTTCCAGTGTCAATAGTCGTGAATGGTGCCAAAGCCGTCTGACCGTACTGAACGACCATCACTCAGTGGAGCTTTCTGATGATTGGCCCTACGGTTGCTAATTTGGAGCCACGCCCCTTTCGAATTTTATTGGTCAATATCTTGAAAAGTAATTAAGATATCAACAAGCTTTACACAACTTTTAATAGTATCCAATGATGATTCACTGAAAATTTGGTGGCAATTGGAGCTACAGTCTAGATGGAGATATCAAAAATGTGTTTTTAAAATATTAAAAATTGCGGAAAAACTTTCTTGGCGGACCTTAATTGTCCTTGAGGCTTTTTTGTGGAGCACATTGTACTGGAACTGTGTGAGAAATTTAAAGTCAATCGGACTCACAGTGTGAGGGGCATGGCCTTTCAAAGTTTGCAGTTTTGCATTGTGGCCGATTGGGTTCATATTTCCATGGAAGCTCATGCACACTATTTCCAGTTATTCTCCCAAGTTTCATGTTTCTAGCTCATTCCAACTTAATCTTTCTCATAGGTCTACCTGTGTGTACTGAAGTGGAGACCAGTACCATCGTGCTTACTATCACACCTCTCTCTCCAGTTTCTACTTCTCCAGTGGAGCTAGCTGACTGGCCATCAGTCCTTAATGACCAAATACATGTTGATGTGATGAGCAGGGAACCAACACAGGTTGACAGAGACATTTTGACATTTCCAAAAAGACACTCAGACAGAAAAAGTCTTTACTATCATTACATGTTTAGATCCCTCATAAAGAAGCTGATTGACATATTCAAAGAAAAATCCCGCTATTAATGGTTTTATAGTTTTTGTCTCTTAAACTCTTGTCTGTCTGTTATTAAAGATTTAAACTTTGGTCAGTCATAATCACTTTATCAGTCTTTTTATTCAGAACTAAGTTCATCAGTGTGTACTGGGTCTTACACTGCCATTAAGCTCAGTATCTCTAGTGGTATCAAATATTTCCTGTTTGACATCAGCATAGTAGATATAATACAGTGTAGTTATTGTTTTTAATCAGAATCAGCTTTCTTGACAAGTAGTTTTAAATTGAAATTTGCTTTGCCATTTTTGTGCTAAACAAACATCGTCAGGTTTTATTTTGTTTCTGTGTCATATAGTGTGGGCCTCCAACTAAGTTTTGATTAGGGCTCATGAAGGTCTAGGGCCAGCTCTGGTCATATTAACATCCAGTACTGTAGTTACTAACATGTAAGTGTAACATAAGCATGCTAACACTAGCAGTTTGTTGATGTAGATCTGAGATTTACCACTGTACAAAGGCTAAAATCATTTATTTTAATTAACATCTGAAACTTCATCTGGCACCACAATCAGGCAAAACTTTACATTCCTAGACAAGGTGTAAAGATCAAAGAATAGCAAGTATCTCTCTGTTTTTTATCCAAAAATATTTGTTTTCCGTGTGTGATGATCCTCTTCCAACCTCACAGACAACAGTGAGTCAAAACATGTTGGCTAATCTTAGTCTTGGACGGGTGGCAGTGTCATGGGGAAAGACATCAGGGTTATTATGGTGCTGTTGAGAGGTCAGGAGGTTATTAGAGACATTAGGAGTTATCCTCTGGGGACCACAAATATCCAAAGCACATTTCATGGCAATTGATCAAAGTGATGGATGGACTTTTTTGACATAATCAGTGGTTTTTGAAAGGATTTCATGATTAATTTATCAGGGAAATGTCTCAATTTGTAGAAGAACCATGTGGTCCTCCAGTGTGAGTGAACACATTTAAAAACACACATATTCCAGATGATAGACGTTATGTTCTTATTCTTAGCTCCTCCGGGTGCTGAGGTGAAACTGTTTTGCCTGACTTTGTGGAACATTTCAATCAGTCACTGTGTCAAAATACATTCGTCTGAGAGTCGGTCACAGGCATTAGTGTGTAAAGCAAACACCTGCTCACACTCACTCTGTCAAACACACACAGAGATTAACATTTCTGGTACATTCCCACCAGATTTGTCTTCAGTGACGTCAAAACTCTCTGGCTTGGTTGATTGGAAGTCTTGTTCATGTTAAAAAAAAACTAAACAGTTGTGTGTGTGTGTGTGTGTGTGTATGCATGTATATATAGATATAGATATATAGGTGTGTGGGTTAGATCGCTATGATAATACATCACACAGACACACACACACACACAAAAAGACAGCAGAGACCACGGCGGTTACATGAACACATTTTTATTGCAATAGCTCTATCGAAAGCAAAAAAGTTTTGATAAATATAAACACTATGCCGATGCTCAAATCGCCTCTGAGTACCCCTCCTACCCCCCTTTCCCTCTATGAGGAAAAAAGAGAGAGAAAGAAAGAGAAGAAAATAAAACAAAAACAAAGTAAGGAGGGGGCACCTGCTGAGGCACCGATCATAACATGAAAAAAGCGACAACTTGAGTTTTCCTTATTTACAGAAGGAGGATTTCCATTTCCACCAGTTTTCTCTTTTTTTCTAAACTATTTTTTCTTCTTTTTTTGTATATAGGACGTACGTTGCTGAAAAATAATGCACATACGAAGGATACACACCTCCACAGTATTTTTTAAAACTCTCTCTTTCCTGTAAAGCTAATAAACAACAGCATTCAACTCGGAAACTAAGAACACAGGTAGCAGGGTAGAGTGGGATTTGCTTCATCCCCCTGCCGAAATCTTCCGGAAAGATTTGGGGGGAGGAAACAGGCCTGATAGCAGGGCAACGAACATCATCTTCATCGTTATGGTTGCCATTGACAGCATTTCCAACTGTACTACACAGCAGCAAATAAACTGTAATATAGTTACAAAAAATAAACATTAGGCAGAGGTTGTAACCCATTTCTTTATACAAATAACTGCAAAATGCCTATGTACTCTTAAAAAAAATACTACCCTTGTAACGCTTTGTTTTCAGAGAAACAAGGTTGCCCCAATACAACAAAACAACCAAAAATAAGATGATTATTTCCCTCTGTAAACTAGAATACAAAATAAACCAAAAGATTAGAGGAAAAAGGGAAATAAAAGTTTGCATAATGATGCAGTACCCTAACTCTTCTCTGCAAGGACTTCTCTACGTATATATATATATTACGTAGGTCTCATTTCTTTCTCATTTCTCCACCCCTAACAATAAAAATTCATAACAGCTGATTTTTAACATCAGTATCAGTAACATCGAGGACAGTTTTGAGGTTGAATTGTTGCCAAAATAAACAGATTCTGCGTAAATGAATTCAGTCATGACAGAATTAAATGGGGTAAAATTCAACATGAAGGCAATGAGACAGGAAGGACACATATCCATTTTTGAATAATGCTTTAAATAAATTAAGGGGAATTCTCTCTCTCTACCCCCGCCCCCACCCCAAAAAAAACATTTTTGCCATAGCGTTAACAACTCAAAAGCAACACGTTGCTGTAGCATAGTAAATAAACAAAACAAAACATTTTCCAAACATAACAAACAAAAAAGATGTTCTGGTTTGTCTCCGGTCACAGCAGCCTAAACATTCTTATATTAAATTCTTTGTTCGTTTAAAGGGCTCAAGGGGAAAAATTATAATATCTCAGATTGTTCTTGACGTACATTTAAGACACACAGGCTTAAAATGCTAACAGCATTGAGGGAAGGTTAGCTTATTTATCCCGGCCCTCCAGAGGGCGTTTAGCGGCTAAAAGGGGTTTCTCCTGTTTCCTGTTACTGTACCAAACACAAACAGTATATGAAGATGGACAACACGTCTCCACTTCCTCCCACAGTACAAAAAATGAAGTCATAATATCCTGGCTGGTCATTTTTTAACATGCCATATTTATGACAACTCTCATTTGATGGACATGAACTCTGCGTCGAGTCCTACCCCATACTCTACCCCCGACTGGCTATTCCTGACCCCACCCCACCCCTAACCAACAGAGGCAACAGGTACGACCCAGTCAGAGGCAAAGTTGTCGAAAATCTTTGCAGGAAAAGAAAATAACGCACCTGAGACATTGACTCCTTTTTATAGCATCTAATAACTAATTAAAACCAAACTTGTCACTCTTTAGGAAAATTGTATTTGACGTGTACTTTTATTACTTATTATTTTTTTGGCCCACGTCAATCAAGATGTTTTGTCTTCACTTTTGGGGAGCTGTTGAAGTCGTCCATCTTTATATACAGTCAATGGCACAGACGATGTTGGCATTAACCTCCACGCTTTGAGCAACACAGACAGCTTCATCACTAAAAAGGGAGATGGGATGGAGGAAAGTGGTGAGAATATTTAGAAATTTGTTTTAAGTGGAGCACCTAGTGGGTGTTTTGACTTGGACTAGGATATGAAATGTTTTGGTGATTCCAAGAAAGTGTCGGTTAATGGCATAGTTCTGGATTTCTGAAGTGAGCCTGTGTGAGTTACTGTGTGTACAGTCAGTGGCAGTCAGCAAGTCCCCAGTTTGGAGAAGCAGAGTTAAGAAGCTCAGCAATGTACTGCTGTGGACAGGGTCTGTAGCAAAATGTATTTAATAACCTAAAAGAAGGCACTCAATATCAGTTCAGTTGTACAGTATATTTAGAATATTTTCAGCACTTACTTTGCCATCAGACAGCCATTTCCTCTGGAACTTCTGTATTCCTACACATAAGTGCAACATGGCTGCGCATTATATAAAATAAATGGCTGTCTGACGGCAAGGAAATGCTGAAAATATTCTAAATACATCGTACAATTAAACTAAGATTTAGACTAATTTTGCTGCATCACTTAGCTTCTTCTTAACTCTGCTTCTCTAAACTGGGGACATGCTGACCGCCATCTACTACAGGTAGCCTACACATCATACAGATTCATTTCAAAAATCCCAAACTATTCCTTTAAAGAGTCAGAATTTATACTGACTCCAAATCATGTTGTTGCACCTAATTGATCACAAACAGTAGATGAAAATGAGATTGAATGAACATGGAGTACCAGATGTGCAGAGTTCCCTGCATCTATGCAGTTCAGAGAGCAGTCAGTAAGCTGCCAGTCAACGTAAACTGACCTTCACTTTGAGACCAGTCCCTGCAGTCACTTGAAAACACACTGCTGCTGCTCTCTAAACCAAATACTTTAAAGATACCTCAGCTCAGTCCCTCTGTCCAAGTTTAGCATCCCTGCTGCGCGTGGGGACCTAAATGAACAATAATGATGCGTACCACACAAAAGAGCATAGAGAGTGACAAGCCTTCATCCGTCCAAACAATCTAAAAACGACAACAAAAAAAGTGGGCTGATAAAAAAAAAAAACAGAAAAGAAAGGGAAAAATCAGAAACAGGGCGAAGATAGCATCAAATGAGTGAACACTGAACAAAAAGAATGAAATTCTGTGGGCTGCATTAGCTGTCAGTCTTTGCGTTTATGCACATTTCTCTATATGAAAACAGTCATGTGGGTAATAGTCATGGGAGACTAGCACGAGTAGAAATGCTAAATATGGGCGTATCAGTCTGTTAGAAGTGTGAGAGAGAAAGGGCAGCGAGGCCCGGCTAAGACTGGGGTGGGTGTTCATGGCCTGCCCCAACTTGTGTGCGCATACATGTGGCTGTGTGTAACAGGGCAACTATGACCAGCGCTCTGCACCTGGAGCTGGAGCTCAGGTTACTGGAAACCTCTTTATGTCACCCAGAGCCAATGATGAACACCCCGGCATGCCTATATGTGTGTGTAAGTGAAATATCCTGGACGTCATCAACAGCCGCTGACAAAGCGCAGAAACAGGGGCACGCAGGAGTTACAGTCGCCCAGGGCTGCATGATTACTCTGTGTGTGTCAGCATACATGCTACTGCCTACAAAGTACAGTATACGGTTCACTTGCAGAGATTTCATGAGTGAGCATTAGTCTTGTGTTTGCATCCCAGAGTCAACGTCTGTACTTTGTCCTTTTACCTTTCACAGCGGTGTGTGTGTGTGTGTCTATATGGTGTGTGTTTGTGTTGCTGCCACTGAACCTCGCAAACTTGAACTGTGCTGCGGACCGTATGAGGTAAAACTGAAAATGTAAAAAATAAAAATATCCGTTTACCAAACCGTTTCTCGGCTAACGTAACCGAGCAGCAGGGCGGTAAAACAACTTTTTCCGTCCACCGGCCATAGCAGCTGAGTTTCCTCTACAAGCTCCTTCATTTATTCCTAATGTCTTTTTTAAAGGAATAGTTCGTTTTCTGTTTAATATGTAGTTAGAGGCAGCACCTGGGTTATCTTAGGTTTGCATAAAGACTTGAAACAGGGGAAACAGCTAGCCTAGCTCTGTCTGAAAGTGACAAATTCCACCTATCAGCAACTCCAAAGCTCACTCATTAAAATGTTCTATCTCAATTGTTTAACCTGTTGCAGAATCCACATGTAAAAGCGACATTTCTCCATTTTACAGAGGGATGGGTGATGACAAGACTTGAGGAAATAGTCCCGCATATAACTCCTCATATAACACTTATTTCTATGGATTTAACAAACAAGACATAGCGTGTTAAACAGGGCTTTAAAGGTGTGCTTTACAACTTTGGACAGAGCCAGGCCAGCCGTTTCTCCCTGCTTCCATTCTTTATGCTAAGCTGCTAAGCTAAGCAGCTGCTGGCTGTAGCTTTGTATTTAACAGATTGACATGAGAGGGATATCAACCTTCTCATGTAACTCTCAGCAGAAAAAGGGAATTACATATTTCTTAAAATGTTGAACTATTCCTTTAAACACCTCAGTTTGATTCCCTTATCAGTGAAGAGGCTCTGAGAGGAGTAAGTTTTAAGACGGATAAAACTTTCCAGCATTTGATTGGTGGCCGGTGTTCTTTCCCCGCATTGCCGAGTACCATAACTGTCATGAAAGCAAACAAAGAAATGTACGGGAATATTTGTACCTATCGCAACAAATAAATAATATGTGCTACAGAATATGAGAAGAGTAATGCTTTAATGTTTGCCACTGCATTAGCACACTGTGACGAACCCATACTAGCACAGTACGTCGTATTAGAAACTGGCCTGCAGACGCAATGGTGCTATTGTGTCGCTGAGATGCAAACGCCACGCAAAAACAGTAATCCAAAGGGTGATGGTACTGTGGCATACCTCACTCAGAAAAGTATGGAAACAAGCACGGTACTTGTGAAATGCCACTTGTCGACTCTGAGGCTAAACTGGATCCAGTCACCAGCTCGTACCATGTAATCCATTAAAAAAAAAAAAAAAAAAACATTTTCTATTACAACTTTGTCCACATTGTAATAACTGTATGGTACCGTATTCAGGATGGATTATGCATTGGGTAAAAAAAGAATAATAAAAGATAAAAATTAATATTTTAAATTCAATGCAACATAAAAGTTTCTGTACCATAATGCCTTCGCTTAGTTTTCCAGCTTCCCTTTATTAATACCGTACGGAGAAGCAGAACCATCTGTCAATAAGACTTTGACGGCCAAAGTTCACTGACCACTGTTGACTAAGTCTGCTGAAGGGTGGGGGGTGGGCGCACACTGGCAGCATCGTTTGTGAGAGGGAAAAATCAACACGACAAGATATGCATATAAAACACAAAAAATAAAAGATGAGATACACATAAAACTAAAAAACCGCAAGCGTTTTTGTCATCTGTTGTGATGTTGTTGTTTTTCTGCACCCAGGATGGAGGGGCCTCTCAGGGTAGGTGAAGAGGTCAGAGGTCACCGGCAGGGGGAGGCCATAGGTCACAGGCAGAGTTCAAGTGCCCCGAGCAGATATGAGGAGGAGGAGGAAGGTAGGGAATCTCTTTCGCCCCGTCACTCAGTCTAAAAGAGAAAATTTGAGAGAAAGATTTAATGCTAAAAACAAAATACAATGACTGTTATTAAATGTTTTATACAAAAACTAGAATCCACTCTTGAACACGGTCAACACTTCATTGCAGAGCTACATTTTATAATAATAATAATAATAATAATAGGGATGCACCGAAATTAATCGGCCAAAAATAGCAAAAAAAGCACCTTCGGTGTTCCACCTGATAAGTCAAAAGACTGAACAAATTTTACCGAACAATTCCGTTGACATGTTGGCAGTGTGGAAGCATTTTAAAGTGTCTGAGAAAGACGCAAAACTCGCTGTTTGCACACACTGTTCTACTGAATTGTCTCCTAGCACACCCACTCCATCTGTGGCTGACTTCTTAGAAAAGGCAACAAACGGTCTGACCAACTTTGAGTGTTTCTGTCACTCATTTTTGAGAAGGCGGTCAAGCTAACCGCACCTAAATTTGGAGTGCACACGTATTCAAGCCTTTATGGTAACTGAAACGGACCAGTGTTAGCTGACAGGTAGGTTAGTGACTTTATCCTGTCAGTTTCTCTCTTTACAAAGACAAGTGAAGAGAGGCTGTGAAGTCTTCATGTTACACGATACAAAACCCACATACAACTTTATTTATCAAATTGGGTCGAACTTAATCAATTTAACGCAAGAATTCACGTGACAAAGTACGGTTTTCAAATTAAGGTGGTTATACAGTTTGGAAATAAGATGAATTGGATTATAATTACAGAAAGGATAAATAATATTTATCCAGAATATATAAGTTATAGAGATCTATTATTCACTCTACGTAAGCTCTGCTCTTTTCTCAACACCAAGTTCTCTGGTTACATAAAGTAGAGCTCTGATGAAAGACTAATGCGCAAATATGTTGATGACTGAATTCTTGTTATAATAATTTTTCAAGTAAATATGCTAAACATACATTTAGTAACTGTGGTGATTTGTGGAGTTTTGTTACCTCATGTGATAGCAAAGATAGTAATCTTTGGGTTGGGCAGACAAACAAAAGGATCTTAAGATGTCACCTTTAGGCAAAAACTATGGAGCTAAATCAGGGCCAAATGTTTTGTTCATTTGAAAAAAAAAACTATTAGAAAAACTAAAACTTGTAATTAAACATTTAATTTTTGGTCTTAAACTTGAAAAATACAACCATGTATTCAAAATGAAATAAGTGTTTTGTTTTCTGTTGATTTAATTTGAGAATTATTTTGAATAAATGATCAATTTACACTTTTATAAATTTTGATATGTGAGGCCTTTTTTACACCTTCAAATCTTATTTTTTCAGTTTCAGATCAGTTTTTCAGTTTCAGATCAATGTGACTCAATGCCCCACTCCCAAGGTGCTGACTAATTTTGACTGGAATCTGTCTGGCTTGGGACTCTTGTTTCAAAACACCACTGCAGAGGAACGAAAACCTCACAGCCCACACACAAAGGTTTTATGAAACCTTTTCAAAAGCCATGTTTAATTTAAAACTTAAAAAAAAGCTTTCAAAAATCTGTACATGTTGACATTTTGCAGACCCAGACTCTCCGGGTCAGCTAAAGCCTGGAAATGACCAACAACAACGCTGCTTTTTACTACACTAATACACACACACATACACAAACATTTCTGAGAGGTTATTTAACTGTAATACTGAAGATTATGGGAACAAGCCACAGATTCCTTTGCAGCTTAATCACAGTAAATGTATTTTGGCTTTTGTACAACAGTTACCGAGGTATGCTAACTGTCACAGAGAAGCCGTGGAGATGTGAGACGTCTCTGACAAAATACTCGTTGAATGAAAAAAAGAAAAACTGTTTGCCTGGTAAATAAGTGAGCGTGGCCGGTGAACTTTGGATTCAGCATGCTGCCAAGCAGACACACAAACACACACGAAGTTTGTTTCCTGCCCTGCTATCGTGGCCGGGCCCAGGCATGTCAGGTCTGCTGTTTTGGTGCAGCCTAGCGGCCCCGAATGACCCTGTCGATGGCCGCCGTCCAGCTGGGTTATTCCACTGAGAGCGAGGCTTTGTCTAACACAACAATGTGAGCAGCACGCCTCAATACAGATGCTTTGACAGGGGGCACTGCTGGAATGTTGCTCCTCTGTTTATTAGCCAGGGGGATGGAGGAATGGATGAACAGACGGACTGATAGAAAGACAGGAGCACGCGGTTCACAGAGAAGAGGAGTGACAGTACACAGACTCAGGCTAAACACAATGTGGTCCAACCAAATCACAGGCAAGAAAAATAATATGTAACAGAAACTGAGAGATATTAACTAGGTACGGGGGGGGTGGGGAGATCTGCCAACAAGAGGGAGAGGAGGAGCAGCACTTCCTGCTACACTGCTGCCTGTGCAGTGTAGAAACAATCTCTTTCACATTAATATATTAGGTAGTACAGTCATTTAGTTGTACTTAATGTGTATACAGTTTTAATAATGTATAGTACATAGAATAGACACAGAGCCATTCATTGCGAAGCAGCTATAGGAAACGGACATGAGAAGTGATTAAAGGTGCTCCGATTGATTGGCCGCTGATCATTTAATCTAAACTGTTTGATTTGTGGTCTCTAAAAAGGGAAATCAAAAAAAGAGTCCATCAGATGGCACAGTGCCCTTCAGATATATTAGTGGCCGGCGACCCATTCTAGCGTTTAGCAGAGACACACAGAGAGAGGTTTCGATCGTTTCAATGAACCTCCTCCACACGCGGCTCACCTGCTGCTGTGAAAACTGAATCCCGGACGGAAAAATGTTGGCTGACTTAAAACATACTGCTGACGAAGAAAGCAGAAATATATGGGGAGAGAGAAAAAAGAAAGAGGCAGGGCGAGCAGGCCGGTGTGTTTACAGTAAGAGACCAGAGGTGTACGTGTGTGAGACCTGAAGGGAAAAGCAAGGCAGATTAAAGTCGCTTGTGAGTAAACACTAAAATAAGGACACTTAATTAGCACCAAGTGGTGAACTAAGAAATAACCTATTAGAAAAAGAAATCTGTCATTCTGTTATGCTCCCAATAACCAAGCGTAGGCTGCTTTGATTTAGTTGTGTTGCGCTTGCTTCCTGCCAATATGTCTTTTCTTCTCACTTAATTCGATGCATTATAAGGTGTTGTTAAAAATAATTAATAAATAAATAATGCTACACATAAAACAGAAGGCTTCAAACAGACCCCATCGATCTGAGAGGTCTCCATCGATACTGCTTCCAGAAATCTGTCCCACTGATTAATCCATAACAAACACAGTAAGATGTCATTTCTCCTATATCTCATACCACAAAATAATATTTCATGACTTCTCCAGGCCTGGAAAATAAAATTCCATGACCGTGGGAACTCTGCAGAGGTGATCCTGGCTTGTATAGAGTAGTATAGTGTGCAGTGATGATCATGTACAATGTGTAACGTGTACTGTGTATAGTGTCGTCAAGTGTTTGTTTGTACACTGTAGTAATGTGCAACAACAGTTATTATACTCAAGACTGTAAACAGCAAGCTTTGGCAGCTCGGTTCTTAATTATGGTCATGACAATAAAGCAAACTTCAATTTTAATTCGTGTTTGTGTGTGCGACGGAGAGAGCGAGAGCGAGAGAGAGAGAGAGAGAGAGCGCAGTCTGAGGTCTTTGAGTTTCTCTGCAGTCCAGGGCTTTGATCAAAACAACGCTCTAAGGACACGAGCCTGGCCGACCTGAGCTGACCTCAGTTAAACACACACACACACACACACACACACACACACACACACACACACACGCCACAAAATCGGGTTATAAAAACACCGTTTGGCACAACACCTGCAGCTTGTTGCGTCGTTACAACACAGGCAGGTGTTCAGAGCCAGGACCGTCTCTCTCTCTCTCTCTTTTCCTCTGCCCTCCCTGACCTGATTTACCATAAGCTTTATTGGCATGAACATTATTGCCAAAGCCACATACACACACACACAAACATCAAAGCAGAGTGATAAAGTTGAACAGAACAGAAACAGACACTTGATGTTAATGATTCCAAACAGAAACAGAGTTGGTGTCTTCTCCGGCCGTGCCTCAGGTTGTGGCAGGCTGCTACATGTAACGGCCAAATCTTTGCTCTCTGCCAGAATGAGCGATAGTTTTTCTTCATTTGTGTAGTTTTGAAACTCAGGGAGGACTGAGTTGAATTTACTGAATGAAGATTTTCTAATTTCAGTATATTTGGTGCACTGGGTTAAGAAGTGCGCCCCGGTCTCTACAGCTCCCAGACTGCAGTGCGAGCACAGCTTCTCCTCTTTGGGCAGCCAGGTCTGCCCGTGTCGGCCTTTTTTGATGGTGAGGCTGTGCTCACTGAGTTTGTACGCTGTCAGGGTTTTCCTGAGTTTTATGTCTTGTACTGTACTCAGGTAAGTAGCTGTTGTATATTCGAGTTTTAGGGCTGAATAGCACTGTAGTTTGTGTTGTGTTTTAGTGACTTCTTAGGTAATTTTCCTTTTCAGTGGCTGTGAATTTTGTTGGGTCTGAAGGTTCTGGCTAATGTGTTGTTGTCCTGAGCCTCTGTGATGTGAGCTGGTCTCTCTCTCTCTCTCCCTAAACCCCATTCACCCAGCTGGGACAACAGATGAAAGGCATTATGGGAGTGAACAGTGAGCATAACGTGTTGACCTGAAATGGGCTGGTGTGACAGCGGAGAGGGGGTTTACGTGCAGATCAAGGAACGAAAGCAGACAGGAATTTGATCGGGCACTGATTGTTTTTGGCTTTATAATTTCACAGATTCTAGATTAGACCTGTAGGTGGGTGGTGGTCTTGTTTTGATTTTATTATTAACTTCTCTGCCCTTTTTGAACCCAAGACGAAGAACAAACTATTTGTGTGAAAAGCAAAGCTTTCACTATTCCTCCATAGGTTTGGAGAAATATGACTCGGGAGCTATTCTGAGATAAATGATCATTTATTTATCATTTCCCTCCAAATAATTCAGACCTGTGAATCACTTCCCACATCTCATTTTTTTGGTGGTGGGGTTAAGAATGGACAAGAAAAGCGTGGATGAGATGAAAGCAGCTATACAGGCTGATATAACATGTCATAATCTGCATATTTCTTTGATTCACATGAACATTACGCTGACAGCTCCTCACATCCGCTTCTGTGTCAGTTAAAATAACTTTTATGGGATGGATACATCAGTATGATTTAAAAAAACAAACAAAAAAACAGTTTCTTAAATTGGTTTATTTTTTCATATGTGTTTGAAAAAGATTTGTGTAACATATTCAACAAAAATCCAAAATGTACTTTTATTTAAAATGGTAAAATGGTTAAGTACTGTATTCAGCCTTCAAAAAAAAAAAAAAGAAAAAAAAATCTATCTATCTATCTATCTATCTATCTATCTATCTATCTATATAAACTAAAATATTTTCATGTTTTTGGGCCATTTATAAATGTTATAAATATCACTTTTCTGTTGCAGGTGGACATTTTTCTTGTTGTTTAAAACATTAATTTTTTTATGTTCCAACTCCAACCATGTAAAGTCTATAACTTTATCTGATGATAAACTTGTCAGTGGAGAAGGAGAAATGGTAAGCAAATGTGAGATTTCTACTCTAAACTTCTAGTTTCCTGTAGGGCTGCACGACATGGTAAAAAAATAAAAATCCAAAAAAAACATTATGCATATGCAATTATGCAAATTTAACATAAACATTTAAGCTGTAAATGTATTAACGTACATTTGTTTGTTGTTGTTGTTCTCTGACTGGTTATGCCTTGAGAGTTTGTTTTGTAACGCTTCAGTGATATCAGTTTCACAGGTGATCCCGGCACCAGGGGCGCGAAGCAAAAGCATTCTTATCCGATTACTCGATGAATCAATCTGGAGAATACTCAATCACTAAAATTATTGTCATCTGCAGCCCTACAATTGTCATTTCCTCGGAAAACTAATGACAAATTATAATGACATGACATTTGTTGGAATTTGTACCAAACAAACATGTTTACTTAAATGCGGAGAATAAGATTTATAGGCCGTCATCTCTGCAGTCACGCAGTTTACCTTCATCCAAAAATTGCGGCTTCTGCAATTTGGATAATACTTTAAATATATTGCCATTTCAATTAACAGTGCAGCCCTAGTTTTCTGTGCCATGCGACCATTTTAGAGTCATTCTAGTTTGTTCAAAGCGTGCATGTCAAAAGGTCACCAGAAACTGGAAAAGATGAACACAGGTGCGTGCGTTAAAAACACATTTACACACACATACAGACTTTATATCTAATGTCACATTCCAGTTATTCGAGGGCTACTCTAGTAAAATCCTGCTTTATCGTTACCGCGTGTCTGAGAGAGGCAGAGACAAAACGCATTTTAAAAAAAAGAAGAAAAACAAGGTGGGGAAGAAGAATGGAGGAGGAGAACATGAAGGAAGCTAAGAAGAACTGGGAGCATGCATGTTTGAGAGAAACAGGCACCTCAGTGACGGAGTAATGCTCAGGACCACCTATGAAATCTACACTTAAGAGTGACTAAAAACCACAGAGCTGACAGTGTTTAAGTCCATTCGATGAGACGCAACACTTCCTTTGGAGTAAGCACTGCTGGGTGTGCGGCACACACCTCAATTATTGTATAGAGCTCAGTCACTGTCTGTGACTTTATTTAATTTGCATGACTTGGGGAAAACTGCATCACTTCTGTACTGGTCAGACAAGCTCACTAAGATGAAGCAAGTGTCACACCACTCTGATAGAGGAGATGACAGCTCATAACAACCGTCTAGATGCATGTACAATACATTCAGATATGTTCCTGCATGATCTTGATTGATTGATCTAGAAAATACTAAATTTACACGTTAAGCTTATTTTGTCCAGTGTGCAGCCTTTAAGCTGAAATTTAGGCCCCTGGGATACACCTCCCTGTATTCAGTAATACTCCAGGAATTCACTGACCAATGGGAGCCCTGCAGGCGCCAACGTGTCCAGGATTAGCGGATCAATTCCCTGTTTAGCTCACTGGACACAAACACTGCCAGCTTTATGGATTCCCATGCTTCCCGGCACAGGCCACCCATGCTAAAAGCACATCTAGCATGTCGGTGTTTTGAATTAAGGTGCTGATCAAACGGCACACGTTATTTTAAGATTATGTATTCGCTAAACAGGACACTAAAAAAGGGCGTCGCAGGCAGAACTTCAACTTCACCGGGGGCTTTTAGAGAGTCATAAACAGTTTTCCCCTGTGACAGTCAGAATGGCTGCTTAAAATCAAAATTGCTTTGTGTGCACGCATGATGGGTAATAATTCTAACATCTGTGGACATGTATATATCTGGCTATTTAAAAGAGAGAGAGACCTCTGCATGCAACACACACACTCACGGAGGAAAAAGGGGGGTCCTGTTACGAGCATGCCACGGGCCGGCCCATAAATTCATGTCAGTCTGGAAATAGAGCTGTAAATATAGAAGCGCCTGGCCGTAGAGGTGGGCAGAAGATAGGAAAGGGCAGCCTCGTACCATCTACTCTCACATCTTACTTACACCACCCGCCCCTCCTCCTCCCCTCGCTCTCTGCCCGATACCCCCGCCTCACACTCTGCCTAACCCTTTACCGACTCATATCCACTTGGCTGGGACACGAAGGGGGTGGAGGGAGAAAAGGGCAGGTTCCCACCGCTGTCACGTCTAAAAAAAAAAAAAAACCCTCCTGACCCAGTGTTAACTTTTAGCCAACCTCCTTCCACCTGACCACATCAGAACGATCATCCTCATCATCTTTGTCTTAACTCTTTAATCCACTGGGGCTGGACCACGAAGACCAAAACATTAGGGGAGTCTTTATTGTTTTCCATCTGTCAGACAGCCTAAAAAAAGACAACCACTGAGTAGTGACGGGGGTGAAACTGATAGAAGACACATTCAGCTTGATATGGAGTGCGCTAAACTGTAAAACAATTGTTTTCTAATCGTTTGGTCCATAAAATGTCAGAAGACAGTGAGCAAAAAGAGACGACTACAAGTTGGTTATTTTGTCAGCCACACTCTTCATTAAATATATTAAAAAAACATTTTGTGCTCCATAAATTTTGCCTGGTCAAAACAACAATCACCTTTAGCTCACATTAGGGCTGCAACTAATCATTATTTTCATTATCTTGATTAATCAATCAGTTGTTAGGTCCAGAAAATTCTGAAAAATGTTGAAAGTGTTTCCCAAAGCTGAATGTGGCGTCCTCAAAAGTTTAGATCTGTCCCCAACCCAAACATGTTCAGTAAAAAAAAAAAATTATATTTGGGAAGCTGTAATCAACGAATTTGGAAATGTGGACTCAAAGAGCTTAATCAATTATCCAAATAGCTGGCAATTAATTTAAAAGTTGACAACTAATCGATTAATCAACTAATCGTTTAAGCTCTAGCTCACATAACAGAAATGCGTCTTTACTGCAGCAAATCTCTGCTTTAATAAACTAAAAAAGTCGATTGATTACAGCGGGGCTGCAGCAAATTATTATGTTCATTATTGATCTGTCAATTACTGTTACGCACACACACACTTTTATCTGACCAACAGTCCAAAACACAAAGATGACATGCGAGGAAAATCATCAAATCCTGATGCTTTGAGAAGAAGGAAAAGCAGCATTTTCTTTTGTAAATACTTTAAATGATGAATTGATTCAGC
Source organism: Lepomis macrochirus (assembly GCA_024633595.2). Classification (NCBI taxonomy): domain Eukaryota; kingdom Metazoa; phylum Chordata; class Actinopteri; order Centrarchiformes; family Centrarchidae; genus Lepomis; species Lepomis macrochirus. The sequence continues at coordinate 20,596,614 of JALXJV020000002.1, forward strand.
AGTAAGTAAGTTTTTGGGGGGGCGGGGGGACTGAAATGATAATATTTATGTGCATGAAACATTATGAAAACGTTGAGTAGACCAAACACAGACACTCTCCTTCAGCAGAGGTCACAAGTTGAAACTAACCCAGAGAGAAATGCTGGAAATACACAGTATGTAAATATATGAAGTTGAGAAATACTGCAAACCTTCCAAGCTGAAACTTTAAGTTGATTACTCAATGGACAGAAAATGTATGCAAGTGATTAACTGTTTCTGTTCTTTTTTGAACAAAAATGTGAATCATTCCCTTGTTTCAGCTTCTCAAACTAACGGATTTGCTGCCTTTCTTTCTCATTATGTAAGTGAACTGAATATCTTTGTGTTTTGGACTGTTGGTTTTAAAAAAAAAAAAAGAAAAACAAGAATTTGCAAGATTACAATGGGCATTTTTCTGTATTTCTGACACTATGTTGATAAAACAATTAATTGATTAATCAAGAAACAATGAAAGTAATCGGTACACCTTTATGACAATGTAAATGTGGTTAACATAACAAAAATGGTCAAAAATTAATGTTCACTCTCAATCTAAATGTGATTTTGTTTCTTCATACTTGAAGTTGTATTGATAAGTATTGATTAACGGTTGCAGGAAATGTGTTTATTCCTGTAAACACGCCTAATTCAGGTCTTGTTTAATATTTAGGGGAACGGTTCACAGATTCACACAGATTTTCCCTGACAGCTGGACAGAAAGGCGGCCTCCCCCTCTCTCTCTCTCCTCTGGGTCAAGCATCCAGGTGTGCTCAACACCGCAGCTGAGAGGAAGTGCATTCCTGAGTGATGATGATGCGCTTCCTCCCAGCCCCGCTGTGTGCCTTGACACGCCGCCGCTGCAATTACAGCGCCACATCAAAGGCTGCCTGCCATGACTCAGCACGTACAAAGACACACACCTACCTACATGCAGAGCATAAATTGTAAGACAAAAACACACGCAGACTAAGACTCAGAGAGTGTGTGTGTTTGCATGGATTAGTATTTCTGAACGTTACCGTGGAGTGCATGAACCAAACACACTAATGCTGGCACGGCTGAAACATATACAGACAGACGGCAAACACACAATATTGGGAGTGCCAGCTGATCTCCTGTGCTGGCGGGCACACATTCAGCACTGTAGATTTACCACACACACACACACACACGCAAGCTCTTTTATCTCCGTTCAGCACCACGATAAACAAATGAGTCAGTCGGCGCTCGCAGAAAATCCTGACTCACGCTCATGCACGCACCCACACACACAAAGCAAGAGAGAAAAACGACTATTCAGGGGGGAAGCGAGGCGGGAGGAGAGAATATAGGAGAGGACGAGTGTGTGAAAGAGAAAAGGGGAAGATCAAAGACGAAGTAAAAGACTGAAAATGGAGTCAAAACATCCTCTTTTGGTCAAACACGCCGTTTGCGACACTGACTGCAGACCTAACCTCAGCACTCACACACACAACACACACACACCTCCATGTATGGACTCTACATGAAGTAACCGGGTGCTTTGCTGTGCCCGAACATCTCCACGCAGGAACATCAGTACTGCCCTTAAAGCTGCAGCAAACTCACATCTACCTGCACGTTTCAAGGAAATTAGAGATGACTGTGAATCCACAGAGCTACAGCCAAAGTAGATTGATGCTTAAGTTGTGAATAAAAACCAAAAGTATTGTTAATGATCTTTTTTTCTTAAAATTTTAACCGATGATGAATGAATGATCAAAATTGTTGGCGATTAATATAATAGTTGACAACTAATAGATCAGCAGCTCTATGTCACAGTGCAGTCTATGCAGTACAAAAAAGGAGTGAGAAGAGCAGCATAAAAACATGCCGCAGCTTTTTGTGAAGTAACAACAGTGTACAAGTACTGCAAACAAAGACTTCAGGTACCTGCTGCACTGCTGGCTGATGCGGAGATAACACACACACACACACACACACACACAACACACACACACACACACACACACACACACACACACACACACTTTGACTCCTCATAATGTTTTTGATTCAACTGTGTGAGTTCTTAAGTTCTTGTTTTACTTTTGCAAAGCAAGTCCGATTTCTGCAACATTAAAACAACTTTGAAGTGCTACAAGTTCAGGCAGCGACTACTGAAAATCACAACAACAAAAGGCAGTTACTAGAGCGAGTAATTACATCTGAAGGAGGTCTGGCTTAACGTTTTCAACAGTGACTATTCAAAGCAGTATAAGACAACTTGCAAAATAAGTAACTTACTACATTTCTGGTACATCAGTCACAAAATGTTGTAACCTGACCAAGAAACAGTCCAAACGGATTTTCAAGCAAAACTGATCAACACGAGCTTCACAAATGTGTGGACTTTTTCTTTCTTTGTTATGACAGTAAATTGAGTCCGTATCCTCACTACTACTTTTAGTTTTAAAACGCAGATGTTTTGCTACATTTGCACCTCCTGTCCAGACTTTAACCACAAATCTGGAGACGTAAAACGGAGAAGTTTGAAAACGCTGCTGACCCCATTTTGGTTTTAAAACTCTGGGGTAGGGTATTAGTGTTCACAGGCAAAAAACGGAGGATTTGACTGTTTTTGTTTTTCTATTTTTAATCAGTATATTTTTTACTGTGTAAATAACACTTCTACTGGTGTGGACAGATTTTTTTGGTTTCCAAACAAAAACGTAGTAGTGTGGATGTAGCCTAACCCCTTTGGGGGTTTTGGACTGTTTGAAAACGTCACCTAGAGTTCTGGGGAAACTGTAACAAGCATTGTCTGCGCTATTTTTTGGTATGGTATAGACTTAAAAATGATTAACTGACTGTTAGTTGCAGCCCTCAAAATTGACTACTGACTTAAATTAACACCTCTAACAGTAACTGAACATAAAATTACTGCCAGGTTATTGTGCTGTAAGAAGTTTTTTGCCATTAACTACTGCTGCTGGCACGGCACTCATCCATGTTTTGTGTAAATTAAATATATTTTTTCAAAGACATAGCAATGTGTCTCAAGTGACAGCCTTGCAGCAGACAAAAGGCTGTGAACACACAAACACCCACACATTAGTGCACTCTGCACACATGCTGACACAAAGAAAACAGCGGCACGTGCACAGACAGGCACAGAGAGACAACACCAGCTACAGACAGGAAGCCAGGGCCCTTTTTTTGGGTGACTCAGTCCACACTTGACCTCAGATAAACCTCAGAAAGCTAATTGTCTACCAGTCTGCTTGCACACAACACACGCAGACCTGAAGATGAACCGTGTGTCGGTGCCACTTCCTGCGCCAACATTGTTAAAGCCTAGACTTCAGTTCCCTGGACAGATGCCTTCAAAGACAAAACGTCTGGCTGCTCAAAGTGCCTGAACGCAGCCTTGTCAAGATCAGACTTAATCCAAAATAGATTCACTAGAGGAGCTGCAAATTGATATAATGTGACTAATAATAGCATACCGCACTTAGGGGTTATTTTGGATTTCAGTGAGGAAAAAATATCCCTATCTCTTATCTTTTACTCACACATGAAAGCTCATCCTTACACACAAACAAAGCAAGGAGCTATGTTTTTTTTCAAGCCCTAGCTGGCTGCTGAGGCTGTGTAAACTCCAGACAAAGGTTTCCATCCCAAATATGACTATGAAAGTAGAGCAGAGCCTTTAAAACAATGGCTGTCAGAGGAGACAAACACATCTGAGCATCGTTTGAGTGACAGTTTCCCAACTTGACACACACACACTTGTATTTACTCACCCTTGGTTGTTGTGGCGACTCCATCAGATTTGGTGAAGTCTATACTGGCGTAGGCTCCGTTCTCCGGCAGAGGCACCGTCCCTGCCGCCGTCGCCACCGTCGAGCTACCGTTGCTGCTACCAGCTCCCGACGCCAAGGCTGCCGTATTACTCCCGTCATCCCTCAGCTCCAAGGCAATGTAGTTCAGGCCGTTCTGGTAGCCCACAGACATGTTCCTGCACATTCTGGCAGCTCCGGCCCCCGAGGGGGAAGGGGATGCCAAGATCCCGGAGACCATTCCCACTTCCGTGGCTCTTGATGGAGCATGGTGAGCCGATGAGTCCCCTAGACCGTCCATGGACACCCACATACTGTCAAAAGATGCCGAGCTGGCCCACCTGGAAGCCTGACCCTCCAATAGGTAAGATCCATTAGGGGCCGTGGGGTTAACCTGTGCGGGGTGGGTGGCTGAGGATGAGGGGCCAAGTCCTCCTCCAGAGGGAGTTGAATTAGAGGAGGAAGTAGAGGAGAACGTCTCAGAGCTGTGTCTCCTCCTGCCTTGGGGGTCGGGCCGAACCACCTTGGGTTCCAGCTGTTGTGTTGGTGCCCTGCTTGGGCTTGACGGAGGGAGAGGAGGAGACATGGATGAGGAGGAGGAGGCGGAGGGGGCGTGGCCGTAACGTCCCTCTATAACACATAGATGCTGCAGCATGGCTGTGGGGCTCGTTTGCGTCCTCTCACCTCTGCTGAGGTTAAACGTCATGTCCGTGTAGTCGTCCCCCATCGACCTCCAGTGACCTCCGGCAGGGACTCCAGGGGAGGCCAGCACCCCAGGATTGCTAGCCAGGGGTCGGATATAGCTGGGTGGGTTCCAGGGGGCCACAAGGCTGGGTCTGGGAGACTGGGTTTTACCTACACATGCAGCGCTGTCCTGCTGGTCTACTCCCACCTCAACACTCATATAGTCCTGTTGAGCTTGGGACTGGGGAGGGGAGCGACGGTGGTCACTGGATCCCAAGGAAGGCGCTTCGTCTTGGGCAGAGAGAGGATAGGCGGGGGGCTGTTGTTGGTGGGGGTAGTGATCTCCAAACTCAATGTTAATATACTCTCCGGGACTGGAGGGCACTTCAGATGAGCCAACAGTGGTGGGGACTGAGGTGGAGGTGCCCGCAGACGCAGTTGAGGGCTCACTAACCCGCAGAGGACCGTGGAAACTTCTTCTGCCTAACGGGAGGCGGTTAGGCCTCACAACGCGACGGTCAGACATCGCTGTGGTCGTATGATGAGCTCCATAAGGTGGGGGTGGGTGAGACGGAGTGGAGGTGCTACTACCTCCCCCAGCCCTCTTCTCTGGTGTTGACGTGGAAGATGTGGCAACTGATGAATAGACTGGCTTGGCGGGAGAACTCATGGGAACATACTCCCCATATTCCTTGTCATCCCTCTCTCTGCTGGGGGCTTTGTAAGAGCGAGGGAGGGAGAAATATGGGCTGTAAGACTTTGGGGTGCCCTCAGGTGTGCCAGGTGTGTAATACCCACTGCTCGCTTCATTTGTGAGCTTGCGCCCCCCACTGCTGCTGTACGACATGTCCATATATTCCCCATTCTCAGGTCTTTCTGCTATGCTGTCACTCCCACTGGCACCTGCCATGCTGGAGCTACTGTGGGGGCTGGGGGAGGCATGTACTGGAGATGGGGAGCTGCCGCTGCCCCCTGGGAGCATCATCATGTAGCCTTGGGAGTCTGTGGAGGATTGCAGCTGAAGCTGGGGGTGATGGTGGGTTGAACGGGGACCTAAAGCTGGGCTGTGAAACTGAGGGGAATGGGAGACGAGATGGGAGTAAGAGCCGGGTTGCATAGGCATGTAGTCGGGAGGAGTGTCCCGCGGCGACGCAGCCACACCACACATCATGGGCATGTAGCCGCTGTCTTCCTTGGCAGAGGAGGAGGAGGAGGAAAGGGGTGGGCGCTCGCCACCGGCCTCCATTTGGGAGAGGGTGGAGGGACGGCTCTGCTGGCTGTGCTCGGAGCAGGAGCTGTAGTCAGAGCGGAGCGAGGAAGAGGAGGAGGACGGCCCACCACGAAGCAGCCCACTGCCGAATGGCAGCACAACATCTGACCCCTCGTCCAATGATAAGTTGGTCTGGGTCATTTTCTGGTAAACTGCCACGCCAGAACCGCCAGTGGCACCAGCAACTTGTCTGGAGAAAGAGTGAGTCCTCCTCCTCAGCGATGACGATGCGGACAAGCGTTCATCCTCTGTTGTTGAAGTGCTCTCGTCACGTGGCGTGTCAGCTCCACTGTTGTTTCCAGATCCCCCGGTGGTACCGAAGACCTCCCGGTTCCAGCCCATGGCCATGTAATCGTTTAGACAGTTCTCTTCTCTGATTGGTGGGGTGTTACCCAGGGAGTCTGGTGTGTTACTCCGCACCCGGAAGTACCGGAAGTCACCAGGACTGGAGCCATACTCATCTGAGGAGTTGAAGCCGCCATCAGATGGGGAGCCACATATCGAGGCGCTTGATGGGCGGGTGAGCGTGTCAGAGACGGAGCCATGGCCGCTGCTGGAGGAGACGCTCACTGGACTGGTGGTGGAGGGGAAGTGTGAGACTGGCAGCGAGGCGGAGCGGGCGTGGTAGATAGACGACGACGACCCTGGGATGGCTCTGACGTAGCGTGCGCTGCCGGTGCTGGTGCCAGCGTTTCCTGTGGCAACACCACTTCCTCCACTGCTGCCACCCCCTTCCTGACGACCATGATGGGCGCGCGCAGAGTTAAGGTGAACCAAGCTTCCTGTGGCGGAGCGGAACGGCCGGTTCATTGTCCCCTCACCCTCACTGGATGTTCGAAAGCGATAACCACTAGCCCCAGAGCTCTTACTTGATGGCGGTGTGCCGACGACTGATTCCGTCCTCGACCGCCGCTGCAGGCCCGTCTGGCTCGGTGGCAGGTTGCCCAGGTGGCGCCGTGTTGTGATAAACGGCATGGGGTTGGAGCCTGATGACTGGCTCTTACTCCTGGGCCGAAACTCTGCATACGCTTTCAGGGCTTTCATTGTCTCCAAGATGGTCTCATGCATGTTTTGGGCCACAACAGAATCATCCACCTGCATCCATATCTCCCCGGGCCCAATAGAGGAGGAGCGACCCACCTCTATGAAAAAGAAGCTTTCTGAATGTCCACACCGTCTGATGTTCATCAGCTGAAGGTTAACACAGGGGGTTTCAGAGTTCAACTTTACGAGGTGAATAGTTTTAGTTGAGAGGCATAGCCGGTAAACACCTGTGAGGTTTTTAGTTTGACCCAGTCCTTTAGGTTTGACATTCACCTGCCACACCTCTTTAAACACAGTACCAGGCGTGACTGTACCGTATCCATCATCTAAATCATCAGAATCCAAGTGCCCTTTTTTGCCCTCACTCATTAACTCACTGACAGCTACGTACCAGTCCTCTTGCTCCTGCTCGTTTTCAGCCACAATGGCAAAGTACTCGTCCTTAGTATAAAGGGCAATGAGGTGTTTGTTTTTGGAGTCCGCCCTTTTGTTTACCGTGAAGCACTGGTAGAGGTAAATAACCCTTTTCCGGGGAGACGGGGCGACCGCTCCGCCGCTGGCGGCGGCCGCGGCAGCGGAGCGCAGGCTGTTCCTGAATTTCTTCTCGCTGTCGTAGTACTCCAGGCGGCTCGGCCCGAGGTGGCTGGCAGCCCGGAGCACGAAAAACCTCTTGTGTCCGTGTTTTTGCTTTCTTAAGTATCCGCATTTTCGAATATCATCCACAACGTCCAAGGTGTTCGCGACGTTCACAGCCGCGTATACATGGCTGCCGCTGCTGCTGCTTGCGGCAGAGGAAGCGGCGGGGTCCTCGGCGGTGTATACCTGGCTGAGAGACGAGGAGGAGGCTTTCCTTACCGGGGACTCCGCGATGTTTTCTCCGGAGAGATGCAGCTGCGGAGCCAGCTGGTAGTGGTGGTGGTGGTGCTGCTGCTGCTGCTGATCCTTTGGCGGCTGGTGGTGGCCGAGGTGTTGGTGGTGGAGGTGGTTGGAGGGCGGTAAATGCTGATGGAAGCGAGAGCCGCCGCCTCCTCCGCCGCCGCTATTAATTAACGGGGAAGGGGGTTCCCCGACCGAGCCGTCTCCGTTTGCGGTGGCGGCCGCAGATTTCGTCCCCGCGTCCCTCTGTTGCGTCTCCACCATCAACATCGCTGCCTTGCCTTCCTGGTAATTCGTGAAATTTGCCATCAGAGAATACAGTCAAAGGTCACTTTACTAGCAAGCTAATCCGAGTGGACCTAGACCCCATTCTTGTTTTGGGAGACGAGCTCCCGAGTCCGGCTAGGCCAGCTAACGTTGACTCGCAACGGCTCAGATTTGCAATCCTCACGGACCGGCTTTGTTATTCTGTCCAAAACACAAAACAAAAGAACAAGTCCCTTTGCCCTTTTAGCAGCGAGGTAATCCAGCGCGGGAGTTTTTCACGAGATGAAGCCTACCGTATGCAACATGACCACGTTCAGCCGTGATCGGGAGGATCCAGCTAGCTCGGTTAGCTACCCGTTCCCTTCTCCTCCTGTACACATCTCTACGGGCCAGAGCACAAACAACACATGACCCTCTGCGTCACAGACCGAACGGGAGGAACAAAGACGGCGAGTGGGGCTCTGATTGGCCCATCACTCTGACTAACATTCTTGGACAGGCGTTAGGACCAATCGCTAAAGGAAATTAGAGCGTTGCGTCAATAGCTTTGACCAATCGCGCACGTTTTACTTGACTTTGTAGGTCTTATCTACAGTCAGTTGTTAGGTTTTCCAACAACTGTTTAGACGTAGTAAACTGATCCCAGGCATGCAGACAACCCGAAAGAGCCGCCCACAGTCTTCCCCCTGTCGCTGTGAGCAGACACTGGTCTTGGGTCGAGTTTTACATTTTTCTTTTAAACCATATTCGAACTCCCCAAAACAGATTTATATGAGCAACTACCCTAGCATCAATTCTTATGTATTTTTTTACTCTCAAAATACATTTTTTTATTCCAAATTATGTGACTTTTTTGTGTCTTTATCAAGGGTGGAAAACAATTAAACATTTATGAAAGTAAGTTACTGTAAAACAATTTTAAAATACTTGTTTAAAAACTCAAATTCATCCTCAGCAAAGGTCATTTAAACATACTTTGTTTCTGCTCACGAATATATAATTGCTTTTATATGAATATTTTCTGCTATGTAGCAGAAGGGAGTTTCACTTTACAAACTCTTGCAAATAAATCCACCTTGTACCTTGAAATTAGTATATACTTGTCTTCAATAGGCTACATTTTAGTACTTCATATGCCACTGTATTTATTTGACAGCTGTAGTTTCCAAGCTACTTGCCACCTGCAACATTCTGCTTACACATAAATGCATCAGTAATACTACTATAGTAATAAGAGTACTTTTACCTTTTTTACTTCAAGTAAATTTTACAAATAATTAAAACACTGTTGAAATACCATATTCCATGCAAATAGAAATACAATGTCCCTCACAAAATCCTAAAAATACACCCAAAAAGACAGTTGCCAAAAAATGGGAACATTAAAAACAAAGCATAACGATAGACAACAAATAAAAGAGATATTTAGAAATATATAGATTCAACAGTAAATAAATGACAAATTTGTAGATGAGATAGATCAAATATAGTAAAAGTTTTATTTGTAACATAATAATTCTACACAGTTATTACTTTTACTTAAGTAAAATTACCTGAAAAGTTCTTCCACCACAGCTAAAAGTGTAAAACAATTAAAGTATGTCAACCTGCAAGAAGTATTTTATGGTAATGTACTCCACATAGGCCACAGTCAATTGTGGCTTGATTATTCTCTAATGCATCACTTTTTTATCTGATCAGTGTAGTACCTCAGCAAGGTATCAAGTAACCACACTTGCCAGATAAATGCATTTTTCTCATTGAAATGTAGAGTAGTTCTTTTTTCCACCTGTAGATAAAAGCTTTTTCAGTGTCCTCACATATTTTACACATATATACTGAGGACACTAACAGCTCCCCAGACATTGGACCTCCTGCTTGCAGGGGCTGCGGTTTACTAAAACACATTGCTGCTCCAGTCATGTGAGAACCCACTGGTGAGTTTGGTCACTGGCCAACCACAATGTCAGCAAGGTTCAAGCCAGCTGGGGTGACCTCACATGGCATCCTCTGTGCCTAACTCTAAAAACCAAACCCTGCTCTGGCACAGGTGATGAAATCAGATCAAATACAGGTTTGTTTACACCATGCCATCTATGGCATCTGGCATTCACCAGACTTAGACTGTGGATAGTGGTAATAAGTTGTTTTTTTTAACACATTGCACTAAATGCTTATTAAGAGGGCATGCATGTGCAACAGCAGAGATTCAAGGCCCAGCTGTGTTTTCCATGGGAACCTTGTTAGAGTAATCAAGGAGGACTCCCCACTCTGCCCAGGGGAGGGATCTGTGTTCTTCCATGCCTCGGAGAATGCCCTGCTTGGCTTTCCGACCCTCTACTACACTTTCCATGCAACAATTTCCTGGACCATTTCATGCCAAACACCTTTCAGTATCATGAGTATGATCATGTGTAATTCAGCAGGCCCCTGTGGGAGTCACACCCTTCAGCCCACCATGTTTTTACCAATGGAGCTATGCAAGACCACCTGTCTTTTAATCTGTCACTCTAAAGGTGAAAAAAACGATCTCTGTCCTTCTGGTATACTCTATTTCTCTCCAATTAGTTTTGTAATTTTTGTACATCATTTAAGGAATACTTAGTTGATTTAAAATCATATCATTTGGTAGCTGTTCTGGAGCTTTCAGTCATATACAACTTTCTTCAGGACTTTGTGGTGAGAGTCTTTTGTCAGCTACTTATTCCACCAAGGTCAATGTGAAACTCAATATAAATTCTATCTTTGGCCGCAGTTGTGCCTTCCAACAACTCAAAAGCCGTCATATTTTGTTGCATGTTGTAGGCTATATTTCACTCAGAAAGAAACATAAATTAAACAGTATGGTTTAACCAGCTAGTTTAGCCTTTAGCCTAATTACAGACCTCTCTCAACATTTCAGACACATCTCCAAATAGGTCAACTATTCAAATTAGTCTGGTGTTGTGCTCATTGGTGCCTATTTTGCTGAATATACACCATAGACTGTATACACCCATGAAAAGTGGAAACTAACAAATGGGCAGAAAAATGTCAACAAGCATGGGTGCACTGTCAGTGGACTTACATTCATAACAACTCTTAAATTGGTATTGAACAGAAATATTAAGATTATTGTTCTGAACCAGCACTGCTGTTGCTACTACTTAGCAGGACAGAAATGTCACTCAACTACTAATCTGGATAAAACATAGACCTCGCCGACCGAAGACTCTACTAACAAGAATTGAGTAACAGGAACACAATGTCAATGAGTAGATGAAATTAAGCGAAATGAAAATGAAGTCTATCAGGTTATGTTAGTTTACAAATTTAAGCCATTTACTAAGAAGTAACAGCTAGGCTAACTGCATGCAGCACATCACATTTACTCATTTAGCTGACACTTTTACCCAAAGCGACTCACAATTGCTATGTCGTAGGGACTCATTGGTGGATAGTCAGAGTGGGATTTGAACTTGGGGCTCCAACAACAAAGGCATTGCAAAGTCCAATGAAGTCCCACCTGAGAATTCCCATTAAGTTACTGCATGTTGCACACTTTAAGAAAAACCCAGGTGACTCTTACAGGCTGAGAGGCTTACTCTGACAAGGTAGTTAGTTAGACTAGTTAGTTACTTTGACTAGCTTAGTCTGAGGGTTAGCTTAGCTACATGTAAATAAGACACATTTGGAAAGGTATATTTTCTCTGTTTTGAGGGAGCCAGCTGCATTCTGTTGCTCACAATCTTTGTGCTAAGCTAGGCTAGGCTATTGAGATGAAACTGATACAGATCTTCTCATGTACTGCAAAGTTTCCCAATAGGTTAGAGTATGTATCTGCCAAAACATAGCTTGAAAGAACACTGGTAATTTAGAAGCAATTAATAAATATTCATCCCATAATTTAATAGCGTTCATTGAGAAAAATAGGTGTCATTAAAGTATTGTAACACTCTTGCATTAGACTGTGTCGCTCTTGCACCTCTTAACCTCTTGATACGGAAAAAATGGACAGGGTTGTGACAGCCGGAATACCAGTCTCCAATCTCTCCCACAATGACGGCTAGCTACCAGTCGAGCCGACAGGCAACCCAACTCTTCCCCGGGGGGAAATATCAGCTGCTTTTCAAAGGAAGTCTGGTTCTGCTAACCGCAGTCTGGCGTGAGACCAGTCAAATCCACGAAAGCCTCTCAACCTTTCATCCTTTCATCTGCTCTGCTGCTGTGTGAACAGCTGAATTTATGTAACCTTCAACCTTTTACCCCGTTTCTGTCTCACTTTTAATATTAATGGAGGAGCTTTTCTGTTTGTACCTCTGAAATTCTCTAGAATCCCAAATTCTGGTGAATTTCCACCACCCTCAGAGAAGCATAACGCTCCCTCGCTTAAGGGTTAAGATGTGTGTTAACAGTGCCACTATCATACATTACTGCTGAGTAATTTTCAAAATAATAGGTGCGGTCAAGTCAAGCTTTACACACTGGAGTAAAACAAGCTGTTTTATGTTGATATCATGAGGATTAAGCAGCAATTAAGACACTGGTTGCAGCCATCTAGCTGCAGATAGGTGTTTGAATGTGAGGGCCAGACAAGATGCAACTAAAGAGAGTGTGCGTGTATAGGTGTGTGTTTGCATGCGATTAAATGTGTGTCTCAGTCAAACTAGATGCCAGCTTGTAGACATAATGATGCAAATTTCACCCGTCACATTGGGTAATTTATTTGGTTGACGCACTTTGGACAATGATTGACGTAGGTTGTTTGGGCCACACACGGCAGGGAGTTTAGACACTGCAATATGGTTCAACAGCGTGTGTATGTAAACTTCAGCTGGAGGAAAAATGTGTCACCAACCATTTTCTTTATAGAATAAAATACCTGAGAGCTACTAAAATAACTTGCAGGTCAACAAAGTTTTGTCACATTACTTGAAAAGGAGTAATTGAGTGCATATTTATTTTTTATTTACTACAAACATCTGAAAAATACCTATTTTGTGTATCTTGGTAATCCCAAAATGAAAACAAAGCAATCTTCTCTTTCCTCTGATTTGGAGTTGGTAACTTCTTAGTGTTTAATGGGTTTAAAGCTGTGGGTCAATAGGTTTGTGGTAATCCAACTTTCAAGACTTGTTGTTATTTAACTTCTATGCTGAAATAGTGCAAACTACTACATTCACATCATGAATCTGTGGACAGGCAGTATTCCCGCATATAAAACCCATACACATGCTCAGAGTATGGGGTGTTTATTTGGGCCCAGGAGCACATTATTTTTGCCCCAGGGCCCCCTATCGGCATGGATCCTCCTCTCTAACAAAGTAAACAGTATTAAAGTATCAAAATAGTGTTGAAATTTTCATAAATTTGCATAAACCCATAATTGTTTAGCTTCTATTTTGCTGCTTATATTGTTCAATTAGTTAATTCTTCCTGTTTCTACCTCCTAATGGCCAAAGATTGAACGTGATTCTTTACGCTTGTCTCTTTTCTCTTCTCCTTATTGACAGTAACCATGTCACAGCACCCTCTGCTGGCGGGGACTGTTCCCTGCAGCAAGTCCTCTGCTGCTTTTGTACTTGCAACAAAGGAGCAGAGCCAACAAAGCTGAAACACTCACACACAGAGGAAACACAAAGGAAAGCATGCTTCCCTTTGTTACAGACTCAGTCTGTTATTTCAGAACAAGCACGGTTGCGACACTGCTGCTGCTGTTGACAATGCAATTTAAACAGACAATTTATTTAATCAACTGAGAACAAATCTGCACATGTTCAAAAACATTCAGCCCTGCAGTGTTTTTATCATCTTTAACATTCAAACAAGTTTATTTACCAATCTAACTTTGACCTCTATGATGCAGTGAATGCTATATTTAGTACTTACTAGTGTCTATATTTTATTTATTCAGTTATGTACATTAACATTGTGCACACACACACACACACACTCACACACACACACACACACACACACACACACACACACACACACACACACACACACACACACACACACACACAAATATACATTCAAATCTACATTTCTGTCCTCTAGAGCCTCTCAAGGGTCAGATGGTAGAAAAACAATTGTTAAAACAGCAACAAATATTGAACCAAACCACAGACAGTCTACGAGCGAGACACATAAAATGTTGTGCACATTTGTTGGTCGATCTTCAATGTTTTATTGTTTATGGCTTCGAGAATCTTTTTTTGCTCATGTTTTGGTTTTTATAGCTTCCTGTTAGCAGCGGGTTTCTTTACAGTTATTTTGGGTTGATTTAGCTTGACACTTGTGAACCCATGTTGGTTTTTCTGACCAGCTGTTGTCTCCATGAAACCACATTTTTGTTGCCTACCAGTTCTTTCATGTTTTTTTTGTATTTTTGTTAGATTCCCTCTGTCCCACATTACCATACTTTTGTCAGTGTGCAGAATAACTGTTCAAAGCTTTCCAGGGGAACAAGAGCCAGGTTCTCTGTCATACTTTCCTGAATAAATAAAAGATAAACCAGATATGAACCTGAAAAATGGAATCTGCAGCAAATGCAATCTAATGAATCTGTATACAGAAAAACTTTACAAAAAGTTCCAGCTGTAAACTATTTTTACTCATGTTTTTAAGGCTGAAATGCAAAAAATTGACGTAAAAATTGCAGCATGCAGACTTTAATAATGTAACAATGTACACAGATTACCAAATGCGGTTACAAGCATCAAGATCTGGCATTTATAGCTCTCCCTAAATCACAATTAGTTTTTTCTCATTTCTGTTTGCATCTGATAGGTATTGGAAAGAGTTTTTTTTTTACTTTGGACAGAGCCAGGCTAGTTTTGGTTTTTCCTTCTTGCTTCCAGTCTTTTGCTAAGCTAAGCTAAGCACCTACAGGTTGTAGCTTTGTATTTAACGGACAGATGTAACAGTGGTATCAATGTTCCCATACAACTTTCTGCAAGAGAGCAAAATTGCTTTCCCCCCCCCAAAATGTTAAACTACTACTACTGACTAAACATTTTAGTCAGATTCAGCAAAATGGCGAGAAGACAGACTAAATGCAAATAAAACTTTCCAGCATTTGATTGGTGGCTGCCCCACCCCCATCTTCTAATGTCTAACTCTCGGAAAGAAAGCAATTGATTGCATTTCTAAGAATAGTGTTTCTTTCCCTGATATTCAGAGTTCATGCTGAGAAAAACTGCAACAGATATTCAGTTTGAATGTCACAGTATATTTACATACGCTTTGTTTATAGGGTTAAATTTAAAAGGACTGGCTTGCAGTATATTTATGATGATGACACGTTGCTGAGTCTGATGGGGCGGCAGACTCGTAACATTTACAGGAATAATCCAGGTCTAATCTCCCATTCCTCAGGGTTCTCTAATCTTTCCAATCCATATTCCCTCTTATCCTATATCACTATATCATTATCTACACTGACCCCTTCCTGCCCCCAAACAAACTACCATTACCGCCTAGGTAACGGTGTAATTCCTCTGATAATCTTCAGCTCTGTAGCTTTGACACACAACAGCTTGTTGGAGTCTCTTCACTTCACTGTCTGCTGAATAAAATGTAAACCTCACATCTTAAAGAATGATCTTTCTTATTGATATCTGTGAGTGTTAGTAGCCCAAATGTGTTTTTTGACATATAACCATCCAGTATTTAACTGGTTAAACGGTTGTTAAAGCTTGTTTCTGATATCACACGATATCATACAGCAATTCAAGCAAGGCTGAAGCTCACATTGAGCACACTCAGCTCATGTCCTCAGGAGTGTAACTGGAAATACACAATATCTTTTAATTTTCTTGGGGCTAGTAGTTTGACTAATTTAAGCTCTTGCTATCTGAAAATCCTCCACAGAAGTATAAAAGTGTTTTATCCTCCTGGTTTGGTTGAATTTAAGAAATGATAGCATGAGCAGGAAAAGCCAACAAAACAGCGCCAACTGCAGAAACACAAACTGCCCAAAGGAAGATGACCCTCACAGCTCCACCTACCGTGTTTTATTGACAGGTGATTTTCTGGAAAGTGCAGTGCACAAAACACCAAGCACTTGAGATGAAGAATTCTCAAAAACAAAGGCTTTTTCAGCATATCACTATATCACTACACGTTCAATTAAAACTCATTAGCCCTTTAATTGTTTTAAATGACCTGTGTAAATGTGCGCCTGTGTAAAGGTGTATAGCCTGTAATGCAACCTGGGAGTCAGGTTTCCTCAAAAAGGGGTCTCAAACATAAATCTGACGGATCGAGATAAGATTATAAATGGGATAAAACTGACTTTTCTCTAATACTTCCCATTTTCTTATGAAATATTAGATAATTTTTAGCTTTACGGCACATTTAAATTGTTGAAACGAAAGAAAATGACAAGGAGAAATCACTTTGGTTGCACTGCTCACATCTTATAGACATTAAAACAAGCTAAAAGCTGCTGGGTCAGCGATTACCAGGGCAACATGTCACACGTAGACATTCAGGCTTTTATTAACAAGACAGAAGCCAAAAAGGTTTGGCCCCTGCTATGCACTTAAAATGCAGATTTACGTATTTTCAGTACAGAAAACGTGCTACCTGCCACCACACACCCAGCGAGGATCAGCAGGGATAATCCTCCGGAGCTTCCTGGATGCCATCTGTACTTTGAACAAACTTTGGTTTATTTTCTGTTTCACCACCAGGGGGCGCTGCGGGCTCATTTATATATTCACACTGAAAAGCTGCGGGGTCAGCGACAACATTTTTTTCAGCACCAAAAAAGATTTATTGTAATGTTTGTCAGGCAGGTTTGGTTACAAAAATAAAGTAGACTCAATACTGTGTTGATAGGAAAATCTAAAATACAACTGTATCATTTCTTACCTACATACAACTATAAGCATGTAACAACGTTTAATAAACAGTTATAATATTTACATCAACACAGTGCTGGTAAACAAAATAAAACATAAAAACAGAGTTAAAAGATGGAATTTGTACAAGAAAAGTTACGTTGCACACTGAGATGATGAATCGCCCTGCAAATCATGCAATAACTAAAGATAATGTAGAAATAACACAGAAACAAGTTTTTTTGTGTTTTGCCAATATAAATTCAGATGTCAGGTTTGTTAAAATCTCTGCCCAAGTGACAAATTGAAAACTATAACTATCAGCGAGTCAGTGAGGAGAAAACTGGACTTAACATCAGATCTCGGTACTCTCTCGCTCCTCTAAACAGAAATTTATTTATTTGAGGAGTTAATGAAAGAGCATGTACAAACCCTAACGTTTCAGACAATTAACCTTTTCCAGCCTGACAAGATATGAACCACACCAGTTGGTCTAAAGATACTTAGATTTACCCAATAAAACATCAGTGTACATCAAGTGTTTGTGATACAATAAACAGCAGAAGGAGGAAAAAGAAAATCCCTAAATCCAGATTCAGATGTAGCTGAGATCTGGTTGTGAAAAAGAAAAAAATGGCAGCAATGCTGTTCAAATTGCCCTCTATCTGCACTATTTTTAGTCTTTAATTATCCACGGGAGGTTTGCTGCGGGAACTTTTGCTTGTGTAGTAGCAGTTGCACACTTTCACATCTTTGTCACATCAATCGTTAAACTGTGGAGCTGTGAGTCAGCTGGGGAGAAACTGTGAAATCCTGAGCACTGCGTTTGGTGAACTGAGATTTTAATTTTGGTGCAGGAAAATCTTGGAGGTTTGCAAACCAGAGTCACTGAATGGATGCAACGTAGTGGCACCTTAAACCTGCCTCCTGGTGCGAAGACAGATCCACGTGAGGGCAAAATGTTTAAAGCTGAGCTTTGTGCGCAGCGTGGAGCTTTATGAATCTGCCTTGTAAAGAGACAAGAGGAAAAATAAGAAAACTGGAGTTTCTGGGTAGTTCAGTTTGAAGCTTGGCTGAAGATATAGACACACTGCAGTCCAGTGATCAAATTCTCACAAATAACGCAAGGGTAAGATGTGCTTCGCTTTTTGGTTAAACACACCTTTAGTCTTCTAAATGATTGTAAATTCAGTATCTTTATGTTTTGGACTCAAAACCAGTATTTGACAATGTGACTTTAGACTACCGAGGGACCTGTTTTGTGCCTTTTTCACTATTTCCTGACATTTTATAGACCAAATGATAAAGGAAACCATGGGCAGTTAATTAAAATAATCATTTGCAGCACTAATGTAATCTCAACGTCCAAGGTCTGAGTCACCTGTCTACTGTCCACTATCCAAATAAAATGTCAAAAAATACTAAGAACGTAATAATTTCTAAGTATTTCTGTGAGGATGTTTGTGTTTCTCTCTCTCTCTGTATTTCCGCTCCTTCTTTTCTCTTCTTCCTTCTCCTCCCTTCAGAAAGAGGAACAGGGAAGCGAAGGAGGAGGAAATGAGCGAGAGATTAGCTGCATTCCTCTGCTGCTGACAGGCAGTGTCTGTAGATCCCTGCTTTGCTGAGTCACTACTTCTGTACCTTCTATACATAGTTCAACACAAGACTTCATCTCGTCAGCTCAAGCTGTTAATACACACAGACACACATGGTATTAATCTGATACCGCTGTCACTAGCCCCTTTCTCCTCCTGGAAACTTTTGTCAGTGGATTTTCACAAGAAACTATCAGGATGATGAGTTTAAAGTTCATAGTTTTCTATAATGATTATCAGTCTTAGTGCTGATGGCCAGGCCTTGCAGTTAAAATCCACCCAGAAGTCTACTCCAGGTAAAATTGTACATTACTGTACAGGTCAGTCAGTGGTGCGACATCATGACGTTGTCGTCTTCTTCGGGCACGATGAGCTGAGTCATGACGCGAACGTGAGAGATCATCTTCACCGCCTTGTGAAACACCTGCTTCATGTCCTTTGATTCCTTCGTCGGGATGATGATCTGGGTGCTGCGAGGAGGAGATGAGGAGATGGAGGGAAAGAGAGAGTCAGGAGGAAGGAAGATGGAAGGACAAAGGGGGGGGGGGGAATAATGCAAAATGAGAAAGCAAAATTGTTACCCTAAACATAAAAAGAAAGGGATCATTAAAGGAGTAGTTCAACATTTTGGGGAAAAAGCTTAATTGCTTTCTTGCCCAGAGTTAGATGAGGTAATCAATACCACTCTTACATCTGGGAGTTCAGTATAGAGGTAGAGCCAGGACATGGTTCGCACAGCTTAGCATTAAACCTGGTTGAAACAGCAAGCCTGGCCCTGTCTAAAGCTAGAAAATACACTTACCAAAACTGACTAACTATTTCTTGCCAAACTCAATAAAATGTTGTTTGTTAAGATACATTTACAGTGAGTGACTTCCAGTAAAAACACAAATTAATTTTTACAATTTTGTTTGGGTAGAAATTAAACAAACAATATATAACATGAATTAGTGAATTAACTTTGGACAGAGCCAGGCTAGCTGTTTCCAACCTTTATGCCAAGCTAAGCTAATCACCTAGCTGGCTCTATTGCTATTGGCCATGCAAGAAAGAAAGACAAGTGAGTGTGTTTCCCAAAATGTCAAACCTTCAATGCATTTGTTCAACTGAAATTAACATGATGTGGATTTAAACAGGGGAATTCAACATCCTCACTACTGGCTTCTACAGAGACGACATCTGAGACCTCGAAACCAGAAAGACAGCAGCTGTTTTTCTGTGTTTCAGCAGTGTAACCACTCCAAATAAAATTATAGTACTATTAAAATCAAAGGGGAAACACTGGAAAAGCAGGTCTGGACACATACTAATAACGAAACATGGACAATAACTATAGCTAGTTACCTGACAAGAAGTAAAGACAAAGTACACCTGATGACAGATGATCTGTTATTAACCATCCAAACAGATTTAAAGAAGCACTACAAGATTTAAGATTTCATTTCAGCCCAGGTCAGACAGTGTTGCCACATCGCTGCTATTGAACAAAAGGTTCATTTTGAAGGCATGTCTGTAGTCAACCCTGACATTTGACTGCAAACAGAAAACTTTGGGGGTTAAATTAAGGGGTTTACGTAAAAAAATAAAAAGTAAAATAGATTTGAGGCTTTTTGTGACAGCAGCGACACAAAGAGGAGTCAACATGGGACTTTTTTTTACTTGTAAAGTAGAAGAACTGAGTTTTGTAAGTGACCAACTAATCAAAATTGTAATTCTGTAATTGCCTAAACTGCCTCTGGATGTTACTGTTTTTTATTTGCATTCACTTGTATATTTAACATGACCCACTCAAAATATCATAAGACATCTTAAATTTCTTACCTGCAGTAAGAAACTTCTGGTCAGAAACAAGTTCTGGTAAAATAGCAAAAAATGTTCAGATTTTGTTAAAATTCAGAGATTTAATTCTTATGTTCTATAGTTTCCTGATGAAAATAGAGAACCTCTGGGTGTTTATTTCAAAATAATAATACAGATAATGTATAAAAATAAGAACCCTACTTGTGACCAGCTGCTTCTTACTGTGGCCGTGATCATTTCCTAATCTTTGCGCGGGTCATGATCAAGATGCAACTAAATGTAAACAAACTGCAGCAGCACCTCGAGACAGTTCATGCTAGCAAGTCCCCGAACTATGTTTGCCAAAGGACGAGTCACGTCGCCAACTAAGCCAGTAATGTTATACATTTTTTTTACAATGCATAACATTACCTCAGTTTTTCTTCTTTGCAAGTTGTTCCTGTTGTTGTTTCTCGGCTTTCCGTTTCTTGTACTGGGCTATCTCGGCGATCTGCAGCCCGTGGGCCATTTGCCTGTTGGGACGAAGTGAACAGGGTGAACACAACACACACACACAAACGCTGGAGTCCTACTTGTTTGCTACTTGGGTGGACTTATTGTCGTAACCACTGTAGAGGTCCACAGTTACGCATCAATCCTGAAGGTGACCACAAGGTTACGCTTCAACACGTGAGCTTTGGCCATGTGAAGGCGAAGATCGACACCAATCTCAAGACTGTGTGTTTAGTTCAGAGCTAGAGCCTGGAGGTGATCAGACTAGCTTAGCAATAAGACTAGAACCAAATGGAGACAGCTTGCCTTGCTGTTATATAATAAACTTAAATTATACACCATACAGTTAACTTATCCACTTGCTCTAGAAAGGACTTTGAATGCAGTAAATACTGGGACATCTACAATGGCTACATGTGAGGACCTGCGGGTGGCTTGTCTTCAACAAGAAGATTAGCTTGGTACCAAAACAAGTCAGGGAACTATTTTTTTGGGGGGGTTGATGGGCAGACATGGGTGAAAAAAGTAGCGGTATAAAGGGAGCACAGAATTATAAAAAAGAAATAAAGAAAACCAAAAGGAAAGGACAGTTAATCCTACCCAGACTTGACTTCTGGAGGAACAGGCAGAGGTTTGGTAAATCCATCCCTCCCTACAAGCCAGAAGGTCTCCTCTACTCCTTTCCCCTGAGAAATGGAACGAAAGAATAGCAGGAGCACATAGACAGAGGCAGTACTTCATGCACACGCAGGAATCTAGATTTGTCTGACAAAGCGTCATACCTTGATTTCTGTCTTGCCTCTCAACTCGAGCTTGTAGCCGAGATTTAGGTCCCGCAGGATCTTCACTGTACTCTGGTGGACATGGATCCTGTAGGCTGCAACAACCCCCCCCCCCAAAAAAGGCGTCATAGTGCCACCCCATGACATCAATTTATTAAAATTTACAAGAACACGAGTTTTCTTTGGTTTCAGAGTAGTGATTTGATGATATAATGTAAATTAATATTAACAATATAACTTCTGCAAACAATCATTAGCGATCAATCTACTGATATATATTAATAACTACAGTATATTATCATATATGACAAAGAAATTAGCAAAGGTTTAGTATTTTTACATGAAAAATTACAATGTATTGATCTGTTGAGCTGATCATTTCAAATGTAGAATTTTTATATGATTTTTGAATTCTTAGTATTTAATTCACTGGTTCAGCCAAAAACAAACACGCCTGTCTGCTTATTATTATTATTATTATTTTAAATCTGTAAACAGTTTTTAGGTGTGTAACTTACGCAGCCCAGTGGACTCCATACGAGACGCTGTGGTTACTGTGTCTCCAAACAGACAGTAGCGCGGCATGGTGAGACCTACCACGCCTGCTACACATGGACCTACAACAGTCACACACACACATATAGTTTTATCACTTATTCCGGTGCTGGCACACGGATTTTATGTTAGTTTTAACACTAAAAGTTACATAAAAGTGGTTTCATATTGACATTATTTTTAACTGCCAATGTTTAGACTTGGTCATCTTTTCATTCGTACCACCACCCGAGTGCCAGAAACTGGACGTTCAAACCACTTTCTATTTGCTTGGCAACTCGTTTTCACGCAACACGCTTCAGGTGTAACATCTGAACAATCTGTCATTCTATTAGTGTCTTCTTTTTGCATCCCTTCCTCCCTCCTTCACCTGTGTGCAGTCCTATACGTATCCTGACAGGAACGTCAGGCATGTGTCTCATTTTGAAGGTTCCCACAGCGCTCAGGATGTCGAGAGCCATGTTAGCTATCTCTGCAGCGTGGCGGTCCTCGTTAGGGACAGGAACACCTGACGCCACCATGTAAGCATCACCGATAGTCTCCACCTAGAGTAAAACATAACAGAAGGAGCAACCAATGTGATCTAATGAGATTTAACGGCTGATGCCCCAATATTTGTATCAGCAGGAGTAAATAAAAGACACAGCACCTTGTAGACATCGTGGTTTCCTATGATGGCGTCAAAGACTGTGTAAAGGTCGTTCAGCAGGTCGACCACCTCGATGGGTTCGCTGTGGGCTGAGATGGTGGTGAAGCCGACGATGTCGCTGAAATAAAGTGACACATTGGCAAAATGCTCTGGTTCCACTGTCCCGCCTACCTTCAAAGCCTCGGCCACGGACCTGAGGAAAGAAGAAAACACAAGTTTGAAATATGTGAAGTCTGCCGGTGATCGTAGGGACAAATGGAAATGGAAACTCACACTGTTATGGATCTTTGTTTGAAACAGGTGAAGCAACGTTAGTGTCTATCTCCCATAAAACTTGAGGCCTGCTTCATCTCTCACTTCTTCTAAATCTAGCTTTATTTAGTAAAAAGTTGACTTTTCTTCTCTGACACAGATAGATTAACATGCACATTTCCCACAATGTATAAGTGTGTTTACAGCTGAACCTGCAATTCACATCCAACCAATATCATAATTTGGCACCCATATGTGTCTCTATCTGCAAGGAGTTCATCTTTGTGCATGTATAACCGTGTCAGCATGTTTTAATCTGCGCGTAGGTGTGTCTGCATTAACTAACGGAGGCAGCATCTGTGTGAGCAGCTTCTCCGTCTTCTGTTTCTCAATTTCCAGCTCCTCCGTTCGCTCTCTGATCAGCTCCTCCAGGTTAGACGAGTACTGCTCCAGCATCCTCAGCATGGAGTCTATGATGTTGGTCTTCTTCCCCTTGTTGATGTTCTTAAACTGAGAGGACAGGAAGGAATAAAGGACAGGACATATATGAGTACAACACAAGACAATACAGGAAGTTTAACAGATTAAAAACAGTATAAGCAACAGAGCAGTGTCTCATCACCCTAAAACATGAGAATGAATTAATTCCTAAACAATAATAGGGACTAGGTGCATTTATTGTCACAATATAACAGGTTATATCATGAAACTAAGCTAACTCCCTTCTGCTACATAGCAGACAATATACATTAACACATAAGCAATTATAAAAATGGTAAACAGAAATAAACAATATTCAGTGTATGTATCTATGGAGCAGTGCTGAGGATGAATTAGAGTTTAACAGCCTGATAGCTTGGGGGAAAAAGCTGCTCTGCAGTCTGGTGGTGTGGCAGCTGAAACTTAAAACAAGCCATTCACCTTTCTCAGTGTGTACCTCCTCACTTTGCATCTTAAATAACTAATACAACTTATTTATACAACAGGAACACTGTAGAGTCCTGCGTCCACCAAGGGTTCTATAGTCATGGTTGCATCTCGGGTGGGAGGGACTAAGACACAATGCAAGGAGGAGCGAGGAGTCGATGAAGGTACAAACTGAGAAATTAGGAAGACCTATTGATTCCCAAATTGATTTTACCAAAGCAAAATAGACCATTTTTAATTAAATATGCTACAACCATTCATCAAGCATTCAAAGGTCGACATTTTCTTCAAATGAAAACAAAATGCAGCTATGACCTAAAAACTTTATATCTACCTGGTCGAAGATCTCCTCAAAGTCGGGCCTCTTATCTGGCTGTTCATTCCAGCACTGTTTCATCAACTGGATGCACTCCATCGGAGCATAGTCTGGACTGACCACCGGACGACACAGAGGCGGAGGCTTCCGGAGCTTCTCTATTATCTCTAAAACACAGAAACATTGGCGGTTGTGTGTTTGTGGCCATTGTTTTTTTTTAGCCATGCTAGCAGGTTGGGGTTAGGGTTTAGGGTTTTCAGGTTTCTGAGAGTTTGATATTGTGTTTGTGAAGTTGCCGTCTTGCCTGCGGCGGACAGGTCCAGCATGCAGAATGGAGGCCCTCTGATCACCACCTCCTGCATGACGATGGCAAAGCTGTACACGTCACCAGATAGAGTCCCGTGAACCCCCGGCTGCCCAGAGATCCTCAGGATTTCCGGAGCAGTCCACAGCAACTCTAGAAACACAAAAGCTCAACATTAGTTTGCTGCTGTAGCAGCAACTCATACAAATGGTCTGCACAAGGACAGGCAGAACATGACCTTCGTTATCTGATCATTTCTCTCACCCTCTGCAGGTGGTTCGATGTAGGGGAACCTCTGGGCCTCCAGAACCTCATTGTAGCCGTAGTCTGTGATCTTGAGGACAAAACGCCCGTCCACCACACAGTTACGGGACTTCAGACGACTGTGGCACACTTTGCGGTGATGGAGGTACTTCATTCCCTGAGAGAGAAAACAAACAGGTTTCAGTTTTCACTCTCTTGTCTGCTTCTGTCCTGCCTTCCCTCCATACTGACCTTAATTAAATCCAGTAGCAGAGATGACTTGAACATCCAGTCCAGTTTGACGTCGTCGTTCAGCACCAGGTCCTCCAAACTTCCTCTGGAGCAGAATTCGGTCACGATGGCGAACACGCCACAGTCATGGAAGAAGCCCAGGAAAGGGTTGACATTCTCATGACGCATGTCCTTCATCTGTAGCCAAAAAAACAACAACCATTTTCTAACAGAACTTTATGATGCTGGTTTGTCTCATAACAATGTCACATACCAGTTCAAACACTTGGCTGGTTTTGGGGTTGATGCTGCTAAACATCCCATCAGGAAGTCTCTTTAACCAGGCCCAGTCACCCTGGAGGAGAGAAACACCAAACAGCCGACTGTGGAGGTGAGGCTTACAAATGAACCGATTGGTAATTCTCATAGTCAGTCAACATATCAGGTCCTCATAGTCCTTACAGAATCATGCTTCCTAGTGAGTTATATGGCAATCCAATCAACATGTGAGCACTATTGTTTGGTTGTGTCCCATTCTAGTTAATGGTGTTGGAGGCTGTAAGGAGTTCACTGAATAGTTGCCTTTGCTTTTATTGGTTATGGTTTTATTGGTTACGATGATTTTGCAAGTAATTCAGAGAATGGGAAAAAGACATTTTATCTTAGCTGCTGGGTGTTTTTTTCTAATTTCTAATTTAATTAATGTAGAAATGACTTGGAAGAGGGTTATCATGTACATACTGAACTCACGGTCTCACCTCGTAAATGACGACGTTGGAGTTCTCGTAGGTGGCCGGGGACTGGGTGGAGACGGGCGACATGAGGCTGCGGTCTGACACGCTCCTCATGCCGCTGTTCCTGCTGTCACTGTGACTCAGCTTCTACAAGGAGGCGAGATCAGAGTATGAGACAAAAGTTTGGTTTGAAGTTGTTTTACGGGCGACCTTAGGACACAAGGACCTTATGCCATTTTGATGCTCATTTTTTGGCCCTGGCATTTGAAGAAGTGTCTTAACTTACAAAGAAATTTGGATTTATTGAATTGAACAACAACAACAACTTCCTCTTGCTTGGTTTTACTTCTATACACAATGCAAAGTAAAAGTATGACTCTAGCAAAAGATGTCAGAGTCAGTCGGATGGGGGCTGACCTTGTTGCTCAGAGATGGGTTAATGAATGTGACATCTGCCAGAGTCAGCAAGATCTTGTTTGGACCCCTAATCAGTCGAATCTGAATGATGCGGCCTCTATATAGACGGCAGGAGAGAGTGACAGAAAACACCATGAACTAACTGTAGCCTATATCAAGAACAACTTTATTAGTGACAGTACAAAAGAAAACAACTGAACTACAAACAAATGTGTGTTCTGTGTATATTTTAGAACCAGACCAACATGACTGACAGACTTCCTGCTGACTTTGTACCTGATGCAGTAAATCAGTGCGACTGCAAAAACAGTGGTGGCCATCGCTCCAAGGAACACGCCGATGGTCGAGTATAGATCCACCCCTGCAACAATAAAATAAGAGTTTTGTAAAAAAACATTAAAAGGTAATTTTAATGAAAGAAAAACCATTAAAGGGGCATTATGTAGTTTTCAGCATCCACTAGCAGTGCGCTTTGAAGATTGCAAGCAGGTGTGTGCACGTACACCTGCTTGCTTGAACTCATGAGCAAAAATAATCCGAAACACAACCACCTGACTGTGGCTGTTCTCCAGACATATTCAGGCTCTGTTACTTCAACATTCCCAGCTCAGAGGCAGATCAACACCAGCTTTGTACCTTTCATTCAGCACAGAGAGCCGCATATTGGCACAATACTGCCGAGAAAAAAGGCAGTGTGACAGCTGCTATGGACAGGCAGGGAGACAGCTTCACACAACATGCTGGAAACTCAGGTAAGTCCCACTACAATGTTACAGTAATATTTTTATCAACTTGAGGTTGAACTAATCCATGCTGGTTACATGATGACGTTACATTTACTGCATTTAGCTGACGTGGTACATCGGCGTTGGCTCGCCTGCTGCTTTCAGTAACTAACTTTACTATCTGTGTATCTTTCACTGGTGCAGCAATGTGAGCACAGCTAAATGTATTGGATGATAATGAAACGATTAGTGAGCTGGACTGAATATTATAATGAGATTGTTGCTACGCTTTATAACAGTAAGACAATAAGTAAGTAACATTACTGTAACATTAGTGAATGTTTCTTGCTCTGTGTTGTTGTGACCGTTTTGTTGCAATGTTTTAATTATGTGAGTCACGTTAGTTACAGCGACTGAGAGGTAGAGAAGCTGTGTACCTGAATATCAGTAAAACCACAATAAATCTAAATTGAACGTTACAAAGCAGACAGCAGTGGATCTGTGCTAACATTAGCTGGCAGCTCCTGCCTTGTATCACCATAGGCTAGTAGACAAATCGCTCCACATTTGCTTTTTACCGTTACATCCTTTCATGCAGTGTGAAATCAACACAAATACATAAAGTGCAGTGAATCGCGTCAGCTGGTAAAGTAATGTGGAAAGACATAATTTACAACTATAGTATAATGCACTGGATAATGTTAGCCACTGCTTGGCATTGGCCGACGAGCTAACGTGAATCTTGGGACTCCAGCCTTTCTGGTCTGACAGGCTTCATCACATAAACCTTTATTGTTGTTTTTATCCTTTTGTGGAGTTGGTGCTGGAGTCTCTGATGTGCTGGGAGCCGGTTGTTTTGTGGTGTTAGTGGACTGCATTTCTCTAGCTGTGCTATTGCTGTAGACAGAGAGAGGCTCGGGAGCGTGCACAGGGCTACATCCCAACCCGGTGTCCTCACATTAATAGCTGAATGGTGGCTGATGCAAGCAGCAGAAAAAACAAGCTTGACCTTCATTTCTAAGGTTTGAGCCCATTGACAAAAAGGAAGTAATAATTTGATTTATTAATAAGATTTATATCATTTCAAAGGACTGAATCTCTAATTAAGATTATAAAAAGAATTCAATTTGTGGAAGCATTTTGGTATGGGAAGTCTTTTGGACAGCTGTGCACATGCAGTTAGATAACATACTCGGACATGATGCATTAGTTTATAAGCACTGACATAAACAATCCAAGTTAAGCTTTTTTTGGGAGACCACATGCAGGAATACGCTTATTTGAGGAGTCCTTGGTCGCCGTCTCAACAGTAAACCAAAACATGCAGCACGCATTGACGTACAGTAGGCCTATATATATTTGTGTTTCTAACCTCCTGAGCAGATGACTCCAGGAGTAAACCAGCAGGAGGGGTCCTTCCTGGGTCCATAGCCGCGAGGGAAGTGGATGTCTCGACCAAGGAAACGCACCATACGGGCCTCCATATCGATCCTGTTGTTAATCAATTCAATCGAGTAATTAATGCAACTATAACCCCTGAGATGGTATTCCAACCTTTGAGTATGGGTTTAGGTGCACTTTGGAATACAAACCAAATCAAACTACAACCCATCAAATGTTGGTATGGTCCTTTAACTCATCAACTTCCATTGCTAATAGAACTTTTCACATGCATCTTTCTAATTGTTCTAGATGTCTTAAAAGGGATCACTAAACACTTGATCTCACTCCCCACATACGTGTATGTTGGCTTCAGCTCCCAGGAGAGTCCGTCTGTGTCCAGTATAAGGTAGTCCATTAGAGCTGCCCCAGAGCCGTTGGTTTTGATGGGATGGCTGAAGCCCTGCAACATAAACAAGGTATGTAGTTGGAACTGCCTTTTTTAGGGCTTTTGTTATTTTATCATGCTGTGGAGTTTGAAGTGTTCGGTTTGGATGATACAAATGCAAGTACAATTATATGATAATGGTCAGTTCTTCAACTATATAGTCTCTATTGGTCTAGAAACTTTTAGGAAATCAAACAAGCAATTCAAACAAATATAATGAGTCTACAGTTCCTTATTTACACTTCCCTAAAATACTTCAGAGTCTCCCTGACTATTTTAAACACTGTACACCTCATTCATGATTCTCATTGTACCTGGAAGTCCAGGTTGCGGGTATGTTTTGCCAAGTTTCCCCCAGACATCCACTCCCCAGATTGCCGAACGTGATGTACCGCATGAGCCATGAAGAGGACGGAGCTGTAGATGGTGCCGAAGAGAGGGGACACCTGCAGGCCAGATATACAGATTTTGAAACTGCCTTGCTCAAAGGCATCTTAATATTGCACAAGCCCTCCTTTGCAAACTCTACATGCAAATGTATCACCTGCTGTGGAGTCAGCGTCCTCGCCACCTCTCCCCTCTCCATGGCCTTTCTGTAGGCCTCGTAGAACGACACATGTGGTGAGTCGATGGTGACTGTCAGCACGGCGTCGTAGGCCCGCAGTAGTTTGCGGTTGCTCTTCAGAGCTGGGTAGGTCACATTGCGGTAGGGCAAGCTGTAGAGCAGGGTGTCGTAGGGCACAAAGACCAGAGAGCCATCGATCATCTGCATGTCGTAGGCCGTCTCCAAGAGCAGTTTCTGGGCTTCGCCCCCAATCAGCACCGAGTGCATGCAGAGGATCACAACTAGCACAAAATATGAGTTCATAACATTGAAGAACTGCTGTTTTTTAAAAATCACTAAGTCAGTAAAATAAACAGTAAAGAGGGAAAATATGGTCTGCAGCAATGTCCGCTTTTAGGTTCTTAACACCAAGAATAAACTGGAAGTTACCTCGTAATTCTCCCATTTTGCGGACCTTGGACAGAGTACGTCTGATGCCGTGAGGTGTGTTCTCCATAAAACTGACCAGTGTGACCGGCAGACCATGGCTCCTCAAGGAATCAGCAACCTGGACAGGTTAAAATCATGAACTCAAACAAGGAAATCAGACAATTGAGAGCAAATACCAAAAATAGTCACATTTTGAGAAATTTCCCCTTCCATTTCTTCATAATTAGGTGTTTAAATGTCCCAGCAAAGTGTCCGTTCCTCTATCATCAAACTGTTTTCTTTAATTTATCAGGATCTTGGCAGAAAGTAGATTCCAATTTCTGTTCTTTTGCAGAAAAAGTTAGAAATAAAGAATAATCAAACCTTGGTGGCCGTCTCCACCCAGATGTCCTCTGAGGAAGAGATGATGCCAATGTGCGCCCACCTGAAGTAGTTTATGACACTGAGGAGCACCCAGGTGGGCCTTGGCATGGAGCGGGCAAAGGTTGGGTGGCTCCGAACATTGTCTAACTCATAGCCAACACAACCCCATGGAAACAATGCCTGCGGCAGGAGAGTAGAGGAGAAAATGGACATGTCACAGTAGGAAAAAGACAGGAAAAACAATTATTTCATGGCATTTCTGTGTCCTCACAAACCCCCTAAATTTCCTACAATTCCCTCAGAAACACCACATACTTTGTTCCAGCCTTTGCTCAGCATTGAAGCAGCATCACAGTAGCCGGGGTTGGCAGGTCCAATGTACCCTGAGGCCCTGGTGTGGAAACCCATGAACGCCTCCAGTGCCCTGGATGTCTCACATGGTTCCTAGAAAGTGACAAATTAATCAATGTACCAACCAGCCAGCCTGTAGCTTTTTGTATGTATCCTCAGACAAGTTGGTTCGTATAATCATTTAGCAGTAATATAATGTTAAGCAATATGACGAGTGCCTAAAACGATTCCCATACAGGTCTGTACATATTGCCCTGGCTCATTGCTATACTGTACATTTGACAGGAACAGTCTTTTTGACTAAGTTAATAACTTCTAAATAAAATGTGTTCCCTCCTGAGTAGTTTTTTGCATGCATAGTTTTTGATGTCTAAGAATTAGCGGCCTTGAAAAAACCACCCAAGACTACTGCGGACTAAACACTCAAGGTGCCACAGCTAGACATGTCTGTAACAGCATCAGGGCAGAGAGGACAGCAGAGATTACAGCCAAAAAGTTGGGAAAACAAGAGACAACAAACGTTTTAAGAGAGTGTTTTGTGAATATTATGGTTATGGACAAAATCTAGATATTATCACCTAAGCACCACCAGTTCTCCCACGCCTGCAAAGCTTTAGTTATTTTCCATGCCCACAAAGTAAATGTTCTTTAATATTTTTTAAATCACAAAGGCTTCAGTTTTTAATACCAACTTTCTGTAGTTGATGCCAATTTGTCTCAGGAACACGCCACAGCATTTTTGCAAGGCAAAATGACGCTGAGTTACGGTTAGTATATCAAGGTAGTCTGGACTTGACATTGTGACTTTGGCTCTACAGGTGTTGTTGGTTTTCTTTTCACTTTGGAAAGAGCCAGGGTAGCTGTTACCCTGTTACCAATCTTTACTCCAAGCTAACCTAACCACATTCTGGATTAGACTGAGATTAAACGTACTAAAGCGTACTTCCCAAATGTTGAGCTAGCTTTTTTAATGTTATGAGATTTTCATTGCGTATACATATCTTTTATGCACTTGTTCCTTCCACTCTTACCTGTTTTTCTACACAATGGTGCCACCATAGCTAACTCAGTTAACTTACTGATCTTAGCTAATGTAGCTTACTTAGCTAAGGGGGTGTTGATGGCGCAGTGGATATGACACATGCTTTTGGAGCGAGAGAACAGGGTCCAATCCCCCATTGTGTCCCTGAGCAAGACACTTAACCCTAGTTGCTCCAGATGGTTTTCTGCACACAGATGTTAAACTGTGATAATGAAATGATTTCTATATCTCAGGTAAGGCTAATACATTTCGTGGTTTAGTTCACGTTATTTTCAGGCTGAGGAAGCTGAACTCAGCATCGCACCTGCAGCACAGCATAGTCAAATGTTACAGCGTAGGACAGCGAGGGGTCCTTGTTGATGCGGTTGACGGCGAGCTGTGCCGCCACACTGGGAAGGGCCTTGGCAAAGAGAGGGTCACACCCCCACGGTCCGACCACCCCGACTCGAAACCAGGCTGCCTGTGTGGGGCAGGGCAGTAAACACAGGGAGGACAGGAGAACCAGAAGGAACCTCAGGAGATAATGGGGGGACAAAGGGAACAGAGGAGAGAGAGATATGGGTGAAAGAGAGAGAGGAAGAGGAAGGTGGGATTTAGCTAGGGAAAAAGCAGGAAGACAAGGAGGAGGAAGGGATGATGGGTCGACATCAGGAGCTTTGCCTGGTGTCTGCTTCCATGTTTGAGGTAAGGAGATGAAGGCACGGCGCTGTGATTGCATCTCAAGGCTCACCACCTCGAGAGCTCACACGGATCTGGAGGAAGATGGTCTGAAGGTGCTGCTGCCCTGGGACAACGAAGGATTTGGAGAAAAGTAAAAGTGAATAGATTTTGTAGAGCGACTCTACCACTGTGATAGACTGTAATGAGCGAACCACAAAGACACTAAAGCAGACTACATTTATGGCGGCATCCCTAGAAGCAAGATTTCTCTCCTCCATGAAACCTTTTCTGCACAAATTCATTCACGTCATGTACGTCATTCACTCAGGCGAGGTAGAAAAAAAGAAAAAACTGGGAATTAGTTGTGGAAAACCTTGAAGAGGAACAGAGACAAAGACAAAACAAGTCTTCAAACAAAAGCTGGAAAAAAAAGCAGATTTGACAGATTTCTAATGTTTTGACTTTTAATGACCACAGTCATCAAAGAGCAGTTTCAGTGACTTTAGACTCCGAGATTGCGCCTGGCTCAGGCGGCTACAACAGGATGTGAAGCCTGTACTGTATCACAATGCTCATTTTACTTAGAAAATATAAATTCAAGTCAATTTTATATATAAAGCCCAATATCACAAATCACAATTTGTCTCAAGGGGTTTTAGTCTGTACAGCATGCAACACTCTCTGAAAACCTCAGAGGAGGGCTCCCCTCTACCAGGATGGACACACATGCAATATATGTCATGTGTATATAAATTCACAACAAAACAAATCACAGTACACACAATTGACAAAAACATAGATTGTAAAACAGAAGCTAAGAGGATGAATACAAGAGGACAAGTAAGCAGTTTCAGCTGTTGCCCACCAAGTATGATCTGAGCAAATCAAAGTGATTTGGGACCAAAATGTTTAATTGGTGTTTAGTCATTCTGCATGGCAAGTATGTGGAAAGCCTTTGATCTGCTTGTGGGATGATCACATTTTTTTGGCCTGAAGGGCCTTGAATGAGGGTGATTCTTAGATGTTAACGTTAGTATCATCTTTTAAATTACTTCTTAAAATCCACTTAAGCAGACCTGCACGCACACAGACACACTGTGCCTCTTCTTAATTTCAGATTTGGTCAGATTTAGATTTTCTATTTTCTTATACCTGTAAGTTTTATACCCATCATGCATCTAGCTATTCTTCTTTTTATGCTAATTATTTTTATTAAAGGACTCCTACCATGCATTGATGAGATGGACAGGTCTTGCTTCTCTCCCAGGCAGATCTTCTGCACCAAAGGTCCAAAGCAATGGATGCTCATCAGTTCCTGGCTTTTTTACATCCACAAGGCAACAAAGTTGTCAAAAGAATCCTGTAATTACCTCTCCACCATCAGGAACCAAGCGAGTGTCACTGCATTATGAGGATACATAATACAAAGAAGGTTTACAGCTTGTACGTGTGTGTGCGTGTGTGTGTGTGTGTGTGTGTGTGAGAGAGACGACCTAGTGTGTGACCTGTCCTGTCAGATTAAATCAAATCCATTTCAGGTCCGATGTAGCTGTAAAGCCGTGCTGACTGAGGTGAAGTGAAAATGATGATCATTATTATTACTATTAGGTTGGTGTAACACAATTTAATGAAGTCATTAACAAAGTTTTACCTTTCAGTTTCTTGTAGTCAGACATGGAAATGTTTATGTTTTTACAACTTCATGTGCAGACCAGACGACTGAGAGGAATGCAGCAGCAGCAGTGGTGCATGTGGTCCAACACAATGGTCTGAATCCACTGTGTTTTATATGCACACATGGTATTTAATAGCAGTATTACCAGCCCTGGTTTATACTACAGACAACTCATATACAGAATCTATTTTTCATTTAATTTTTTTTTTTACTGTAGCTTCACTTATGATTCAGGGTGCTGCAGAGAAATAAATCATCATCTCATCAGGCTCCTTATATTATTTTCTTATATTTTAAGTGCTTTCAATTATCTGTAAATAACAAAATGATAGTAATTACTTACTGTATTTACAAGAAGATTATCGCAAAGTGAAGATAAGTTTGCCAGTCCTGCTGCAGGGACTGCGTTCTTGTACATCATATGCAAGTATGGTGTTTGTTCTAATTTCTGTGAAAACTAACATAAGAGGAATTTATGCAAGAGCTTGCATATTGTGAATTTGGTGAAAGAGGCTCAATGAATGGCAATGTGTGTTTTTTCGCCCTACGTGGTTCATTACCTAGCTGACCTATTTTTTGTTTGTTTTAGTCTGCATCTTTGTAAAAATATAAGGGACAGCTGAGATCCTTGCTCATGTATCTGAAGTAGGTCATGTAAACTGAAACGTTATATATAAATATACCAGTTGAAGGTGGTACAGTGAGTGGGACTTTTAGATTTAAATTAACACACAATTTAATTAAATTTAGAATTTAAAGATGGAAAAACTGCCATTTGGCTAGCTGGCACACCAACATGAATGTTTAATAATGTACCCAATTCCTATTACTTAAACCAGAATAGTACATTTATTTATCGTTCTCCTTATTCTTCTTATTTGAAGTTTTTAATCTTTAGAATAATCCTTTCTGATAAATTCTACCTGCATCCTGTGAAAATGCACAGATCTTTGAGTCAAAAACAACATTTTAAGCTAATGAAAGTGAAGGTTGACCCCTCTCTGACCCTCATTACCTTTTCCTCCATGCTCTACATATTTCGTTCTAAAACATGCAGTACAGTGCTTCTCTGAAAGCTAGAGGGCAGCGTGATACAGAAACACCAACTAGCCTCCAGTCAGTACAGAAAGCTGTCGTGTGTGGTGTGTGTGTGGTGTGTGTGTGTGTGTGTGGTGGGTGGGGGTTCTGGAAGAAACCAGAATTTTACTTGGCTCCAAAAGGAGTCCCACTCCTTCAGCCTTCAGTGTAAGGAGTGATAAAAAGTTACAAGGCGTTGCACAATGTGGCAGAACAAACTGTACATGTCTGCAGGGTAAATGTCACCTTTTCATGGGGCTGATTGGTTTAAGTTGATTGTCTGATGCAGCATGATTTTGCTCTCTTTTTTTATATAAAGGCTCGCCCGCTTCTTTCAAAAGTGAGATTAGTACAACATCAGGAAAAGTAAAGGCACCAAAATGTATGTATTTTTTCTATGCATCTATTTGACAATAAAGTGCTGCTGTGTGTTGAATGTTACTAGAGGTGAGGTTTGGTTAAAAGCCTTGTATGACTTGTATCCCATTTAATGGCACTTTTTCATAGTGTCTCTCTCTCTCTTTCTCTTTCTGAACCTGATTCTACCAACATTATGTCAAAGCCAAGAAAAATCAGTCCAGATGTGGAGTCCTGACCTGCCAGATGAACCCTCTGACTCCATTAATGCTGCAGTACACATGTAGTAAGTGACTGTAATACAATACACTTTTTGTTAAATTCAGTGAATATTTGCACACGGTTCACTAGCTCTCTGTTTTGTGGGTGCTCTGAAAAGCATACACAAAACCAAGACAAAGCACTGGCTCTGTAAATGGAAAACACAGAAAGTGGTAATGGGGATAGTTCAGTTGTCATTATGTGACCTAAGCTTGGAATCAATTCATCAAAGGCCATGAGATGTGGCTAAAAGCTCCAGAGGAAATTAGTGAACAAAACTCAACAGCAGGGCATCAAATACCTATGCTTTGCCATGTCCTTCGGTGTCATGTACCAACACACATGGCAGACTTTAGCTCTTTAGCATCTTTGCTAAATGCTAAAAGTAGGTCTAGAATAAATAACAGAAAAGTCAGAGTATGGCAACGATATCATGGGATGGCGTATAAATAAATTTTCTGTTAGGTCACATAAGTAACGTAGTTATTTTAACCCAAACCGTGACCTTTGCCTAAACCTAACCAAATAGTTTGTTGCCATGTAACATTTCACAACATAACCAATAGGTTTAATTTGAAAGTCTAACCAGGCGTCGCATATTTATTTTTTCTAACTTTACACATTGGGTTAAATTGCTTATGAATTTGACATCAACGTTGTAGAAGCCAAAATATTTCTTGATAATTTTGTCTAGCGTACAACAACCTTAAAACAAATTGTACTCACCAGAGAAAGCGAACAGCCAACTACTAATCAGCTTTTTCAATGACACTGGTTAAATTTGCACAGTCAGTGGGTACAAGTCACTCTAGCCTGATTGACAGGTCGCCATGGTAACAACTTGTCATCCATAGATAATCCAGCCCTGAAACATACTCTGCTTTATGGCCTATTTTCCTCTAAATGGGACCATAATTTACTGAATGAACATCATGTTGTGTTGAAGAAGACATGAAACTAGCGACTGAGACCATAAACTCATTAGGGAAGAGTTTACTGAGGTAATTATTCAGATGAGAAGTAGGGTCATTTTACCATTGTTTCTAATGGAACCAAACTTCTTTTTGCAACCAGAAGAGTGGCCCCCTGCTGGCCATTCAACAGAATGCAGGTTTGACGGAATTCCGCATTGAGTCACGTCTCAGACCAGAAGCTTCCTGCTTGGTTGGACCATAGACTGTATAAAAAAATGGTTGGACCCAATACGTCTTCCAGCTTGAACGACATAATAGGACGTTTTAACCACCTTCCAAATACAACTCATCCTACAACAGCGATGGTGTTTGTCCATGCCTCCCGAAATAGCAATTTTGAACTCTATGTCCTACTTACCTAGTTTTTGGAAATCACATGACTTATGTCACATGACATACACGTAGAGACCGCAGAGACACAATGGAGGTGAACACTATCTGCTAACACATTGGCCATGAGCAACTACAAACAACTTCACATGGTCTGTTGCATTTACAGACTGTGTTTAACTAAATCAGGTCATTAAAGTTTAAATATGAAATGTTGTTATTGCGTTTGAACGAAAGTTTGAATTTTGAGAAAAGTGACAGCCCTAGTAGAATAAAAAAGACGGTATCATGATTTGGAAACTTTTTTAAAACCATCGTTTTTTTCTTCTGCCTGTATTATTACCAAACTAAGAAAAAAGAATAAATGTTCAAGCTCAAATATGATGTTCTGTTACTTTTAAAATGTCAGTTAGTAACCAAAGTTAGTGCCTTTGTACACAAAATTTAATTTAATCTTTATTTAACAAGGAAAGCCTCACTGAGCACAATTGTGTAAAATATTTCCTAATAATAACAAATATAGTGGCCACCAGACAATTAAGACAATGGGAAACCATAAAAAGTCTTCATTGCTCTGGACAATCCACATTATGGGGGCATTAATAACCACTTATAAAATATTAGCATCACCAAACTAGGAGCAACATTTACATGAAAATATTTAAAATAATATATATAAAACTGCCTTCTCAAAGGATATATGAAGTTTCCAAATATTTCAAAATTTTAGTGTGTTGACTTTGCGACATCAAAGGAGTTTTTTCTGTCTGTCACGGAGTTCATTTTGTCTCAGGTCTACAGTAGAGTTCAACCACAGGTTACTGTACGCATTCAAACGGTCTCCTTATAGCCAGGCGTTGACAGTCTCTGCCATAAGGAACGCTTTGAATCGATCACGAGCTCTTTCTTTCATGAATGGCGCTTACCTTTATGAAATGGCCACTTAGCGGTCACTGACGGAGGGTCCCTCATTCTCAAGACTCACCGGCACCGGTGAGCAAGGGAGGAGGGGCCTTAGGGGGGCACGAAGAGGCCTCAAACAGGACAATACAGTTTTTTTACATACTGTCAGTAGTGACGCCAGGTGAATACAAGGCTCTGAGGTGACGTAACGCTCCCTCTAGCGCCCATATTTGAAATCCACCTCTACCTCTTGTTCTTTTCACTCTAAACAATTCACAGGCCTATATTGGCAAGCTATTTTTGCAAATGGCTTCAGTCATAACCTGGAAGTTAGGTATAAATATTTACTAACAGGTCATCTCTACGTAACAAGTAGTTTGTGTGAGGCAACCCTTTTTAGCGGGACACAATTCATTACTTTATTTCGTTACTTCTTTAACAGTACATGCTGCAGTTAACAGCAGTCAATTCCACATTGACTTGTGCTGAAATATTCATTCGCTGCCTTTCTTTTCATTTGCTGGCCCCCCTCAGTCACTCTACACTACAAATGTTCCTTATCTGATGTGGTCTGTAATTTGACCACACATCAAAGGAGGAAGGATGAAAAGTCAGAAATGAAGAAAAAGCAGAGTGACATGAATGAAAACAAGATTTAAAAAGGAAAGGATAGTGAATGACCCTGCCACCCAGAAACAGCCACACACATACATTTCTACGCAGGTTTAATAAGAACACCTCAAATTGTCAGAAGTCACAACATGAGGACACGATCAAACGTTTTGTGTCAGTTTTGTGAACTTGAGAGTCAACCTCTGTCAAAGAACTTCCTCTTTCTCACAGGATGTGTTTGTAAGGAGCATGACTCATCTCTGCCTCCCGTCCGCCCAGACAGAAAGAAAAAAGGCGTGTTGATGCTTTTTCTAATTAATGATCTCTCTCTGGAATAGGCAAATTTGTTAGCAGTAAACTCCCAGACTTGCTTAGAAACTCTTTCTCAAACACACAGACACATGGTTTCAGTTTTGTTTTTGTTTTTTTACAATTTTGTGACGGTTGACTTTCTTTGGCTTACGAAGCTGTATCACACCATCTGATAGTGTCCAGGAGGCAGTGGAGCGGATGGTGAGCACACAAACAGTAACATGAACAAAAAGTTGCTGTGGTTGCTGTTTGTTTGTTGTGGCAACTAAAGGATCTCTACAACTTTTCTCTAATCTCACATCTTCGCTGTTTAAACACATTCTACATTTTCGCTTATGGTATACACAGAGGCTGACACATATCAGAGACTAAACTGTTGTTTGAAAGATCTTTTTGATCTGACTGTGTTGGAGAGAAACAACACCTCCTGCTTTGGGAATCATATTATCTGTAAGTGTTTTTTTGCCCAAGAACTTCAAGCATTGTTTTCAAAACTCCATTGAGAAAATAAGTTAGCAAGAAGAGTGTAACTCAAGGATACAGATATTTTTTTATGACCTAACCATGAAACAGGCATGTTAATCCAGAAGACACCACTGAACAACAAAGTTATCTTTATACAGGGTTTCCGTTGATTGTGCTAGGCTAGCTAACATCTACTGGCTCTAGCATATTTAATGTACAGATATGAGATTGGTGTCACTCATCTAACTCTCATCTAAGCGAGTAAGGTCATTTCACAAAATGTCCAACTACTGTTCTATATATACTATATTTTATACAGAATGGTAATTTAGTTTGAAACCTTGCATTCAAGAAAGAAAATATGAGTTCCTTATCTTGAAAGCATTCCAGTAGTAGCAGAAGTTGTGGTGATAAATCAGAGCATTTTTAAAAAAAATCATTAGCTTATCTCAAAAACATGATGCAAGCCAAGATGAAGAAGGAGGGGGAAGTGGAACGAGCGAAGACATGGAGACATGGTTGAAAAGATACTGTTGTTAAAGCTATGAAGACAGAGAGAAAAGGACTCGATTGTGAGAATTTCCACATCAAAACCTGTTTGAAAATCTGTGTGGAGAAGTTGCGAAAGCAATGCTATCCCCGCAACTATTGTAGAAAGTGCCCATGGGCAAGGCACTGCTGGCCTGGTAAATCTTTGGTTTGAATGTCCTGATTAGTCTCAAGAAACGTTACATGAAGAATAGAAGAGTGAGGGAAGGGGCAGACAGGGAGAGAGGGGAAATGGGAGGCTAAATGGGTTGCCCACTGGGAGCTTTGGAGCCAAAAATAGAGACAGTAGACCTTAGATATTGTTTGTGCATTAACTCTATACTTACAGCCATTTAGCCAGAAAGTAAAGTAAGAGGCCAAAACGCATAAATACAAGACGGGAAGCACCTAATGAATATGATAGAATACATCAATTTCACCCAATTGCTTCAATTAATATTGAAACTGTGTGGAAGCAAGTTTCCCTTCTGCCCAAGTGGATGTTTTTCAAGGATACTGTCCAATAATATTAGTCGTTTGTTTAAATGCCATAAAAGTAACCTTTTGTGGCAAAGTAGCATGGTGTTGTTATAGCTCTGCAAAACCCTACAAGGAGGAGGTGGCAGCACACTGTTGTGGTTGCACAAAGATGCAAACTATGATCTTTTTCTAACCTTAACCAAGTAAAATCCATCTGCTGATAAGGATTACATGACTGATGACTAAACTGACCTTAAAGTGGGATTGTTTTGAAGGTCATTCAAGAGGTTTTCAGGTTTTACCTCTACATGGATGAAAAGTAACTGATGTGCATTAAAGTGGTTTTAAACTCTAAAGCAAATCTGCTGTTATAGATCATGTGATGTAATTGAAAGCCAGTGAGATTGTTTCGACAACAGTTACTTACTGTGCCTAAACCTAATCTAACCAAACGTTAACCATAGAGATAGAGATCAGAAAGCGGTCACATTGATTATTTTGGTGTATTTTTGGAAGTTATGGACAACACACTATCCAAAGAAGAAATAGCCCTTCCCAGAAAGTCTTAGATTGAAGTCTGACTTGAGTTCCGGTACCAGGTCACGGGGTCTCAAGCTCTGAGGCTAATTTGTAATTTGTTCAATCAAATTCCTATAATATATTCGTATTTATAGAAAACTGCATTTATTTGCAGATTAGAATCATCAAACATTAATGTTCCTGATTTTTATCATCAAAAAGTGGCGTTGGCCTTTCACAGCGGCATTTCGCTGTTACTCATAACAGTATTAGTGCGTCGGGGAGCCGACCATTTAGTATCTTGTCATGCTGAAGCTGAGATGTTCATTTGTTTCATGTCTGGACAAACAGAGATGATAATCTCCCTGTTTCATGGTTTTTTCAGTCTCATTTTTCTGTCTGGCTTTGTCTGCCTTGAACGCCCTCTATCTTCT
Source organism: Lepomis macrochirus (assembly GCA_024633595.2). Taxonomy (NCBI): domain Eukaryota; kingdom Metazoa; phylum Chordata; class Actinopteri; order Centrarchiformes; family Centrarchidae; genus Lepomis; species Lepomis macrochirus. The sequence continues at coordinate 20,637,591 of JALXJV020000002.1, forward strand.
CTCTTTCCCCTCCCTTTACTCCCTCAACTGTCTGCCTCCCTTCTAATATGGAGACAGATGACATTGTGATTCATTCTCTCTTCTTCTTTGTCCTAATTTCTGTTTATTTCATATTTAGTTTTACTTTCTAATGTCTAAGATCCTCTTACAGCCTTTCTTGTCTCTCTTCCTCTTTCTGGGTTTGGTGTCTTGACTCCATCCCAGACGGGACTTTTAACTTCCTGCCGCCTCTTACAGATAACAGAACGAGGCATTAACACACACACACACACACACACACACACACACACACACACACACACACACACACACACACACACACACATACACACACACGCACAGCTGGTTTATGTCCCCCACACAGGCTGTTGTTGATCAAGTGCTTTCCCATACTGGTCACCAGAGCATGAACACCCACGTTTGTGTTTTGCTATTGATAAGCTGACCGTGTGATTTCATCTCATCCTAGTCTGCAACATATTTAGCATGTTAGTGACTATATTTTTAATGGTCTACTTGTACACATACCAGTCCCTCCGGGATTTTGCAGGTCTTTTTTTAATTGTTGCGGGCGAAAATGCTTCATTTTGCAACAGCTTTTCTAAAAGAATTGCGATGAAAGTTGAGGGATTAAGTGAAAACTGCAAAGGTAGATGTGATTTTTTAGAATTACAGTTGAATCATTAAACAGTCCATCTGGGATTTTGTAGGACTAACCCTAACTCTACCCCTGCATAGCTTAATTGTTGGCATGTTGGCAAGTTGCGCTGAATTCACTGGGATTTCTTGAATTTGTGTTAATAGTTGCGATCGTGATATCGCGAATTCCTGTAGGGACTGACATACCAAAATAAGTCAGACTAAGCACACTGGTTCCCCATAGATCACAATTAGGCCTATAGGAGAGATGTCTGAATAACTGCTGACAGGGCCCATCAAACTGCAAACACGGTCAATTTTTAGGCTACTCTTTTATGTGTTTTTAAACTGGTTTAAAAAGGTTTGATATCTTTACAAAAGCCTAAAAAGCTATTTTCCCAGAAAAAAAATCTGCAAAGTGAGAAAACACAACCAAATACAGGAAGAATGCAAGTAGAAGACAACGGAAACTGGGACATTAAAAAGTGACGAACACCAAAGAAACTTACATTTTAGCTAATTTTCCAACACTTTGGAAACAACAGTTTGGCGGACTTCACTGACTTCATGAATCACAAACAACAAGTGTGTTATGCAATGGTGTTCGAAATACAGCCATGATGCCGGTTCATCCTGAGTTCTGATGTGACATTTGTGTTTGTTCTTGTATATGTACACAGCAATCTAGCTGAATGAAAATATCAAGTAATGTCTTATTATTTTGATATTAGCTAAAGTGATTATTTGGGATGACAGAATTTAAACCAAGTAAGTTCATAGAACTTTTACTTCACATGCAAATGTGATCAAATTGACAGTTTTGCAGTGTGGTCAGCCTAGCTGGATTTGGTATTTTTTTTTACTTCCCTAAAAAAGGAAATGTACTACAGCTGAATAGTATTAAGGAGAGTCCTGATGCCACTTCAGGTTTGTTTGTTTTTGTGTTGCCTTCAGTAACTCTGTCAGTAACTCGCATTTCTGACAGTGAAGACCAAGACAAGAGTTTCTGATCCTTCACACCTTTTAAGATTATTTTCTGGTGTGCATGAACAGAACCCAGGAGTTCACTTTGACTCTCTTTCTGCCTACCGAAAAAGGGAACACTTAGTGGATTATGCATTTTCTAAATCTGGCCTCATAAATGTCACATTAACTCTTCATCTATCAAATAAACTCACATTTAACAGCCATGTTAGAAGCAATCGCTGGGTTCAAGGGATTTATTCACTGGAGAATGCAGGAACACTTGTTCCAGTGGTGAACAGGAAGGAGGTCTTTAAGAGCGACATGGTGTGTGTGTGTGTGGGAAATAAAGTTGGGTCTCACAAGAAAACACAAGAGGAAATTGGACTTAAAGTAGCTGAAAATTATGGGGGGAAATCTCTCTCTCTCTGACACACACACATTTATTTTGGTCTTTTGGCATTTATCAAATGGCATCTCAGGATTTTATGTCTAGATACGCAGAGAGCGAGATGACTGGCTTCATCTCAGCCTTTTTCCAGACTCTGATGGAGCCATGCTGCTTTAAAAGGTCAAAAGGCAAAAGGTCATGAGTTGGGTTCATCAGACAATTTTTTAAGGGTGTGTGTGTGTGTGTGTGTGTGTGTGTGTGTGTGTGTGTGTAAAAGGGTTAGAGCAGCAGTTCACTGACCAAGAAAGAAATTCCAGATGCTGAGGAATTTGTCTTTACTGGGAATTTTGTGTGTGCTTGTGTGTGTGTGTGTGTGTGTGTCAGTGAGAGGAGAGGTCATGTGAACAGCAAAAAACACGCTCACCAAAAACCTTCCAACTTCCATTTAGACATTTAAACAAATTCCCATTGTTTTACAGATTGTTTTTGCATCAATTTCATAACCAGTTTTGGATTTTGACTCATGAACACAACCAGTACATTCTGGACTTACTGGATATCCTCTTTCCTGCAACATAGTGGTACCAAGAAGTTAAGAACGTTCTTCTGGTTGCAAAGAAAAGGCCTCTGGCGCAACATTAATTTCAACACTAACACTAACTAACACTAAAACCTTCCTTAAAGAACAATAGAAATAAAATACTCTTCAGACTGAGAGCCATTAAAGGTGCTTTCACACCTAGAGTTTGGTTTCTCTGAGCTATAGTGGAAAAGTTTACACAGGCAATCACTGGGGCATGTAAATGAGAATCACATGGATTCAAAAGTATATCATGTAACTCTTGTGTAGCTGAAGCAAAGTATTAATGGACTGAATGAAAATTAATTTCTGGTCAAAATAAAAATGTCTTGATTTATGAAAATTTTAATTATGTATTAAATGTAAATGATTGGTCCCCAGACAAATTGGACAACTGGATTTTTTTAGCCTACTGTATATTTGTTCACATTTTGTAAACATTAAAAGTGTGCACTGTTTACAGTGTGCCCATGGATGTACAGAAAACTATGACTGGATTATTCTGATACTGAAGAAAATGTTAAAATGTGATGATTCTCAGGCAAGTTCTGGAGTTAAATGGAGGTAAATGGGTTAAATGGAGATAAATCTTTTTTGGGACATTTATTCGTAGTGTAAATTCACTAAATGTGGATATGTGTTACGTCTGTCAGACATTATGCAGACTTGACTATGTCTATGACTTGAGTATGAATTTTGATGCACCTGTCCCTTTCACCTCCTGCTGTATATTTGCCTCACCTCTCTCCTTTTGTGCCTCCCTTCAACCTTCCCTGGGGAGGCGCATTATAGTTTGAAAAAAATAGACCTGGGTGAATTCTGATATTTCAACAACTTTGACTTTCATTAGAAATAATCAATATCTTCAAGTTTAGGCTGCACATTACCTGCCAATTTGAAAGTAAAAGTAAATTTTATGTTCAATTTTATAATAATTATGGCAAAGTTTTGCTTTGGAGTACACTGAAAATGGCTTCCTTTGGCAGTAATATTTTTAATGGATTGTAAATTCTAAACTTTAATTTTGTCATACATACTGCACAAATAGAAAATGACATTTTAATGTGATTAAACAATTGCACTTTATTATTGGCAGCCATTGTCTTCCTTAAATAACAGGCGGTTGTTCTTGCTTTGTTTTGCAATGTGGGGCTTCCCTTCCGGCTGTCAAATGTCAGCATTTATCTCGACGTAAAGCCTTGAATGCCTGAGTTTTGGGGTCATTTCCTGTTTTGGTTCAGCACTTTCTTAAAAGACTCTGCAACAGAGAGGATGGAGACTCGCATTTCATTTATTTGGTAAAGGCAAAGTTGAAATCTGCCATTATTCTCACATAGATTAACAACTTCAAACTAAATTTAAAAAAAAAGTCTTCTGAGCTTCATTTAGCTGCAAAGACGACAAAACCCCTCCATTAAAACCATAAAACAGGAAACTGTAACAAGTAGGGGGTAAAATGAGACTCTGTGTTATATGTAAGGACATTAGAAACAACTTTCCATTAAATTGTTTTGTCACTGATTCCTTAATGATGTATTAAATTCTCTTTTGACGAGATGTATTATGACTATAAATTTTTCAGCCTCAAGAAAATTGAGACATTAACTGTGAGAAGGTTTACAGTGACCTTGTCACACTCACTGTCCTTCACGGTAAACATGCCAAGCTTCTGACACAATACAAGCTGTTTGTTTAGCAGTCTTTGACATGTTCACTTTGAGCAGCATCCTTGTTGTACTTGAACCTCGGGAGAGGTCATGTACACTGTGAGCTCCGTCGAAAACACAGAGAGGAGCTTAGCTGCCAGTCAGTTTTTGTCTGTATCCTTCTGTCTGATGATGATCACTACAGAAAGGGTCAGCAGTTCCTTTTCACGCCTACAATGGCTGGACTTCCCAAACTTAAATGTCAAAAGTCTTTGATATTGAGGCATCTTGCCATTTATCAAAGAAGGACTAGAACCTTTTAATTTCCATGGAAGCTCTTATCTTTGCCGCACGTTCACACTGCAATCAGAGAGTCGTGGCCGACTTGACTTTGGAGGAGAGGACCTGCCTGAACCTTCTCTTCAGCTCCTGCATGTTGGGAGATTTGGGCCTGGCCAGGTGGAGGCCTCCTCTTCTTTTCTCCCCGTTCCCTCCTCCCAACGCCCGGATCACCTGGAACACAGAGAACACAGTGACTCGCGGAAGCAAAACCAGAGCTTTTACGTCATGTCTAATAACATCAGTAAAAGTCAAATTTTAAACCAAATCCTGTCAAAACATTTGAGTAAGAGTAAAAGCAGGATTAAGCTTCTATTTTACTATAATAAACAACACTATGCTACTACAATACTTTTTATTTTTGTGGATTTTACTTCTGCTTCTTTATTTACCACAGACATAACTATGTATGCTGCATCGTAAACATTTATTTTTTGTTTAACTAATCAAAGGTACTTGAGGAACAAGAACAAAGTACATTTTAAAGCTGCATACTCTTGGTTACTGGGGGGTAGCCGAACATGCTTTTAACACAATATTGATTGATATTATCCCCTTATAAAGTTGTTATAAAAAGTGTGTTTGCAAACAGATTTCACAGCCAGCAACATTTTCATTAATTTAGATTTTCATTTTTCTGGCCACTAGAGGAATATAAATCAAATGTTATCCTCTCTTTTAAAGCTATATTTTGGTCTCCACCACTATAAGGGAAATATCTGGCCCTTTGGCTGGTTCCCCATGTTCACCGCTTAGTCTCTGCAGCAGTTTTTAATCATGGTTAACATGGTTAATGAGAGATGAGGGCTAGAAAAACTAAACAATGAGCTGAAAGATGCTAAAACGCTCAGCAGAGCTGAGGGGAACTGCACAGCAGTACCATTTGCATTACACTGTAGTCACCTGATCTATTGTTACTTTAAAAAAAGTATTAGTGCAGCTTTAAAGCACCTCATTAGTTAAAATAGAGTCTATGGTTAAAACATCCTTGGATAAAATGATATTGTTGACATTAAACAGAAATAAGGTGTGTTTGGAATCTGCTCTCCAGAAAAGGAAACATGCTGTCTCAACAAACCCAAATGTAATGAGCCTCTGGGCAAAAACTTCTATTACACCACCAGAAAAACAAATATAAAGTCTAAAAAGACAAACATGATTTTTTTGGTGACTCTGGGCATCAATGGGAAATAGCCTGTTATCAGAGTTCCCATAGGAAGTGGAAATCCCTTCAAGCTTGGTTGAATCAAAGAGAATAATGTCCAGATATCTTTCTATAAAATGTCTTCATGAGGAAAAAACAAATCCTGTTACCATACAGACAAATATAGGAAACTGTCCCCATCCTTAACTGTCAGATTAGCAAACCAATAAATTAACAACAACAAAAAGTCCCACCTCCTGACAAAGATGTAGGAAGGCGGAGTGGACTCCCTCGTGGTTCTCTCTGGCTGAGGCCTCAAAGTAAACCCCTCCTGTGAGCAGAGGCAGTTTTTAGATCAGGGCTGCTCTTATCTTTCAGATAAAACTCACTCAGCATTCCTCATTCATCAGGCAGCATGCAGGACAAAGTTTAAGAAGGATCCAGAGACGTGTATGTGTGCGTGTGCTTAAGGATCTCTTTTATTTTCTCCAGTAATCATTTAAAAATTGCCTACTGTGGGAAATTATGTCTGCTGTAGCTGCATTTGCAGGTCTCTGATCAAGTTTCTGCACGGAAACAAAGCATTGTTAAGCTTTTGAATATCATGGAGTTCAACGTAGGGAAGGTGAGGATAAATAACGGATGTTTGAAAAATAAAATAAGCTATGATGTGATGTTAAAAGACCAGAGGAAACATAAAAGTGGGAGAAAGTATCAGGGACCCTGAGGTCAAAAAGAGAAAGAGGGAATGAAGAAAGTATGTAGTGAGCAGGTCACAGCAAGCTCCATAAAGACAACACCAAATTTAAGGGCACTGAAAACATATTTACTCAGTCGGCTTTGTACTGTGAGAGCTGGGATGCTGACATGAGAACACAACCGTCTGCACAATTTCACATGAGAGATTTCAATATTTGTGTTTCTGTCAGTGGTTTGCAGTAAGTGGTGCTTGGCTGGAAAAGGGCAATGTCGCATCAGAATGTCAATTTACACCACACCCACACAGATTACATGTGTTTTCATAAGAGTTAAACTAAAAAATAAATAATAACTACAATGTTTTCTTACATCGTACATCATGAATATGCAAAGTAGTGTAATTATAGAGAAATGAAAAGTTTAGTACAAAATTAATGCATGTAACTCTGTACTGGACAACACTTTAACAATGCGGGGCGAGTCCTGTGTGTATGTGTGATACTGCATTTTAAATATGATGGAAAAAGGGGGTGTGGCCTTGGAGAAAACAACCAGAGGAATGGCAGAAAGATGGAGAAAGGAGAGAACCAAAATTATGAAAATAATGTGTGGAAAAAAGAAGAGGAAGAAACACAAAAAGACAAAAATGACTTGGTGAAAGAACACGAGAAGAAAAAAAAAATAGAAGGAGGATGGTAATGCCCCACCTAGTGAAGCTGCTAACGTCTCGCCTTCGTCTGCCGGCACTTGTCGGGCTCTGAGCAGGTCGCTCTTGTTGCCTACCTGCAGCAGATTACAGATTACAGGATAGATTAGATTATGGGGATTAGGGTTAGTAGGTAATTGTAATTGTCTGTACTTGACTAGACAGACTTTGGCGCTATTTAACGGTGAAGCAATTTAAAATAAAAATAACCTGTGGTGTGCCAGCATTTAATCAGAACAAACTGAACAGTGAAATGAATCACTGAATGATTATTTACAGACAGGATATATTGAACTCTTCACACATGATGAGACACACACTGACCAGTATAACAGGTATATTTCCAGAGGGGTGTATGCGCCTGACGTGTTGGTACAGCGGCTGGATGGTGCGGTAGCTGTTATGGTCTGTGATGGAGAAAACCAGCACGTAACCGTCTGCCCAGTAGATTGACCTGGAAGGGCCGTCAGTACACAGTTATTACAGGATATAACCTGAGTATAGTGAGTTTAATTCACCTTTAAGTAGATAAATCTGACCTGTTGATCTGCTCTTGGCAGTACAGTCCCTCAGCATCATCCTGAAAAAGATGGACGGACGGACGGACAGAATTTAAATTTATGGCTACTAACAGTTATTTTGATCATCAGAATCAGATTTAGAAATGCTTCATTGATCCCTGAGGGGAAATTCTGTGTTACAGTTGCACACATTGCACAAAAGCCAATGATGAATGTAAATAACGATAGTGGTTTATAAAGAATAATAAATAATAATAATAAATATCAGAGTAAAAATATATAATGAAAGAAGATATATAGCAGTGTGGATATGTACAATATTTACCTGGTCAAAGGAATTGTTGTGGTGAACAGTAATAATGAATAAATAGAAGCAGAAATGCAGCAGATAGTATTACACATTAAGAAATTAATTGTACCTAACAGGTAATAATGTTCAACTTAAAACTAAAGAGTCATTGTGTCAGACACTTAAAAGGTTGATGACCACAGGAATGACTTCTTGTGGCGCTCTGTGGTGCATTTTGGGGGAATAAGTCCTGCACTGAAAGTGCTCCTGTGTTTGAGCAGCACATCTGTGTGTAGCTTAGACAGCATCCTGCTCTCTGACACCACCGACAGAGACTCCAGCTCCACCCCCACAATGTTGCTGGCCTTGCGGATCAGTTTGTTGGGTCTGTTAGCATTTGCTACCCTCAGCCTGCTGCTCGAGCATGCAACAGCAAACAGGATGCTGGGGCAGCAAGCTGAGGGTAATCTGTTGATAATTCTTTTCAATAATCAAAAAAGTGAAAATGCCCATCACAACTTCCCAGTGGTGGTTGATTACTCAAATGCTTTACATATGTGTACTTTATTTGAGTATATCCATTTCATGCTACTTTATGATTCTACTGTACAGAGGGAAATACTGCACTTTTAACTCCTCTACATTTATTTAACAGGTACAGTTACCACATACAACCTATGATATGCTTCTATGACTGATATGATGCAGTCCTATACCACTTATCTACCCAGTAGTATACAGAGAATCTCAAATTGGCTCCACAATGAACTACAAAATTAATCCATCTTACATGGATTAATAAAAATATTAATAGCAGGATAATAATATTATTATATAATAATATAACATCATGAAAGGAGCCATTCTGTATAATAAGTACATTTAGCTGACACTACACACATTTTGAATTCAGGACTTTTAGTTGTAATGGAGTATTTTGGACTGCAGTATTTCAGTTAAGTAAAGTAACCACTGCGATTACCCTTGCATTTTCAACTTGTTCATTTTGCCCGACCAACAGTGAACCCCCTAAAATATTCAACTGACAGTGATAAAAACAGAAAAGAGCAGCGAATCCTTACATTTTAAAAGCTGTAACTAACAAATGTTTGACATATTCGCTTTGATAAAAAACTTGACTAGTCATTTAAGTCCTACATATTTATTAAATAGTTTAAAGACTTTTCCGAAACTGAACGAGCAGCTCACAATTGGTAAATATTCAGTCAGAGCTTCCTCAGAGAAAAACATTTCCTCATTCCATATCTGGTTAAAACAGCAGACTGATAGTCGAGACTGACCTCAGCAGAAAACAAATATCTTTTGTTTAACTCGTTTAAAATAACACACGGTTGCTTCAACTGGCAAAGCAGGAAGTGCTGTGATGTTCGGTGCATTCCCAGTGAGATTCCAGTGGATGACTGGATGAGCCGAGTTTCACACCAGACACTGAGGCAAGTGTGAACCAAGTGCCTAAACTGCTAAAAAGGCTGCTGATGTGTCTTAGTCTTAATGACGGAGGTGCCATATCTACAAAACACACATTTGGGCTCACCCAAAATGTCCATAACCATCCACAGACACGCCAATGCATCATCCTGAGCAGCTTAAAGCGAGCGAGCAGGTGGTGATTTTACGGAAAAGGCACGTCGCCAAGACTAATGGCTGTTTATGGACACACACCTGCTGGATCAGAGTTTGAACCTATGACTCCCGACCCACCAGACCACCCAGTTGTGGATTCAGAGGAACTTAGTCTTCAGGTTGGGCAACTCCTTATGCTCATTTTTTCTACATCAGCTCCAGGAAAAACTGTTGTTCTCTGGACAAAGTGCTCACTTACTGCTCTTTAGGATTTTACCGTTACCATCTGTAACTCTATTATAATTGACACTTCTTATCTGTTTTATGTTTTAAAACCTCTCCCGGTGCAGCTTTTGAAAACCTTCTGGAAGCTCAGACACTTCTGGACCCTCTCTGCTCTGCACATCACGACTACTCCTGCATTAACACACTAATTATTTCTCTCTAATCTTCATCCCCCGTTATCTTCCCCAGTGTACTGTAGCAAATGAGCAGCTCTGAGGCCTGGCTTTGTAAACAGAATGCCAGTGTTGAGCAGGGTGAGCCGTGCGGCACGTTGCACTCATCATGAGCAATGAGATGGTCCTAAGGGCACTTCCTCTCACTTCAAATACATTCCTGAAATAGCTTTGAGATAAAAAGTTTTTGTTTTTTTAAACGTCAGAATTTTGATGGTTTTGATGAGTTCAGCTTTTAGATAGACTAGATCATCACGCAATGAGAACAGACCCCGACTTTTTCAACGTTTTTACCCGACATATCAATTACAGTGTTCAAACTCACTGTAAATGCAAACTGTATGCTTGGCTTTTAACATAGAGTCAACCAATCACTTAACATGAAACAATAGTACATTTAAATGGGGAAAACACCTAAAAGGTCTTGTTTGAGTTGGAATTTTGTGCCACAATGAGGTAGCCCACTTGAGTATTTCATTTTTTTATTTTATGCTTCTACTTCACCACATTTCAGAGGGAAATATTGTACTTTTTACCCTAATGTATTTATCAGACAGCTTTTGTTACTTTTCAGAAACAGATTATACAAAAGAAAACACATATGCTAAGATTATAAAATGGCTCCAAACCTTTTTGGTTTGTGACATAAAACAAAAATCTCTACTAAACCAGTAACCTATAGCCTATTTAAAATTATTAGCTTCACCTGAACCAGCTACAGCTGTGAAATATCTAATGTCATATATAATTTACCAGTCAATGGTCCGCAGAGTTTCTGTTGAACCAGTAGCCTACTTTTAGTTTTGATAGCAGAAGTATATTTTGCTAATAATACCTAAGTAGGAGTTTGAGAAACATATTTGTACCAACCACTCCTGTCTCATAACTGTATCCAACCACTTTGCAGTGCGCACAAGCAATACAGCAGCGAGCGCTGAGCACCAAACATGTTGCCAAAATCTGGTGAGAATTTAAATACTCTGGAAACTGTTTGCCAGAAAGAAGTACTTGAATTACGTGACGTCTTTTATGAAACATGTACAGGTCTTCAGGAGTGTTTTTTAAAAGTAGGCTTTCATGTCAGCTGTCTGAATGCTGCGCTATAAGAATATGACTGACAACCATGGAAACAGCGGTTGAGTAAAGTAATGACAAATGTGTTCCCATCACCATTTACACCCATAACATCTTTATAAAGTGAAGCAGAAAGCAGAAAACTCCTCAAGCAAGAGGGTGTTTACATTTTGCTGTTTCCATCCAGATGTTCTATTCATAATGCACACGGAAACTCTGGGATGGAAACATGGCTGCTGTCTCTCTCTGCCTGGTTTAAGTTACCTGGAGAGCAACACAGGGAGTATCCTGGATCTGAAGTGACACTTCCTCCCCATCCAGTGTGACCTTTCTGGAGTAGAGCGCTCCTGTGGAGAACGAAAGAGACAGGTGGATGAATGAATGAATTGATCAATAATCGGGGTGGGTGGGTGTGGGGTAGAGCAGAGGACTTTTGCAGAGGGAAATCAGTCAGTATGTGTGTTTATTTGATAAATGGTGATCCTCTTATTGCAAACAGATGGATGGAAACTCACCAGTGTTTGCTTCATAGTCCCCGATGAACCTCTTGGTCAGAAACCTGACAATCAGGGCTGAAAAGAAACAAGAAAAGTCTAAAACGGAGATGCAGAAAAAAGCCTCTACAGTGTGCAATAAGTTTAATATCTGTGCCCAAAGCTGCTGTCTGTTGTTTCTTCTTAATCTTCCAGAACTTGAAAAAAATCCTTTAGCCTCCTGCAACCTACTGACCTATATATAACCTAAAAGTTTGCTCTCAACAAGTGCGCCAGGAATTTCCCTTTTCTGTGGCACATATTTTTGATTTTGAATACTTTTATAGCAGCAGAGATGAGCTAAACTAGCAGGCCCAAAGTTTGACCTAAGAGAATGATTCACCAATACTCAGAATCTGATGTTGCAATCATGCATCATCTTAAACTGGTTAATGATTATCTCATCCATCCCTTGTTTTTGGGGGATTCTGGGCAAGGTTTTCCAAACTCTTGTCGACTTTTGTGAGGTCAGTTTCATTTAATTTATTGTTCAGGATCCCCTTTAGCTTCATCAAAGTAGAACCCCAATTATGTATTAAAGGATAACTCCACAAATTTCACACATTAAAGGGTCACTCCAGTACTTCAGTGCTGCACTTTCAAAAAACAAATAATGTTCAAAGTCAGAATAGCAAAGGCTGAGATATCTGGACTTTTAGAGACTAGCGTGGGTCAAGCTCCAAAAACCCTGGATCCGTAATGTAACTTGATTACATCACTGTGTTATCATCAGGGTTGTTTTCTCAGGCTGTAAAAAGCTCCCTCCAGAGACATTTTTACAGGCTGAGTAGCTCAATTACTTCCAACTACTTCTATTTTTACTTTTAAGTGGACAAAAGACTTATTGTGATGTTGTATACACGACAATGTGCCCTCAATTGCCAGAACCAAATAGGGCAAATAAATCCCAGAGGTTTATTACAAATTTTTTCACCAGTCAGAGAAATTAGCCACTTCTAAAAGGTGTATTCACTGTTCCTCTACTCATTCAATAATTAATATATTGTAGAAATAAAAATAAAACTTTCTATTACTCATATTTAGTAAAAAAAAAAAACAGTAACAAATTGGAACTTAGTACTTTACTGAATTATACCTTTTATACTTTTACTGCACTACATTTCAGGGGAAAATATACTTTTTACTCACCTACATCTCCACTACATCATTATGTAACATTTATAGTAACTTGTTACAATTATAATTAAGATTTAACATGTGATCATCTTTTAAAATGAATGCTGCAAACACATCAGTGCATCAATTATAATAATCCACAGTATAAAACATATTATTGTAACACTCTGAAAGGACTGTCATTCTGCATACAAGTACGTTTGATATTTTTGCTGATTACATTTTTGTACTTTCATTCAAATAAATTATGACTCCAGGACTTTTAGTGGTAATAGAGAACTTTTACAGTACCACACTGCAATTTTTACTTAAGTAAAATATCTGAATACTTCTTCCACCACTAGATATAATAATTAGCCTAAGGTACAATTTTTGAAAATGCAACATGTCGCCCCCTGTCGTTCAGGATTGTTTATTCATTTCAAACATCACTACCTTCCTTCAGACACTCGACGATATTCCTACCTCTGTTAATTAGACAAATATATCACAAACAAATTCCTGACATTAACAAGCTACTCGTTGACTTGTTGAATCAGCTGTTATTCTCACAGTTTAAATGCATGAACTCCCAGCCACCCAGTTTAATCCCTACAAGGCAACTGTTGAATTTCAGCTTCTGTTTGTCTTTAAAAACTTTTCCAAATCCTGTTGAATTTTGCATTTCCTAAAATACTAGGCCATATCCATCCATACCGGTTTTCCCGACGTTGCTCGCCCCGAGCACCACAATCTTCACCGTCTTGTTGGGCACACAGTCCAGCAGAGGATACTCCGGTATGGGGACCAGCAGAAAGTTGCCAGACCCGCTGCTACTGTTCATGGTTCCCGGTGCAGGGAAGCCAGTCAGCCGCATTTAGATCCCCTCTGCCCTCAGATCAGCTCTGCTCTGAAATCCAACTGTCCAACAAACCCCTCCGCCCCGAGGAAAATCACTCCAGCATTCCCATAATGTTCCTGCGGGGACGGCGAGGAGAGTCTGAGGTATTCTGGAGTTTAATCTTATAACCTAGTTTATAATTTCTGTATAAAAAGAAGCAGGTAGTCCTTTGTGTTAAAAGGTCCAAAATTCCCAAATATTTTCCAAGTATCCCAGCTTCAGTTCAAAAATTTCCTCCCTGCTTAGAAAGTTTTAACCCCTTCGTGGAGCTTTCATCAGTGAGACGTCATTATTTCACACTCTAAAACATTATCACCAAACAGTTTTAAATATAAGATGCATAAATAAATACAAAAGAAGTTTTCCCATTCGCACCGAGTCCAGATGCGTCCGACTGCAAACAGAGCCCAGAGAGAGAGAGAGAGAGAGAGAGAGAGAGAGGAGAGGGAGGAAGGGAGGAAGGGGGACTTCGAACCATCCCCTCTTCATTCCCATGAGACCAGTCTAAATTGGGCTCCTCTTTCCAGCCTGGACCCAGATATCATTAAGGTTCCCGGGGCCAATAAACAAGGAAATGAAGGTTCTTAATAATAAATCTGCCAAACAAACTAGTCACACAGTCCAGGAGGAGACTGTAGTGCACAAAATATCCATTGTTCATTAATCGTGAGAGCACAATCATTTTCAATCAATCAAGTTTTGCTGGAAATTTTGTATATTTTATTATAATTTAGTGTTTAACCCTTTATAGTTTGACACAACAGAGAGAAAAGAAATAAGATTGTGGGAATAATTGTTTGTATAATTGTGTAATAATGTCCACTGTCATGAAAGACAGTGGTAATTGTAATATACAGTGGTAGAAGTATAGTAAATGAAGCAATACCACAGTGTAAAATAGGCTACTCTACAAATAGAAGGACTCCTTTTTTTCACTAAAATGCAAAAGTACTAGCACCAAAATCTATTTAAAGTTCTAAAAGTAAAAGCATGTATTATGCACAATGGCTCATTTAAGATTAATATTCTGTGACTAATGCATTAATGTGTAAACATATTTTTTGTGCTGCAGCTGGTAAAAGTGCGAATTTTATGTACTGCCAGGTTAATCTATCCATACATTTTTTATTTGTTCAATACATTTTGTATTGATTATATGAATCTGCAAATTACCTAAGTAAATAGTTACAAGTAGGCTACTGACACATTTAAGGTACAGCAGGAGTGTTTTCTCAAAAAATTGCCATGATAGGATATTTACATTTTTAAAAACGAAGAAAAACCCACACGTAGGCCTAATGAAGATAAAAGACATCAACTGTGGCTAATTGGCTAATTAACTGAAAACTGTCCTGTTGCTCTTGTAGCTCATTGAAACTCATCCAGTCGTGCTTGTTTTTATTCTCTGAGCTTTTTTCCTCTCCAAGAACAGGAGCAGCGCTATTTGTCGAAACCAGCACACTATGGATCAATCGTTGTGTCATTGTATTAAAGCGGAAAAGACACGCAGAAGAGGTCCCATACCATCAGCGGCCCCGCCCGTTCATCTAACCCCGTATCACGAATGGAACGAACCTTCGGCGACACTCGCTCACTGCTGGACGGGAGAAAGCTGGTTACATATGTTAAAGTCAGACAGCTGGCAGAAACAGCGAGTAACACTGGAAGCTGCGTGTTTTATCTTCAAAATAAGATACAACAAACACATTTTTCATGAAAAAAATAGGCTAATAGCCTAAATAAAAAAAGTATCCGATCAACTCACTAGCTTTTTCTTGAGCTTCAAAATAAATAATAGGATATAATAATAAAATAATATCAGAAACATTTTACAGTGTAATTAAATTCACGAGTTGATGCATTAGTTGAGAAAGGTTAAGCACAACATTCAAATTTAAGTTAAATTGGAAATGAAAAACTTTTTTTTAGTTAAAAAATTGCTAATCGGATAATTGTTCTTCTAGTTTTGTCATTTTTTGTATACCGGTATGTTAATACAAATCTTCTCCCCCGTAATAAGTTTGCACAACACAAATCTGCAGTAATACACATGTAAATAAGTGCCACATTGTTTTTTTCTTTACACATATTTCTATTATTCTTTTATAACTTGCATTTTTTATTTCATATTTATGCATTTTAATATATTACAGTAGCCTATATACACTAATTTATTTGTGTCAACTGTATGTTTGTCTAAATCTAGCACCTAATCTCAGCAAATTCCTTGTAGGCTATATGTAATTTATTACATATAATATAATCTGTTAGGCTATTCAAGTCCCCGAGCCCCAAAATTCTCCAAACCAAGCACACGAGAGGCTTGAACTATAGGGCTATAGCTAGCATCAAATATTAACTTTATTAGCTCTGCTACTGATAGCCTGCAAACTTGTTGCACAATTTAGTTGAGTGTGAAATTTCATTTTGGGGTTGTAGTCAAGCGGGAACCTCGGGGTGTGAAAAGCATTCTCTCTGACGGGCAGCAGGGGCGACTCCACTGGTTGCAAAAAGAAGTGTGATTTTATAGAAGTCAATGAGAAAACGAGGCTACTTCTCATATCATTAATTCCCATCAGTAAACACTTTCCTAATGATTTCATGGTCTCAGACGCCAGTTTCAAGCAAGTCTTCTTCAAAAAGGGCGGGACTGCCTTGTGATTGACAAATCGCTACCATGGCAACCTGCCAGTCAGGCAAGAGTGCCTGGTATCAACTACTGTGTGCACATTTAACCAGCTCCCTTTAAAAAGCTTATTAGTAGCCAGCTGACCATTTTTCCGGTAAGTACATTTGGTTTAAAAGCCTGTTTTTCGAAAATGTAAAAATATATTATTTATTTCCGTTTGAGTATTATTTTGAAATACACGAGCGGAAGTCGTGCTTGCTATCATGATGCTAGCCCGTGCAGCTTAACGGTTGTGCCAGACTAGGGGCAGGAGGCTCTCCCGGAACTCTACAGCCGCATCGGCTCTGATCATTTCGACATCGGGGTTCGGTCCAACATGGCGGCTTACGGATGGAAATACTGATGACAGTCCGAAAGATCGCCTCGATTTGTACGATGGTAAGATTGAGCTGAGATTCGGCATTGTCGTTGGGATTTATTTATGCGCCGCGCCTCTGTCCGGTGTCTGGGCTAGTGTAGCCAGGACGCTGAGGCTAGCTGCTCTGCTTAGCCTGTTTGCTAACCTCACAGGGCAAACATGATAAAAACACACACAGGCTTTCAAGAAAGTTATACAGCTTAGCCTGTTCACAGTAGCTCCCCCCAGCTAAAACAGGGTGATTCTCTGCACAAATCAAGCTTGTCTGGCAGTGTATCGTTTGCCAGCTTTGGTTTGATTGTAGTTTGTTTACGCGAGAAGGACAGTGTTGTCCAACGGAAAACCAGCTAGCTTAGCCTACTAGCTCTCTGTGGCTGATTGATGGGACAAAGTTGCTGTTTGCTCACTGGTCCTCTAAATCACATATAATAATATTACACTTAATTTTAATAGCTGTTGCGCATACAATACGAGTGAATAGCTGTACATATGTGCGGTCAACGAATGAAAACTCCCCAACCGGCTGATATTGCTCTCTCAATATCAGTAACTTGTAACTAATGGACAATTTCAGCATTTCCTGCCATGGAATACACCCCAAATGTTTCCTCTATGTGCGAAGACTTGGCTCATGTTCAGCTTTTGGTTCTCAAAGTAAGCGACACATTTTTTTTTTTTTACTTAGGGGGAAAGCCCTTATGAAGGGTGAGCGTCTGTAAGGGTTAAAAAAAGACAGTCCATTCAAAGAGTGTGGTGCTCGTGTTTTTTTTTTCCCTTCTTAGCAATTTAAAAGATTATCTCCTCATAGTGTATCGCCTTTGGTTCCCAGTTAACCGTGAAAGCCCCTTGCTGGCTACTTAGCCCCGCACGTTTAATGCTTTTAAGGAATTAAGTCTTCTGAAGTCCTCTGCTCTTAAATTTCTCTTTAGGAGGCTTTGATAATATGATACTTTATTGATCCCTGTACAGAATCCCGGGAGCTCAGGGTCTGCTACGAATGCCTTGCTCAAAGACACATCAGCTGCTACATGCATCCACTTGGAAGTACAGCAACCTGTTTATATAGAGAGGTCAAGGTTAAAAAAGGTCAGACAGTGATTCAGCTTTGTTTGCTGCTGTGGCATTTAATGTGACAGCCCTGTCTTTTGCAGTGTAGCTAAGTCACAGAGGCAGGCAGGGGAGCTTAAAGCCAGAAGATTAACTTCCGACTGTAACCCATCCCGTTTCTACCCGCTGCACCTTTCAGTGCTGACAGACGGTTAGGCAGATGCCACAGAGAAGTCTGCTACAGTCTTTTTAATTTGTCGGCTGGTGCTTTTACAGTATGTGATTCTGTGTGTGAGTGTCCTGAAAGAAGCATAAGCTCTTACTGAGCCTTTGTGGCGTGTAAATGAGTGTTTTAAAAAATACACACCAGGTCATGTAACCCATTGAAGTGTGAAGGCCAGCACCATTGTGGAAAATTTACCAGCACTTAATAGACAAAATACTAACAAGGCTAAATAGTGGCTGTGTCTGGCAGGTTTGTTTAGTCTGTTTGCACTTTGGCAGCTGACCAGTTGCTGCCCGGAAGGCATTTGTTTTTCAGAAAATCAATTTGGCTGGTGAGACCGTGAAAGTCACTAGCAGGGCTGCATAACACAGAGCTGGGCAGTTACACCTCAGTGTGGATAATGTAGCGTCCTTTTTGGCATGTCTGTTTATTCTGTATCTGTTTTCAGAGAATAAAAATGTAGTAAAGAGTCAGTAGAGATGTGAACATGATGATCACCTTTGATTCATTTATTGCATCGTCATATCACTTAACTGTAACTCTGCATTAAAGACAAATGGACGACAACATCAGCTGTACTAGTATCTCACAATATTACAGAAACCAGAATACCAGGAGATATCTAGTCTCACAGATCTGTATTGCCCAACTCTATGACCTCTTTTATATCACAACTTAGCTTCCAAATTTGGGGATGTTGGAAATAATAGTACTACCTGAAATGCGTCTGTATCAGATTATCAAAAGTGGTTGAGCACTCAAAGCTGACTGTGAAAGACTGGTCAGAATCATAGTCTGTAACTCAGCTATTCTCTTATAAGAAAGAAAGATTTTCCACTTCTTTTTCTGCTAAATTCACATGTATTACCATCATTTAAACCTTGGGAACTTTAGTTTGTTTTAATGATAATAAAATCCTTTTCTTCCTAACATCCTGTAGACCAGTCATTCCCAGCCAGGGGTACTTGTATCCCAGGGGGTACATGCAAAGATTGCAAACTATCGCAACTAATTTGAAAAAAAAAAAAAATGATTTGATTAAAATAATATTTCCACATATTAAGACAGCTGTAACACATGAAGCTAAACGGTTGAAATAATAAGCTAATAATTTAGCATTGAGCTTCACTCTAAGTGGTAGCAGTATCACATTTTATATGATCACTAGTGTTAATCATTTGGTATATGATAGGTGGGATCGAGGGGTATTTGATTTCAGCTGACAGGGCCGGGGGGTTAGCTTTGACAAAAAGGTTGAGAACAGCTGCTCTCAGTCTGATAGTAAAGATTAATAAAGTTGGGCACAGAGCCCTTTGACCCTGCTGTCTGTCTGGAATCTACTTTTCACTGAACCTGGTGTCTAAAAAGTTTTTCAGTTTGCTCTGCGTAGCCTCAGAGTTTAGTTCACTTTAATTTTGCTGTCACTTCAAACCAGTATTGAAAAGCATTGAACAAAACTATCTCCCCTTTTTCCAGACAGATATTTGTCTCCCTCTCTGTTTGCCTCTACAACATCAGAGCTTGTTTTCATGTGTGCTGGTTTTATTTACAATCCTGCGCTGTTTGGATGTTGTATTGTTTGATAAATAACCTCAGCCAGGCCTTCATTTGCTCGCCTTTTGTTGACTTTATGCACTTGCAGTGTGATGATGAGTAACAACGGCGTGGCTCCACTTGTGCAGTTATTCAGCCCTGAAGGAAAAGCTGCATCATTGTTATCATCATCATAATCATCTTCCCCATTCTCTCTTTGTTTCGCTCTCTCTCCTGCCTTAAAATAATAATTCATTTATAGAAGCTCAGACAGATACCCAGAAGCAAAAAACTGTTTATGAGGACTGACAGACTTGTTTCACCGATGTTAAATTTCACAGCTTTCAGTCTTGTTAGAATTGCAGATATATTTTGTTCACATTTTAGTCATTGTTTGCATATTTTTGAAAAGTCAGCCATTTTCCAAAATGATTTATACATTTTTAACAACTAAAGTCGTTATAATAGAAAAACAGAGCCACTCTTTCAGAGTAGATTACATTTGCAAAGATTTCTAAACTCATGTTTTTGAGAATGATCCAGAAACCTGTAGCTGTAGAAACTAACAAGTATTTTTAATCTGTAACGTAGGAATTATGACATTTCCTTGCCAACCAATGATGGATGAACTTTCACCCTTCACAACACAGACATGATTTTCCCTTTTTAAAAAGACTGCCTTATTGTATTGTGTTGAGTGTGAGTCTCACAGACAGCGTGGAAACTGAACACCGAGTTTTTACTTGATGTTCACAAGATTTTCTTTCTTTAAGTTTGTAATCTCACTGTGGAGACAACTTGTGTACAAACTTTATGCCTAAGGGCCCGTGGCCATCAAAGCAATTTTGTTCTGACGTCAGTGTCTTTTTTTTTTTTTTCCAATTCATTGCAATGGGAGCGGCGTGTTTTTACAACTTGGTAAAAACACCAGCAGCGTGACAAGGCGCTGAGCGCTTTTTCCGGTTGGCGGGAGTTGAAAAATGTGTAACTTTAGGAAAAACACTGCGCTTGTCAGTTGGCAAAAAACACTTTGATGGAGACGGACCCTAAAGGAATCGTATGTAAAGTGAAGAGGATGGGTCCCAGCACAGATCCTTGTGGAACTACATGACATTCATTTATACATTCATTTATTTCTGAGTTTTCCACTTCTTTACACAAGCAGATATGCAACCACAGGATTTGAATTTTCTTACCACAATGTTATTTTACAAGATAAAAATCTTATTAATCATTATTTGAATCATGTTTTGTAACCATAATTTCACCTTTTCACATGTTTTCTGGTTGGCCCTTGAATGCTTCTCTGTTAAATGCAGAGATTAAGTTCTGCTCATTGAGGAAATAAATAAATAGAGTTTATAAATAGACTTTTAAAGGCACACTTTTTATGTGTTTATATATTGTTTTAACACCCATTGATGAAATTTGCCTTTGCTTGCTGTTAATGTTTTTAAACTCAACTCAATTAAAATAAAATAAAAATTTAAATCAATTCAGAGCTGAGTCATGTGACAAAATTGTGGACATTTGGGAGCTGTTGTGTATTATAACTAAATCAGGATGTGACCTTTTAATAGCACAAGTACCATGCATATCTATCTGGCATAATTTAATTCCTTCACAGTAACACTTAACACAATCATGGCCTGATCTCAGTAAACTGATGGATATAGTTTTTTCCTTTAAATATAGCATTACACAATTACACTGTCACTCTAAAATAACCATGAACTTCATGTCCAGTGATAAACCTTTAAACGTAAGGAGAAGGAACTTTAAAGCGCAGATAATGTGGTGAGACAGTCCACTTCTTGTAATATTTCTGCTGTTGCACGCATGAAATTAATGTAGCACGTGTTGTCTTATGACTGAACTAACGCAGAGAAAATCATAATGTAGGAATAGAGGAACTGAAGCAAGAAACACAGCTGCAACAAACAGATGGTTGACAGTCCAGCAGAGGAGAGAGAAACTAGAGCAGGAAAACAGAAAACAGTGAGGAGGTAACAAGAGGACAAAGGAGGGTTTCTAATTTATCACTTTACCAGCGTTTGGAAAGTTATGATAATTAGCATCTTTTATTATAAATTAAATGTTTATTTTACTTTACTGTTTCACACAGTACATATTTTTGTATTAAATCCCAGGATGTTGTGTTGACTGACAATAGAAATTCTTCTCTCTCCTTCTCTTGCTCTTCTTCTCCAGGGCGTCAATGCCTCTGCCTTGGAAAAGGAGATTGGACCGGAACAGTTTCCCGTTAATGAACACTACTTTGGGTTGGTCAATGTAAGTGTCAAGTCAAGAACACATAAAATGTCTAACAGTGTAGCTAAAACATATCTAAGGAGCATACCCTCCCCTCAGTCCTGTGTCTTTCTCTCTCTTCGTGTCTCTCATTATGCCTCTGTTTGTTTTTTTTAGTTTGGCAACACCTGCTACTGTAACTCAGTGCTGCAGGCTCTGTATTTCTGTCGACCGTTCAGAGAGAAGGTGTTGGCATACAAGGTAAGTGATGAGAGAAACACCGTATCTGTATCAACCCCGCAGTGTTCCTGGCCTCAGGTTTGCACAGTGGACTGGGTTCTCATACTGAAAAACTTAAATACCCCGAAAAAATAATGTATTGGCCCGAATATATTTTTGTTTGAAAAAATTGGTTGCTTTATATTTACAGGACTAAACATTGAGGAACAGAGAGCCCACGTCCATCCCCTCCGCATCCTCCCTATGGGACTTTATTTCAGAAATAATATATGTTAGTCAACGGCAAGAGACGAGTTATTTTGTTGTCTTGTTTGAACTGTGCCCTGAATTACACATATGCTGTTTTTGTCAATTTAAAAGATAAGTTTGTAAGTCAAGAAAGTTGCAGTTTGTTGTAAAAGTGTAAAGTAACAATTAGTTTTGTTGACACTGTAAGGCTAGCTAATAGGGGTGTGACGAGACCTCAGTAATTGCTCTGGCCGGTAAAATCTTCTTGTGACTGATAGAATCAATGGCCGGAGCAACAAAAATAACACCACAGTTTTAATAAACTGCAGTTTAACTGGTTTCACCTGTTCTTGTTTAACAGATGTGTGTAGTGGAGTGATGATTATTTATTAAAGAGAAAAATGTCGGATGAAAATGCCACTACATGTCACGATTAGGAGCTCAAAGAGACAGTTTGAAAACTACTCAGACTGCAATGTTGGCTAATATGTGACTGATAAGACAGAATGAAGATTTAGCTGCAGTAAATGTGGAGTTTACAGCATGCTATGCTTTGAAGTACTTTCATGTTTCACTGTTAGATGAGGGATTTAGGAGTCAGGGCCACCTAATCCTGGGCAGACCTTCCCAGCCCAACAAGTCTGATTTAAGTGTTCACACTTAAGTAGAAAAAATCTATTTATCTGTGTCTTCAGTCACCTTAAGAGAGAGACTTCAAATGTCCTTTTCTTCCTCACTTACCTCTCACCTGATTCATGACTTAAATAAGCCATTAATGTAACATCAAGGGCACATTTATGGTGTTGTCATATCACTGCCAGAGATTAGATAAAATGTCATGGTTCAGGCTGGAGGAAGCCTCACCTGCACGTAATAGTAGCGGTTGATGGGGCAATACGGGGTTTTTCAGTGGCTGATGCCGATATTCAGAGGGCAGGGTGACTGAAAGCTGTCTGATTTACTGTCATCACTGTTGTCTGACGCCCTTTTCATTTTAACTGAGTATCATTAAATTAGCTTGATTTTATGTCTTTGTTGTATGGCCCCTGTCCTGTAATCCATAGGGGTCTTGTAAAGTACTTAGTAACTTTGTTTTGATAAGTGCTCTATGATTGTTATTATGATTGTTATTATCATTAATATAGATGGTTAGCCAGTAACGTGTTGCTTTAGATGGACGTTTTACTAATGAATGAAAGGAGAAAAAAACATATAGTTCTGCTGTAGATTTCAGCGTGAGACTGTTGTTTAAGTGAGGTGAGTGGGGTAGAGTTTGTTCAAAGTGAGCACCGTTCAGCTGCATTATTCTCTACAGTACAACAATATATATTTAACGCTAACCAGTAATGGTTTTATATTAGATGAGCTGTCATTTAGAAGAAACTTTTTAACGTGGAAATCGATTAATCGGGCAGATATCTGGCATCACTACTTCATAGTTGTGTACATCGGAGATAGTTTACTGTCTGCTGGTTGTTGAAGTCTCTGTTGAAGTCTCTGTGGAGTGACAGTGGGTGTGTTGTCCTCTTTAGGTGCAGCCGCGTCGTAAGGAGTCCCTCCTCACCTGTCTAGCTGACCTGTTCAACAGCATCGCCACGCAGAAGAAGAAGGTCGGAGTCATCCCACCCAAAAAATTCATCTCACGGCTGAGAAAAGAAAATGGTAGGTATCGTTACAGTGTGAGACTGTATTGTCAGGGATTAGAGCGTGATTTTACCCTCTGGTTTAAAAAATGTTTAGTGTGTTGATTTTTGTTGAAGTTTGGTCTGCCAGAATGTGCAGCTGAAACTTAAACATGTGACTTCCTGTGTTTTTCTCACAAAAACATCTATCCAGCGCCAGGCGTTTAGAAATGTTAAATCTGAAAGGTTATTTCATCAGTGATTTGTTAGACTGACTTCCTTTCACCGCCGAGAGACTCAGACGAGTTAGACGTTTGGTGAGGGAGAAAGAGATGAGGCGTAGAGCGGAGAAAGGAGAGAAGAAGAAGAAGAAAAAAGAGGCAGAGGAGGGTTATCGCAGCTGAGAAGTTAATCTCACAGCTGAGGAAATCAAATTGTCAGCCAAATCTTGGAGCGGAAAGCAGCTGAAAAAGAAGCAACAATCTTAATTAGCTCTATTTCTCCTCGCTGACACATGCTGATGTTGTTTATTTTCTGTTCTCTCTTTCTTCCCCATCTGTTTCTCTCTGGCTTTTTTTACACCCTTCTCTATATTCCTCTTTCTGCCTCTCTACATCTTCATACCTCCTTTATATTTATATATTTTTGTCGCATATTTCTGTCTTTTCACATCTGTCCTTCTCAGAGCTGTTTGACAACTACATGCAGCAGGACGCCCATGAATTCCTCAACTACCTCCTCAACACCATTGCAGACCTGCTCCAGGAGGAGAAAAGCCAGGAGCGACAGCAGAATGGAAAACTGGTGCAGAATGGCGGAGGAGGAGGAGGTGGAGGAGGTGGAAGTGAGGGGGGAGGAGGAGGAGACGGGGAAGGAGGGAAGGAGACACAACAGACTTGGGTCCATGAGATCTTCCAAGGAACGCTGACTAACGAGACGCGCTGCCTCAACTGTGAAGCTGTAAGTGTCGCTGGCCTGCACGTATTCACAGCAGGAGTGACACCAGCTCATTGCACTGACATACAAGATAAAATAAGTCATTTTCCCGCAGTTTGTCAGGATTTAGTTAAGATTTATTTGCCACATTGAGCATGAAATGGGATAAAATAAGATATAACTGTACTTATCCAGAGGGAAATTGTAGTGCAGCAGTACAGTAGGAAGAGTGCAAATATAGAGTGCAGATCAAAAATATACATAATGCCAAAAATATAAAGTTAACAGTACGGATTATAAATTAATCTTATAAAATATAAATAATTATAAATAATAAACAGACCGGACTGTAACAGGCGCAGAAGAAGTACAGTGCGGCCAGTGTCAGCACACTCTTGTAAACAACTCTTGAACCCACACTAAAGATTTACTAACATTACGACATCATTAGTTTCCCCTGCTTGTCAAAATCTTTCAAGATTGAGTTGATTCCGAGTTTTCTGAATCAACTCAATCTTACAAAGTACATACAGTGCAATATTATCTGTATCTTACCAAGAAGGAGACAAACTTTTATTTGAAATTTTGTATTTTTTCATTTCACTCTGTTATTGTTATTAGTACACACAGTCTGAAATACATGAAACAACACATGGAGAGATGTTAGAGCGAGGGGTTGGGGGTTGCTCAAGGCCTCCTTCAGCACCTCTCCAGCTACCAGTCCACACTCTGAGCTGGAACTGCCGACCCTCAGGTTTCCAAGCCAAGTCCTTAAGTGTGAGCTACAGACACCAAAAGGGAATGGGAAGGGTACATTTGTTCTCTGCATTTAACCCATCCTAACAGTGGGTGGGAAGAAGAACAAGACTGCAAGCTAGCAAACACAGATGTAAACAATACTGGATTTATGGTACATAAAAAGTCGGCTGTGCCATGTTTTATTGAGAAAGGAACTCCATCAGTGTGTTAGATCTTGAGATGCTTGAGATAATGTTTACAGCGCCTGTTTACCTCATTGGGCCTTCACCTGTTCATAATGCTGCATTACAAAACAGGTTTTTGTCCTTTTGAATAAGAGAATCTGTGTGACCTTGAGTGTTTTAACTTCACTTTGCAGGTGAGCAGTAAAGACGAGGACTTCCTGGATCTGTCGGTGGATGTGGAGCAGAACACGTCCATCACGCACTGTCTCAGGTAACACAGGGCTCTCATCAGTCATTCATGACAAGGCAAACTGGTCTTTCCTGCTCAGCTGACGTGGAAAGTAATGGAAAAGGCTTGACTTGGACATTGGGACTTGTTTTTTTAAAATAATTTTTAAATAAATGTTTTTGATTTGTGTTGATAAATGTGTGTGTCTCTCTCTTAACAGGGGCTTCAGCAACACAGAGACGTTATGTAGTGAATACAAATACTACTGTGAGCAGTGTCGCAGCAAACAGGAAGCCCAGAAAAGGTGTGTGGCGCCATCACCTAGTTGCCTTGTTCTGTTTTTCTTGAAAGTTCAATTGATAACAAGGAGGGCAAGTCAATAACTATCTTTTTAAAGCAACTTTCTGACACAAAGCTCAAGGGGATTGTTGCTTTAACCAAGTGCAATCATGAAAAGAGTTTGGGCGTTTTGTTAATAGGTACCGTGAGAAAGTTTTATCTAAACGACCACTGTGTCTCTACATACTAACTGTGTGGGTGTGGGAGTGCTTATAACCACAGTGTCACACCGCTATCTGTGTTGTTGCTTAGCACGGCTGCTCTTAAGTTTTTCTGAGCGAACAAATACGGTAAGAGTTTGTTCCATTAGAACGAACCCCGAAACCACATCTGACATTACTACCACAACTGTTCAGAGCCTTCCTGTTACATTCTGACAAGTTCATCAGTGCAGGTCTGTTATTAACCACTGCACAGAAGCCTAATAGCCGCTGGACATGTTGCTCTTTCAGAGTCGCTCTGTCTTCGTTTTTACATGAGTGACTCTAAAAACTAAACCAACTGGTATAAAGTGTCAGTCCAGTGCGTCTACATGTATTTTTATACGTACCATCCACCGTTTTTGAGCGCCTGCTAAGTGCACCAAGTAACATCCATTAGTTTGAAAGGCCCATGCTGTCACCAGCAAATGCACCTCACATTAACACTGAGCAGAATGCTGCGAGAACGCGAGCCAAAGGTTCGGCCAAATTAGGAAACGCACAAAGCGTCTAAAAACACACTTCCTGTTAGCGGTAGGTGGTCTGGACCAGTAATGGCGTCAACATGGAGAGCTTTTAGCTGTCTGGGGACAAATCGCCCTTGCTGCCTGTCTTTGTATGATTCCTTTTATGAGCATTTCTCCTTTATTCTGTCTTTGATTTTAAAATGTTCTTTGTAATGTAAAACTCCCTGTTCTTGAGAGTGCTGAGTGTGTAGTACAGCTCACAGATGAATTCTGTTTGTTAGATTCTGGCATTCATCATATCACTCGGTGCTTTTTCTGCTGTGAAAGAAAAAAAAATCAATTCCACCAAAGCCTCAGGAACCCCATTAAAACCACTTCAGACCATTAAAACCTCTTCTCTCTCTCGCTTTCTGTGCACTCTCAGGATGAGAGTAAAGAAGCTGCCGATGATCCTGGCCCTCCACCTGAAGCGCTTTAAATACATGGACCAGCTGCACCGCTACACCAAACTGTCCTATCCGTCGTCTTCCCCCTGGAGCTCCGCCTCTTCAACACATCAGGGGACGCCACCAACCCTGACCGCATGTACGACCTGGTGGCTGTCGTCGTACACTGTGGCAGGTAGGTTCTTATTTTAATTACTGTTTTTTATGTTATCGACTTAAGTGCTCTCAGAAATGGCAGTCGTGTACCGTGAGCATGTTAACTCGAAGACATTAGGAATGCACCAGATAAAACACATATATAAGGCACATCTCTCTCATAGCTCTCACTGAACAATGTTTGTCCTGTTTTACTGCGTTTATTAACTCATCCTGTCAGAAAGGACATAACGTGACTGGATCTCTGACCTTCCAACAACGGCATGGATGTTGCACAAAAGTTTACACGTGGTGGCTGAAACTAACAGGATATAAAACTGGCCAAACTGTCTGCATCTTCCGACCATCTGTGGCTCTATGTTTACCTTTTTGCTTACTTTCCGTTCATGGTAGAATTACACAGAATATTTTTGGCATTTGTCAGTGTTTTAGAGTTGTCTTGTTTGAATAAACTTTATTGGTGAATAGACAAAACCGTACGAGGGCTCAGTGTTTAAGTGTTCAGAACCAATTTTTGATCCCTTCAGTGCAAGCAAAAAAGTCGCAGGTTCTGTCCGTGTAGACGGGCCCATTAAACAGAGTTAACGCAACATCGAGTACAAGATTAATAAAAACACATTGTTTTCCCAGCTTAACATACAAGACACAAGATTCAGGATTAACTTTATTGTCCCACAAAATGGAGTATTTGGCTTGAACCGTGCAGAGCCACAAAAAAGAAACAAACATCTCAAATATAACCATACAAAGATGTTAAAGAACACAGAGGCTCCTAAAAGCGCTAAACAGACACACCTCAATAAAGCAAAGCTCTGCTGAAATCCTTTCAGTAACAGCTTTCCTTATCTGACACTATATATAAGTTTTATTGACATTGGCGTAAATTATTTCTTAAATCTGTTTAACCTGCAACGGGGGACTCTGACCCTCGTCAGCGTGTAGGACGGACATGAGTTGGCTCGGTAACTATCCTACTGGCTTGCCTTAGAGTAGCGTAGGTTACTGCAAGGATGGATGCTGTCATACCCCTACATTTTCCCATGCAGCCCAGTTTGGACTTTAGTTGCAAGGAGAGGTTGCCAAACCAAGCTGTGATAAGGCTCTCTAAGACAGCCTAACTTACAAGCTAACTTGTTTTGTAGATCCAACACTTGGACGAAGAATGATCTGTCTGCCACGTTTAAACCAAGAGTTTGATCATCTTATCGAATTTATTAATAAATAAATAATAAATGGCTTTATTTGGAAAGAACTTAAATAGGGCTTCACATAAAAGAAGTTAGTAAAGATAATAAATAATAACACAAGATAAATATTTTTATAAAATTGCAGACTGTTAACAAGTATCATGCAAACATGGCTTGCTGCTGTTCAGTTGAGGTGATTCAGGGATCTGGATCGTCCCCTGAGGCTGATTAGCTGACGTCAGCTGATGAACAAGTGAGCTTAATTAGTCACTGGATTGTCTTCAACCAGCAGTGGAGTGTGAGTTTTATCTTCCAGTGGTGCTTTTCTCAGGTGGGAAAGCATTTTATTTAAACACAAAAGCAAATTTAAAATGGTGCTGAACTGTTTTAATTACAAGTTTGTACCTTTGAACGTCTCGGCGCTCCTGACCACACATTTGAAGGTTTTCATAAATCTTCTGTGGAGATTACCCAAAAATCTCTGAACACAAGGTTTAACATTATATAATGGTGTTTTTAGAGCCAATATCTCATGTTCTCTCACTGGCGTTGTCTCAACTGTAATGCCTTTGACTAACTCTTTTCATAATGTCTCATTTGTTTTTCCTCCTCTCTATCTCTGCACTGCAGTGGTCCCAACCGCGGACACTACATCACCATCGTCAAGAGCCACGGCTTCTGGCTGCTGTTTGATGACGACATCGTAGAGGTGAGAGGTGTTTTTTCATTCTTGCTTTCCTGTTTCTTTTTGACAAACGCATCCAATTTAACTTCTCATATTTTTTAGTATTTGTTTTAAAAAAGGCATCTGTTTAATTTTACAGCTGCATACAGGATGCCTTCACATTACAAACATTAAATGAAGATTCAGTTTCCTGTTCTGTACAAACACTTCTGAGATACTGCACGCTTTATTTTTCTCAGTTCCACTTATTATATATACACACTCATTTCATTGCACATCATGTCATGTCCTTGTCTAAACGTCCCCATTAAATACTGTAGAGGTGGAGTTTCTAATATTTAGGCTTTACTCTTCTCTCTTGCAACTCATCCTCACTAAATGAGCCACCGCTGCTTCAAAGTCAAGATTTTAAAAAAATGTTTTAAAGTACAGCCGGTTAGTTTGATAATGAACTTGAAACCGTTGTAAAGTGAATAGAAAATACTGAAATCTTGTGTTATTTATTCCATTTTGTTTTAAAAAAACTATTTAGACATTACCATCTGCCAATAAATCTATTTAAAATAATCTAGACCGCTTTGCTAAAAACAAGTTTCAACAGAATTAAGAGTCAACTTTGTTCATGAAAATACAGAATAAATAAAACATGAAACAGTTTTTAAAGGTTCAACGTGTAAGCTGTAGTGGCATCTAGTGGAGAGGGATGTGAATTGCAACCAGCAGCTCATGGTACATTCACATGCTCCTTGGATGGCCCCGTCTCCGGAGATATGAAGTTGTTCTTCCCAGTTCAGCGTGTGTGTGTTCATGTGCTTCTAAGTCATAATGTTGAGACAACATGGACGCTACTAAGAAGATGTGTTGGATTAGCATGAGGGCTGCAACTAACGATGATTTTAATATTCGAAGCTTCTATAGATTGTTTCAACGATGCTTTGGTTAAGAAGTACTTTTGCTTGGAAGCACCACAACACTCAGACATCTAGTTCATGGACAGCAAACTATATAACCATATTACAAATTACATGTGTGCAAAATATGTATATGCAATACCTGATTTTGCACGAGTCAAACTTCTGTATACTACTATGCATCTTTATGCAATGAAATTTTAAGGAGGAAAAAAAGATTCAAATTATTCCGACATAACATGAATGCACCGTCAGTCACTGTTTACCCCGCCCTTTCCAAACGTGCAGGATAAGCAACGATGGCTGACACGCTCAATTCATGTGGGCCTCCATTTGTCCAAATTTCACTTCTTATCACTTCTAATAAACCAGACGACTAATTCTACTAGTTCTTCTTATGCTACTTTTTCTTCATTTTACGTATTCAACATAGTGATGAAACTCGCTCTGTAGAGCAGTTTGTCCATTTGGGCTACTGTAGAAACATAGCTGGCTCAACATATCAACTTCAATGTAAGAGGAACCGCGGTGTATGTAGATAGAACGGTTCATTATGGAAGGTCTTTATACACCACTGAAGACATAGTTATGGATATTATACTGCATTTCTGTCAATAGATCCTCCTTAATATTACACGTTGGACATACAAAATAAAGCAGGTAAAAATATTAAACTATAGACAGTCTAAGTCCTTCGTCTTCCGGTGGACCGACATGGTATCTTATTTTCGGAAAAATATTGTACGGTAGTCAGTGGTAGGAGAAATATTTTGATCCTGTTTGAATTGTGCCCTGAACTACACATATGATGTTTGTCGATTTAAAAGATACATTTTAAATTAAAGAAGGTTGTAGTTTGATGTAAAACTGTTGAGATATAAGACTGTGAAAATACGCAGTTACAAAGACCACAAACCCAAAAGTCGGGTATGTGACGTCGAAACTTTTTCTGTCTGACTGAAGCTAATGTGTCAGAAAGCTTACATGAGAGGATGACGTGATAAAAGAGCCAGGAGTCGTTGGATTAAGCACATCAGGTGAGATTTCTGCCTGGAACATAGTTACCTTATCTAGCTAGTAGCAAGAAAGCAATGAATGCTTCGCTAACATTACCGCACTAACATGTTGGTGACTTATATTGTGCGAGACGAGAGCTGTAGTTCATTGAGCGGGTTTCACACAAAACGATATGTAACTTTACTGTTTTACAACAAACTACGACTTTCTTGACTTGCAAAATTAGACTTTAAATTGACCAACATCATTTGTGTTATTCAGGGCTCAATTCTAACGTGATAAACAGAAAAGTTGTCTCTCCCCACTGACTACTGTACATATTTTTTCAGAAATAAGGTCCCATGGGCCGGAAGCAGAAGTCAGTGACTTAGGCTCTCTGTAGAGACTGGATAAGAATGAATTGAATAAGTGAGCAGAATTAAATATATTAAAGTATGTGATAAAAGTATTATCTAAGATTTTAAAATTATTTTTAAAGTACAGGCACAACAGTCCTTTTGGGTGTTTAACCTCAACAATGAAAGTAAAAATGTTCAAACAGGTGTAAAGAGGCTGTAACAGGATAAAGTGAAATATCTTAAAGTCAGTAGAAACCCAGCTGACTGTCATATTGCTGTGCCACTTTTAGACCACGTCAGTTGAAATACAGATGAAAGACTGAAAACCCCATCAGCCGTACAAAGTTTCCCACCACGTCCAAACCAGACAGGAATTTTAAATAGCCCTCCTTCCAGACTCACAGTAGATCCCGGCGCCCCGAATGTTGTGTCTGGATGTCCTACAGCAGGCCGGCCTAACCTTTGCTAAAGAACGAGGAGTTAAAGAGGGTTTAGCGATCAGGATACGATTAGAGAAAAAGGGATGGATGAAGGTATTCATAAAGGAGAAATGCAAGAATGCAACAGGGGAAAGAAAACAGAAGAAAAAGTGGATACCTGCTTCTGATTAGTGTGCAGGATCAAGCCCAAAGCCTTGTGGACAAGATCTGGAATGACAATAATGTTTAACTTTAACACGTTAATGTTCTTTCTCCTCATCCCTCTTCCCCCCTCAACGTCACTCCTAATGCTCAACACGTACCTACTTTTAGTTTTTCCTCGGTATTGAAACTTAAACCAAATGTCAGTTTGATCCGTAAGACCCGTACAGCGTTCGATCGGGAAATTTCAAAATATGACAGACTGCTGCTCCGTCTGCTCCCATCACTCATCCTCCTCCTTTTTCATTTTCTGCAATCTGCAAGTAGGTGACGCTGATAAGGAACTTTAACTTCAACAATTTTTTTTAAAACTTTTCATATAAGGCAACTAACAAACCCTCTTTCACTCAAATAAGATATAAAATGTTGGTTGTCATGAAATCGCTGCTCCGCTGATCCCCTGCAGCTTCTGCTGTAAAACCATCTGCTCTCCTCGCTGACGTGGTGACAGGAGAAAACATGGCAGACGGCACAGAAACAACACATCTGACATCCTTCTAGCATGTGTGAAAGCGCTCAAGTTTCCCAGCTCCCCTCTCTCAGCGTACGCTGCAGCTGACATGACAGCAGTCAGAGATGTAACAGTGATGTGATGATTTCTCACTCCAAGTAGGAAAATTTACCAGCAGCTCCAACCCTACAGCATATTAAAAGTATATGAAATCAGAAGTGCAGGTTTACTAGGATGTGGTGCGAAATGTAGCTCTCTCTAGTCATTGGCAGCCAACCGCAGGAGTACGCGGCCAAAACCTCGGCATGCTGCTGTGTTTCAGCTGGAGCCAAGTAACCTTTCAGTTTTGTTATTTTACTTTCGTCACGCCAAAAAGAACGGTATGCCACAGCAATCAAGCAATCAGCGGTTAACTGGCCGTGCAGTCATGATGGTTTGAACGTTCCAGGGTTTGTCAAGTATAAAAGTTGCGTAATAGTCGTTTCTCTCACTTTCTGAGACTCTCGTCAGGAGACTTGCAGTGCTGTGTGAAATCAGGCACTGCATGATGGGAAACAAGTCAGATGCTGTAGATTCGTCACACAACAAGTGATGATTGTGTAATTTAGTTACTAATTACAGGGCAATTAGGAATTTCATTTTTATTGTTTATTACTGGAAGCGCTGTTGTGTTCGTGCCTAAAGACTAGTTTTACATATTCATCTTGTATACCACATTATATACAAGGAAGAGTTTTCTGAAATGATTCTGTAAAATAAAGCTTTATACAACAATCTTTTAGTAGATCACCACAGCACCGGCCAAAAACTTTAACAGTCTACCAAAGAAATGCTTCAGTTACAGAAAGATGGAGGAGAAGGAGAGGTAGAAGGGTGAAGAGACAGTGGGAGAGATAGAGAAGCGGGGGCAGCGACAGCAAGGGAGGGAGAGGTAGAAGAGGGTGGGGGGAGAAAGATGAAGAAGGAAGGGGGAGAGAGAGGCGTAGAGACACAGCGAGGTAGAGGGGGGAGACTTTTGTATAGTAATGCACATGATCAGTTTCTGTTCAAACAGCTTCAGTCTTCAGTCATTGATTTTATTCCAGGAGATTTCATTGTTAGATTTTACAATTTTGTACGTACAATTTGTACGTACAAAATGCTCAGACCTCTGTTCCTATTGCCTTTTAAAGGACGACTGACTGTACTGTTGTAGTTATTCTTCCAGGCAGCCGTCGCTTTCCATTAATTTCACATGGGACTAAAATCAATTAGCGGACTCTTCAAACTTGATTGATCCTGCACAGGAAAGTCTGCATACATTTTTGTCAGTGTTACAATGTTTAAGTGCTTATTGATTTGAAAACGACATCATACCATTACATCACAATGATATTGTAACTTTGACAGAAATCAATGCAGACTTGTTTTTCACTCAAGCAAAACTAATTCAGTCTGTCTGCTAATAGTAATTAATGTAAAGCCAATCGCTGTCTGAAGGAAAAATATATTTAAATGTCTAAAACACTTGTTTGAAAAATGGTTAGTTGTGTTAAATGAGTTAAACATGCAAAGCTACATGGGCAGACCTTTGCCATATTAAACTACCTCTTCCTTTCTGATACCAGTATAGCTCCAGGTCAGTCAAAGTTCTAGTTTGGCCCAATTAAACATCAAATCATTGGAGGCACGTCTTGTTAACGGAACTTTGGCCCAATTAAAATGGTTTGTTTTACTTGAAACCTTCCCGGCAGTGGGAGAAGCCACCCTGCTGTTTGAATACAGACGAAACTGCCCAGTCACTGTCATCAGACCGATCGCATCACTAGTGTAACTTTCCACTATGATGGGAAGGAGGCCCACTCCAACATCTGGTCCACTGGAGAGAAACTGGCCCAGTCTGTTTCATTCTGCTGAGCTTGCAGAGCAGAAACACTAACTTATCTTTTTTTTTTTCTTCTTTAGGGTTTGTGGAAATGTACTCTCCCTGACTGTCTGGCTGCTTTGTTTTCTAGCTTTCGTTCTGTTTCTTAAATCTGCCTTTTTACTTCTTATAAGTCAGCTTTTCTTTTTCAGTCTGTCCTCCTGAAACTGAAGCTGTCTGGGTGTTTTTTTCTAAAGCTTGTAGCCAGTTCTCTTTCACCACCAATCTGAAACACGCAGTTTGTTTTCAGCCCCATTTTCTCCGTCTATGGACAAAGCTGCAAATGCCAAATAAGAAACCATTGTCAGGGCTCAGAGTCTCAGGATATTCACCACATTGATTTTACATTGAGACTTGGTAGCAAATGAAAACAAAACCCCTCATAAAACAGTTACACAACAAAGTTCAACAGCACAGCAGTGAACTGAAGGGAAGGATTTTATGTTGCGCTAACACAGACCTCCTCAAAGACCTGTCGTGTCTTCAGGCATCTTTATATAAGTTTACCCAGGTAGTGGGGAAGAAAAACTGTGATCTTGTCTCTCAGTCTACTCAACTTGACAAAGTATGAAAAGGATGTTGCCTTGTGGTACCACTTTGACTCCCTGAGGTGTGATAAATGTGCTTTTCCTGCTCACTTTCATGGTGAGGCAGGTCACAAATGTACACATTTCGCACAAAGAAAACAATAACTGAATGCTACTGTGATACACCCAAACTAGTCATGTTAGTGTTTGCAATAAATATAATTTTCATGTGAAGTTCAGAGTAATTCAGAATATCCTTTGCTTTCATTGGTTTACAGGACGTGCCAGTTGTGTGGTTTTGAGGCCTGTGTCAGCATAAGGAGTAGAGAAAGACATGATTTCAGGTTCCTGGGAAGATAGCAACATTTGATGTTGCTTTAAGAAATAGTAAAGAATTTGGGAAATAAATTTATGTGCTTTCTTTCAAAGAGTTGGATGACAATATTGATACCACTCTCATGAAGTCTAGCACTGGTGCCAGGATGTGGTTAGCACAGAGTACACCTACAATCAGCTTTAAACGTCATATATGGCACATTGTATCGGAAAGCAAACAGAAATGAAACTTATTTTTTGGCAGAAAACAGCTGAGAGCTGTGATTTACTGGCAATCCTAACATCACAGTGAGGTTTGGAAAGAGCCAGGCCAGCCATTTCCCCTGCTTCCAGTCTTTATGCTATGTTAAGCTAACCGGCACCCAGTTTCTGCTCTGTAGTTTTCTAACGTCCTGCCATTTATTTTCTTCTCTTGTAGAAAATTGACGCGCAGGCGATCGAGGAGTTCTACGGTCTAACGTCGGACATTTCCAAGAACTCTGAGTCAGGATACATCCTGTTCTACCAGTCCAGAGACTGACCCAGCCAGTGGGAAATCCCCAGCAGACTGCCACTCAGCAGAGGGGGAGGCGCTTATGGCCGCCACCGGCTCCGCCCGGTACGCTCACACAAGTATCCAGGCTTTATTCCCTGTAGGCGGAGCTTTGCACTGGAGCACCACTCGGATCGGTTGGGACTGGTTCAGGGTCGCAGCCTCCTGGATTACGACCGTTCAAACCCTCTGAGCCCACACTGCGAAAAGCACCTTAACAAAACAAGATGGCTGAGTCAGTAACACTCGCTTTGCACTGGGGCATCAGCTGGGAGTTACGCCGATCCAAGAGGCTGACATCGTCGTGTGCACAATGGCCCTTTTTAGAGGGTATGACAGTTTGGGAATGCTGAGGCGATGCAGAGTAACTAATCAACTGTTTTGGATGAGACAACTTCTGATTGTAATCCACCTCATCACGGTAACCATTAAGTGTCATCACAGTTTTCTTTAGAGTTTTTTTTTTTTGTGTGTGTGTGTGTGTGCATATTATAACGTGCTAAATTAGCGTAACGCTAACACACAGGTTTACCCCAAACAAACCCACCACCACCAAAACATTTCGGAGAAACCAACATCTGGCTGTTAGAAGTCTCACCTGTCACAACAAAACCACTGACGCAAGCTTTAGCTATTGAATAGGTTGGAGGTGGAGCGCGGCGCGTGATGCAGTTACTAGTTTGCAGTGTTTGTATCATGAGGTGGTGCTAATGACATAGTGTTAAAGGCAGAGCATGAAAACCAGCTATTAGAGAGATGCTGGTGAATCTATTGGAAGGACTCATTGTTTTTGTCTAAAGAAACATTTCCAAGAATTTATTGTTTTACCTTTTCTGAGTATTGGGAAAACAATTTAAAGAAGACCTGTTTTTTCTGTAAATTGCAGCGATCTGTGTCTTAAAGCAGAAACATGAAGTCTGGGTGAACATCAGTTTGTCCTGTTGACGTTTTTTTCAGCAGAAATTGGTAAATCCCAAATAGGACGAGCCTTACAGATCACCAACAACCCTGTCCCAGTTTTAAAAAGGCCAGCTGTCTGAGCGAAAGTGGCTGGTAAGAGTTTTTGTTTTAAAGTTATTGGCGTGTGTCGTACCATTACGGGTCATGTTTGCTGCCACAGCTGAAAAAGTCAACTGAAATGAAAAGCGCTGAGGGTGTTCAAAGTTAAACAGCATAAGCTAACAAGTCAAGCTAAATCACACAGTTTCTTTTGTGGTTTGCCTTCAAAGATTCGTGTCATTTTAACCTTTTGGACTTGTTTTAAGATGCCAGAATTTGCACATTTGTGCCATTTTAAAAAGGGACAGATGTGTTTTTCTTTTAAGTCAGTTCTGACATACACGCTGCCACACTACGTACAGGTTGAATGTTTGTATTTAGTGTGTCTTGTCCTTTTGTCCCTCGTTTTTAAAGCTTTATTTCTGGACAGCAAACTAACACAGACCTCACTGCAGCTGGTTCAGCACTCATAATATCAGCCATCAGTCCCACACTGGCAAATTTCGACTCTGGCTTAAGTGTTTCTCCTGCAGCTGCAGCTCTGGCAGACTGTCAGACATTTTACATAACATGTTTTTCACTCCAGAATCTTAAATTGGAGCCATCACAAATGCTGAGTGATGCTAACGGGCTGCTGATGTGGAGCGCTCCCACTGTCGGTCAACAACATGGCGTATTAAATGCAGTCAGACTGTCTGTTGTGTTTGTCTCAGCCATTTAAAATGGATTCCTCTCCTCCGTATCCTTTGAAAATGTCAGTTAGAACAACTAACAACTTAGGATTTAATGTTGACTCATCCAATTTTAATAAGCATTTTATTTAAAAAAATGAATTTAATGCAGCTGGTTCTCCAATTTGAGGCTGCCTTTCTCCTTTTCGTATGACTGTAAATTCGAACCCTTTGGGAGGTTTTCAGTTGTTGTCTTCCTCAGCTCTTGACAGGTTGAAGATAAACAACAAATATATGAAATTAAAGAATCAGTAATGTCCCCAATAGGGCTACAACTAACAATTTTTTAAAAAATAATTGCTGTTCTTTCAACTAATATTTAGTCTATAAAATGTCAGAAAAACATCTTGAGTTCTCAGGGCCAAAGGGATGTTTATTTATAGCTCGTTCTGTCCTACAAAAGGGTGTATAACCAAAAAATATTCATTTTACAATGATAGACAACAAACAAACATCCTCACATTTGAGAAGCTAGAGTCAGTAAATGTTTGGCATTTTTGCAAGTAGTTTTCTGACAATCTGCTAATCATTTCAGCTCTAATCTCTCAGCGTTTGCGAGGAAGAGATATTTTCCTCCATTATGATCATCAGAATCACCTCAAAAGATCAAACAGTAACATCTGTGGCATTATCCTCACACTCCGGCGGTAAAAGAGGGGAATTAATCCGTTTTAACTGGACAAATAGGAGCCATTTAAAGCCCGCTGATGGGCAACAACCTCCTTTTCACCTTTTGTTGTTTTCCTTTAACGCACAAACAAATCAGGTGTAGGTTGTTGGCTTTTTTCAGTGTAATCTTGTTTTTTCTGAAGTATGTTTTACACTGCCGAGCTTGTGAGGCTCCACCTGACTGGGCTGTCCCAGATTAACAAGCAATCCTGCACGTGAGTCTTTGTAACAGAGCTGCAGCAGATGGAAAGTGAATGGAAACATGTTCTCTGTAGCCTTTAAAGGTGTTTATATTCTGCAGTAGTTGAGTGGCCTGGGCAATGGGTCAAGTATTATCTGAATGTTAAAATGTACAGTAAAATAAAAACTGGGCTGCTGCTTGACCTATAAACACCAGCTGGAGTTGGGCACGTCTCGATAATCTGAAGTTGCTCTCTGTCGCTAAAACCAGAAAAGCACTTTTACGGACTTTACTATATTCTGAATTTCTTTATCTCCTTTTTAAGACCTTCTGTTTGATTTAGCCCTGATTCAGGTTGGACATGCCAGGGTTTGCTGACACTGTTTCACCATTACAAAATAATTTTAAAGGAATGTGAGCTTGCATGTATTTGAATGGCCACCACAGCACTTTGCCAATGTTATACTGCAATCTGGAAAAAGTTGAGACAGGTTCAACAGAGGCCTGTGTGTTAACATGCAGGGCTAAAGTTGCCCTTAAAACAGCCTTAGCCCTGATCCAGGACCAGGTCTTACAATGCACCATGGCCCTGCGTTGCTCTTTCCTGAAACTTTGAGACATTTCAGTCTCTGAGCAGTCCATAAAAATTGGTCATGTTACAAATGTAAAGTACATACTTGGTAAAGGAAAGGCTGTTTCCAAGAACTGCAACTGGGGCTGAATGATTTTTAAAAAACATCTAATTGACTGATTGATTTATGCTTTGTGATTTGCTATATTGGAGGGAAAGACAATTTTTACATTAGCCTTATTTTCAATGAAAAACATATTGAAATGTTTATGGTATGATTTTTTGCCTTAAAACAAATATTACACCTGTATTGTAGGCCATATTGCAATTTCTATCAATTGTTCAGCCCTATTAGCAACTGAAAAAGTTGCGAAAAATCATCATTAAGCGGGAGCAAAGGTACAAAAATGATTTACTCTGACCAAGGAAGGTCTCTGGAAGCACTGAGCTGCTGTGCCCCACTCCAGTCACTGAGCAGGGAAGACATCCTGCGCCACCTTTGATTAACATGGTTTGTAATGACTAATGGATACAACCTTTCTTGTTCAGGGGCAATGACGCACAATAAGGTATTTATAAAACACTGCCAGCAAACCCAGCCATATCCAAACTCATAATATGTCAGATTTTTAAAGTAGAAGTTAAAATATGTTTATTAAAGCCACAGAAGTGTTTATTCAAGTTCTTGAAGGTCTCACTTGGCTTAAAAGTTTTCAAAATGAAGGAAAGGGAGCGACTTCAGATGATGTGTCCCAAACACTTCCCTTCGTGCAGTGGGTTGACGCTTCACAGTCAGAACACTATTTTCTTTTTTTCCCTCCCGTCTGGGCTGCTCAACTCATCTACATGAAAGGAAGTTGTTTATGCGCCGTGGCTAATCTGTTTTCTGAGCAGATCCACTTTGTTTTTTGTTTTTGTTCTACAATATTTGTCAGAAAAAGTAGTTTATTGTTGCACATGACTTGAAATGCAGGTTATATCCAGACGCCAAATAGAAACTGTGGACTCCTGTACGAGTTGTTACCAAATGTGTTCACAGTTTAAGCTTTTAAAGAACAATTTCCATTTACTCATTGTATAAATGAACAAAAACAAGCACAAAACGCATTATTTTTGGGATAAAAGTCCACAGATTCAGTTTGGAGCTGGTTATGATTCTGTCTTTTAATTAAATGCAGTTTCATGGAAATAACTGGTCCTCAAAACTGTAAATGTGTCTGTCATCAACAAGGCTCTTTTTTTAATTTAAATACTATTAATATTATTATTATAAATGTTTAACTTCTTTTACTTAGATGTTTCACTTGTTTTTGATATATTTCACTAATTTCACTAGTCTACCATTCTTGTGTAGGCGGCTTTGGATATTTGAAGATATTTTTGTTTTGATTTAGAGGATGTGACGAGAGATGTTGATGTGTACATAAATACAGATGTTATTATTGGAATATAAATATTTGCTTGCTTGAAATAATCAGCAGACCTACAGTAGGTTTGAAAATGTTATTGGACGTTAGATCTCAAAACACTTCTATTCTGGTAATGAATCAGTAAGCCTGGTGCTTAAAACGAAGCCCCACCCATCTGGCATCCCAGGCAGCCTAAACCCCACGACACCAATGTAAATGAGCTCATCTGACAGGTCACAAAATAAAACACAGAAAACTGTCTGAAGTTGTCCGTACATTAAACTGCTGTGCAGACAGGAACTGACCAAAAACTGTGTATCACTGTGTTAAAAGGAAAAATCCACTTTAAAGTACATTAAAACACAAAAAAATCAGTTGTTGGTGAGTTGTTCCTTTGTGTCAACCTCAGTTTTATAATTAGTTTTTTTTCTGAAAATAGTCGGGCAAAGGTAAACGATATGGTCACACCTTGAGATGTTTTGTTGATTATCACAATGTTGAGGAGTGCTAGAAAATGACTTTGCTTCACAAAAAATTATTTCAGGTTAAAATATTTCACTATAAAGCTTGCTGTGTTTTCTATAAAGCTTAAACAACTTCCAAACTTTCCCTTTTAATATCAGAGTTTTGTACTGATTTTTTTAATAACGCCACCTAACTGCCCAGATAACTGCCGATAATAGCTTACTGCAGATGGATTGGTATTATGTATATTGTATGTCCTAGTAATACAAAACTGCAGTACAAAATAGGTAAGTCCATCTCCTTCTGGTGGACAACCAAGTGACTTGTAATAATTGATAATAAGTAATAAGTAGTCAACGGCAGGAGACAACACATTTTTTGATACTATTTGAATTGTGCCCTGAATTACATATATGTTGTCAATTTAAAATATAATTTTGTATGTCAAGAAAGTCACAGTTTGTTGTAATGCTGTTCAAGTAAAAGACTGAGAACATAATTATAACACAAACTTAAGTCATTTATGTGACAACTTTTTCTCTCAATGACTGAAGCTAATGATGCTGAAATCGAGGAACTTACATAAATGTAGATGATATTGATGAAAGGACCGGGACTTGTTGGATTAAACACATCAGCTGAGATACATTTCTGTGTGGAACGTAGCAAAGTTACCTAGCTAGTAGCAATGAACATTAACGTAGCATTACAGCTCTAAAATGTTGGTGACATATATTGTGCGAGAACAAGAGATGAAGTTGTTCATTGAGTGGTTTCACACAAAACTAAATATTGCTTTACTGTTTGACGACAAACTAACTTTCTTGACTTCCCAAATTATCTTTTAGATTGACACTCGTGTGTAATGCAGGGCACAATTAATATGGGACAAAAATAACTGTTGTCCATGCGGCGGAAGCGAGGGACTGAAGGTCTCTATAGCAATTTAGAAACAGTGACACAATACATAGTTTGTCCATATTTTTGAATTGTAAAATGTTCCAGTCAACACATATTTTGGTCAGAGAATATCTGCAAATATATATTCTTACTGGATATTTTTAAAACTCTAATAATTGACTTGGTATCATCCATTCAACATCAGGTGTTAGCCAGGCTAAATAACTTGTGCTTTTTCAAAAAAAAAACAAAACATATTTAACAAATAAGCTGAACATTCTCAAATGTCTCAGAGTTTATGTGCAAGAATGATATTAACCGAAATAAAACCCCAAATTAATCGCAGTAAAAGTAAAAGTTATGCAGATCAGACAAGATCTGTTTAAAGAATAAGAAAACGACTTATTAATCGGACCAAGCATTCATTGTTAATTTTTAGTACTCAGTAAGTGCTTTACTTTGATGCACACCTTTACATGTGCTAAATTAAACTTTTCATTCAACGCTGTGAATTACTTACCTTGTGGGCATTGTTTCCCTAATTATGGTGTCATCTGCAAAGAGTTAGAGCTTAAATGTTATTCCAACATTAACCAATCCAATAACACAGGAACAAATCCATAATATTTGACCAGTAAAGAGGCAAATAACTCACAACTAACAAGTAAATGTTAAATATATCAAGTTTCATATTAAGCTCCTGTGTGTCCATCATTAATCAAAAGTAGCACATTTTTGTGAGGGTTTTAAGAAGGTATAGGAACGTAGAAGAGTTGGGTTGGGGGAAACGGAAGCACCAACATGTTGCCACTAAATAACTCATTAAATAACAAAAACTGACATTTGCAGGTGGATTTTTCCTTTAAAATTATCAGTTTTGGTCGTTCAGGCCTCTGAAATGTCCCTTTCAGGGCTTCTGTCATCCAAATCACTCCCTTCTTTTCAGACTCACCAAGAATGTAAATGTTTTGAACCCAGTGTGTGACCAGCGAAAAGTGAATGATGACAGCAGCCTCACAGAATGGATTATTTAAGGATTTAAGAAGAAAATCAAACTCCTTGATTTGTTTTAGGATTTGTAACAATTTAAACACTAAGAAAGTAAATTATATTTCTGCATCACTTTACATAAAATACAATGTGCATAGAATAATCAAGTCTTTTCTGAAAGGTCTGCTCTTATTTTGACGCCAGCCTCAGACACACAGAGGTGTTTTCACTTGTTTTTTGTTGCCGCCATTTAATTTGCCATGAAACTGCACGGAGGTGTCTCAGTTCTAGCTTCGACACAGATCTGAAGGAGTTTTTTTTGTGGGGGCTGCTGCCGCTGCACATACTGCTGTCTGAAGTTCATTCTGAATACATGTAAGATGAAGTTTAGTTTGGGAATGACAGCTGGTTCTGGTGGTGTCCAAACTGTTTGAAATAAAACACAAACTGGTTTTGAAGATGGAATAATCCAAACTGTCTCCTTTGTCATCATTTGTCCTTTAATGTCACCCAAAACAGCAGGTTTATGTCATCTAAAGAAGCGAAGCTACAGCAATTTTATCAGCCAATCCAGTATTTTGACTGTCCTTCCTGTGAAGACTTGGCCAATGTTCCTTTTCCATGCCACATTGTTTTATACCTATAAAAAAGCCTACATGCAGATTAAAACCGTGTTTGTGTGGAGATTAGGGCCACAAAATGAGATTCAGAGAATAGCAAAATGATAAAATAAATTTTATTTTAAGATATAAAGATTTGGGAGAAATAAAAACATCATGATATTATGAGAACAAAACTATGACTGGATTAGGTAGGATTACAGGTCCAAATGTTCTGATTGGTGGAGCGTGTTGGGACTAAATGCAACTTGAAAGGAACATCTGCTTCTCAAGGCTGAAAAAACAGCGTTGACTTCCCCTTCATGTTTTTTTGAGGGAAAAAATGATGTTATCCATGTTTTGATTTACAGACAGCAACGTGTGATAATCTGCCAGAAGAAAGCTAGAATTAAACATCGTTAAGAGATAAAGCACTAGAACCAGGCCCTTTTCTAGTAAAATGTGACCAATAAAACTAAATGTTATTTTCAGTAAAGTTAATGAGCTGTTAGCCTATAACATTTCTTATTGTTTTACCATTATTATTTTGAAATATTTTTAGTTTAAGAAACTAAACTTGTGCCCTTAATCACGGTGCAATGTGCAAAATAAATTAAAGTGTGGGCTGCAAAAGTGAAAACTGGCACAAGCTGGTTCAGTGACAGGGTTTTACCTGCTGTTTGTTGTTTCCCAACTTTCCCAAAGTATGCTGACTTTAATCATTGTTGCCAAAGTAGTGCACAATTGTTAGTGTTTACAGCACTTTATAGCATCAGTATGGAATTGGAAATCATTGTAACTAGTTATAGTTTGAAGAAAGATAATAATAAAGATAAAATATTTCTTACACTTTTCTCTATTTTTTTATCTGTTAACCTGTGTACCATGCAGGATAATTTGACCTCTTAGG
Source organism: Lepomis macrochirus (assembly GCA_024633595.2). Taxonomy (NCBI): domain Eukaryota; kingdom Metazoa; phylum Chordata; class Actinopteri; order Centrarchiformes; family Centrarchidae; genus Lepomis; species Lepomis macrochirus. The sequence continues at coordinate 20,682,015 of JALXJV020000002.1, forward strand.
TCATTTAAAAAACCCTAAAGTGAAACAATGTAAGAACAAAACAAAACCACTCTTGGTTAATTAACTACTGTAGGTGAGACCGGGGATAGTTAAATTGTGTACCTGTCATCTCTGCAAAAAGCATGGTCTTAGTAAAACTTTATTATTCACCCCATAGCCTTTGTTAGTGGTAACATGCCCTGGGGTGAAATGTAAAATTATGTAATAAGCAATAAAAAAAAACATTTAATGAAAACTGTCAATATCATAATCTGTGTTTGTGTGGCTGTGATCCAAGTATCTTAGTTACTGTCATAACAGTGATCATATAATCGAACATAAGCCAAGCTGGCTAAACTGGCACATTTTCTCCTCGAGTGCAGGTCTTATGGGGCAACAGAGAAGACGACATGTTTTACACTTACATTTGAACATAGTAATAAAATATTGAGAAAGAGCCACAAGCAAAAAATATTTGAGTTAACAAAGACATTAACTTACCCATGAAGTAGTGTGGACTTGTACTGATGCAGTTTTTAGTCCTGAAACGTCCTCAACGTTTCCTGCTGAAAGGTAAAGTGATGTAAAATAATATATAAAGAATTACACAGACTGTGGAGAGGATCCATCTATAAGTTTGATTTTATATTTTTAAAAATCAACTGCAGCATTTCTTTGTTCTTTGACAAAGAAATGCTGCAGTTGATTTTTATTGTCTGGTCTTTTGCACTTCTGTCTCAATCAAACATGGCGGGAAAAATTAATGAATAAAACCTATATTGCCTCTAAGGGAATTTGCTCAGCATAAAACAATATTCTAAAAGATGACAAATGGCTGTAATACATTATTAATAAACTGCATCATGTAGATGGAAGCAACTGAAGTTGAAAACAGAATGAGAAAGCTTTCTGCCTGCATATTCAGTTGAGATCTTCCCCCCCGGAGGGTGTTTTTGTCTTCTGATTCATCTTATTGCTTTTCAGGTACTTGTTGCTCAGCTAAAAGTATGCCCAAAACTCTTTGCATAATAACAATACATTTACTCGTAGCAGGTTCAACAATAAACAATGACACAGAGGCAGTTTGATATTTAATTCTCTGCAGGTAAGGTACATTCTGTGGTTAAGGTCTTAACACACCTCAGTGGATTTTATAATATAGAAAAAAACATGTCACTGACAAAAGGACGAAATATATTTGGTTTTCTCTACAAGAAATCCAAAAGAGAAGACGTTACATTCACCTGCTAAGGTGAAGGACAGACTCTGAGTTTGTGGTCAAGAAATACATTGTTGTGATGTAGGAAAATCTCTGTACAACAATGGAAACATGGATTTTTACTACAAAGAGGCCAGAAACAAACATCTGTACAGTTTCTAGTTGTCTAGTCACCTAATACATTTATAAATATCATTTTTTTAAATGACGCTATAGATGGTGGGGGAAACACTTTGAGGGTTAATGTTATGTAGTGAATGTTGCCCTCCTGTGGTGAAAAGAAGGTAACTATCCTTCATGACAATCCTGTAATATTATATATTCATACTTATGTTCCCTGAAGTTGGCCTCTGCAATTTGACAAGCTGTAACACCTTTTAAAAACAGACATTAATGCCACCACATTTCTTCTTCAGGTCAAAAGACGCTGAGACGTCCGGAGAAGAAATTTGGTTGAGAAGAGAAATACGTGTAGCCATCGATTCAACAGCACTTGAAGTACTGCTTCACATAAAAATAGACATTTAAATGCTTTTGAAACAACAGTTATATGTAACCTGGGCCAGTGGCAGCAAGATTATTTTCTTGATAGGAAATACACTGATTGAAAGTTGATACTTGACCTACAGTAGCCATAAGGTCCAATTTAGTAGCCATTGTGGAGCATTCCTTTTGTCACAACGCACTGTCTGATATGAAGATGAAATTTAACAGTTTTTAGTAATTGTAGATGTTTAAATGTCCTCCCTTTTCTTCTTTAAAGAATAAACAAATTCTGCCGCAGATAATTACCAGTCAATTTATCCCTTCCTTTTTCATCTTATAATACGTAATAATTTAATCCTGCACACATGTAATATAGAATTCATGGTAGAAATGGAAAGAAATTTTCCACATTCACAATTCTGCAGTGTTCGTTGTCATTGGACAACTCAGGGCAGTTGTATGATTGCAGGGTTCAGTATGTGAGGGTTAAACATACTAATATTGAACTATATTTATTAAAGTTGGGTTTATTTTAGGGATGTCCAGATTCGAAATCGGGCCCGATCACGTTGTTTCAGACTCGATCGGAATTGGACATTTCCTCCCGATCAGGACGCCGATGTAAATGTATATATATATGTATATATAGATGTGCTTTGCAAACACTGTGGCACTTTTATTTTTGTATTTGTTTACATGCCTGCCGGGTATCTTAAATTTAGGTGTTATTTGTTTTACTGTATTTGCTGTTTCTTATATTTACTGTTGCACTAAAGTCCAAAAGTGAAGAATTTATGTTATTTATTACTTAATTGTTCAAGCTACCTCACAGAAGTGCTCTGTTTGTTAACAGAGTTGTTGAATGTTAAAATAAGGTGAATTAAATAAAAAATAAGGAACATCCTGGATCTGTTTTTTCGCTCTATTTTCATGGCATCCATGTTTGTTTGTAAAAAGTCAGATAAATGGGAGGTTTAAATAAAGTAGGAGTGTCCCAGTGGTAATTATGACTTAGATAGTGACATGAATGCTATTTACGAGATGGAAACTGGTAATTACTATCACTCCCACATGATTTGAATGCAGCATCCGAAATCTAAGAAAAAAATCTGAGGTAAGAAGGAAAAATATATTCCTTTTTGGTGAAACTGCTCATAAGCCTGTGGGACATGTGGCGGCTTCATTTTAAGGAAACCACTGACCTACACATAAAAACAAACTTGTCAACCAACTTTGGCCCAGTTTCAATCTTTTGATATGAAAAACGCATCCAAGCTTGGAAAACCGTGCCCACCTTTTTAGCCTAGTTCAATTGCTGCATGTAAGTTATCATGTAGCAGCTACTCGATCCCGTATACATCCCACAATATAGTTAAAATAGCCTAATATTGACATAATTTAACATTTGTACATACAAAAGTGGGCCGATTGTAGCAGCTGGTGAACATCTGTGTATCTATGTGGAAAATGCAATTGATTACATATTCCAGGTTTATCAAAGTGATACAGACATAACTGCCAAGTCTAAACTCAAAAAGGGCTGATGTAATTTTCGCAGGCCGTGGCGTTCAATCAGGAAAGTCTGGGTATATCACGTGACCACTTCAGAAGGTAAAACAGATGTTATACAGATATATGACTACATTAAGCTGGTGCTTTGTCCATCATGAAAATTAAACTTCACATCTTGCACTGTGAGCTCAGGCACCATGGAGTGTTGTGAACACACTGTTACTTGTGGTCTTAACTCATGTTGGGGAGGAGAGCAGGTCCAGCCTGATCCTCTGATGGTCTAAAGAAAACCTTCATGGGCCATGTCCTTCAGAGGATCCAGCCCCTCAACTCGAACACGGCACTGTTTACAACTAAAGTGCCATAAATGCAAATGAGTTAATACTAAAATCACACACATGTACTTCATAGTGAGCATCCATTGGGTGATTTGCAGGTCAAAAGACGTCCAGGTTTTTTTTTTAGACCGCTTAAGTTTTATAGAACCATAGTTTTTATTTTTAGACATCTAAGTTGTATATAACCACAGTTTTAGATAAGGCTCTGTGATCACTTAAGTTAAGCAGTTTGAAATTAGAGTCAAAACTGATTGGCACCAAAAAACACAAACATCCAATTCTGTGTATTACAGTATCAACTATATATATATATATATATATATATATATATATATATATATATATATATATATATATATATATATATATATATATATATATAAATGAGGATGTTCTGTTGTTATACGGCCAAGACACTATGAAAACTAAGCATTACCTGCATAAAGAACATACTTGAGGACCATAGTTAAATTAAATCTACATGAGGGGAAAAAAACTTAAAAATGATAAATCACATTTAGCCCAGATTTAAAGTAGATTTCTAGATCATCTTTTGAACTGCAAATCACCAAATCAGCACTTACTGAGTTTAATTTCTGGCATCTGATCTTTGCATTGCTAAGATGTCTTCAGGTGTTTTAAATTCTAACAGTCTTTCTAGCTGAAGGTTGGATAGTTGATTGTTAAATTGTAGATTACAGTTACAGGTGTATGTTGATTAAAGAAAACATCAAAAACGAAATGGAGTCCAGTATGGTATCAGTATAGATAAAAAAGTGTTAGTCCATGCAGCTACAGTTACATAGTTATGCAGTTCTAGGTAGTAAAGAGGGGGGTTGTGTGTGTAAAATCATGAATACATTATGTACATTGTAAATATTACTGCATCCACTTCCACATAATCTCATAGACACATTCATTTAGTCTCTTTTCCTTCATTTACTGATGTCTGTGTCTCAGTGCAAGGAAGTCGTGCTTGAAAAGTTTCCATCTTCAACGTTTTCCCACACAAATGCAAAATGTCTTTTTTAAAAAAAAGGTTTTTGTGTATTTCTCTGACATTTCCTTCTCCATCCGCTGTTTTTTTCCCCTCATGCTTTCTGTTTCCCAGCGACACATTCACTCACTCATTCACGTGCTGCCAGAAAAGTGGGAACTTCCAAGTAAGAAAATCTGCAAGCGTCGGAAATTTAGGATTCAATGTTTATAATCCTAGAAATTGGATCTTAACATCCCGCTGAAACAGCTTCAAAATCATTTTGATGGTACACTGACTTGTAATAGGGAAAATGGAGTCTCTATCCGCTGACCCTGGCCCGGAGTGCCTGGTATTGCACTATGTAGCGGGAAACCTTTTGCGACAATGGCCAGTTTATTGCATCAACACGACTCTTCAGCAAGCAAACTATAAGAAGCAGCAAAGAATATATAATGTACAATGTGAGCTCTGTAGAAGAAGCTAGCTCGGTATTGTCAGGATGGATATAATGGCAGAATCAGCGAAGAGACCGAAGAAGACGTTGTCAGAGGAAATGATAGCGTGAACGAGCAAGAGGGCGGACAAGAGTAAACATCGGACACTGGCTTCATGTTTGGCTGTGTTAGCAAAATTGTAAGTAATGTAATCATAACGAATGCACATGTACAGCTGTCCTGATTTACCACTGCGCAGAACTTTGAAACTGTGTGGGCGCCAAATCCCAAATCCCGCCAGATCTTCCACAATCAACAGTTGTCCTTAAATGTAACATGTTCTTGACCAGTGTTCTGGGGATTTCTGACCTCTGACAGCAAACACACACAACCCCACACACTCTTTTCCCTTCATGTTCCTCTTCTTCTCGCCCTTCATCATACCATCGTCTCTGAGCTCGACCCTTTTCCAGTGAAGAAGTCCCAGAAATTAGCAACCGGTGACGGTTTGCTCTCCTCCTGCGGCGTCTGTCTCACCCAGATGCTGCTCTCTGTCGATCCGCTCAGACTGGAGCAGCTGCCGCCGCCGCCGCTCAGGTTGAAGCTCAGCACCGAGCCCAGCGGGCCCCTGCGGTCCTGGGTGTCGGGGTCCTGACCCTGGAGTCTAGTGGTGGAAGACGAGGAGGGCTGGGCCAGGCTGAGCAGGTTGTGGTGGGAGTGGAACTGCCGCATGTAGCGGATGGATTTACCTGAAGGTGCCTCACCTGGAAGATTGAAAACAGGAAAAAGTTCAAACCTGCACTTTGCATGGTCAAATGCCTTAGAGCAAACCTCCTAATCCCCTTTCCTTTGGAGAAACCATCAAGTTCTCTTTGTCTTTTGGTCCAAAAAAGTAGAAAATCAATTTTAAAGATTAAATCTTTCACAAATTATCACACTAAGACCTTTCTAAAAACCCTTTCTAAAATAGATTTTTATCTAAAAGGACCATGATTAAATGAAGATCAACATTTTTTAAAAATGTATTATTTAGAAGCATAAACTTCTTAATGTTAATGTGATTTTTGTGCCATATCAGCCTCTCGAGCTTCTGTCACAACTAGGTGGTGCTGTGGTCACATTTATAATCCCAGTAGCACACTCTTGTTTCCAAACATCAGTTTGCGTGTGGACCAAGAGTATTGTTGTTTTTACTCAACACAAACATGCATATTTTAAATTTGCTTAAATGTACTATAGTGAAAGAGTTAGTCGTTAACAGTGAACAAAGAACGAGTGTCTAAAATGTTTTCATTGTTTGTTGATAATTTGTTTTCTTAAATGTTATTTAACTGAAACACGTGTTTCAAAATCTACATTTTCTTTATAATTGGTACCAAATTACATCATTCTTTACAAAAACCCTCAGACGAAATATTAGGAAAGAGGAGCATTACCTTATACATACACAATCCTGGTGGGAAAAGACAGCAATTACCTCAGAGGTAGCTACAACAAATGTTCGCAGTCACTGTGTTTTCACATAAAGTTTGTTGCTCCTCGTTTGCCGTAGCTTTTATGATAAAGGATAATACCAGCTGGTTCCCTCCAAATCTCCCGCTCACTATCTCCAAATTAAAATCGGAAACTGTTGTCACAGTTAGGGGTTTTGGAAATGCTAAGGTCATATGTCCAAACATGCATACAGTTCTCTGTTCATTTGGATATTTTTTCATCAATTCAACTGTGTTATTTATTGTTGGATCCCAGAGTTTTCATATGGTCTAACATCTGTTTTCTAACAGCTTGTCAAAGCTGTTAAGTTGTATTTATATTAATAATATTAAATTTTTTATAATCAAGAACCTTTCTTTTTATCTTAATATTTTTTTCAGGGCCTGAAAACAGGCACTTTTAAAAAGGAATAAATAACAAATATTTATATCCTTTAGCCTTTAAAAAAATCGTCAAATTTAATTTATAAAATGTGAGTTAAACTTCAGGTCCCTAAATTCCCATTGAAGGAACCTCAGAGCAGCCTTGAACAGGTGACACAACACCACCAGATGAGTACCGTATCTCGTTTCCTGTCGCTTCCTGTTCTGGTTCAGCTTAAGCACGTTGAGGAAGATCTCGCTGGTCAGGCTTCCCTCGCCACCGCTACCGTCGGGTGGGAAAAGCGGCGAGGGGGGCTCCAGTGGGGACAAACTCCCGCTGGAGGCTCCCACAGAGTCCAGAGACACCCCTGTATCCCGACGACCCCCCGACTCACTGCTGCTCTCCACCGTCAGATGGCTGCCGCTGTGAAGAGATAAAAGAAATACACATGGATGATCACTCCCAAAAAAGTAGCCACAGATAAACAAGGCAGCCAAGCCTTGGGATATTGTGGTTACCTGAGTTTCCTACGCAGCAGATAGTCTATGATGTCCGGGTCTGTCTGGATCAGACTCATCAGGACCTCCTGCTGCAGCTCTGCAGAAACCTGGAGGGAATTCAGAGGAGCATTAGTGGACCATTGAGGTCTTCTGTCTTCTTCTTAATGTCTGTGGTTTTAGCCAGAGGACACATCTTGAGAAAATTATGTGTGTGCATAGAAAAGCATTTTCTGTATGAAATAAAGCTAAAACCTTTTACTTAAATCTAAAATAAGAGCACCCACAAGGACCCGTCTAAGGTCTTCTACTTTATGTGTGAAAATCTTTGTATTAAAGTAAAAAATACACTAAAAAAAGTACTTTCTACTTTACTTTTCACACTTTTGTTTGTGTTGTTAAATATTTTGTCCTATTTTTCTGTTTGATTGATTAACTGTTAATAGAGTAGAGAGATTAAAGTCTCAGGAAACCTTTGCAGGTGTTTTGAGTTAAATAGCTGATTAGAGCTCTCCTCAGGTCAACATTTCTGTATTAGAAATTCTTTTATTCTAAAATTCAAATAGTGAAACTGGAGTTTTGATGTCCATAATCGTCAAGATTAAAACACAAAAGGCTTGAACTATTTCACTTTATTTAATCATTTTCAGTTAATTTACAATCATTTTTTGAGATGCACCTGTATTTTAATAAATGTACACTTACTTTTTAAAAAAATATTTAACTTCAATATTTTAAATGTAAATACAGCATTCAAAACTACTCTCTTAACAGATAAATTCACAACCAATTAGCATAACTGGGACATTGTTTCTGGAAAGAAGCATTGCTGTCGAGTGTTTTAATGCTTTGACCACCAGAAATAACATTTCATTCATCCCCATGTTAAGAGGCAGATCTCTATATCTGCATGGCTTGATACCACTTGGGTGAACTGGCCCTTTAATACTAGTAACGCCTTTGAGAATAGCTTTGTTTATACACAAAGTAGGCAACGTGTTTTTGAAAGATTCCAGAAAAAAAAGTGCAATGAAAAAAATTTGCAGTCTGAATATGTAGCCTATCTGCCGTACCGTGAAGAGCCTCCTGTAGTTCTGTATGAGCACCAGGGTCACGCTGATGATCGCCGTGCTGTCCTCGATCCCCATAGCATAGATGTGAGGACTTGCATCTCCTCCTTCCCTCTGCAGCAGGTTCGGCCCAAAGATGACCGCCAGGTTCGCAGCAGTCATCTTGTTACCGGGGATCTGGGCGAGAGAGGAGGAGGAGAGGAGGTAAAGAAAGAAAATGTGTGAATCAACTTTTTCAAGGCGAAGATCAAAGGTAATGTGAAATAGTTAATTGCTCAGGCCCTTTAAAATATGTTGACTTCAATTAACTGTTCAAATCATACACCATTTTTTTGTCATTGACTCTCAACCAGTGGTCACAACTTAACTCCCAGGGGCCACCAGATGTTTATCAGGAGCTGCCTCACATTTCTTTCATTTAAAAAAAAATCATTGTTTGCTGTTTTTCTGTGTTTTTTCTAATCTTTCATATTTAACTGCTCACAGTTTGAAGACATAATATCCCTTTAAAAACTTACTGTTAAATTGTAAGCTCACTCGCCACATACACATACATACACATGCTTTGTTTATTGGGATTACAAGACTGCCAAAACATTTTTTGGTTGGCTGGTTTTCCCAACAATTTCCATGATCAATGCTGATCATGTAGCCTTTAAGAATACGACTCAAGTATTGGATGTTGTTGCATTCTTGAAGACAAAACATCATCAGAGACCAGTTTAAAAAAATGTTTTTTAATAAACATGAAATCCATAAACTTCCCATAATCTCAATACTCAGTAACATCTTTGTGTCAAGATCCCCATTCCTAGTTTGTTTTTTCCGTGGTCACCGACCTACCTCCTCGTCATTTGTTCCGATGCTGTCCTGGGCGAAGCTCTGCACGGTGTGTAGCAGACTGAGGAGTCGCAGCAGGGTGTCACAGTTACAGGGAGGGAGCAGGTAGAGGAGGTGCTGCAGGTACTGAATCTGGTCTGCTCCCCTCAGCACTACATAAGGCACAGAGAGGACAGTTAGTACAGGTGTTACTGCTGTTTAGTCACTGTCTGTGTGCGTGTGTTTGCGTACGGTTGGCGTGCAGGAAGGCAGGGTAGAGCTCTCTGGGCAGCAGAGGATCAGGCATGTCTCTGAGAAACTCTTTGAGCAGCGCTGCCACATCATGGACGCTCTGCTCCTCATCCAGCTGGACGTCCACCCCCACGTCGAAGTCCTCCCGCAGCTGAGTAGCACACAAACACACCCAGAGGACAAACAGGGGTCACTCTCTCCCGATGGACACAATTTCTCAAAAACAGGATGTCACACATCAGCAGATTTTCACTTGAAGATTATTTTTATAATCCAGGGTCCAGGAGAGACTGACAGGAAACACGAGGCAGTGGGAAAATTCACAGTGAGCTGCCCCAATCCTATTATTGATTCCATACTGTGCTACTCAGACATCAGTGGATTATGATAAGTATTTTGATGGTTTTCTACTCTGGTCCTGAGCAGTGGTGGAATGTAACTAAGTACATCTACTCAAGTCCTGTACTTAGCTACAAATTTGTACATGTACTTTACTTGAGGTATTTCCACTTTATGCAACATTATACTTCTAATCCACTACGTTTTATATTGTACTTTTTACTCTACATTTGTCTGACAGCTTTAGTTACTAGTTACTTTTCAGATTACAATGTTTGGTACCTTTCCTGTTGATCTTATCGTCCAGATAAATACTCCTCCTCTTTAAGTAAAATAAACTATTTAAACTCCTCTTTGGATCAGCTGGAAAATTTATTGTCACAAAGGTGAAACAGGGCTGTTTCTCACAGGACAGCGACGCTGCAAACATATGATGTTTTTATACAGTATGATGCTTTACTGTAACACACAACCTGATATAAAGGAGTTAAATGCAACATACACATTAATGCAGCAGTAGCCTAATATTAAATTCTGACAGCGAACATTTTAATGTACAATAAGTATTTTTTACTTTTCTGATAATACTTACATACTTTCACTTAAGTAAGGCTTTGAATGCAGTCTTTTATTTTCATTATTAGTACTTTTACTTAGCTAAGTAAAGGATCTGAATGTTTCTTTCACCACTGGCCAAAAACAACACTTTAACCATAAAAATACAGGGGTATTTTTATGGTTAAAATTGCAACAACAAAATGGATGTGGATGAACACAAACTGTCCTCACCTGTCTCACTCTCTTCTTAGAGCTACCAACGCGGAATATTCCCACAGTCTGAAGACCTGGGGACACAAAATGGAGCACCAACTTGTCTAACAGTTTCATTTATCTATATTTACATGGACACTTCAGTTTGAAAACTTAAATTGATGTAAAGCAAGACTTTTAAATTTGCAAAAAGAGTTTGTTTCATTTGGGGACTCCAAATGGCACAGGTGAGATACAGCCTGTGTCTCACCATGGTTCTCGATGTGGCTGCAGCACCTCTCCAGCACCCGGGGCACCTGCCTGTAGATGGGGTTGAGGCTGAGCTTGGTCTGGGTCCTCCCCTCTGACGAGCCGCTGCCGCGTGGAGACTTCTTCAGGTCCAGCTCGGCCGGGTGAGAGAGCTGCAGCGCCTCCAGTAGGCGAGACTGACTCTCTACAAGGTCAGAGATGGAGTCCACTGACAGACCACCCTGCAGGCCGAGGAGAAAGAACACACAGCGACTTCTCAGCTTTTATGATTTTTTCACCCAACACAACGCAATACGCTATGCGTAATCTCATGTTAGTTAATAATAACTCAAACTAAAATGAAGGAACCTAAATAAACAATTTCACTCAGGACAACTTTCATCAAAGAAACTGATTTTTGCTCTGCAGTAAGTTATGTTTGGCGGTATGGCTCCCTTCTGGGAAATCCCTGCTCTTCCCCATCCCTATGTAGAAATCCATGATGGGGAAGAGCACACCTCCCTGCCCATCCATGTCCATCCATGGAAAGCCCAAAGCAGAGAGAGCAGCAGCCCCCCCTCCAGGATACAGAACAGAGCATCAATGACAACAGAAATGACATTTATTAGTCTGACACAGTCTGAAAGGAGGAGCTGGGGTGGCAGTTGGTTGCAAAACAGCTTGCACAGAAAGCAAAGCAAAGGTAGGCAGGGTAAAGCAACTTAAATAAAGCTTCTTTTAATTTGCCAATCAATGCTTTTAGGGGTAATCAGCTGAGCTGTCAGCTGATGTTGCCTACCTGAGCTAAACCAATGCTCCATTTATTGTGATTTCATCTCGTTTGATTGGTGTGTTTATGTGTGCACTGCAAAAACTGAGCTCTTAAGCATCAAAATAGGGGAAAAATTACTTAAAATAAGCAAAATTATCTGCCAACAGAACAAGAATATTTTACTTGCTACTTAAGGCCAAAACTTGAAACAAGTGAAATTCTCTAACATAAAAGCCATCTGGTAAGAAGAAATATCTTGTCAGACAAAAACCAAGAATATTTTGCCTTCAATTTAGATAATTAATCTTAGTAAGATTTTAGTTTTTGCAGTGTAGACTGTGTGTGTGTCATTGCAGTGCCTTTTCTGCCACAAAACCTGTGAGAAAATGGAAGGAACACTTTAAGATTGCAGGAGAAGAGGCCAACAGAGAAGTCAATCAGAATCACTCATCCTGACATTGCAATCCAAGAATCCTGAGAGGCGGGAAATGAATACCACAGAAATATAAATCACATGTCTATGAGCTGCAAATAGTTTCTGGAGAACATCAAGTGTCAGAGGGATTTCCAAGAGCACTTCAGTCCAGAAACCAAATGACACAAAAGTTCAGAAATTAAGAGTTTTTATTTCTTTAATCTGAAATGTGTCCAGAGAGGTCTAATAAAAGTAAAAACTTAAATTAACTTTGACTTAACTTGTAATCTTTGTGTCACTGCCAACTGATATTAGATATTAGATGAACGATAAATGATTACAAATACTTTTTCTCACATAGCCGTCACGTCCCATTTCCATAGATAACAATAGCGCACATAATATAACTATAATAAAATATTTATAATTTACTTTCATTTTTACATGTATGTGTTTGTAGCTCTTTCATTGTCTGTGCTGGTTGTATTCAGGGGAAATATGATGTCTGCCAACATCACATTTAATAATTATATAATTTTTGCAGTGTGAATGCACAACAAACATAAAACCTACTAAGAAAAAGCTTGTAGTATGAACACAGCAGTAACCATGAAGCCCTCTATGGAGTGCACAGTGAAAAAAAAAAACAATAATAATTTTAAAAACGTCCTCACAGCAGATTCTCCCTCTCAACTACTCATCTTATTCCAGCCATTAATTTCAACCTTTAGTCCTACTGTGTACGCTATCTGTCAGCGCACAGGACAGGCCGCAGAGACAACGCCACCCCACTTTACTGCGGCCTCATCCGTCAGGCTGAAGATCTCCAGCAGAGTGCCGTCAGATATGTAAACAGTGAGCTGCTACAGTCCAGGCAGCTGTAAGAGGACGAGTCAGAGTCGCATTTAGGTCGAGACGGATGGGAAAACTGTGTCTTTCACTCTACTCTCTCAGGCTCTTATCTTTTTACCAACAAACCACTTCTGTTCTACCTCTGCAGTTAGACATTTCCCAACAGTGATTGCTCTCAATATAAAGCTTTGCTCAATGTGACACTGTCTCAACTGTTTCATACAGCCGGCTTCTTTACATGAGAGCGTATCGTTAGTTATCCTAGTGGCTCTGTAAGGCTGAACTTCACAGCAGCTTCGAGCTAAATGCTAACATCAGCATGCTAACATGCTCAAATGCTAAGCAGACGTTGACCAGGTTCCCCATCTGTTTAGTGTGTTGGATTAACTATCATTTGCTAACTAGTATAACACAAAGTACAGCTGAGGCTGATGGGAATGTTAATTTAATTTGCAGATATTGAGTAACACAAACATGTGTCATTTTACACTGGGGACGCTAGGGACTTGTCCCCACCACTTTTGAATTGGCTGTCAGAACAATGTGAGAGCAACTAGGTAAGTTACCTGCACTGACTGAAAAAAGCATTGGTGATAAAAGTTTTTGCAAATTAATGAATTACTCAATTGAAAGAAAATTAAATCTGCAATTCTGATCAACAGTAATTGTTAGTCAGATATTTATCAAGCATTATTAGCTGCAACATTAAAGTCATACATACATACATCAATAATTACAATGGCATTTTGCACTTGTTATAATTTTGGACTCAATGATCGATAATAAATATAATATGATAATTATTGCTTACAGACCTTCAATACAATTTCACATTATTATTTTTGTCTCTCTCTTACCAAATATTCAGGTATCCATCCTGGATAGTGTGTGCAGTGTTTACCGCAGTGACTGATTCTTATGTGCCGCACTTGATAGCTGGTTCAGGTTTGATTACTGTCCTTTGTGGCTGTGATGATAATCATTACAGGCTTAACATAACAACTGTTTCCAGATCAGTGCGGAGAAGAATACAGGGTGTGATGGCTTCAAGCAGAGAAGGTTCACACACACACACACACACACACACACACAGAAAATCACACAAACATACACTGCATTTTTTGTACAAACAACTGTGGAAACAAAACAATTCGTTGTGAAAATGTTTACAGCTGGAGATGCAGTCAGAGATTAGCAAGCTGCACTGTGGACACACACACACACACACACACACACACACAAGCACACACCTCACCCCAGATGACACTAAGCGCCAGTTTTCATCAGGATTGTGTTCGCTTGAATCACAGATTCAAATCTCGCTTAAAACACACACATGGAAGCACACGAAAACAAATAACCACTGCATGATTAAATGTGGAATTTGGTAAAAGCCAAATGTTGCAGTTGGAGCAAGAAATGAAGTCAAACTTAATGTCAAAGGTCAAATTTACCACTGTGTCAACATTTACCATTTAAAGGCAGTGAAGCCATCAACTCTGCATGAATATGTGTTGATAGAGATTTCTGTCTTAAAAAGCGTGTATCTGTGTCTCGCCATCTGTACCTTGAATGCTACCTGATAAGTTTTCCTTAAAAGCCTCCTTTTTCAACCACCAAATGTTTCTTAACTTAAGTTCAATCATGAAAGATTATTAGGAGAAATTTAGGAGAAAATAATTATATATTTTTAAACATGTGAAATAATTAAAAACTGCACAATGGCAGCACATGTAGACAAAAGTAATGATTATTTATACCTTGTTTGACTAACTGACTTCCCAGCTGTAGTCATGCCCTAATCTTGACATTATATTTGCACATATGTCTTTATAGGTTCAGAAAGGTAAATGACCTCTGGAGTTTGTAAAACTCATAGTTCAGTCCAGTCAGACGGCTGTCTTACCCTCCTCTGTCCTCTACCGGTGTTGTCCAGAAACGTAGGTGACAGCGGTTTGTTCTGGGTCTCAAAAATTGGTGCCGGTGCCACCGAGTTTGCAGACGGCGAACAGGGACCTCCTCCCGTGATCGACGAGGAGCAGACCAGCGGCTTGTTCCCATTGAAGAACTGCCGCTTCTCGGCCCGGAAGCGCAGGATGCTGGCCTCCAGGTCCAGACAGTCTCGCCGGCTCTCCTTCAGGGCGTCCTGCCGCCGCTTGTAGGCCCGGTCATTGGCGATGACCTGGGAGAGGGGGATGCCGAACGCCATGGGGACAGATTCTGACAGAGTAAAGGATGGAACAGGAGAACAGAAAAGACAAGTTATTGTTGTTAGTGACGTTAACTGGAGAACAATGACGAGGTGTAAATAAGGTCTTTGTTTTATCTAGAGAAAACCAAAGAAAAACTAAACAAAATATGATTTGAATCGTCCAATTAACAATCTCTCTCTAACATTGTTGTCATTTAGCTGCGCATGTTTAAAGATGATGTCCATGCTGAGTTGCCAGGTTTGTGTTTTTTGCAAAGAGTGGGTAATTTTGATGGAGAACATGAGATTACTTGATCAATCCAGATCATCACATTATATATTTAAAGCTGCACTAATCAATATTTTAATTTAAAAAACAAATTAAATCTAACCCTGCAGTTCCCCTCAGTGTTATGCAACATTTTAGCATCTTTTAGGTCATTGTTTTGTTTAGTTTTTTACAACCAACTTTAATTTTTTGGTTCACTCTCACTGATCTTATCAGCCTCACAGTAGCAGGCAGTGTTTTTTTTTTATCTAAAAGGTCTGATAAATCAAATATACGCTTCCTGCATAAAACCAGCTGAAATAGCTGAAAGACCAATCTTGCAGCTAGTTGGTGAGCATTGGAGGAGTGGAGCTAAATGGAAAGTGAATGGACTTTATCAGGAGGACAGAAAAATGACTCCAAAGTAAGTTATAAAGATGTTTTTCTCATAACAGTGTTTAACTTTAGATGTGATATGTTTAGAAACAGTGTTACAGCATGATGTCCTTCACAACAGTTACCAGCACAAGGAGTTAGCAGGACTTTGTGTTAGTAAACTCACGCAGAAATCTGCATGTTAGAAAAGTGTGTACTGTATCAATCTGGCTTAATTTGACAGGACAGAGAGTCATGATGGCAAACTTTTGCCTCATATGGTAAAGAGACTCTGAATCCCTCAAAGAATGACTCGTACTGGGGGAAAGCAATTCACTTATTTGGTGTTATAAAACCTCAGTGCATGGTATTGTTTTTTTCAGACCCACATTGCATTCAAGTCCACCAAATTCTGTATTTTTGTTTTGCAGAAATTTGTGAAGAAAGATAATGGAAGAAACAGATGATGTCATAATTACCGTTGTTTACTGTTATTTGCTTAAATGTCTTTGGTGTCAGCTTTATGGGAGAAAAATATGACGTGGAAGGCTTTTAAGGACATTTAAGAGCTGAGCAAAGCTTTCATACTTCTTAAGCTATAAAAATGTACATAGTACTAATCACAACAAGAACTTCTTTCATATTAAAACCGTCCTGCAGATAAATTCATTTATTCATTTTGTCTGAACAAAATGTTGATGTTGTAAATCCACGCAGTCGTCTCTGTTCATCACATCTTAACGCCAAACAGCAGGATAAATTCACTTTCAACTTCAGGGCGAGACTCTTTTTGTTCACAGAGCAAAAAACTACAGAGAGAAAAATCTATAACAATTATGCACCTGGTTTCACATGTTTAGTTTTGGGTGTCAGATATCACCTGGGAAGATTGTTTTTAGCTTCGTTTGACATAATTTACCTGTGATGTTGGTCTGCAATATAATCTTTTTATTTCCCTTTCCTATAGACTATATACTAATATATTTTGTAATTTTAGATGTTTTTTGTTTGTAAATTCATTATTTGTGTTTTGTTATGTTCGGAAATCAGCTTGAAGGACAGATAAAGTGATTTTTGTCTTGCTTACAGCTGGTCTACTTCATAATTCTTTCATGAAATATTTAGTATCTGATGAAGGTAATTCTGACATTTAAACTTAATCTGGACTTTAAACTAATTCTTGCTGCATTTTTAGGTCTTTTTTAAAACAAACTTCATCGAAGTTCAAGTCTGAGTCCTTACGGCAGCGACCTGGGTTCAAATCCAGCCTGTGGGCCTTTGCTGCATGCCGCCCCCTATCTTTCTCCCTGTTTCCTACTGATATACTGATACTAATCTCTTAAAAAAAACAAATCAAAAAACCCCATACAATCAGCTAAATGAAATACAGCAGCCTCTTGTCATGTTTCATATGTATATTAGTTGTTAGCAGCTCCATCAGAGACATTTCTCTAAACTTAAACAAATGGTTTGATTAGAAAACTGGTCAGTATCTCATGACCCCTCAGGTTTATCTTGTGACCCTTTGGAGGGATCCGACCCCTAGGTTGGGAACCACTAGCCTAAACTACCTAACTATACATAAAGCAGTTAAAACTAGCTAACTAATAATATAATAAAATCATGTATTAGTCTGTCACAGGATACATTTTACTGCAGAATGAGTACTTTTACTTAGATAGTAGATTTTGCAGATAATACTTTTGCCTAAGTAGGATTTTGACTGCTTGTAATGGTGTAGTTTTACACTGCTGTATTTGTACTTTTACTTGAGTAAAGGATGTGAGTACATTTTCCACCGCTGGAGGAGACTTTCTTGAGCTATGCTTGAGCTACAACTGCTCATAGACATACTGTGGATGCTTAGAGACCACAACACTGACCAAAACAGTGCCTTCATGTGCAATGGGCCAAAGTTTCTGCTGCATTTTCAAAACATGGGAGCAGTGTAGATGGATGATGGTACAGTACATGCAAGCAGAAATCTACCTGGATATACTATACATTTCATACTACATTGCAGCACTAACATTCACAGCACTCTCTTACATGCCTTAAATATGTATATCGTGCAGTCTGGCACAGATTGTGACTTTCTTCACTATCACACTGTGCAGCTCTGTCTCCTGGAAAGTGCCTTGTGAGAACTTATGTTTAGCTAGCATAGAGACAAATTTGAGATATAGACTGAGAGCACAGGCTCAAGATAAAAGGATACATGTACTACATATTGTGACGATGGACACAAGGCTGGGAGAATGACGGACAGCTGAGTCTAAAGTTGTGAGCAGATACTGACCTGGAAAGCGGATAAGAGAGTTAAGGATAATGTCTGTTTATATGTGATGCTGAAATGAATGTGCCACCTTGTTAACTTGTGAACGCAGTGAACGCACAGCCCCTCACAGGAGAGATTAGAGGTTCAAGTAGACGAGCGGTATAAGAATAGACAGGGTGGATGTAGACAGCAGGTACGAGAGGGGATAAACAGGTAATCCTGTTCGAGCAGCCACAGCCACAAACCAGACATCACACTCAGACCGA
The DNA here is from genome assembly GCA_024633595.2 of Lepomis macrochirus. Taxonomy (NCBI): domain Eukaryota; kingdom Metazoa; phylum Chordata; class Actinopteri; order Centrarchiformes; family Centrarchidae; genus Lepomis; species Lepomis macrochirus. Next base: position 20,700,212 of record JALXJV020000002.1, read on the forward strand.
TACAGGCTTACTGCAAACAACAGCGATACAGGCTGCAGGTCTGCAGGTAAACGCAACATGAGTGAGTTCACAGTCATCGCAGCTGGTTTAAAATCATTCGCTCTGCTACATCACATGGCCACAACTGTTGACCATAAACTCTAATTTGGCATTAACAAGAACAACTCTCTGATTCATGAGTGATAAAGCAACAATTCAAATTAAGAGATCTGATAAGATATCATGGCAAAATATATGCACAGTGTATATGCAGTACTGTGAAAAACCTGTAAAGCCAGAATTCTTACATATATTATATTCTTAAAAATATTCATGTAATTGGATTATATCCATCAATTCATAAAATGCAAAGTTATTGAACAGAAAAAAAATCTAAATCAAATCAATATTTGGTGTGACAACCTTCAAAACAGCATAAATTCTTCTAGGTACCCTTGTACATAACTTTTGAAGGAAGTCAGTAGGTAGTTTGGCCCAAACATCTTGGATAACTACCCACAGTTCCTCTGTGCATTTAGGCAGCCTCAGTTGCTTCTCTCTCTTCATGTAATGAAGACAGACTTGATGATGTTTAGATCAGGGCTCTGTCAGGACTCCTTGTTCTTCTCTATGCTGAAGATGGTTCTTCATGATTTTCACTGTATGTTTGGGGTCATTGTCATGCTGCAAAATAAATTTGATTGGAATAAAATCAGATGCCTCCCTGATGGCACTGCATGATAAATAAGTATCTGTCTGTGCTTCTCAGCATTGAGGAGACCTGCAGAAATGCAGCCCCAAACTTGCAAGGAACCTCCACCAAGCTTCACCGTTGCCTGCAGACTCTTTTACAGCAAACAACCTACCTTCTGCTACAGCTAAATATTTTAATACATTTTGATTCATCAGTCCAGAGCACCCCCTTTTGGTGCATAGTAATGTTGTGGCCTTCTTTCCATGTCAGAAGAGTGGCTTTTTGGCTGCAAGTCCTCCATGAAGGCCATATCTGACCAGACTTCTCTGGGCAGTAGATAGATATACCAGGGTCCCACTGTTTTATGCAGTTCTGAACTGATGGCACTGGCGGCCATTTCCTGACTGCTTTCATTTGCTAAGTTTCTTTGGCCGACCACTGCGTCTACAGTCCTCAACGTTGCCCATTTCTTCGTGCTTCTTCAAAGGAGCTTGGACAGCACATCTGGAAACCCCTGTCTGCCTTGAAACATCTGCCTGGTTGTTATGGCCCTGGGGTCATATTGTGTTATTATTATTATTATTATTATTATTAAGTCTCACCCTGCACTGACAGCTGTCTCCTCACTTAGAATGTGTGTGAGAGCCTATACTGGTAATGGCGAACAGGTGGGCACCACAGATTATTCCAGCAGAACTGATTGCTGCCTCCTGATTGGTCACGTGGATGGCAGCAGCCATTTTAAGCCCGATCTGACAGGAACTCTGGCCTCCTCTCTCTGCCGTTTCCAACATCTGCCTGTGTAATTGTGCGCTCAAATCTTTGTAAGTCACGAAACCTGTGTATTGAGCATACTAGTGTCTGAGTAAGTTAACCAACACCAAGGACAACCTCAATTTGTTGGCTTTAGCCATTTTTTTTGTTATGTGTAGCTTTTGTTTGTTGCCTTGTTGTTTCAGCTACTGGCCTGCTTGTACCCTTTTCTCCTGTTTTTGATAATAGAATCTAGTTTAGAGCTTTGTCTTTTCTTTACGTTTTGGTTTAGGGAAGTTTTAGGTTTCTTAGAGTGTTTTGTTTGTTGTTGTAATTGTTTTGGGGCACTGCTCATTTCTGAATATAATAAAAACTGCTAATTTGTATTTCCTTTGTTCTGGCCTTGGTTGGGAGTGGGAAGAGTGGGGAACCACACCTTATGTCAAGGATACCCTTAGGCCCCATCCACACTACTGCGTTTTTCTTTTAAAACGGAGACCTTTTGCTATGTTTGCACCTCCCGTCCAGACTACAACAGTAAAAATGAAGACCTAAAATGGAGAAGTTTGAAAATGCTGTCCAACCCTGTTTTGCATTTTAAAACTCCGGAGGGCGTTTTAGTGAAGACGGGTCAAAACGGAGGACTTTAGAAACGATGATGCAGCCGCTCACGCTCGGCTCTCTGATTGGGTCTCATAAATAAGGCAAAGCAGAAACACGATGCTTCTGACAGAGTTTTTGACTTGCTATTTTTATTGTACAAATAAGACTTATCTGCCTACACTTTTACTCTGCATGTCGCCATTTACTTTGCGATGACTCCCAGTCTGTTTTCTGCTGCCACACTCCTGTTTTACATTCAGTTACAGCCCCAGCTTGTCATTGGTGCATGCAAAAAAACCCAAGTTCTTTGTGTTTTTTCTTTCGCCAAATCTTCTGTAACTAGGAATAGACCATGTGCTTCATGTTTACACTGGCACACGCACGCCTAGTGTACCTCAACGGGCCATAGCTGTGTGTTTTCAGTCGTTTTAATGTAGACGGAGATCAACTCTAAAATGTTGGTGTGATCGTATTGGTTTTAATTCTCCATTTGTAAACTAAAGCGGAGTAGTGTGGATAGGGCCTTAGTACGCAACATTGGGAGAGAGACCTTGCTGATGCAGTATAACTACCACGTGTCTTGTTGCTGTGCTCAGTCTTGCCGTGGTGTACGACTTTGGAACCTCACTTGTCAGCTGAGTTTGTTTCTTCCTCACCCAGTTGTATTCCTCCTACACTGCTGTTTCAGTTAATGATTGGCTTTCAACCTACATATTGAATTTATCATAATTGTTAAATCATACATCTGACAACATGCCTACAAAATCCCTGACTTTGCTTAAGTGTACCTTGAAGAATTGATACGGTTTTGAAGGCAAAGCTTTGGACTGTATGAACTCCTCGGGATTCTGGCCCAAAGAACTTTATTATTATTATTATTATGTTTTATTTCTTGTATTATTCGGACTCTCTCTTTATATCAAAGCAAACAAATATACACCTGTTGTGCAGCCTTGGCTCGCTCTTTGTTGACGAACACAAAAGTAAACCCTTTATCATCAGCGACTTTCACCCATAAGCCTCTTAGCACTGTGCAGGTTGACGTTTAAAGGCGTGAACTGAACTCGGCCCTAATAGGAAAATTATCTTTAACTGTCTCTTTAAACAAGCGTGAATGTGGCCTGGATGTCAACACTGTACACATCATTGGAAACTATAAACTGTCCATTTTATTAAACACAAATAAGTCTTTTATTGACTGCAGTGTCAGCAGCTCTCTGACCTGCTGTAAGGAACTCACTTTACTCATTACAGTTGAGAAAATAAAGTAAATATATCACCCTCCTAAATGCAGCAATAATAGTGTTGATTTGTCATTTGCGTTTTGGGAAGGATAACGATGCCTTCCAAAACATCTTCTGGACTTTTAATGTAAGGTTATCATATAATGTATTATAGTATGAGTAATTAACCATTCACTGAACTCAAACACCGCCTACAATTCCCCATAAGTACTTGCAAATCCAAGGAATGTAAGAAAAAATATGATTATTTATATGAACCTTTGCAACCAGGGACAACGAGACTGAGTAACGTGTCAATTCAGAAATGTAAAGTAAACTCTCTGCACAAACCATATCAACAGAAAACAAACGGAGTGCTTGGAAACTAAAACAAGTTTAATGAAGGTGCTCTTTGGTAGGGAACACAAAAAGTCCGAGGCACTCTTCTGACAATCCACATGAAGGTTTTTTGTCTCTGGTTGTAATTATCACTCAGCACTGGTATGTTTTTGCACTTTATATGACTTTGTAGGGAAATTGTTTTTGCCTGTTGCCTTGGGGAGGTCAGCTACAGAATGCCTCTGAAGGATCTTGCTAAATGACATTTCATCAGAGGGGATGGCTGTTTGCCAGTGTGTGATCTTGAACCGTGATCATCCAGTTGTAGGACCTGCTGTCCGACATCCAGCCAACCTCAAGTGTAAAGTGACACGGGAACAAACTGATGTCAGGCTACAGAGGAGACACTCTGACTCTGCGCGAGTCACATGACACAGGAAACACAGAGCAACTTAATCGGGCTGGATCTTTACTAACATGCTCACATTCACAGAATCATGAGCTCACACATGATTGTTTGAATCAAGACACATGGACCAACACCATGCACACACACGTGCACAGTCACACCTGGTGAGAAATGTCCCAAGCAGGTCAGACAGCCGTGGCAGACTGGCAGGATGCCACATGAATCACTTAAAGGCATGGGATTGACTCAGCTTGAAAAAACTCTCAGGTGGCACCAGGAGTTTCACGCATCATTCACAGGATGTCTGAAATATTATAAAAAGTACAGTGTAGATCTTCTCTATATGAGAAGTGCCCTGAGGTATGATTTGGTGCTATATTTTTTGCAGTGTGTTACAACTAAATGTTCTAAATAATAATGTTTAATTTCATAGGTTTGTTCTTATTGTCCCATTTGTTGTTCCTTTATTGAGTTTATACAGCTAGACGAACCCAGGAAGCTTGGTTACAATACCATTACACTATGCATCTTAAAAAACTGAAACTATACTATACAAAAAAACACTAAATGTTGCATACATCTATATAAGAAAACCTACACTATACTAAAACACTCCCATCTCCCCTTCATTCCACTACCCTCATACATGCTGGACACATAGCCTGCCTTGCACTCCCTGTTCCCCTCTCAGTGGAGGACAGTAATTGGATAACTTGACTTAAAATGACCTATTTTGTGAGTTATAACGCTGTGTCACTGTATCCCCACTTTCTCTAAAAAACTCGCTAAATAATGTTTTGATTGATAATCCAGAGGGATCATAGTGTTTCCCCCTCTTAAATAATAATGCAGAATTTGGCAATTTCAGCACCAAGTCGCTGATATTTTTATTCACTTGCATAAAACCTCTCTCTGATGAAATGTCTTGCTTTCCAGAAGGCAAAAGGTGAACTTGGGGAATGACTAAAACATTCACCCAATATCTCCTAATATCTTTAGTTTTTAAAAATTTCTGCTGCTTGATTTGAGGCTGATCTGACCAGCCCTCCTCCACGTGATGTCCTCCTCCGTAAGGCGCCAGGTTCATGGATAAGCTCCTCGCCAGGTGCCTTGTTGGCCAACTGCCAGTTAGTATTAGCTTATAGCCACAGGTGCAAACACACAATCTCTGGCTTGCTGAAAGGCTACAAGCAGAGTTTTGACTAGCTAATAGCTAATGTGCACAACAGATTGTGAAGCTACACACGGTTGTTTGAACAGCTCACAATTCACCTTAACTTGGATGTCGGCTGCTAAGTAGATTTAACAAAACATATTTTTTTAGAAACATGCTAAAAAGAAGAGGAGGATATTAAAAGCTATTTTTAATGAACTCTCCACTGCTAGCTGTTTGCTAGCTAACACAATAGGGATTTGCTCTGTTAATCCAGTTTATGACAGCTGTTCGAAACACTTATGCTACTATTATGATAATTTATCAAGTTATGCCCCTTTTTGACCAAAATGGTATAATAATAGGTAATAAGCAGCTGCAGAAACTGAACTCGAAATTAAGTCCCTTATAAACATCGTCTCTGTTTTCACTGCGTCACAGGAACTAAGAACATTAGATGAATTAGTCACATAATGGATTAAAGAATACCAGCGTTATTTGATCACACACAGTTTAATAGTTTCTTACTAAAAAATGACCAATGCTGAACATTTTCTCTACTTTTGTTTCTAAAAAAAACAAAACATTTTTTGTGCACATTTGGTTTCTTTATCAGGTGCTTTTTAGGCTGTAAATAAATATTACAATAAATGTTTGTGTTTGACCAGTGAGTTACGTTTAGCACTGTTAAAGTGCATGAACGTTCACTGCATATTGTAAAACACTACCCTCAGAGCAGGGACTTGGCGCCAGGATCCTTGACCGAGGAACTAAATTTAGTCCTTAATGACCACATTTGGCTTTTCTACATATGTGGTACATGCCAATCTAGATTATTTTTGTTGTCAACCATTAGGATAAGAGTTTTGTGTTGTAATTGTTTCAGCATGTGGTAAAACGTGCACAAATGTTTGCTTTTGGGGCTGCAGTCCACATTTAACTCTTCTCAACATCACTGACTGTTTGAAAGCATGTATTAAATAACAGTAATCCTCCTGCTTGCCACTTATTAAGAAAGACTTGTTACTTAGGGACTCTTCAGCCGGATGGACATTTAGTCTTGGAACTGGTTGAAAGATTTTTTTCCCTTACCCTTACCCGGTACATTTTAAACAAACACAATGGCCACTGCCAACAAGAACGGGCTCCATCCATCTGTTAATGTGTCTTACGCACAACACTTAATGGCCCCGTTTGATCAGTAAGCCCCTGCTTATTCCACAGTCCTGACGTCTGTTGGCAGGAATGGACAAGCTGACCACTCCATGCCGCTGCCTCCTGACAGATGTCATGTTTTCTCGCACTAAATGCCAACTATGTCGGTGCTTGTACTGGAGGTGTTCGCTTGTTTAAAGTAAATAGTTGAAGATTTATTTGTTGGCTGTGGGAGCTTGTAAGTCTTGGGCAAAACTTCTTAAGAGTCAGGCAGCCAAGCTAGTAGGACATTTAGACAACGGAAAGACTTCACTGCTACAGATGTAAAAAAGGTGAATAAGGTCTCTGCAGGTTTCTTGGATGTTATTTATTTAAATCAACTTGAGAAGGAGTTTACATTCTACAGTCACATGCAAATGTACACTGTTTTGATTGAACAATTTGGTGATGTCAGTTTATGTTTTATTGTATCTTTTTTGTGTTTATGTTATGTTGTGTAATAACTTGAATTATGAACAACATACATTTAATTTAAATAAAAGGGATTTTGTTTTAGTCTACCAGAATTATATTTCTGACAATAAGATCAAATCTTTGATCTGCATTAATGTGAGATAACATTTACCTGAAATATGTTTTTACAGTTAAATGAGTCTATAATATTTAGAAATGTTTGGGTTTTAAGTCTAACAGTTGCTAGAGTTTTGTTTTTGGAAACTTGAATAAACAAAATGCAGTCCTGCTCTGCGTTATTAGCATAATATTACAGTTAACATTTCTCTGATGCGACCCCTCTGGCCACGTCCTGAGTAAAACAAACACTAAACTGCAGACAGGAAGACAGCTGTATTGTTCTGGATTTTCATTGTTTTCCTCAGACTGAAGTGGATTTATTTAGATGCTGTTCAGTACTCACTGATGTTTATCCTACTTTACCAGCAGCTGGATGATAATATTGGTCCTCCAGGGCACTGAGCTTTGTGAATTTAAAAACCCCTGTATATTTAACACTTTGTGTCCTCTGTGTAAACCCCAGTGAAACCAAAAACAAAACAAACAAAACAGTATTTATGTTTTTCGATAATAAAAGAAAAAAGGATTGAACTAGTTGTATAACAGTGTATGAAACCCCTTTTCCAATATAACAAATTACTCATTGGCCAGGTGTGTGGAGGTGAGAAAGTAAGCAGGATTTGAAACTTATCACAACGTATTTTTTATTATTAATTTGTTTTGCAGAACTACGTCTGTCACTGTGTGTGTACAACCGAGTGCAACACCACCAATGCCTCTAAGGAGAGAGTGTTTGAAAGTCTCTTCTCTCCTCCATTTGCAGGATTCATCACAAAGAAACACAAAAAAAGCAAGGAGAAACCCTTTTTCCTTTAGACATGGTCAGACAACACCCAGTTCGTTTCAAGCATGCCCTTAACTCTTAACACTATGTAGTCCACATAAACATTTTGCATTCATTATATCTGCATAAACTAGTGCTGAATCCTGCTGCCAGCTTTTTAATTAACTCCCTCCACAGCACCTCAGTCGTCCGCCTTTAGTAGCATGTAGAAGTAAGTAAATTGTCAGATTTGTTTCTTCACATTGACCAAATTAAATTCAATTCAATTCAATTCAATTTTATTTATATAGCGCCAAATCACAACAACAGTTATCTCACAGCGCTTTTCATAAAGAGCAGGTCTAGACCATACTCTGAAGTTAAAAAGGTCCAACTGGTGTCAGCATTCTCCAACCCAACTTCTTGTCGCATGGGCATACGTCGCCTGAAACCCCCGTTCTGATGTTTTGGGGGGCTGGGTCCGATTTCTTTAACTCTCTGTTCTGACATTCATATACTTTTTGTGGACGTTCACATATCCCTTTATCATATATGCCCACTTTATTACATGACTTGAAGGCAGCCATAATCCTATCGGTCCAGTTAAACTTCACCAGACACACTTGAGTAGAAAAACTCGGATCAGAAAATAAATAAAATACACAAATGCCCTTATAAGCCTGGTATATTTGATCAGAGATCTCAGCTTTCATATGTGCTTTCTTCTCTACTATCCACTAGGATTTGTTGCACCACAGACATGCATGCATGGCTAAACCTGCAATCTGCATCAAATCAAGAAAAATCAACAGCTTTTGAGAAAATGATTATTATGCATTAAAACTGTCTCATTACTGTTTCCATACATATTGTGAATTGTTATGACTTTGCAAACCTGTTACATGTAATCTGCTACCTGCCGACCCCGGAGGGCCACACAGTTATGCCTCCAGTAGTAGAGGAGCAGAGCCAGCAGGGCCACTGCCAGGTCCCAATGTTCTGTGTTTTGATTAGCGGGGTGAGCTTCAGCTAAGTCCTTGTGTGTAAGAGGCTGGAGGGAGGATTTGAAGCCCTGCGCAGACAGGCTGGGAATGTGTTTGTGTGTGTTGTGTGTTTTGGCTCACATCTCGCACTGCTGTGATAATCACCTGTGAATAGAGAACATCTCTTTATGAGAGGTTGGGGTCACAGCGGCAGATGATCGGTTACATGGCTTACAGCGAGACAAAGAGAAAGAAGAAGGAGAGGAGAGAGATGAAATGTAAAGAGACAAACTAAAGAATGGAAATGAAAACAGTTTAAAGGGCTGGAGGCCTGTGTTTACATGTTTACAATAATAATTACTAATAACTATAAAATACTACGGCCCCATTTACTGGAGACCTAAATGGAGTAATCACACCTTATTTTGGCGCTTAACATGGACAGCTGTACAAACAAAGTGTGATGCATTTTGTTCCCCTTCAGAAGAACGAAGGGGTTGGCACATTATGGTTCAGAGCTTGGTCAGAGGCTGAGACTGAATGCGTTTGAACTTAATGGGTGGATGACAACATCTAAAAGAAATTTCCGCAAAGGAAGACATTAAGTTAGTACATTGTGGCTTCACTGCTAAATATACACAATGGGTTAGGTTGCCTCTTTTTTTATTTTGGACCTCCACTTTGTCTAAGATGCATGCTATTGCAAGTTCTACGCTCTGCATATGAACACACAACATGAGGGACTCCAGTTAACAACCTGCAGCTTCATCATCAGCAACACATGATGCCGACCTGTAAAAACCTTACCTAAGGCAGTTGTTCTCAAATCTTTCTCTCACATCCCCTTTCAGAAGCCAAGAAAAGTTCATCCCCCTTATTGTTAACAACACAGGCGATGGAAATAAACAAGATTCAGGTTAGCAAAGAAGCCTGTCTAGCATCAGAGCACTTTTGTTTGTTAATGTCACCATATGAATCATAATTATGCAACTTCAGGTTCCCTTAAACATCCACAACCCCCCTTGAAGTGGCTCTACCCCCCTACGAGCACCACTGACCTTAGGACATCTGTGTTTACTTCATGTCTACACATAAACAAGGCCTGATGAACTGCCTAGCCCGTCTTTGCCTCCCAGTCTGTGTTAACTTGAGTAAAAAGTACCATATCAGCAAGAAAGGACCTCAATAGTAATAAGGAAAACTCATTAAAGCCTTTTATAATTTCAGTTGAGCTTGTGATTTCCTTCTAAAACCAAATTAGATTACCACAAAAAGTGATATACAGTAACCCCGAGGCCTTCAGGGTCACGGTCAGGGCAAATGAGATAATCAAACTAGTAGCTATGAGCTTGTTCTTTCAGGATAGTTAAAATCTGATATAATGGGATTTTAAAAACACTGACTAACTGCAGAAATGACATCACTTTGAACAGTGTAAATGTTAAGAATATGAGTTAAGAGTATTGGTGTGTCCTGTAAACACACTCCTACTGACGGAGCTGTTTTTGCATTTGCAGGGTGACACAGCATGACGAGGGCGTTTGCGTTCATTCATTATTCAGTTTATGTTACGACAACGCAGGAAAGAAGCGGAGACAATGAAACACAGGCTTGACTCAGTGAACGCTTCATGACTCCTCTGCAGCACTGAGCCACTTGTGCTTTATAAACACAGTATTTCAAGTATGTAAGACCATTAGTGGTAAAAGCCACTGGACGTCAGTGGTGGTGATGCTGTTTTAATGAAGAGAAGGGACATTGTGTTCGACAATAACATTTACTGTAAAAAACACAGTGGAGCCTGTGAGCGCTGGGGTCGTACAATTCATGAAGGAGTCAAGCTGTGGCCAGAGATGGTTTCATGTTTAACCACACATGACTGTGTTGGTGTGATGAACTTACCTCGCTCTTTCTTTTCCTTTGAAAACGAGTCAAACTTCCTGCGTAGAGATTTCCTCCGTTTGCGTGTTTCTGTGAGAGAAAGGACAAAGTCACCATGAATAAAACTGTTAGTGATGCTCAAGTATGCGTGCGCTTTAGTGTGAACAATGAATACGGTGTACTGTTTGATCAGGCATGTCTGTCTTTCATTTATTCAGCTATGCAAGTGTGTGTGTTTGCATTTCCATGTGTATTGCTTGTTAAGATGCTCCAGTTATCACTACAAAAGGACCACTACTCACATTCATCTCGTGCTCTTTTACCAACCCTAAATAAAAATAATTAACTCAGTCATCACTTGTTTTCTCACACACACACACACACACACACACACACACACACACACACACACACACACACACACAAGGCCACTTCAAACTGCCCTCATTACGACCCTTTTCCCTTTCCTGTCTCTTTCTCTTATTATCTTTTTCTCCTGAGTGCTTGTGCCTCTTCCTCAGCTCTAAGAATAGAGTGGACCATTTCCATAGAGATCTTTTTGTTCGTTTGAATAGTCCTTTGCGCTGCACTGCCCCAGACATGAAAGACAAATGTATGTGTGTGTGTGTTGTGTGTGTTTATATCTGCATGGGAAATATCTAGAGAGAGTGGTAAATGAATAGCACAAAACTGTATCTAAAAGGCATGATACTAAAAGGAAAAATGCACCTTTTAAACACTTAAACTGAAATCACAAGTTATCCCTTTCTGCAGTCATATATAATGTCAAAATTATTTTCAAATTCATTAATATTTTTTTAATACTGAAAGAAAGAAAAATAATTAAAAAAAATCTCCATGGCAACTCACTAGCTTTTCTTGAGGTTTCAACAGCAAATTACACGTTTCTTCAGCAAATGGAGTTTGCTCAGTTGCCTAGAAGATTAATGTCATCAGCTGACCCAAGTACTGACAACTGAGTTATCTACATGACAGAGCAAACCCAATCTGTGTGACAATAAGAATGAATGGAACCACAATTCTCCAGTGTTTAAGGATTTTGTTTTCATGGGATAAAAGCTGTGTTAGTTCTTCCTTGTTTGAACGTAATTTCTAAATGAAGGTGACAGTCCCAGTGTCTGTACTTGTAAGAGGAGAAAGAGACGGTAGTTAGAAAGCTAATGTCTGTGGGGGTTTCGCGTTGCTGTCTGGCTGTTAGTCAGTGTCACTGTCAGCCAATGACATACATATACATGAAATATAAACTTTAATGTTTTGGGACATCTGCATTCAATCCTACAAAAATGCATTTTAAATCATCTCAGCTGTTAGAAAACCACCAGTGACATTTTGTTACACAAAATATTTTAGGCACAGTAACAGTGGAGGTTGATAGCTGAAAATACTCTGTAAATCCATGTGTGTGTTAGTGGCTAATGTTGTGCAAATGAGAGGGCACTGTGTCTGTTTTTATAGAGTGTGTTTTGTGCTCTGTTTTAAGAGCTCTACATCCTCCCCCTCTGACTGGGTTTACATGGAAGAAGCCATTGTTTGGGTTACTAAAGCTGTTGTTTAGAAATCACTAATTCAAGGTTGGGTCTTTTCCCTATTAAGGAACGATCAGAGTTCCCTGCATCACAAGAAGTGCTGTCCAGAATATTTGGGACTCTAAAATTCTTCTCTTTCCACCTCTTAAACACAAATGTGTTTAACACAAATGTGTTTAAGGGGTGGAAAGCAAACATGCAAGCAAACATGGAAAGGAAGAGAGAGTATTTGTGTCCATGTGAATGTGCGTGTATGTACTTATGTGTGTGCATGTGGGGATAAAAGGGTCAAATTCCCATGACTGCAGGAAATTAAAGTTTATTTCCAAAGCGCACAGCCCCCTCCCACCACACACACGCCACCTCCAGCTAGGGCAAATCTCTTAGGATGTCTGCGCAAGTGTGTGTGCGCACATGTGTATGATTACATAATACACATTCACAGAGAGCTAAGAGAACAGAGCGAGACAAACACAGAGAGGGAAAACAGCCCAAGCTTTCAAGTACACTAGACTTGGAGATGTGCATACATCATTATTGTTCAGTTGTTAGCTGAACATCTTGGTAAAATGCATCATTTCAATCAATTACTGGATGCAGTAATGTAATAGTGGATTGCAGATCAGTCACCTGAAGCACTTTAAGATGTTTCACAATTAGATTTTACTCTATTTAAATTAGGGATGTCCAGATCCAATCACGAGATCGGAAATTGGGCCCGATCACATTGTTTCAGACTCGATCGGAATCGGACGTTACCTCCATGATCAGGACTTACGTATATATATATATGTATATATATGTATATATATATATGTATATATATATATGCATATATATATATATGTATGTATGTATATATATATATATATATATATATATATATATACATGTATACAATATACAAGATATATATATATTTATAATGTTGTATGTATCCATATATATAGTTTATTTATCTTAAGTTGAGGTGCTATTTGTTTTATCTTTTTTATATTTACTGTTGCACTAAAGTCCAAAAGTGAAGAATTTATATTATTTATTACTTGATTGTTCAAGCTACCTCACTCTCTGTTTGTTAACAGAGTTGTTGAATGTTAAAATAAGGTTAATTAAATAAAAAATAAGGACTCCTGGATCTGTTTTTTCGCTCTTCTTCTTTTCTTTTTTTAAGTATTATAGAAGTATCAGATCGGGACTCGGTATCAGTAGATACTCAAAATCATATGACTTGGACTCAAACTCGAGGGCAAAAAAACCTGATCAGGACATCCCTAATTTAAACACAGGTGCATCACTGAATCCTGCATCACTGGTGGGGTGGTGATGTTGCAGTGCCTTTGGTGTGAGAGACCCCGGGTCTGAATCTACTGTGAGACACCAATGTGTCCCTGAGAAAGACACTTAACCCCTAGCTGCTCCAGAGGCGTGTGACCTGTGACTTACATAGCAATTGTAAGTCGCTTTGGATTAAAGCGTCAGCTAAATCAATAAATGTAATGTTAATGAATCCCTTAAGCAGTTGCAGAAAATGTAGTAGCTCTTAAACCTTTGGGGGATCAGAAGACAGATGAACTGAGAATGAACATATTGGTGGTGAAGCAATGTTCAGAGTAGGAGTGAGGAAGGAAAAAAGACACGGGACTAGGATACGAAAGAAAGTTAGCAGGTTGTTGCAGGTTATTGCAAATATTTGAAACAAAGTAACTAATAGAGACGTCTTCAAATTGGTTGTTTTATCCAATCTACAATCCAAAAACCAATATTCAGTTTGCAGTGATATAAAATTAATTTATTCTCATATTTGAGGAGCTAGAAAGAGATAAAAGTTACCATTTCATTTGCTTAAAAATGAACTAGAACAATTGCTGGATTATCAAAACGCATATATTCTCTGTCGATAAACATTTTCAGCTGTAACCAGGACACTCGTGAAAAAGAGGTAAGAAATAATGATTAAATAATTATTTTGACCGTGGAAACCACTCACAATTACAGCAGAAAGGAAAGGAACAAGTGGAAAGAGATCAGTGGAAGGAGATAGCAAATTAGTTTGGAGTCTCAGCAGAGAAGCTGATTCTGAGAACAGGGCATGAGAATGAACTCCAGACTGCACCAAATAAGAGCAACTCAGTCTCACAACTGCTGACTGAAGAATTCACTGGATGTTGCCAATGAAACTAACACTTGTGCACAAACACATGCAGTTGCACGTTCGGGTCATACATGTAAAAATAGAGACCTATAGTGCGTACAGCAGAACCGGAGATGTTTCATGGCATGGATTCCTCCTGGTGCAGAAAGAGTCAAAAAGACAATAAGAGGAGGAAGTAAGAGATAAAAAGGGAGGAAAGACTGGTTAAGAAAGATTGATGTATGTGAGATAAAATACAAGGAGCATAGAGCTGTAATGGAGAATAAGAGAAAAATGGAAAAAATCAAAGAAAGAGAAGTTCAGAAGAAGAAACCCTGCGGAGCAAAAGCAACAGAAACCCAAAAGACAAACAGGGAGGGAGCTCTGCGGAAGATGATGCTGAGACCGTAACGGACCGGAGAGATTGCAGCCCAGGGGAGAAACTGAGGACAAATATTCCCACACTTAATCACAGCTTCATCTGTGAGTCGGACAGTGGATTCACACTGTTCATGCATTCATGTCTAATGTTACAATTACAAACTGCACACAAGACAAATAAACATCTGTAGGGTGCAGTAACAGCCACCTTTACTTTCCAACCTGTTCGTCTATGGAGCAGCACTAGACACTCTGAGACCTGCTGTAAAAAAAGTCAAAGGAAATACTGATTTGGGGATGTTGGTTTATTGGCAGATGTATCCATCAACTGACATTTCGACAATGGCGATAATCAATATCGTCTGTTAGTCTCTGATGTCACTTCAGTGATCATGCTAACACTTTAGCATATCCCTACTGGAACACTGTGATGATAAGATAAACATTTATTGAGCCCCAGAGTGGAAATTCAGGTGTTGCAGCAGAAAAGAAACAAGTACAGATAAATAGAAAAAAATAGTGCATAAAATAAAAATAGAGCTAAAAATAGCATTGCTATTAAGAACACTCAGAATTACATTAGAATTAAGGCAAGCACATTACCCTCCCCCCAGTGTTGAACTTAAACTAATACTGTCTTAAGTGACATAGTAGTGTGATTAGTAGCCACAAAGCATAGTACATGCAAGAATATGATACCAGTATGTGTAGTGTACACAGTATAGAGTAGCCTAGTATAGTAGTAGTATAGTATAGTGTGATAGCATCACAGCTCAAATTGCCATCACAATAGTATATTATATTATTGTGTATAACAATAATAAAGCATGTTGTGTACAGTAGCTGATGTAGCTTTGGATACCTTTGCAAAGTTCCAAGCTCAAATCAAAAATGTTCTTCAGCCAGATATATATTTATTTAAAGAAGACAACTTTTGAATAAAAACATCTTGAATGAAAATATGAATGCATATATAATATAAACACTGCAGTGATCCTGAGTTTAAAAAAAGCTTGTTTGTTGGAGATGGACTTTAGCTTGTCCTAGCTACTTGCTAGCTAGTCACTTACTCGCTCCACTGGACTAGACTTTGCTTTGAAGCACAAAAAACTGGTAAATACTACAGCTTTTTGTATTCCCTGGTGGCAATACCGTGAATCACACTCGGTTTCTGGCGGTGGGTCGGTATTTTTAAAATTTTCTTAACCTCTAAGCCACTCGTGTGTATCTACAGCAGGACAAAAATATCTGCAGTATCTGTGATCACTGCTACTCATCACTTAACATCTTCACTTCCAATGGAAACAGGTAATGTATGAGTGTTTTGTTGTGTTATACAAGCTCCACATCCTCCCCCTTTTGAGCTAATGTGGGTTGAATGATTGTTTTGGCAAGTAAAGCAGATTTTTTATTTTCTGTTTTTTATTTTCAAGGCTGGGTCTTTTTCCTATTAGGGAACATATCACAGATATCATATCATATATAACATATCCCAGATTGTTTCTTCTGGAATATATGGGGATTTTCCTTGAATTTGAACTTTGTTTGCAGGAATTATATGTGACAAATGACATATGATAAAGAAATCTACGACAAAGACATCATGCCTGATTGCTGTTCTAGACAATGGAAATTTATTGAAAGCCAAGCTCCTGAAAACATCTGAACAGGCAGAGTCCCCCATGAACCTTCTGGTGTAACTGAACCCTGACCTGATGGAAAAGAAAATACATTACTCATCTCTAAAAATAAAAAAAAATTAAGAACAAGATAACAAGAGAGGAAAATTTCACAAAGACTTTCCAAATGTGTGGAGGGCAGCAACGAGTGGTGTCTCACAGGATGTATGTTGAGTCATGAGAGAAACACACAAACTTGTTTCCTTCACTTAAGAGAAGATTGATTTACTTACATTCATTCCCTTGAGATCTTAATCGTAAACCAAGTTTTAACCCTTTAATTATCGTGAGGATCTGAGTTTTTTGTGGTGAAAAATGTGTGAAAAATACACATCAGCTTTGCAAATGTTTTGTGGAGGACGGAAATGTATGTAGGTCTCAAGGATTTGCTCCGTGCATTTCGGTGAGAAACACTGAATGTGAACAACAAAAGCCCAAAGGACATATTTGAAATGTTAAAATAAATAACAATAACAAATAACAAAATAAATGTAAAAATAAAAAAAATGTAAAATAAAAAAAATAATTTATCCTAAAGGGAATCCAAATCCAGGCCGCAGATTAGCTGCAGTATGATTGAGCTTCACCGTTTATCGGAGAACATATCTAAACTGGCCCTGAATCAGCAGCGTGGTGCAAGTTGAGCAGGTCGGGGGGTTAATAACACAGAGTGAACAACAGTATGAGAAAAACAGCTTACATACCGACTGGTCTCACAGGAGAAAGGCTACTAACATAGCTGACACACACACACACATAAACATACACACAACTTCTACAATCAGCTGTGTTTAGCATCAGCCTCTCTCCTCTCTGATCCTCCTGACCTCAGGGATCCCTCCAGCCCCAATAAACATGAGAGAAAAACCTCCCATTGTGCAGTCTGTGAGGTGTTTACAAGATTTATGTCTTGTTGGTGAAACTATCCCACTGGATTTAGGAGTTCACATGGATAACACGAGTGTACATAAACAGTATATTTCAAAGCAGGGAGTAGTCCAGTAGCAAGAATAATTGTGCAAGTAAACATCAGCAAAAAAGGAAAAAGTGTTGGATGTATTTTGTGCTGTTATAAACAATTATCGAAACATACAGTACAGGGTCTGATGATGCTGCCACAACACAACAGCAGCCCATAGAGGCTTGACTTATGCTTGAGGTGAGAAAGATGACTTTCTGTCTGTCTGTCTGGAAGCCTGTAGGTCCTGTAGCTAATAAATATCACTAGTAAAAATGACTTTGGAATGAAAATATTTTAAAATAAACTCTCTCCAGGCAGCTTTGTATAGCAAGGAGGGCAAAGAGCACAGTGGTTTACTGTCTCATCTTTCATTGACGTTTGATTAGTGTCTTTTCAGGAGAATAACAACTGTAAACAGACATTTAGATTTATTTTTATCCAAAAAAACTTAGTCGGTAGTATCTGTTTTAGCCCTCAGTACTGTCTGCAGGCATTGCTTTTAGACTTCACAGAGCCCACACAACCTTCACCAATAAGTTAGGGCAGCCCGTAGCCCATTTTTTTGAAAAATGCAGAAAAGCACACGTCACACCAGCTTCTGCTCGTTGAGCTTATTGGTTTAAGTTCAAGATAACAACAGAAGGGGACTAAGACAAACATATCAACATGTTTTATAAACTCTTCTCTTACATGGACGACAGTGGTGGGACAGTAAGAGCACACTGTCTCAAGACACTTAAGGGAGACAATGTGATGCCAGGTGTTGCCATGATTATATCCAAATGATGACGGAGATTTGAGCAAAACACAAGTAATCTTGACGTTTTGAGCTCATTGTAAAGGAAATCCTACAGTAGTGTGCTTACTTGTGTATAGCTGCCTTTAAATGTGTTGCCCTTTTCACTAAATTCTAGGACGCTAAATGCTTCTTGTGTGGTCCCAACTTCAGCTTGATTAGCATGAAAAGCAGTGCTTGAAACATAAGGCCCAGAACAAAAGCTTTTCAGCAATACAAATAGGTCTGTTGGGAAAATAACTGATCTATCAGGACTTGAGGAGGATTAGAAAAGGAGATATCATCATATCAAATCAAAAGTACTTTATTTGTCACATACAAATTGCGATATTCATCCGCATTTAACCCATCCCTTGAGGGAGCAGTGGGCAGCCACTGTACAGCGCCTGGGGACCAACTCAGTGTCTGGTCAAAGCACTGACTGAAGAAACCTAACATATTTTTGATGGTGGGGGAAACCCACGCAGACAAGAGTAGAACATGCAAACTCCACACAGAAAGGCCGGGGAGACCTGGGTTTGAACCCATAATCTTCTTGCTGTAAGGCCTAAAAAGACAATAAATAACTTAAAAATAGTGTGGATGAGATTGATACAGCTGTACTGGCTGTGGACTGGAGAGAAGTAGCAATGCTTAAATTAACATATTTGTTCGATTGATATAAAAAAACAAGTTAAAGTCAGACAAACAGAAATTCACTAATATAAATATGATCTCAGACATATTATCAAGCAAAGCTACAGTGCTCATGATTGTGTCTAGAGCTGGAAAGTACCTAACCTCTATCATATTTAGCTAGAAAAAATAATTCCAGTTCCCTGAGAGATTATTTTTGTGTCCATAGCAGGCAGAGATGGCCAAGATCCTACTGCTGTTAGAGGAGCCTGTTTGAAACTCTTAAAAATGGCATTGGTTTTTGTTCAGTAGCAGCAGGAATTGACTTCTTATACTACCCTTTTCTGATATTTTACCATAGTTTTTAAGCAGTTAGGCAACATATAGTAGATATGTTGATTTTTATCTACTAAGCTTGCCTCACTTTTTTTAAAAGCACCCAAAATACCTCTAGATAAAAACACATTGAAAGACTCAAACTCCTGTCAGCAGTATTAGAGATATCAAGCGAGACACATGGATACATGAACAAACACGGTGCATCCTTTGCCCTTTCTTAACGGACAGCTTGGATTACTTTCACATGTGCGCAGAATGTTTTCTTTGACCTAAGAGAGTTGAATGAGCACACCGACATATCCTCCATGTCCTCATGTTTCACACTCATTCCTCAGATTATTTAACAGACTGTTATGGCTCCCTCAACAGTTCCTCTCTCAAGCTCAGTTCAACCTTAGCTTTATATGGAGGGCGCTTCATTCTTAACAGTCATTTCGTCTGAACTGGCGCCAGATTTCACCATGTCATCATGTGCTTGCTTCTCTAACCTCTAAGCTGCCACTCCTCCCCACAACCAACACAAACCATTGAAAGTGGCCACATCCATCAGACATAGTGCTTCCAAAGCCTCAGTCCTAATCCATCATTCCTCCACAATCTGAGGAGCCATTTCAGAAAAACTAAGCATTTCCTCCATATTTTAATCCATTACATTTAAATTCATTTCAATCTTGAAACATGCTCGGAAGCTCTTACATCCAATTTTTCAAGAGAGCCAACTGCAAAAAGTGTATGCTTAAAAGATTTTAAAAACACAGAATACCAACAATGATCAAACTACCAAAGGCTAATGTGGAGTGAAGTGTTTCTTGCATTGAGAAAAGGTTGCAGCCAACTCAAAAGAGAGACATTTTGGGAAATAAGCTTATTTGCTGTATTTCCAAGGGTTTAATGATAAGACTGACACTACACTCCCCAGCGTCCCAAAGTTAAAATCTCTGAGGTTTCTCCAGAGTTGAAACGCCTTTGTCCTTGCCTGTTCATACCCTGTTCATACAACATTCTTTTCTGTTTATACTCTTGTTTCTCTTTTCATCTCACACTTTCAAATGTGCCGGTGTATAGAACTCTCTCTTCCACTACCTTCCTCCCCCATCACTTCTGAGTATGAGCACTAACACCACCTGTTGCTGATTGGCTGGAACAAGGTTGTGGGAAAGGTCCACACTTTTGTTTTCCATTTGCAGAGACAGGGCTGTCAAGGAAAAACAGATTTTTTTTCCGAGCACACACAAAAAAAGAAAGCTAGCAAACCGTGACAAAATATTTGCTGAATTTAACAAAAAGTGTAATGGATTACATCACTTACTATCACTTTAAATAGTGAGCTTTTGAGGTGCTGGTAGGTGGCCAGGCTAGCTGTTTCTCTCTGCTTCAAGTCAGTTTGCTAAACTAATCGACTCCCAGCTCTAGCTGCAAATTTAACAGACTAACATAGGAGTGGTATGAATGTTCTCGTTTAACTCTCGGCAAGACAGCTAAAAAATCCCAAAATGTTGAACAGCTCCTTTAAATGTGAATTTGGGTGCATCCAAATCAACAAACAGAATGATAAACCTTGATATGCTTTGAATAGAGAAAACATTTGTCTAAAAGATGCTAAATCACCAGTATCCTATAATAGTAATCTCTATACCTTTTGGGATGCTGATCTTGAATTCCAGGTCCCTCTCTTCCAGGTGGTACAAGGCGACTTCCTGTAGCCTGGCTCGCTCCAGCTCGGACAGGCTCTGGATGGGCACCGGCTGTAACCGCACACTCTGACCCAACATGGTCGCCCACGTGTGGTCCCCCTGTCGAGAGAGAGAGACAGGGTTAATGATCAAAAAGGTAGATTTAGGATCAAGTAGGACCTATGGCAGCACAGACCATTAATCACAATCACCACGTACTTTTATCTCTTCACAACTAATTTTCTGCTCCTGAACACATAAAAGACTAAATAGAAACCCCTTCTGTCTGTAATCAGTGAACACTGTCAGCCAACCATCAAGTTCTTAAAAGGCAAAAGCCTAGAAGATTAATTTACTAACAGTGACTCACAAGTTAGACAACCCTGTCCCTACTTTTATCTCTACCAAGACGATCATTTTACTTGGGAGTTTTTGCAAGAAACGACTGCCTGCCAAATTCCCACAACACTCGATCTCGGACAGTCAGCTGCAGCAGAAGTTAGCCAGCAGTAACTAAACAGATTTGGAAAGGCAGCGGGGTTCCCTCCAGTACAGCTCTGCACTGAGCTCACACACACGGGAACAATTTATAAGAAAACAGTTGTTTATGTTATGACCTAACGCTGCTGCAATCCCCTCTTGAAGTCTGTTCCCCATCAGATACGGTTTCCCTCCGTGTATTATCATCTTATAAAACATAACATGTCTGATGAGATGATCATTATGTTAAAATATATTAAACAGTACATTAAATAGTTTAAATCACCTAGACAAACAAAAAGAGCAAATTATTAGACATGAATGGATCAGTAATAATAATAATGGTAATACAATAAAACACTCAGAGGGCACATTTTTCAGCATTATGAGTACTTTTACTCTCTGATTGTTTAAGTACATTTTGCTGATAATGCTTGTGTACTTTACATTTTCAATGAAGGACTTTTACTTGTACTGGAGTGTTTTCACAGTGTGACATTACTACTTCCAACAAAGTAAAGGATCTGAATACTTTTCCACCACTGTACACATACACACACACATACACACACTCCCATGCTCTGTTGTTTACTGCATGTCTCTGAGGTCTTATGGAAACCAGTTATCACTCACTAAAAAGCTGTCATTGACAGATACATAGAAAATGACTATTGTTAGTCCCATAGAACATTTTCAAATATTCCCCAGTGGACATGTGGAAGGTTTTTTCTTTCTGCGGTCAGAAACAGATGTTTTCATCAGTAACTTCCATTTAAAAAAATCTTTATTCTTGCAACTTGAGTGGATAAATTTATTTGCACGGGAGAGATGCTTAAATAGTCTGAGCTCCATGCTAATAATGTTTGAGATACTATATGTGGCATCGCCTTTGCTTTCTGCCTTTCTGGATCTGGCTTCCCCAATGTAGATCCTTCTGTTTTTAATCTCTAAACCATCATAAGTTTATTTTAGTTGCAGCCACACACACACACACACTTTATATCTGAGGTTACAAATGGACCAATAAGGTCTGAAGGCATTCAGTCATGTATTGTAAACCAGCTCCTGGCTGAACTTCAGCAAGACTGAGACCACTGGGGGGATGTAACATATATTTTTGCATATTTACTCAAGGATTGTACGTACAAGTACGTACAAATTTAACATACTTCATTCCTACAGTACTTCTTACTTCACTACATTTATCTGACAGCTTTAGTTACTAGTTACTGTTACTTTACACATTTGTGCATCTGAAAAGCTTATAAAATATTATGTTTTGTGATAAATGAAACTACCAAACAGTTTATACAAATCTGAAACTATTAGTTGATTAATTCCTTTGTCAATTGACGACTATTTTGATGGAACCTTCTTCCTCTTT
The DNA here is from genome assembly GCA_024633595.2 of Lepomis macrochirus. Lineage (NCBI taxonomy): Eukaryota > Metazoa > Chordata > Actinopteri > Centrarchiformes > Centrarchidae > Lepomis > Lepomis macrochirus. The sequence continues at coordinate 20,722,709 of JALXJV020000002.1, forward strand.
TAATGTAATTTTTTATGCAAAAACATTTCAAGGTCCAGCTTCACTCATATGTTGATTTGCTGCTTTACCTCTGAATTGTTTCAATAATTTAGATTTATTTTTAATAATGTTGAGGTTTAGACTGTTTGTTGGACAAAACAAGCATTGTGAAGGTGACACTTAGGCTTTGGATAGTGACAAACTAAAAAATCAGTTCATGGAGAAAATAATCAGCAGATTCATCCATGAGATATGAGTTACAAATAATCAGATACAAAACACTTCTAAATGAGCTTCACCTCAACAACAACAACAGTAAAATCATGATTTAGATGAATGCATGAGTATTAATAATCTAATTATATAATATATAACTGTATATTACTTTTACTTACAATACTTCAAGTAACATTTTCATGCAGGATTTTACTTGTAGCACATTACTTTTACAGTGTGGTACTAGTACCTTTGCTTAATTAAAAGGATCAGAATTCTTCCTTCACCACAGATTGAGTAAACACAATGGTAACAGGGAGAATGACGAACTGAGTGAATAATGAATAACAGGATGGAGAAACTGAGGAAACAAAGTGAAATGAACTTGCTGTAGTGAAAAAGCGAGAGAGCAGAGGCTGTGTGTTTGACGGAGGGATGCAGCGGCTACGTGTTACCAAGAACCAGATAAATGCACTCCAGATCTGAGGCCCTTGTTTCTCAACCAGTTCACCCAATCACACAACGTGTTTTTAATACTTGTGTGGTTTGTTTGTATACCCACTGAGGAAACATGAGCATTAAGTGTGAGGAATTTTGCACAAAAGCGTGTAGAGGAGAGCAGGGTCAGCCAATTTTTACTTGGTGTCTTTAAAGTGATGTCTCCAACTGAAATATGTACACATATTTGAGGGTGTGATGCATTCCTGGGAATAACCACTTTGGATCTAAAAATCTAAAACCACTTTTAAAAATTTGACTTTTCATCACAATAATTGTTCTGTTGTTGCCGAGATGATCTGAGGGAGAGAATAAGTGAAGCCACGTGGGGGTCAGGGACTTCATTACGTAACTCCTGCCATTTTAACATCCAGGAGTTTAGAGCGAACGTCAAACCAACAGTATAGCCTCATATTGTAACTTCCTTAAGCACTAACACGTGTGAGATGTTTTCAAACTTGTCTGTAGCTTTTCAGACACGAGAATAATGACTCCATGCACATAAATAAATCATATTGAACAACAAAACGTGTGCTTACCTCTTATTCTATGGGCCTTGCTCAATCACAGGGTGAATAAAGTTGATGACTCTTCTGTGGTCACATGACCAGTTTTGTCTTTGTCAGCTTCCCTGCAGGCTCAAATCAACCCGCCCTTCCCTAAATCAATCTAAATCCTCACAACACAGAGCTTGTGCCTGATACACAGAGGGACAGCACTCATTGTGAAAGTTAGATATTTACTTCACACATTCTTGGACAAGCTGGTTTAAGACATTCAAACCTGTAATGCTTCTGGGGGCCAGTGGGATATTTGTTCTGTTTTATTAAGTGAATTACCATTGTTTACAAGCATTTATCTCAACAACAGTTATTTAAATAAAAAACCATGTGGGAAGTTTAGAGAGGAAATGTCTCCTTGGTGAAACAACTTACAGACATCTGAAACATGAGCCCCATACTCTTTGTCAATTAGCATTTTGGAGAAAATGTTTATAAAACGATGCACAAAGCAGCAACATTTTTATTTGTTGGAATTGTGCAGCCATTAAAAAAACAAAACATGGGAGACTTGGTTTTGAATGCTTGACTCAAGATAAGAAATACTGCTAGATAGTTGAATAAGATGGATATGTCCAACCTAAAACCATAAACAGTACATTAAGATCAACCACATGACAAACATGTCCTCATACCTAAATGACAAGTGTCCCAAAACCAATACCAGTCCAGTTCAGCAACAAGTGTATCGGACCTTCAGTCACATGATGTCTAGCACATGGAACAACAGACAACCGAACTACTTGGTTGGGTTTAGGAAAAGATTGCGGTTTGGGTTAAAAAAAAGCACATTTCATTAGTCATCAACAAAATGTTATTTAACTTTAAACATGTCCACTTCCTTTCACATAAACCTTGAGCCATGGTCTCATGAGGTAAAGTCCTGAGTTTACTTGACACATCTTCATACTGCATCAAGTTAATTCCTCTGCCACTAGGGGTCGCGGCCAAAAAAAACAACATAATATGGGTTTTCATGAGCTGCAGCATAATCTACATATAGCCTACAGCTGTTTTTCTGGGGGAGACAGGATGGACATTACAGCGCCCTACAAGTGAAACCAAGTCATCTGTATCGCCCCTTGATTGCTGGCTGCAGTATAGTCATCAACCCCTTCCCCTTCATGTTAGCGGATGGGTTATGGGCCAAACTAAAAGATCCCATTTTAGGTAGTAAATGTTCAAGTTACGTTTTAATTAGTTATTTAATACGTCTTGACTGACACCTGTGATTGACAGCTGCTCTGAGTAAGGTAGTTGCTTAGGCGGACTTCTTTTTGGGAACTTTATGTACGTTAAGAACGTCAAGATTAGTAACAAGTAACAAGTAATCTATGGTTTTGAGGAAAAAAACAGGTGTTCAGTTGATAGCAATTACAAATTATTTTTTTATTTTAGAAGTAATTAGATTAAAAATCTGAATTAACTAAGAAAAGTCTTCAACTGTGCTTGAATTTTAATTGAAAAGCTAGCACCATAGTGCAGCCAGTAGTTCATTAACTGTAACGTAACTGGCCAGAAGGATTGTAATACGTGCAGCAATTAAGAAGTGAGGTGAGGTATTGAAATTGTTCTGATGAGAAACAGTCTGGCCTGTCTAATCAGCAATATCAACGCTACTGTAGTCTGATTACTGGGCTCCAACCCTGAGATGGCAGTGCCCATATCATGTGGTAACAAAGAGAAACACATGTGCTCTGATGCTTATCTGCATCTTGTTCATTTCAATCGGCTGCATTGTTAATGAAAAATTACAGCAACTTATTTCTTCGGTTTGGGGGCATGAACTTTTTTGGGGGGGTTCGTAACAGAAAATTTTTAGAACCATTGACGTATATATGAGTTAACAAAACCATGTTTCCAAATAAATTGCCTGCAAAACCTCTCCACACTTGATACTGTACCTGGAGTCATAAATCAAAGTCTTTCTGTAGTTTTCTGCTTCCTGCCTTTGGCGCAGAGCCGTGACTGATACTTCAGAGATTGTAAGAATAACATGTAAAAATCTGTTCAAAATTTCATGGCAATAAATCTAATAGTTGTTGGGATATTTCAGCCGCTTGTGTTGTGAAAGAGCCAGCAAACTGAATAATATCAATAACACAGCAATGTCCATCTAAGGCTATAAACTATTGGTCCAGATCAGTCCAAGTAAGCCTGTAGCTGCAAAAAAATGCTTACACAATCAGCTTTTCATCTGTAAGACGACCATTGTGTTATTTCTTCTTTCAAAAGTGACATGCTCTCCCTTCAGAGGAACGGCGGAAAGAACCCGATGACTGACCACGCATGCCTTTATATAATCAGTCTTTTGTAAGCAATGAGCCTCAAGCATGCTCTCATCCTGCTGTGTACGTTGTCTCCTCAGTATACGTACACTTCCACATATTGTGACTGTCTCATGTCTATAATTGAGGTGAGCTCAGCCCGCACAGCGTGATTGGAGAAAATTGCTTTGGCCTTAATGCTAAACGTAACCAGACAATCACACTGTGGTGAAAGTGGGTGAAAGTTTCCCACATGTTGGTGAGGCCGTGTCTACTTTTTTCTAAAACGGGTGACATACACCACGTCTTAAAGTAAAGATGGTTGAACGAAAAACAATACTATGGGAAATGCCAAGGGTAAGACTGACATTTACGATCCGTTTAGAGAACGTAAACCTATACATTATCTTGTGTGTTTTTCTCTGTCTCTTTACAACAGATGTGTATTTATTTCTCAAAATAAAACATTCGTCACAGTTCACATACTTTATTTGTTATTGCACAGCAACTTAAAGTCTCCCTTCAGTGTCTCTCTCTTCAAGTACATTTTTCCTAAAATATCAGTCATTCCCAGGATTTCACGATCATTTCGCGATCGCAACTATTAACACAAATTCAACAAATCCTTGTGAATTCAGGACGACTTGCAATTTTGACCAATCACTGCAACTCTTCTGCAAATTTTACCTTTTATCGCCGTTTCCCGCAAAACGTTGTCATATGTCAGCTTGTCAATTCCATGTTTACAAGTCGTAGCAGAAGTGAGGTACCAACTTTGCATATAAAAAAAAGGACTGAATAACATCTTTACCAAAGAGGTGGTAAACTGTTTTGCAAAACAAGCAGTATTGTGGTCGAAGATAAAGGAAATCACGATTGACACACTGGGTGGCAGAAATTCATGGAGAAATTCAAATGAGACAAATTACAGAGACAGATGCTGTTGCATCCTGGTAAATTGCAAGAAAGAATCAAGGTTAGTTGGTTTCAGTATGCAGGGTTTGGGTTAGGTCCACAAAATCCTGGAGAGACGGTTTAATGACTAAACTATAATTCTAAAGAAGTAAAAAGAAAACAAATCTACCTTTACAGTTTTCACTTAATCCCACAATTTTGTCGCAAAAAACGCCACAAATTAACACAACTTTCATCACAATTTTTAAGAAAAGCTGCCGCCAAATCAGGCATTTTAGACTGCAACAATCACAAAAAAATCCTGGAGAGACTGAAATATACTATCCGCAGGGTCAACTCCAGCACATATTAAACAGTCGTGATGACAATAGGCCTACAAATGAAACCTGCAGTATTTTCAGCTAACAGCAGATTCATGTAACAGTGCTTGGCACACTACAGCTTTATGCTAAAGACAAGAGCAAACAGGAGGTTGAACAACACAATATAAACAACTAATATCAAGTGACACGGCAACAACACCCAAAATTAACAATATTCACAACACTTACTACAAGAAATAATGGACCAGAGTGTGTCACAGCTTTGCTGTACAGTGATATAATTGTCCTTTTTTTGCCAAAGTATTTTGTTCAGGTATTGTGTGTTGGGCCGCCCCCTCCACATCGATGATTCAAATGAGTAGTCAAAAAACAAGTCGAAAGAAGGATGGAAATTCCAATCAGACCGACTTGTGTCTGTAGCAAATTTGGTTTAGCTACTTTTGAACCAGATGCTGGTACAACCGTCCAGTGTGACCGACTCTTCAGCAGAAGGCTGGGAACTATGAGCCATCAACTTAAAAATGCATCATTTACACTCAGGCATGGGATGCCGTGTACATTCCCTGTTCCCACAGCTGATGTGATGTTGTTCTGAGGATCAGTAAATGCTGAGTCATTTTGTTGCTGATACACTGGTTTTGCTTGGTTCCTGTTTTTTGTTCTTTATTGTGGTGAAAATATTTCAGAAATGTTAAATCTAATCAGAGAAATGCTGTGATTTAACACAATGATATACCAAGACTATAAAACACATTTAATCTGATTGTTCTCAGCACGTTTGCCAAATGTAGACCAAGGTTTTTCTCATGTGGTTTGCGTCAGCATAAACACAAGGTGTTTATTAACATTGAGGAAAACCAAACATAACTTGTGGTGAAGAATTTTCTTCCACATGATGAAACTTTAAAGAAAAAAGACAAACCAGTGATGTCTTCGATATGTGTTAAATGTTTGACCACACTGAAGTGGTTCTCCACAAATTTGGGGATCACTTTGTGATCCATCTCCCTGCTTTAGATTTTCTGTCCAATTGTGGCTGTGGTCAACACCAGGAACCAGAAAGCGAAAGTATTCAAACCACATGAAAGACAAACCACACAGGATGACAGAGAGTACACTGAACCAAAACAAGACTGCACTGAAACATATTCATGCAAGTCCACACACAGACCCTGTGGCATAAAATCCTCAAGCAACACAACTACTGGCCTGGTACCTACAGTATCGCGAGGGTTACTCCCAAAACAAAAAATTAGCATCTTGTAAATTAACTCAAGTTACAGGTGACAAATCTCTTTTGAGTTGGGGAGGTTAACCTGAGATTTGTTTGCCAAAGAAATGCGTTTATTCTCATCCTCAAATAGTGTTGTAGTCAAGCCTGCCCAAACCGAGACCAAGTCAAGATCAAGACCAGTTTCCCACGTGACATAACACGCAATAAAATGTGGAACGAGATCACAGGTACTTCTCATATTGATCTGAAAGATCCACATTCCCATTAAAACACCCACATACAAACACTCAGAGCTGAAATCAACGTAAGCGTCTTCACTCAACAGTCCTTTTCCACGCTTACCATCATGGGGAGGGGTGACAGTCGTTAACGGGAACAACATATTTTTAATCAGGGTTACTGGTTGCATTTGAAGCCATAAGTTCTACATCCAATCAAAGTTAGGATGTTAACAAATAAATCAGACAATGCAAATTAGTCCTCAATGTCTGAGACAAGACGAGGCCAAGACCATCAAAAAGTTGTCTTAAGACCGGTACTACAACACTATCCTCAAAGCCTTTTCGCCTTCATATGCAAACCAGCAACTAAATCTAACCTTTGTGTTGCTTTGAAACACGGGTCACGACTTTCCTGGGTGCCCTTAGAGCATTATGACTCAGATACCTATTAGGAAGAAAAGGTGACCCCTGATAACAAGCTAGTTTTAATACTAGGTACATGCTTTCTTAAGATCGTCTTTAAGATCGATTTACTTTAACATCTAAACTGGCCACATTTACACACCTCGTTACAGATAAACAGCGAACTGGCAGAATTTTTTAAAGGAAGTCATCCCAGATTATGTTCAGTGCCCCACTCTCTGAAACCTGCCATTGAGAGGGAGAAAAGGGTTGACTAGGAAACTTTTTGAACCTGGAGGTGGAGATTTGATTCAGGAGGTTAGGCCAGTACCTAGGTTTAAAACTAGCTTGTTATCAGGGGTGCCTTTTCTTCCTAACAGGTATCTGAGTCATAATGTGCTAAAGTCAAAAAGGTGGTCAAATTCCTGGTCAAAAGTAAAAGAATACTAACTTACCCCATGGGGGAAGAAAAATGGAGACACGACAGGAAAAAGCCATTTAGTTTCTCGGACATCCATGAAAATAGAAATGTTATTTTCAAAAATTGCAAAATAAACAGAGGCCGCCAAAAGTTCTCTCTTTTTCTCCTCCTTTGAGCTCTAGGGTCAGCAACTTAAATAATTGATCTGCAGGAAGGACCTCACCCCTTTTCCAAACGTTCATTGGCTGCCAGAACAGAACAGATTGATTGGTTCTTACATTCTCACCTCATTTCCTTCCTCCTTTTTTATAGGTAGCATACACTTCCTGCTAGTAGTTGCAAGACCCAAGTTAAAAATAAAAATATCAAGTAAAATAATAAAACATATAATGTGGATTCAACAAAATATGGCTGTGTCTTTTCCAATGTCCAATGTATGTAGACCAGATATAGTACGTATCAATTTTAAATCAAGACAAAATGAACATTTCTTCTCTTATAAATCTTAAATGCCTCACACAAATGAAAATCACAAACAAGAAGACGCAGATAAGACGTCAGTCATGAGTTGTCACCATCTTTTAAAAAGAAAACCTTCCTTCTATTCTTTTAATCTCAAAATGAGGGTACTTTCATTTTCACAATGGCTGGTGACGTAGAGGCGAGTAGTGCCTTCTTTCCTGATTAAAATGGTTATCTTGATGTCATCTGGGAATGCATACATGCGGACATACTTACAGAAGACAAGTCTTAAAGTTTAATGAAAATGTATATTTACTTAAAAAATTCGATGAATTTAAAAGTAAAACTCTTGACCTTCACCTCTATCACACCTTTTTTCACACCTCCCCTCATGTGTGCTAGATACGCAGATGTGTCGTCAGGGACGCTTTGCCTTTTGGTTTAATTTACAGCAAAAGACTGAACCTTTACAGGAAACTAGTGTTATTTTGAGACTTCAGCATGAACTGACGCTGAGCATGTCTAACCATACACAGACAAAGGTCTCTAGAGCCAAAGGTCTCTTGAGGCAAAGATAAAGTCAGGCACAAGAGATGCAGAGACATAGGACTTATTAAAGAAATAAAGAATTACTATATAATAATATAATTAAAATATTTGTACTTTTGCAATATGAGCTAAGCAGTTAACGATTATCACTCTTAAAGCAAAGGCAATTAATTTTACTATATGGCTTGTATGTGTGTCAGGCAGTCAAACGGTTTCTAAAAAGGTCCCTCAACGAACAATGGATCAACGAACAATGAACAATGGAACATGGATCATCAGCTGGTGAGGATGGTGTCTTTGAACTGTAGCTTCAGTCTCAGCATAACACAGCATTGAGTTAGCATGATATCATGTCAATGAAAAGCATATTTAAGAGATTTTTGCAGGGTTCTCATTTTTAAATGTTGTTAAACATTAAAAACATTAAAAAGTCAGCGTAAACCGACTTCACAAAAAGTTGATTTTTACCATGGCTTGGATCAAATAGACTTCCTTTAGATAGACAATTAATTTCATCTGTTGCATGAAGCTGTCTTGTTCTTGGCTATCCTAAGTAGGACTACTGTGCAATGAATTTGAGGTAAATTAAGACTTTTTTCAAAAACCATGGCTAACAGAGCAACTGCGTAAAACAGCACTGGGGTTGAATTCTGCCTTTTAGAAAAACGTAACAGTTACAAGGGCATTTATTCTGGCTCTGGAGCTGTGGAGTCTGGATCTGTGGTTGCGAGTCGCCTGCTGCCCCATCATCATCATTATAAAGATCATCATTAACACTACTATAAATATCTGTACCATTATTCATTCAGTCTTTAGCAACATTATCTTTAGTTGCTGTAACTCTGTGTGTAGCTATATTGTGTTGCCCCCCCCCACCCTCTCTTGCTCTTAATGGCACTCTCTCTCTCTCTCTCGCCCCAACCGGTCGAGGCAGGTGGCCGACCACCCTGAGCCATGGTTCTGCTCGAGGTTTCTGCTTCTTAAAAGGAAGTTTTTTCCTTGCCTCAGTCGTGAGTGTCTAGACCTGCTCTTTTATGAAAAGTGCTATGAGATAACTGCTGTTGTTATTTGGAGCTATATAAATAAAACTGAATTGAAGCCAGCCTCTTATAGAGTTGTTATTTCATCAACAAACAATGGGGTAGTAAATCTGTCAACATCATTGTAAACTACGTAACTGCTTTAGCAGAGACCTTGACAGGCATAGCAAGAGAAACAAAGACTGTGTTTAGTACAGGGTTACACCTTTTTGAGCTGATAAACCAAACTGAAGTAACTTTATAAACTGTACCTTTCAAGAGCAGAACGTCACAGAAGGAAATCTGGCAACCAACATAAAAACAAGACTTAGGAAGAATAAACACCATCAAATAGAAATAATAACAAATTAAACAAAGGCAAGTCTGCACAGGATGGTTGTGAGCTGCTTTTAAAAGGTGTCCACAAATCTTGTTACAATGACACCTGTTTGGAGGACCTGGTTAGCTCAGCAGCAGCATTTTGAACCACTTGTTTAGTAAGACCATGTCAATGTTTTGCAAAGAAGCAGTTCAGCTGTGGCGATCAACCAGGACAAAGACATTGCCAGGAGAAGTTAGAGACATACTACACCAAGCAGAACCTGCTAAAATGTCCATATTCCTGCACTGATGTTAGACCTTTGTGTTTGAGCTACAGGAGCAGCAGACAGAAGTGTGATCACATAAGGTTTGCCTGTTTTTGCACCCCTTGCCTGAAGTAAAACAAATGCTCAGATAGCTAACAGATGCTTCTCTACCTTTCACTCTTCTCTCCCCCTACACCAGATGTCACTCACTCTTTGGTCGTTTTAGATCTCTCGCCTCTCTTCCTCTACTTCTTCTTTCCCTGCCTTTCCCTTCTCTCGGTTTGTATTTCCTCCTCTCTCCCTCACCTCTCCGTCAGGCTGCTGTTAATGTGATTGTGTATATTCGTCTCTCCCGTGGGTGCGCTCCTGTTCGTGTGCTTTCCCTAATTAACCTCAGCCTTTCATCCTGCCCCCTCTTCTTGGCAAAACACTGCAAATGAGACAGAGATTAATAGGACTGCTCGTTCTCATTTATTAGCAGGGTGTGATGAGGTACTTTATTTTCCCCTGAATTACTGGGCATTTACAACTGTTGCAACTGATGTTAACATAACAACTGCGCTTTGTCATTACTCTGTGGAAATGTTATTTTTGCTTTTCCCTGACGCAGCAGTGTTTGCGGTCAATCTGACACTGATGCATTAACACTCCTACAGTCAGTGATATTTGGCAACATTAGGGCAGCTGGTCAGGACAGCTGGAATAAGGGTAACATTATCTGATCATTAGTTTCAATGCTGACAACCAAACCTTTCTGTATTTCCTCAGTAGTTAGTTGGATATTAGTATTTCATGAATCTAATGCCGTAACCAATATTTTTGTCTTTCAAGCAACAAGTCTTCCAACCTCATCGATGCCAGTGGCAGGCGACTGGGCTTTAACTATGTAAAGTAAGTCATGTGACATTAAACACTTGATTAATGTTGAATGTTAAACTGTCTTAGTTTGGTTAAGTTTGCAAAACTACTTGGTTAGGTTTAGGAAAACATTGTGGTTTGAGTTAAAATAAGTACATTACTTCAGTCACGTGACGTGTCCTTTATTTTAATGTATGTTTTAAAGGTTTGTTTTATTTCTGTTTTGCTTTGTCTTGTCCTCAGACTTCTCAGAAGAATTAATTAATAAAAAAAAAGATTGTCATGAGGCTTCCCAGATCCTCCGTTGGCTGACTTCCACAATGACTCACTACTCTAAGTAAAACTAGAAATTCACGGCCATTCTGTTGGGCCATTATCGGGCTGATATTGTGTAGCAAGTGCTACATATTTGGTGGCTCTGCGGGACTTCGACACCGGTGCCCGCGTTCACATTGGGAGTGTTGTTAATGTTTAGGCAACAAAAGCACTTTGTTTAATGATGGAGAGAGTTTGTGGTTTCAGTTAAATGCTAATAAAGTTAACGCATCCTGTCTCGTGCTTCTTGTTACTTTTGGCTATGTGCTTAATAAACAAAAGCATAAAAGTTTAATCACGCTTTAGTTGCTATGAATGGATATTGTTGGTATTGACCTTGTCAGTGAACATTTCACTGATACATTCAGGTTGCAACACGTTCTCACTCCCGACTCGTCACATATTGACATTTGATCAAGGCCCTTTGTCGTCGCTTTTTAACGCACTGGGTACACGTTTAGCGTAATTTTTAGATGTTTAAGGCTCCGCGGTCAAGTTAGCAACGCTTAGCAACAACAAATATGCAACATCCGGCTAGACTTTCAAAATAAAACGCTAGCCTTTCGAGACATTTTGAAAAGGCATGTTAAAGATCATGGTTTGGTACATTACAAACTCACGGGTCATGAGTAGGCTATCAACATTCTTTGACTTGCCGGTAAATATGTTCTTTCGTGTCCCCTTTATGTTAAAAAAAACATGTTAAAAATGACAATAAATGTAATTCAAGTAGCATGCATTTGTTTCAAAATATACTTGCTATTGAATTTGATTTTCTAGCAGACAGCGATGTTTTCCAAACCCTATCTAAATAACCTGGCAGGAAGTCAGACCGAGGGCAACATTCTCAGATTGAATGGGTTTTTTTTAGTAGCCTACAATAATCCATACAGCATGTATTCCCAGTTCCCTACATCTCCTCACGCTGCCCTCAGGCTTTGCTGCTTCACTGGTGAGTTACAATATGTTAGCAGTTGTCTCTTTCTACCAACACTGTACTAGACTAAAAATATATCTCCCTTATGCTTCATTTCTCCCATTAAGGTACTCAGGAGCTTTTAGGTCTTGTGTGAATTTGTGAAATAAATTAATAAGGCATGTAAGCACACATTATAAATATTGTATTTACAGAGAGGCTAGAAAAAAGACAGATCTTCAATTTTGAACTTGTCAGAAAAACAGAAAAAAGTTTTCCACTTTAAGAAGTATTAATTTGAAGAGTTCTCTCATCTCTGACAACGTTAATTATCCCCCCACCACCTCCCACAAACACATTTCAGTGTTTCACATAAATAATGTGCTCACTTCCTGCTGTGGTGCCATGATTCATTCTAATGAAGGAACATTATCTTCACATTATTCAGCTCCACATAGTGTTGTCATCAAATTAATCAGGAACGGCGGCTGGTATAATTAGGATGCTCTCAGAAACACATCACAACTGAGCCTGGCAGCATTAGTATGCAAAGGTACTTACCCATTCACACCGGCACTGACTAGAAAGCACACACACACACATACACACACACACGCACACATACATACATAGACAGGCAGCACTAAGAGGCCCCTTGGCAGCGCTAAAGACAGGCTTTGCATCGACACAGCAGCCCTATTGTGTCAATCCTGACTAAACTGGCATGATAACACACACACACACACACACACACACACACACACACACACACACACACAGGTTTTCGAAGATCTCACAGACTCCCTGCTGTCTGAAATTCAAAGTTAGGTCAGTACACGAATACCAAGAGAAGTGGATTAGCGGGATGATGCCAAAACCTTGTTTATGTTTATGCAGGGTGTTTATGTTGCTTGTGCGTGCATTTTAATGTACACTTCATAATAAAACACCGACATTATAAGAGGTGACTTAATTTAAAGACCTTTTTTTTAAAAACTTAAATTAAATTTTGACTTGTCACAAATGTTCCTTGGTATTCTAGTCTACTTTCAGTTAATGTAAGCCCTCTTTACTCTATATACTATAAACAGTTTCTATAAAAACGACTCTTGAGACATGTGTGCCATTTCAGGAGTGTGAGAGGCAAGATGTTTCTACATTCTTCTTAATTTAGAAAAAAAATCATGCTTGACTTAATTTAAGCAAACATGTTTACTATCTTTTAAAAAACTGAATTAAATGTTTACAAAGTTGTGCACCTGCCAAACTTTAGTTAACAGACCTCCCAGAGGGGTTTCAGTTATATAAATAGCGTCTGTTGTTTTCCAAAACATTCTTAGACAAATAAGAGACAAACACCTTCAAAAGTCAAATTTAAAATCATTGCAATGATGCATTAAATTCATTGGGATTTAGAATAATTTATCTCTTCTATACAGTCCAACAAACCCCCCCATACACACACACAAAACCTGGGTTGACTCCTTCATCTGTTTACACTTCTCATTGATTAAAAATAATTAAAGATTAAAGGTTGTTAGTATGAAAATCACAAAAGACAGATATGAGATGCATTGACTTTCTCTGTATTTCTCACACATACACACACACACACACACACACACACACACACACACACACACACACACACACTCTACCTGTATTGGGGTGTCACTTTGTCTTAATTAAAATCCCCTCCAATGGGTCCTTGCAGATTTCTCAGCCCTGGTTATCCAGACTTTGGTCAGACACACACACATGCATCTCAGCATTGAGCTGAATGAGAGGACCGGCAGCTCGGAGTTAAAGTAGCAAGTGAGAGAGAGAGAGAGAGAGACGAGGGGGGTTAGGAGTGAGTTAGATTAAGAGAAGAGGAGGAGGAGGTTTGCGGCATACTGACTGCTTCCAGGCACTGAGAACATAAACACTAGAGAGAGGGGAGAGGGAAGAAGGGGAAGTTGTAAAGGAGGAGGAAAAAGGAAGGAGGAAAGAGGTTAAGGAAGAGTAAAGTATGAAGGAACTAGAGAAGGACAGAAGTAGGAGGACAAAAAAGCAGAGAGCAGGAGGAGGTAAAAATGGGAGAAGAAATAAAGGAAGGAGAGAATGAGGGAAGGTAAAGATGAACATAAGGAGGTAGAAAGGGGAGAAGGATTGAGAAAACGAGGAAAGAAGGGAGACGGGAAGAATAACAGGAGGCCATGGAAGGAAACAAGGCGGCAAGAAAGGAGAGAAAAAAGAAAAACAATGTTGCAGAGAGCAAAGTGATGAAGTACGGAGGAAGTAAAAATCGGACATAGGGAGGCAAGAAAGGAAAGGGGGCATGGAGCAAGACAATGAGCTGCTATAGGATATAAAGCGTGAAGGATGGGAAGGTAGGATGTACAGAAGTAGGCAGGGAGCAATAAGTAATGAACTAATACAGGATAAGTAGAAAGTGAAAAATGTGGTAGAGATAGAAAGAGGTATAAAAGAAAGAGGGAACAAGGTATTAAAAGGGGGAGGAGGTAGGGAGCAAAAGAGAGGGAAATAAATAGGTCAGAAAGGAAGAGGGGATGAGGATATTTAAGGCAGGAAGTGAGAATAAGGGTAGTAAGGGAAGGTAGGCAAGCCGAAAATGATTTTTTTTTAAAGGGGACAGGGCGATGGGTCCACTAAAACAAAGTAGGGAAGCAGAGAAAGAAAAAAGAAGGAAGAATAAGAGGAAAAGTCTGAAGTAAGGAAGGAAACAAGGAGCAAGAAAATTAATAAATGGAGAAGGGAAGATAGCAGTGAGGAAGTGAGAAAATAAGAAAAAAAAGGGACTTTACTGAAGGGGTAAAGTGGAAAATAAGACAGGGAGTTAATACATAATGGAGGTGTAGGGAGAAAGTGAGTGAGAGAAAAAGGTAAGAAAGGAAGGGAGGAAGCTAATTCAGAGACAAAGGCAGTTAAAGGGTAGAAGAAGGAGAGAGTGAAGGAGAAAAGAAGGCAGGAGGGAGAAAATAAGATGAAGTGGGGAAAAGGAGCCAATGGAGTAAGTAAGAAGAGAAAGTTACAGACGGAGGCATAGGAAGAGGAGATAGAAGAGAAAGGGGTAGAATCAGAAAGGGAGGTTGACAAGGAAGTAAAGGAGGAAGGGAGGAAGGTTGGAGGAAGAGGAAGCGGGAACAGAGGAAGAGAATGAAGGAAAGGAGGGAAGAAGCAAAAGAGATTGAGAGGCAGGGAGGGAGGGAGAGAATGAGTGAGGAGGAGGATTAAAACAGCTAAAAGCTCTATAAAAAGGACACAGAGCAGAGTGCGGGCAGAGAAAAACAAGACCGTGAGGGGAAAAACAGTTAAATGGGAAGAGAAGAACGGATGAGGAAGAAGAGCAGGAGGTGTCCTCAAACTAAGCATTTCTCTTTTTCTTTTCTCTTCTTTAAAAACACAATAAAAAAAGTAATACTGCTTTGAGTGGTGTGATCTACTCTCAGGATGTTCTACTTTTAAAGCTGCTTGAGCCCAGATCTGACCCACTCCTCCTGCCTGATTTTAATGTTAATAACAACTGGATTCCTCTGTTCGGAGCCTCAATCTCTGTTAAGGTGAAGTTAAGTCCAAGGGATAACACTAACCCTCCCCCCACCGTGGTCCAAAGGTGTTAAAAACTAAAACAGACTAAATGCCTAACCCGTAAAAGTATAGAAATATTTTTAACCTCAAATTACACCAGTGCAAATTAATACAAAATCCAAATTCTAAAATACAACTTTAAAGCAGCATTGACTGATATTTTGTGCCGACGTTGGAGCAGACGAATAAGCTGTAAGTAAAATATCTGACTTATCATTATAGACTTTATAGAAGAAGTGGACTTAGCCACTGTGACGTCACTCATTGGTTTGTGGACTACCGTTTTGAAGGCTCGAGTTTGGCATATTGGCCCTCCCTATCTTGGAGCCAGAAGTGACCATATTTGGACGAGAGGGTGGAGCAGGGGAGGGATACGCATTGACAAGTCGACCCCGTCTTGTCAGGTAGCCACGCCCTAAAGCACATGTTGTTTATCATCTCTTTTCCTCTAAATGGGACCATAATTTACTAAATGAGCATTATGCTCTATTGAAGACTTGAAACTAGCGACTGAGATCATAAACTAACTAATAAAAAGATCAGGGGAGAAGGAAGTTTACATACGGTCGGACTTCTTTTTGCAACCAGAGGAATCCCCCAACCCCTGCTGGCCATTAGAAAGAATGCAGGTGTATAGCTTCCCCTTTCAGACCCAAAGGTTTCACGCTTGACTACCAGTTTATAAAAAAGGTGATAAAAAAGGTAAACCTGTTAGCAAGCAGTTTTCTTATGAACACAATTCCAATATTTGCTCTCCTTTTAGTTCTGATTTGTTTCCAACAATTCCTGACTCCTTTTCACGTGACCTGACTGCCCCACCCATTTACACCCCTGTTTCCACTCTCCCTCATTAATCCTGCAGTTCTTAACCAGCCTTTTTCCACCTACTCGTTACCAGATCGTCCTGTGTTATGTGGCTGTGTGCTTCATGTCTGGGTTCCCTGTTTCTGCCTGCTTTACCTGCGTGTTTTGGTCTTGGCCTCTATAATATTGGACTTTTAATTAACCTTGTCGTCTCTGCTTGCCTGTTTGGATCGTCTTCCCTCTTTGACTTCTTTGACTTCTTCACCGTCCCTTAAGCTTTCCTCATAGTGTGCGAATAAATCACTGAAGTGCATCAGTTCTGCCACAGGGCATCTACATTTGGGTTACCTCGGTTGCACCAGCCGTGACATTTTCGCTCAGAACAGCAGCTTGCTGCAGCCGGAAACGACGATGATGAGAGCTGACAGTGTAATAAACAGTAAAGTTGTGGGCTGTGAAGCCAAAACAATGAGCATAAAAATGGAAAACAGCTCCAGCTGTCGTATTGCACAACGCAGAAACCCTGACGTGACTTTAGAAGCCTGTGTTGTTTTAGACTTTGTGATATTTAATGTAAGGCTGTTCTATATTATTATTCCACACACATTATTTGTTTGTGTGAGATTAATATAACAATCAAACTCAAGCTATCAGCACCAAGATGTGACTGAGTTTGTGTTGCCATGTAAAGCAACAATTCAACACACAGGAAAATTCATGCTTGTAATTTGTGTTTGTGTGGAAACAAGCCTGGAAAATGTCCATCAGCACTCCAGCTGTGGGGCCCAAAACAGCAGCAGTTAAAAAGGACGAGTGCGCGACCTTTGACCTCTTTTGTCAACCCTGCAGAGTTCATATTTCATGACCCTGATTACCTAATAAGGGTAGGCGGCAATAAGGAGAGATAAACAGATCACAGTTGCCGCACAGGGGAAGTATTACAAATAAACATGAGTCTGAAGACTGTGCAGTGACACTGGGAATGAAGACTAAACAAAAACAAACAGGGGCAGAGCAACACAGAAATTGTAAACTGTAAAAGAAAGGAAGAAATATTCATAGCATTTAACATGACAGGCTAACTTGCATTCCCTTTTCTCCTTCATGAAAACATTAATTTAGTGTAGTTCAGACTGCGACACACAGACTGATACTTAGTACCAAACGGCTTCTGGATGTTTGATGTCAAAATGTTTTCGGGTTAAATGTGTGTTACTCCACGAAACACACAGAGAAGTGCATCCTGACAGAAACTTGTTGAAATCCATTTCCCGAACTAACTTGTTTGCGCTGGTTGATTTTAGCTGACTAATTTCCAGTGCAGAACTAGAATAATGACTCACTAATCATAATAATATATATTAGACCAAGTAATATACCTTGGGTACTTTTGGTACTTCAATAATATTAATGCATTTTGTTATAGCTTTTGTTATATTTCTGTATACATATGCATATGACAGTATTTTAACACTGTTGTACTACTTACTACTTTCACTGAAGTAATAATAAAATAATCTTAATTTATAGGAGAACTTTTCAAAACCAAGTTACAAAGCGCTTTCACAAGTGCAAAGACTATAAAACACATATAAAAGCAGATAAGATACACGATAAAAGCAAAAAAACCTAAAAGTTAAAACAAAATCAACTACAATGAGGAAAGGCTCTCCTATAAAGCAATAAAAAAAAATCTGAATGCTTCTTCCACCACTGATGGGAACAGAAGGCTCCAGTCTATGAATAATCGTCTTCCTATTGCATAATGCAGAAATGTGCTTATTACAGTAGAAATAGTCTTGACCTTTGACGCCTGGTCTGTCCTTTTCCATTGATCTCATCGATATCGTTCTCCGGTGGGTGAGTGCATGTTGTGTGTGTGTCAGCTTATTCTCCTCTCATCTCTTCCGGCTTCTCCCCATCATCTTTGATGCTACACGCTTCCTGTAACGCCGCCATACATTTCCAGGTCTAAAAAGGTCTCGAGTGACATTATACGGTTGTACATGTCTCATGTCCTCAAACTTGTGTGTGCTGACTGTCTGCGTGAAAAACAGGATGGATGATTAACAGGCAACGCACACCCCACAGTAACACACACTGTGGAAGCAGGATGTCAATGTCAGGGGGGCAAGAACTTCTTTGACTAGACCACCACCTACAGCCTGAACTATGTACAACAAGATTCATTCATCAAAACGTGAGCCAGAACAGAGAATAGATGCACAGAACCCCCCCCCCCCCACACACACACAACTTTCTAAAATACTGAATAAAACTTTGTACCTAGGAATGAACAACAGCTGCCTTAATGTAGTGCTGTGCGACCACGTCTTGTTGAGTTTGAAGCTAATTTAAATTAGCTGTTTCCAGCATCTTTAAATGACCATGGACATCAAATTGGAGTGGAGATCCAACCAGAGATCATACTTTCTCTTTGTCCTCTACATTTAGAGAGAACAATGCCAAAATAAACTTTATTTTCCTGCTCTGACATGTTGTGAAATAAATGATTAATAGATAAGAAACATGAAGGTAAGAGAGAGCGTTCACTGCTGGTTAGACAGCAACAGAATAACTGGCTAAAAACTTTACAGAGGAGGTGCAACAGGTCACTGACTTCAGTTACCAACAATAGAGACATTTAAGTTCATCGTTTATTTGGCCAATCAAAAGTTGGGATATCATTTTATGGTCACATAGCACAAAGTGCATAATTTATATATAATATGCTTTAATTCATCAGACAACAGTTACTTTGAGATGTTACTAATTCACCTGTATGGTTTTTTCTCCTGCAGGTCACAAAGTCCTTGTCTAGATAAGGTGTTATTGGCTTCTAAATTACAGTCCAATAGGGTAAGTTAATAAGGAGTGAAGGAGATATAATGTCTGATGGTATTTTAGCCAATTTCTTTTAAAGGGCTGAGCACTTTTGAGTTTAGTTCATTTGAAAGGAACCAATGCAATAATATAGTTCACTAAACAGCAGATTTAATCCACATGGGACCTTTGCATCAAATTTGGTGTTGTCCTTTAAGGATAAAGACAGACAAAGCCTATTGGAGCAGACATAGCCAAACTGTACAGCTGTATTCCTTTAGGTTAAATGTGTATTTTTTCTGTCTGGCTACAGAGGGAGGAAGGAAGCTTGGTAACCTCCAGTTAGCCACCTCCTAGCTAACTATGAACTGGTTAACAAAGTAGTTACACTTACACTGTATGTCAGATGGGAGTCATGGGTGTCACTTGAGGCACTTCACAATCTATCCAGCATTTGACAAATTGTTGTTCTTATGAATGGTAGTATAATATAAAATGTAAATTTAAAAAAAATGTACATTTTAATGTTGACCTCTACTGTATTGTTAATCCACTAACTACTTGTTTACTTGATAGGCAGTATTGTATTTGCATCTTCTATACTGCATCAATCTATACTAAGGGGGGTTGGGTATTTTTTTTACCCCTGAATGGTGTCTGTAGTTATAGATTTGAGGATGCATAATGCCCCAACAAACTCACCAACACAAGGCAGCCTGTATTTAGCCAGGGAAGCAAAACCCATGTAGTTAAATGTGATATCCAGCGAGTGATAGCTCGCATGGTAACCACCAGTTAACTATGAACTGGGCAGCAAGATAGCTTTGGTCTGGTGGTCAAATGCTGCATTTATGTGGAAGTTTCCACAAATGCCAGTTTTTGACGTTTGTGAAAACTGTTCAGTTCAACAGAAAACTTTAAAATAATTCTGACTCTACTTCTCCTTGTGCTGTTACCTTGTTGTGGCGGAGAGGCTTGTGTGTTTCAAAGACGTAAGAACTCTGCCCCATCA
Organism: Lepomis macrochirus; assembly: GCA_024633595.2. Taxonomy (NCBI): domain Eukaryota; kingdom Metazoa; phylum Chordata; class Actinopteri; order Centrarchiformes; family Centrarchidae; genus Lepomis; species Lepomis macrochirus. The sequence goes on from JALXJV020000002.1 coordinate 20,742,681, forward strand.
GGTTCAACCGAGCCGGATTGGTCACAGGCCTGGCAAAATACTGCACACCAAACCTCCGTCGTTGGGCGTCAACAATGCCACCCTGCAGTCATGTCAATATTTGGCGCTAAATATGCAAAAGAGCAAACATGGAAAGCCTCATATCAGCCACTCTGTTGTTTTAAGGCAATAAACCTCAAATTTAGCAGACAGTGAAATATGTTTACTGCACAGCATTTTGAACCCTCACACAACCACCTTTGCAATCACACTACTGGCATGAGTTGTGAACCTGGATATCGGATGGAGGCATTCGCAATTTTGTTTTTGTCACCTTGTTAAAAATGAGGAATTGGCGGATGTCTTTTAATAAGTTTTATTGTTAAAGACTTACACAATTCACCCCTCTTCCTTTACTGATCCCCCTTATTATTGCTCTTATTTCTCCCTTCCTCTACCACCCCATCTCTCTCACTAAAATGTCACCACGTTACTGTATGCCTATCCCATCATCCCTTGGTGTGTCTTTCTCTCTCTGTTTCCCAGAGGATTAGGGAAAAGGAGAAGAGGAAATGCCAACGCCGAGGGAGGAAACAAGATTCCAGCGAACATATTGATAACGAGTCACTTTCTTGGTCTCTCTCTGTTCTCTAAACAGGACACTCATGTCCACCCCCATCATCACCACCATCACTTCCACCCTCCTCAAAACATCCTTCTCTTTTATTTTCTACTCTGTTGTTTTGTGCGGTGACAGCGAGTAGGCCTACACGGCAAGGGTTCAATACATTTTTCTGGGGTTTTAGTCCCGGATGTTTTGACTGTAACCCCAAATGTTAATCAACAGCAGCAAAGAAAATATTTTCCATTCTAATATGCAATATTCCCCATGACGCTGCCTGTCTCGCAGGTCTCCAAAGACCGGAGGGTACTCGCAATAATGTTACATTTTGTTTGAAGTTCACGTAATTCACGTAACTCAGCATGCCGGAGGGGGGGGGGGTTGCTGCACACAGTTTCAGGGCTTGTCCGCCACAACTAAAAGGTCCCTAGCAAAATTTGTAATCAAAACATTTAAATATAAATGTTTACAGTCAGCATCTAATCAATGTACTTGCTACACAAACTGTTAACAGTTGCCGCAAAGTAGTAAGAGAATAACATGACACAGCTGATCGTGACACAGACACACCTGTCGCTCTGTCTCTTGCTGTCTCTGTCCCTCTCGCTCAGACACACGTTTGTTCTGTTTGACTGTCTCTCTGCTCCAGGATGCTTCCCTCTGAAATGGCTGTGAGCTGCACTTTATCAGAGGTGCTGAAGTTTTTTTGGATGTGTGGTGATATTTCTGTTTGATCACAACGGTTTTGGTTTTCTACCCCTGATGAAGAGCAATGCGCTCGTCTCATCCAGTACAGTCCCAGACGGGCTCTGTGCCTGTCAGACGGTCTGAAGGGGGAAACCTATCTACCATATCACAGCATAGGGACAGGTAGATTTTGTTAAATGAATTTTTTTAAAACCATATAATGATTTTATTTCTTCTAATATTATGACGTGTCTCAAAATATTATTGTGGACACATGTGTGAGAGAGAATGTTGATGTGCAGAAAGTTTTGAGCATGAGCAGAAAACCTGCTAAAACAGAGCTATAAAAATCCAGGAGTTTCTAACTGAATTCAAATTAATTAAGCTAATTTATTATTGATGTGAAAAGGTGCCCCACGCATTTAAAAAAGACTTTAGGCTACTTCAGGCATGACTGCATGTATGTAGAGTCAGCAGGGATTAAATTAAATGAGAAAAGCTGATATGCAGGAGAAATTTATCTGACAGCAATGCAGAATGTCTGAGAGCTTTACTGCATCACACCATCACACTGTAATTTTGAATTGTCACCTTCAATGGTGTGTCCCCTCCACCCCATTTACTGTTGCTTTATAGAGCAACAGTAAATGTTTCAAGAGCCTTGAAACGCCCCTGGTTCAACGACCTCCTGCTGAAAGAGGAAGTCACAATGTTGATATGCCACTGTAGTTAAGTGTGTTAGCTTGCTAGCATTTGCTAATAAGCTCCAAGAACTGTACAGCTGAGGTTAGAATGAATAGACTGAAATGAGACTGAGGGTGATGAATCTGAACACTGACTTAAAAACTTGACAGTAGCACAAGTAGAGAAGAGTCAACAGAACTACAGCAAGAGTCTTCACCAAGCAACAACCACGGAAGTGCCAAAAACTGCAGTTATTTGAATGGTCACTTTGCTCGCTCCATAAGCAAGTCTATCCCCATAGACCCCCATGTTAAAATGCCCAACTTTACAGCCTGGTACAAAAAATGGTTTTGGTCTCTACAGTGAATTTGTATATAACTTATGCATTTATATCATATTAGACCCATAACAGCACTGGAAGGTTGTGCTTTGACCTCTAACGTCAGCATGCTAACACACTTAGGCTAACATTTGCTAATCAATAACAAACACAAAGTACAGCTGAGGCTGAATATCATTAGCTTTCCAGGTATTTTGTAAGAAATTAAAGTTTTTATAACTAATTAAAATTTTGACCTGATTTTGGTGTTAGATGGATGTTGAGTGACCACTAAAGTTATGAGTATTTATAATGTGGGAAACCTTAATGTTTGTTTCAAAGTTCATGGCAAACCATCCAGTTGTTGTTGTCACATTCCACCCAAAAACAAAAATGTCAGCTAGATGGTGACATTTACATTTAATTTTATTCAAAGCTACATATAATTGCTCAACATGTCAGAGTTTGCACACCTCTGGAGCAATGATTGGTTAAGTGTCTTGCTCAGGGACACAATGGTCACAGTGGGATTCGAACCTAGGTCTCTCACACCAAAGGTATGTGCCTTATCCACTGCCCCAACCTGATAGTGGTAGATGGTGCTATCTGCTACCCGTCGACAAACAGTCAGTGGATCAAAGGCACGAGATTGATTGTCTGGGAACCATGATTGTCTTTACAAACACTTGGGCCTATCTGTCTGATAGATGTTAGGATATTAGTTAATTTAGTTCCCCCATATTCTGGAGACCTTCATATCGTTATCAAATTTCCTGACCATTCATTCAACATTCAAAACCCAAACTGGTGATGCTAGAAGAAAGGTGAGGTGATCACTGAAGCCTTATGGGCACCATGAATGTCTTTACAACATTTAATTTCAATCCATTTGTTTTTGAGATATCTCTCCTGTGAACCGAATTTGTGAACCAGCAGACATCAGCATTCCTAAAAAGTGGCAACCACTCCTGTCAAAAGAACAACAGGGTTTTGTCAATTTGACCGGCAGCTCCCTGCCAAAACGTACTTCCTGTTTCTTTGATCGCTTGCTCTTATCTCCCTGTTTCCAACCCCAGTACACATGTACGGATATAACACTACATGATCACTCAACAAGGCATAGAGAGGAGTGACAGAGACAAGAAAAGAAAAAAAGAGAACTGAAGGGACCATGTTTAAAAATCATGTAGACAAAATTTATAAATGATAAAAAGTCGATTCATGTTTTCTGCTGCCTGCAATTTAAAAGACAGGCTGTTATCTTGTCTCCCAAAAGGTCCTTACTCCTAAAATCGACAGAATGCAACAGAACAAAGAGATGATCTTATTTTGAAGAACACTTTGGGGAATCTTGCTCTGGGAAAAATATATCAAAGCACGTTTTTAGTGATCATATGCTCGTACTGCTGTCCCAGAAAAAAAGTATAACAGCCAGCTAGCTAAGAGTATAACAACAGTGTCACTGTTTTCTTTTTGTATTTTAATTCGACATAATAATACATGTCATGAGTGCATCACAATCCTGTTCAAAGAGCCTCTGTATGATTTAAAAAAAATATGCACTATGTCAAAATGTTCTCCAACGCACTACTCTTTATGAAATACAGCAGACACAAAATATACTTTGTGTGTGCCTGCATGTGAACTAGTATTTTTTGGTATAATCATAATGGGATGGCTGTGTCTAAAGAGGTAGAGCAGGTCGGGGTTCAATCCCTGACTCCATGTTGAAGTGTTCACTTTGCATGGTAGCCTCTGCCATCAGTGTATGAACATGTGTGAACAGGGTGAATGTGACATGTAGGGTAAAGTGCTTTGAGAGGTCAGAAGACTAGATAAATACAGCATCAGTTTATGTAAGTTTATAAGTACAGTCAGAGACATTTTAGAGGAGACACACCACTCAATCGCATCTTCAAGACAACTCTATGGGGATAGATGGCCGTCATCCCACCCGTCCCGCTAGAAAGCCAGAAAACATTTCAGGCAGTCGTGTGGTTTCACTGATGTAAGGGTTACTTCTACGGCGCATGCGTGGAAGAGGTGACACAGACGTAGTAGAAGTACTACAGTCAGGAAAACCTTATTTTGGGGCAAAGTCCTCAAACATTTTCAGTAATTTTCATCAGATTTTACTGCTAATTCGATTCATGTAGTTTTTATATCCTGGTGACCAGTGAAAGTGCAGTTCTGGCTCTCTCCCCATACGTTCAGATAGGAGTCTGGTCTTGTTAGTCTGAAATAGCTACCCAAAGGCGTTGCCAAGATTACGGCTGAGTGGCATGACTTGCCTAGAAGGACTTTGGTACAGTCCAGCCATCTAGAATTGCCAGATGGGCCATGACAGGGCACGTGTAGATCTGCAGCAGACCCCCCTTTGCTGACGTAGACAACTTAGTAACCACTTCAACTCCAGTATGTGTATCTAAGTGTAGGCCTATGTTGTCATTGAAGTCGCAGGTTATCTGTTGATAGTGCCATAAAGTCTACTTCAAAGTTTAGTTTAGATCCCTATTCAAATACCACATGATGCGATGTTCAGTAGCCTTCCAGTTTAAACATGCAGAGAGTGAGACGGGTTTTTCCTTTTCTTGCAGGATGATTAAACTGAGCATACTGTGTTGCTGTGTTCAACCTAGTATCACCTCATTGCCTCTGACCAACCTGTTGAACCGGGGAAGAGGAAATAAAACTGCCCCAGCAGCCAAAAATAAAGTCTCAAATTATTTCTGCTGTAGCATTTTCGCCAAAACATAGATGTTCAATTACAACTCAGGACAGAAGGCAACTGGTTCATCATCGGAGGGTCATAAATATACAAGTTTATCATTATTGGATAAGGATCAAAATTCCATGCTAACCTTATTTTCAGCAGCAACACAAACATTGCAATATGTCTTTTAAAATCTGATTACAAGAAATATGTCTTTCTCACTTCGAGGTGATTATTAAGAGGCCATACAAACACTCCGAAAAAGAAATGTAAAACATCTACTGCTGTACATTTTAGATATATAAGGTATATTAGACATACGGGATTTATGTAATGTGAAATAACTGTTTTGAACACCAAGTTTTAAAAAAAGAAGCTTAAAATTAACCGGTATAGCTTGTTGCCATGAAACTGAGGTATTAGTCAGCCACAGGTTTGTTTGTGCTGATTTTCCCTCGCCAAGAGGATGGCGGTGGGACGGGGTGTGGGCGAGATCTGCTTTTTCAGGAGATGTGATGTCACCTTCATCTGCTTTTGTAGCAATATCACTTACGTTAGTTGAGATGTAGTGTAGAGGAGATGTAGTGAGCATATAGCGATACGTTTTATTTCTGTCAGACAGCATTTACTCTCAGAAGGTTCACACAAGGCATTCATTTTTCACCTCCTTTGATCCAAAATGCTTTTGCTCTGTTGTTTTATTTATAGCGACAGTGATTTAAACCAGAGGAGAAAAAGAGGGGAAAAGCAGAGAAGAAAGAACAAATAAGCAGCCTGTTCTTGTATTTTTAGGAAACAGATTTTGCATGTAAAAAGGTCTCTAAAATGCTAAAATCAAGCGGCAACCTCCAGGTCTGAAAGATGTCTGATTGCATTGAACTCAATGACAAAATGACTACTTCTCACCTGATTTATTACCTCAGTTAACACTTTCCTAATAAAGTTTATGGTCTCAATCGTAAATATTACGTTCTCTGAAATACAACATCTAGTTCATGTCGTAAATTATGGTCCCATTTTTGTCAACACTTGACTCAACCGCCATCTGGATGGACGATCCCTTTTCCATCACAAAATCAAACACCCCATTTACACCTGGTAATAACGTCATGTGTGTAATTCGGGGCACAATTCAAACAGGACTAAAAAAGTTGTTGACTACTATCCATATTCTTTCTGAAATAAGATCCCATGGGGGGGAAGAGAGAGACTTAGGCTCTCTATGGTTTTTAACTGTAGACTGCATATGTTCTTACCCAAGTACTTTATAGAAATAGAGAACATATATAATATTTGTCAGCAGATTTAATTCTCTAAATAAATATGTGCATGTATAAATGTGTATAATACAACTTTTTTACACTTGCTTCCAGATCCCAGTACAGACCATTCTGAATATGTTTGCCCATTTCTATCTGTCCCTCTTTCCTTAAACCATTTTCAGTAAAAACACACAAATATCTGCACATGTACATATACGGACACCACGCACGCACACCACAAATGAAGACAGTTAATTCATTACTTAATTTTTAAAACAGACATATGTGGCACTTTTATAGCCTCTTTTGTTATTAAAGCAAGCCTTTTGCTTTAAAGATACTAATCATCATTATTCAATAACCGAGTGAAAACCAGGAAATACCAAATATGTCTTCCAGTGAGATCAGCTGACTCAGAAATGTCTTTATCTAATGTTTCTATATCTAATATCTAATGTGGTAACATTTGCTGACATTAGCCTCTTTGGTCAAAGCAGACCAACAAAAGGTTGCAGCTGCAAAAACAAACAAACAAACAAAAATGTGGGTTGACTCGAGTAACGATGAGTTTTATTGCTTCTGAATTTAAATTTTTTAGTTGTGAGCGGAAGGGCTTATTTTTTATTTCACAAGTGAAATAGTTCTGCTTGAATGCTTATTTAATGCAGATCTGTCTTCCACAGTCTTGCTTCTTTCAGCTCAAGGAAATCTCCAAAATTAGCTGATTTGTTGAAAAGGTCAAACACACATTTATTTTGTCTTGCTCCAAATTATATCAAGGATTTATGGATGCTTTATCTGCCTGAGCGTTTCCTGAGATGGGTGGATGCAGCTCAGCTGGCTGTTCCAAGATCCTGGCTTGTGACTATAGATGACCGGGGCTTTGCCGTTAGATCCCCAGACTGTAATGATCAGACAGGCTACATTATTAGCATCTTTTAAATTGCTTCTTTAAACTTTTTATAGGAAAATGTGCTGGGTTTTATTTCATCAACCTTTGTTTATGATCCCTGTGTTGTTTTTACTTGTTTGTGTTTGAATATCACAGAGTACGGTCTAGACTTGCTGTATATGCAGGTTCTGTCATTTTTATATGAGGACATGCATATGTCCTCATAAAAATCACAGAATAGGTCGGTGGTTTATGTCCTATTATGATCTATGTGAGCATTTTTAATGACTCCCAAAACGACATATGAGCATTTTCTCCAAAACGACACAAGTGTCGGTTATTTATATTCTGTGTATTTTCACATGCACTTCGTCACACGGCCACAAGAGTTTAACGTAACGTGTAATGAGAAAATTTGGTTGTTTAAAGCTCTTCAACTATAGACCAAATTCCATGAGATAACTTGTCATTTGGTGCTAGATAAATAAAATTTAATTGTATTTATCTGTTTTGTTTCTGTAAAATATTGCTATAAGCTGCTTTGTGACCTTGTAAATGAAAGTTCTATACAAATAAAGTTTACAGTTTATTATTATATTCAACAATACAATGTGGGCTACAGTCATCTCAAATAACTACATTTCTTAATGTATTGATGCCATTTAATTGATTTTGTAACACTGTACGTCAACGTAAATAACTGTAATTTAAATGTGTCAAAGCAAAGTAAAACCAACTTTGGACACAAATAGAGATCTTCAGTGTCAAAGCGGGATGCTTTGTGGCACTTCCACAAGGTCGTTTCAAAACAAACAAACAAACAAACAAGGACAGATAGACATATAGTCACACTAAATGGTACATTAAAAATAATAGAGCAATAACTGAAATAGGATACCAGTATACAGAGTCATTATAAAATTATCATGGATAGCAAAAGTGAAAAGATTAAAAGAAGCCTCACAGTGGTGACCGCTCTGACCCTGCCAATCCCGTACACGACCACCCATATTAGGATGAAAGCAGTGGTGGGATGTGGGCACCATTTTGGGACGGGTGGGATTTCACTATAGGGAAAAGACAGGAAATGTGGAAAATGCCAACAGGGGCTTTGAAGATGCAGTCCTGCTGTCCTGACATGGAGAATGATGTATCCTGTATCCTCCAAACTGACACTGGCCTGTAATAGCTTTCATGTGATCTCTAAATTTATGGAGTTTATTATTGACTTTTATTCCCCTTAAAATGATTTCCGACATTCCACAAAATGCATTTAGACCACCTTTAAAGGCAACTACACACTGACTTCTGCATTGAATTGATCTGAATACAACAACTCTTTATCCCGTCTCTCAGAATAAATTCCTGAAGAGTTCCACTACAAGCAGGAAGTATTTATAGTTAGATTTTTAGTGGAGTATTCCTTTAATATTAATATACTCTTCCAACATTGAGTCTTTTCAGCACTGTCCTGCTTTATGTTCCTACAGAAGCACAACTAAAACAAATCCTGAAACGATGACAATCCCTTACTGATTCCCACTCGGGAGCTCTGGGAATGAACTGCAGGTAAGGGGCTCCTCGGCATTGCTGCTCCCCTCCCTGGCGACTGAGGCTTGTGACTGAACTCCCCGCGAAGCGGCACGACTAAACTATTTTCAGGATCTCTGGGAGTGTCAGAGACAGCCTGCCGTGTGAGAACGATCCTCCAGCCTCAGTAGTCAGTAAATCATGTTTGACGCCAACCAGCAGAAGATCCATCACTAAGTCTGAAAGCTGACATGCACGCAGAGCTGCCAAGGCCGACGCAGATGTCCACGGGCGTATAAAGGGCGATGGATACATGTGGTGAGACAGTTTGTGTGTGTGTTAAGAAGATTCAGGGGCAATGCAGAGATGCCAAGACTTGCAATTTGAAGGTAGATTTAAAAAAAAAAAAGAGGGCCTGGCTGTCTAGTGACTGCATTTCTGTCTCACTTCACACAATATAAACACAAAAATAGAGCAACAGGGGGAGAGGGAAGGAGAAAAGAAAGATGGAAAGAGCCTCATCCATGTTTCCACTGTTTTCTTTCCCGCTCCTTGCCTCAGATTTACATGGAGACTAAACACTGAGGGTTGAGGAGTGAAAATCCTGTGGTTTTCCTGTCATAACTCAATAAAAGGTCTTCCCAGGAAAGTGGTAAACCATTCACACACACACACACACACACACAGAGGAATGCATGCAGATATCCCACATACACCTCTACAAACCAGCATATGTGGTTTTATCGCGCCTGGGTCATGCATCCACAAACGCATGCGTTTACACGTTATAATACACACAACACAGATGTTATCTATCCTTTCCGGAGAAAAGAATGATTAGTGTCTCTTTAGCTACTGATTAACAGGCTTCTCGACCACATCCCCAACTCTGCACGCCTGTAGCACTGCTTTTATGACTTTACTTTTCATCTTTTACAGGAGCAGCACCTAAGAGTTTTACTGACACAGAGCACTAAATAATCAACAGATCAAATTTGTTATATTCAAAAGAACTGATCATGAAGGACAACAGAGTTTAGAGCTTTTCAGGTGAAAAAAAATCAGATCAAGGAAAGGAAATCAAGAAAAGTATAGAAACTAAAAGGACAAATGGATAAAGATGTTTAAATTTTATAAAGTTTAAGGACAAGGCTGCCATAATCTACGTTTCTCTTATTGTCGACAAATCAAATAAAAAAAAAAACAAAGCCAATTAAGTGTTAGTCGGTCCCTCAATAATTTATTTTTGGTAGTAAGCCATAAGCCCATTGTTTTTTGCACCTTTCTGCCTCTCAGAGCACAGATTTTCCCATGTCACCTTTTCTGAGGAGACAGACTGGCTTGCAAAGCTATCTGGCAGATATATAAACTGTATGTTCAGCAAACTTAATGAATCAGCATATCAGAATCTTGTCTATGTGACAAGGTGGGTGATTTTGTGAAGAAAGCAGAGCTGTGGAAGACGACATGTACAGAGGGGGATTTCACCTGCTTTCCTCAGGTGGATGCTTTCCTCTCCAGTGAGGATGTAGAGAAAGCTCCAGTGAAGTCAGTCCTAGATGGACATTTAGCCAACTTGATTTGGAGTTTAAATTCTTACTTCCCTGACGTGGAGGAGAAATCTGCACAACTGGTGAGAAATCAATTTCTCTTGTCTGAAGCAAACAGAATAAAATTTCCTGTCAGTCATCAGGCAAAACTCTTCAACTCTTTAACACAGTTTTGGCTGTGTGTGAAGGAGGAGCACACTGAGCTGGGGGAAAAAAAGCTTTAGAGCAGCTATTCTCCTTTGGATCCACATATTTGTGTGAGGCCTTATTTTCTGCAATGATTCCAATCAAAACCTAGCAAAGAAACAGACTGTGCATGGAAAAAGATTTTGATCACTGCAGTTGACTCACTGATGCAGAGAATGGCAAAGATCCTCAGTGGAGCACACACTCATGTTTCTCACCAAATAGTAAATTAGACACACGTAAAACACAGTTCAAAGCAACTACAATGCCTCGTTACTGCTAATGCATGATGACAAAAAATGGGTTTGTCTTGGATTTAGTGTGGATAGAAATGTAGCATTCATGTGTTTTTAAATTACAAGGTTGTTGAATAAATCAGACGCTGGAGGCACTGTTGTATTGTACCTCTTTATATAGGCCTTTTGTTATGTTACCTATCAAAAAGTGTTTTCCTCTGGTCAGGGGGTACATGGCTGACAAAACATTTCAAAGAGGGTACATTATTGAAAAACGTTTGACAATCACTGGTCTGTGGTGATGACCCGTACTGCGATAAGCACCTGTCCAACGAGTGACAGCAACACAACTGAAAAAAACAGCATCAATATCTGTTGCTGAAAAACAAATCTAATCGATAAACCAGGAATTGGGAAACAACAAGCTGCTTTTCTTACAGCCAAAACATGCCACAGCCTTGGTGCTGTCAGGCTGCCACATGGCATGGAGCATCACTGCTGTGAATCCCAAAACTCTCCCTCCATGTGGCGAAAAATCCTCTCTGAGTAAACTGGAACAACTACAGTAATAAAAAACCTTAAGACCTAAACTCAAGAGGTTTAACAATCCATGCAGAGTACAGAATATCCTTCACATGTTAAGGGCAGTGACGCGCATTTAAAATACTAAAACTGACTCAAATACCGGTAAAAGTTTAGGTTCAGATCACACACACATTTTGAATTTTACATACATGCAGCCACAACAGTTGGTGCCCATGTGATGCATCAGCATGGCACATAAATTGACTGATTCTAACTCATAGCAGATGTATTGGTATCAACATACACTATATGTTGACCAGGGGTGGAAGAAGTATTCAGATGTTTAACTTACGTAGCAATGGTACCGTGTAGAAATACTGCAAGTAAAAATCCTGCATTTAAACTCAAGTAAAAGTATGAGCATCAAAATAAACTTAAAGTATCAAAAAAGGACTCATTATGGCCCATTGCAGAATCAAATATTTCTGAATTATATTAAGCAATGCATTAATATGTTGTATCCTTTAATGTTGCAGCTGGTACAGATGGGAAATCTGCAAAGTGACTTAAGGAAAGCTGTCAAATGAAAAGTGGAGTAATAAGTAATACAATATTTTCCCCTGAATTGTTGTGGTGTAAAAGCATAAAGTAGCAGAAAATTCAAATTAAGTAAAAGTACCTTTGTTTTAGTCTTGTAGTCAAATAAATGTACTGTTTGTTGGCTAAGAAAAATATTACTGCACAGAAATGTTATGAAACAGTCTTGCTGTCACTTAGTTTGTCAATCTGAGCACTGACCCATTTAGCTAATGTCTTTGTCACAATAACACTTTCCTCTGTCCCCAAACCAGCTGGTCATGTATGTTGCACTGTGTAAGAGGTTAGATTACAGAAAGAAAATAAATAAATAAATTTGATTAAATCTAACACCAAATACGGTGATCAAAGTAATTTATTAGACGTTTATGTTCAAATTCAAGTACATTAACTCACTGGCACTTCAGCACTCCATACCCACTTTACGCTGGTTATATAACTCTTGAGCACGACGGACGGGAGATTACACACTGTTTTGAGGACACTTTGAAGGCGTTGGCACTCAATCCCAAATGACACACACACACACACACACAACACACACACACACAAATGGCCGACCGCATAAACCAGATGCACAGAAATCTTGAGGGCATCATCACAAAGAGGAAGAAGAGTGCAGAGTGGAGAGAACTGATTAACATAAAGGTTAAGTACAAGCATTATTTTTTGTGTCTGTCAGCAGTGTGTGAAACTGTGGAAAACTGGGTGGAGAGTTATAAAGACGGAGCTGGAAATCAAACCCACACATTTGAAAGTGCACCAAAAATGTAGCACGAAACATGAGACATGTGACTAGAAAAACCTTCCTTCGTCCCAAATGCAGCCTCTTCTTATTGTAAAACTAAAAAAAGCTATACAGCGCTCATGTTTCAAACTCTAAATTATTGACAGATTTCTCATCAAGCCCACGGAGAATGAACCATCATCAGGTTCATTAAGCCTAAAATGAAAAGTAACAATCTCACATGCTGTGGTCATTTTTAATTTATGGCAGTCTTATGAGAATCTATGAAGTTTCTTTGGTAATATCAATAATTAATTGTAGTTTACTGTATGTTGAAATTCATACCATATTTTTTTTGTGTATGTTGTAATTGAATCTGCTACTGTACTGGATGTGAGACTTGATCACTGTTGTTGTTCAAAAGTATTATTTCAATGTAATCTTTATTTATAATGCTGGAAAAATTAATTCATATACGTTGTCAAACAATCCTATGAAAAGACCAAAAAAACACTGACTGTATCTAATAACAGGTACCATCTGTGTCTCAAAGCCTGATGTTTCTTCTTCCTCTGTGCCATAGAGCTCCAGTGGTGTCCAAAGCTATTAAAAGCACATCAATGAGTCACACTGTTGCACTGGGTGACATGTTCCTTCATTTGCACTGTAGCAGGACTGTTCCCATCGACACTTAGGAGGATCTGTTTGCACTGTGTGTGTGTAATAAATAAATGTATAATAAATAAACACGCAGTGAAACAGAATTGGTTAAGGCCAGTCCTTCAACAGTCAGTTGAATTAATTAGTCTCTTTTGTCGCTGTTTACCTTCTTCCTCTTGCCCAAAACCAGCATGGCGTCTTAGTATCATAGATTTGGAATAGTAACAATACTAAGTAACTGCTTTGGCATTTTAATTTTTCTATTTTATAACAATAAACTGATAATCCAGTTGAACTGCACCATGTTTACCCTTTTAATATAACCTTTTGTACAATTGCTCTCGTAGCCACGTCTAATTTTCTTTAGACTTATTTGTGTGTTTCATAGAAGCTAGTCTTGGCTGGACCAAGGTCCCATCCAGCTGGGCAGTTAATACTTTCTGATTTCCCTACCTGGTTTGTGGCACTCAACCCCGAGCCCCTGGTTCCTACTGAAAATGTAACACTTTAAAAACAGGTATAAAATATATAATAGTAATAATAATAATAATAACAATAACATAGTAATTTTCTAAAACAGCTGGTCACTGTATTTTTTAGCAAAGAGGGGGAGAAAGTGCATTTCCTGAGGACTATTTTCAGATGCGAATTAATCCAAATTTGATTTTCTAGTGAGTATTTCCAGCAACACGATGGAGTGTGGTAGTGTGTCAAAAGAAACTACAGTGTGTACTACTACTGTGTGTGTGTGTGTGTGTGTTCATGGTGTTAAAAGATGTTCCGTTTGTTTTTTTCGTGAGATTAGTTAACAGAAGAATATAGAATAACACAAGCCTTATCCTTTAACCTGTAAGTCTCACTGATATTACGAATTTAGTAAAGAATGATATAAAATCAGTCCATCAGACAAAATAATGTTAGCAACACTAAAAAGGTCATAAGGAACAAAACTGCCAATGGAGCATTTTTACCACATAATTAGAAACAACAGTCGGGGACTCGGGACAGAAAGCAAGTATTTGTATTATTTCAGCATGAATTCTGTAAGATTACAAAGATAGTTCTTGGTTTACCCAGAAAACCAATGCATGCACAGAAATGACCCGACTCACAAGTAATGAAAGCACAAACTGGAGTTCAATTTACTAGCAATTGTTTGAGGCAGAGCTGCTGTGAATGCGTTTTTATCACTTAAACCTCAGCGAGCACTACACACATTAGCTAACTGGCAAACGTGAATATCAACACAGAAAATTGGATTAAAACATGTAGAATATTCTTACCAGGATAACTTCTGCTCTCAAGCCAAACTGAGATGTCTTGCTGAGTGGGAGTTATGATTACCATCTATTGCGTTTATAGGTTTTCACAGAAGGACATGGTAAGATAGTTATTATATCAGCTTCCTCTTGTGTTATCTCTTGGGTATTTTTCTGAACAGCAATCTCATTCGGTCAGGAGAGACATGTTAAGTGATATAACAGCTTGTTGTTCCCGTGAAGATCAGATTTTTTGGCATAAGCAGCACCATAGTTGTAGATAACATTTTGATGATGGGGGCAGGCATGAAAAGTGGCTGAAAGCACCTGTCCACAGGTGCAGTTTATTGGGCTGATCACAGGGATCTGGATTAGAGATTGGCTCCTGTGTGGTGTGGTGGCAATACGTTCTACTAGATTGGCTGAAATGTACAAGGAGGGCGTTACCATGTGGATTTTAAACTGATAGGACAATCAATGGAGCCAGGGGAACAGAAGTCACATATTCTTCCTCAGCAGATGGAGTCTACTCTGTTTAAAAATGTAAACTTTAAGGTCTTCTTGTCCATGTTGACATAAAGATGAGGTTAAAAGTTCATTCTGCACTGTGCAACAGGTGGAACTGACTTTTAAGATTCAAACTCAAGAGTCAAACTTCAGTCTGCACAGAAAGACAGATTACATTACAGATTACGAAAAACTGTTTACATTTAAAGCATTTACTCGACATCTGATCACCTCACAAACAGCATGAAAACATACACCAATAATATCACAAGCTACTACATCAGGTGCAGTGGTAAAAGACACAGCTGCCACTGCAAAAATACAAACAAGTCTTTAACTTTAATAGGTTTTGGCCACTTAATGGAGCCAAATAAAGTCCCAGACTCAGCACCACAAATCAAAAAGACAAGCAAGAAATATGATTGAGCCACAGAAGCTGCACGTAACCGTGGCAGAGCGAGGGAGAGACAGATGGGCTAACACTAGAGAGATGGAGAGAGGTTCTGCTGAGAGCGAAACAAGGGATGACAGATGCAGAAATAATAGTTTGAGAGAAAAGTGATGCAGCTGTCTGGTAATGTCTGACAGGAAGGAAAAAGAGTGAGCGAGAGAGAAATTCCTGCTATCAGCTTTAAGATTTAGCTAGACGTGGTTTTGTCAGTCAAGGCCAAGTGGTGCACCAGAGATCCCTTACAAAATCTACCATGGTATTGTGATGGTGATGGATGGTATTTTCAGTTGTGGTACAAGCAATTAATCACAGTACTGGCCATGGTAATATTTGACATCCTGACTCTGGCAATGGAACTGGCCATGCTTCAAAAAGTGCACCATGGTACAGTAGTGTAACAGATGCCATGGTACATTTCCACACAGTGCAGAGGTACATGACACTTAAGAAGGGTATTGCATAAATAGAAAGATGTATGGATTTGTGGTACCACATACAACAATGTACTATATACAAGTATTGATAAAGAAGGCAATAGAGTCTAAAATGAAAATCTGAATTATGACTATATTGAATTGAGGGATGATGGTCAGTAAATTTTTTCAGTAAAGTTAGGTCAGTTAATTTACTGTATTAAGTCATTTTTACAAAAATGTATCACTTCCAGCTTCAGGCGTTGCTGCTTGTCTTTGTCTGATGCAATATTAAACTATATGTCTTTACAATTGGACTGTTGCTCTGATAAAACAAGATTTCACCTTAAACTCTGGGAAATTGTAATGGGAAATATATAAATAAATATTCACGGCGTGATTTGCACTGCGGGGCCTTTATGTTTGTTATTTATTTATATTTGTTATCAAGACTTGCAGCAAGCCAATTCTCCCGTGGGTCAATTATAGCAACTCCTCATATCTGGGACTCAAGTGTGAGTCTTAAGCTCTTTAAAACCAAGGGCTTCTCTTTAGGGCCATTTTGGACTGATATTTATACAGATTCACTATATAAGAAGGAGCGACACACCGTCTGTAGCAGGAAACAGGCTGCATGTACAAGCAGAAGACTTGTTTCATTTTTGAGTGTCCTAGTATATAAATATACCAGTATTAATAATAAATAAAGAACTGAGAAAGTAGCCGATAAAAATTGTTTGCAAATGCAGCTTAATAACAAAATTCAACACGTCATAGTTGGATAATCTTGAGGAATAGTCTGTGCAGGAAATTCATAACCGTTTCAGGAATCATCTCCTCTGTGGGAAAACAGTGGTTGTGCAAGCCTTTGTTAAAAAGTGGACATTCTGGATCTTCCCACTGGCTCACATGAGGGCAAATGTTTTGGTAATCTGCTCTGGTCCACATAAAAAACCCATCTAAATGTACCATGACACCTGAAAGATACAGCTCATGTCTCAGCCTGCTGAGCCAAATGGGAGTAGATAGTAAATGCTTCTTATGTCTGACTTTTATTCAGTATGATGCATTTGTTTGAAGTAAAAATATCTCCCATAGAATGAAACATTTCAATAAGATGTGAACTCGAGCCCGCTCTTTAAAACACAGAGGCACAAATACATCACAAATGTTGCAACGCAGAGTAACTGCTCAGCCCTGAACTTGATTTTATTTGTTGTCCTACATAAAAAAAAATCTTAACGTACAGACACACACTCACACACACATACACTCACACTATAAAGTTTAAAAGGCAGCAACACATGCTTTGCAAACTACAATCAACTCATAAATGTTGTTGTATCTCTCTGTAAGGTTGCACCCTTTCTCCTGCAGAGCTCAGATACTTCACACATTTCTGTGAGCTTTCACCGCTCGTGCATGAGGTGATGACAACAATGATCTTTTTGAAATATGCTCTTCTCACTGCTGAATGTTTAGAGTTGAACACAATGTGCAATGTCTTCTCTACACCAAGAGACCTAGGCTGTTCTTGTTCTAGGCTGGCCACTTTGAAGGCACCGGAAACAAGTCGTGAATGTGGACATATTTTATCTTGATATGGAGAACTTGTTAGCAAACTGTTGCCTGCTTCCTCACCCAGCAGACACGGAGCAACATTAGCATTCATTTAAACATGCCTGGCCACCTAAAGCATGTCAGTTAAAACAGTTAAGTCTCCTTTTGGCTTTGTTTTGGTCTCTACTAACTACTGAGGGAAATATGTGGCACTTCAGCTGCTAAATGCTCCGCTATGTTCACCGCTTGGTCTTGTACAGGTATTGTACAGTGGGTTTGTGAGAGCTTTTTTGCTAAAAACTGGCTGCAAGCAGAGCAGCAAGGGTGAATGAAGACATTAAAGTTACAGGCCATTAAAACCAAAACAATGGCTGAAAGACACTAAAAGAATTAACTCCCTGTGGACCCCCCCCCCCCCCACCTCCAACAGACACAGGGGTGTGTGCCTAAACCTAATTCAGTCATTGTATACACTTTGGTGAACAGGTAAACAGCTACACACATCGGCCGTTAGCACATAAGGTTCACCTGCTTTGTGTCGCTCTGTACGTGATTTACGCAACGTGGGTCGGGGAACAGAATTCGAAATTGCCATTTTGGGAAGCACGGAAAAACACCACCGATGGGAGCGCTACTATACGCTCATGTGATTATTTGGAGGTCAGTTAAAACAACCTATGTTGTTTAAGTTGGAGGACTTGTTGCCTTTACATTTACATTTACAAGTGATTTGAAATGTGATCTGCATTGCTGCTATTGAGTTTCCTTTAAATAAAAAACATGCGGCTGAGCCATTAATAATGTTAATCCGCACTAAGTCAATGCACATTATGGTGAGGTTTAACAGGCTACAGGGTGAATGCAATGTTAAATATCAGTAACAATTTCTCTTGCTAACAATGATTTGTACAGGTATTGTGTCACTGCAAGGAACTAATACACAATTAGCTAAAAATAATGAAGAAATACAGAGAGGGAAGGTTTATAGGACGCTGTATCTAAAGAATTACCAGGCAGTACTACAGCTGTGATTAGTATAAATTTAGACCATTAGTTTGAAGGACCTGGAAATAAATAATCAAGATAAATTGTCTGCACAAGAGAGATCTTCCATCACACATGAAGATCAAAGTAAATTTTCTTTCCAAAACAACAGTGAGCTTAAAATAAAGATGTTTCCCATTAGAAGAACCTCATCAAGTTAACTCAAGTCAGAAGTAATTATACATTCAGATTATGCTCCTTTATTTAACTCCTTTAAGATGCAAAAAGGAGAAGAATTACAAGCTTCAGAAAATCGTAATTTTCTTCAAATCTGCAATCACAATATATTACTGTTTCAAGAAGCCAAAGGGAACACAGCTACATTCTTCCAAAATGTATTTCCAAGTTTGGTGGACAGATATTCACTGAGCCAAGGAACAACTGATTGGATTTTTTGGTTTTCTGTCGTGGTATGTTTATTGTTCAACCTGTCAAACAAAGTGATTCCAGATCCAAAGTGGGACATTTACAGTATTCGCAGGCCAAGTAAAAAGTGATTTATGTCTTTGGGTGTAACAGCAAAGTTGGAGAATTATTCATAGAAATAAATATTCACTCAGCTGGACTGAGTTAATGACATGGCAATAAAAACACGGCTAATACAATAACTACAAGTAACAGAGACCTTTAAACTACCACAAGCCTGCTGCTCTTTTATCTTTAATTGTATGTCTTGTCCTTTTAAATGTATCATTTCATGACTGAATTGGATTTAGAAAATGTGAAATCGACAAAATCAGCCAGAGTTACAGAGATGGATACACATGCAAAGACATGAACACACACGCAGGCCCACGTGTTACCCACCACATAGTAGAAATGCATGTCTGGTCACACAGGTCGATCTTCTATGTGCACAGCTGGAGGTGGATGAGACAATGTGGAGGTGAACGCCGTCGGTCCATCCGGCACGAGCATCAGTCAGGAGTGTGTCTGTATGTGTGTCTGTGTGGCCCTTCCTCGTCCTAGCAGGTACTCCAAATGATCAGGGTGTTTAAAAAAGCCTCAATGAAGTCATAGGTTGTCTGCGACCATGACTGGTTCACCTCCCTCTGCTGGTCTCTCTTCTCTGCTCTTTCTTCACTCCTGCACTTGACGTTGCTCCTCCCTCCTCCCCTCTTCCTCCTCCCTGCGTGACTTCAGTCCCTCATCCCTCCCTTTTTCTGTTTTGGTTCCACTTTCTCTCTTTTTTCCCTTCCAGTGCAATTTAATCTCCTGTTACTGTGCAGGGTTTTTTTCTTTACCCCTCCTTGGCTTTCCTTCTGCTCTCTTCTTCATTAGTATTTCTTTATTTTTGCCTCTTACTAGAAAAGCAGCAGGAGAAGTTACTCACTCGTTCTTTCTGTCTCTCTGTGTTGATTACAGATTGCTGTCAGTACTTCCTGTGCTAGCCACGGCCACCACTGTGTGTGTGTGTGTGTGTGTGTGTGTGTGTTGTAGATAACATGGCGTGCGCTCTGCTGTCAGAAACAGGAAGAGTGGAGTTTGGTAGTTTGGCCCTGATGAGAGAACCTTCCATTTCACTTTATTATGAAGTTGTAATCACTTTACTGAACCAGCTTCACACGCACCACACACTCCACCTTTAAAGTACTCACAGTTCATGACCTTTCCTAATACCTATATGTACCTAGATTTAAATATTTATTTTCAAGTGTTTTTATCGCAGAATCAAATCATAATAAAGTCCCATTTGTTCAAACCACTCAAAAGTCAGAGAAGGAAACAATTCGTCACCTCAACTAAATGGTTCACAATGACTGACTCCCTGCTTCCCTGAAGCACGAGCGTTACGACCAGCAAAGCTCTCGTCAGACCTCAGTCATTCAAGTCCGGTGAACAATAATATGCTCAAACCCCAACAGGTGTGTCACAGGTCCTGGAAGTCCTGTTTGGTCCTCAGGCCTGAATTTTTATTTGGGATTGTCACACCAAGTGTAAATATTTTGTTTGAAATAATGCTGCACATTTACATAGCTACTTGGGGGCCCTTGTTAGCCCACAGCCTTCTGGTGTCGCTGTACTTTTTTGTTTCTTACAGCATTATGGAAAGGATCCACACTGAGATAGATCTTTTTCAACAGTAAGATCCTTTTTTTTAACCAGAAACAGCCGTTACAGCTCTCTCGCTTGCCACCAGGCTCCATTGAAAAAAACAAAAATCTTCCTCGCAGGTCATCATAAAACTCACTTCATTTAAACTTGACAGAGCAAAATGAAACTCACCATAAACATCTTTGTTAGTCTTTCCACTGTTCCAATAATCACTAACTGTGGTTCAAAATAAATCCTTAATTCACTGCGTTACATTATAAAAGAAACAGCTGTTATATCGCAGTTTCACACGGAGGAACCCACACAGGGTGTGATGTCATTCTCTGCTCAGGGCGCCATTACCACACTTTATCTTTAAATAATAATTGTTTGTTGTCAATGTTTCAAATCTCATATACAAAACTTTTAAGAAGTAGCCCATAAAGCAACACTTCAGTTTATTACACAAATTCAAATTTAATACATGATTTTCACTGGACAGGAAGGCTAGCTATTAACTAATACTGTCACACAAATGGAGTGGAGTAAAAAGTACATTACAAGCCTCCGAGATGTAGTGGAGTAGACAGTATAAAGTACAGTTTAGTACATTACTTGAGTCTGTTCAGCCACTGATGATACATAAGTGGATTTCAAATTCTGGTTTAAATTGATAGCAAGCATGTCTAGTTTTGTAACTTTGTATGGTAAATATTTATTAATACTTTCGTTTTACATCATGTACCTGCAAACTGTCAGGTCACTTATTCACGGTGACCCGTCTCCTGCATCTTCTGTGATTTGGATTGTATCTTGTTGCTTCTTTATCTGACAAATTATCTGACAAATAAATAAATAATTGAATGTAATATGGATTCACTTTGTCAGTGGAGAAATGAAACACTTTTTTTTTTTTTACAATATTGAGTTTATTTAAATATCAAAAACCTTTAACAATTTAATCAGAGACAAAGTTCAGCTCCATGTCTCAGGCTGCTTCAGGCTAGAACCTCCTTTTATGAGTGATCTCCTCTCTTTCTTCTGCACCAGTATTTCACAACTAGAAGGTTTTTAATATGTGAAATCAACCAGATCAGAGCTGGTTTCACCTCATCAGTTTAGTATATTTATGATTTTGAAGATTTTATGTTTAGTTTGTTTAATTTTCTCATTTGCCACAAAAGGTCGCACTTACAATAAATACACACTAGATGGCTCCAGAGCCTAACAAGAATATAGTAATACAACAGAGTATGTTTGTGTGTATGTGTCTGTGTGTCTAGATGGGAAGGATGCAATTAACTGAGAGGATGTCATTATGGAGCTGGAACATGAAAACACTTTGTAGAAGACTTGATAGCCCACCTGAATCCAAACACACACACATTTGGACTTGTAGACACCCTGCTATACTCATGAGGACCCTTGTGGGCCATAATGCATACCTGGCCTCTAACCTAAATATAGTTCTTACCTTGACCCTAAATCTGCCAGTTGAAGAAGTAAAGATACAAAAAAAAATATCCTCACAAAGCAAAATTCTGTAATTGGTCGTTACAATGGTAGCAAATCAAGAACACACACACACAGTGAAGTGATTACCGTTAGTTTTGCACTGAACAGCGACTCGCTGTCTTGGAGGTGAGCGCAGCTGATTATTGTGAAATCAACCATCGTCCCCGGAGCTACAACAGCATGCACATTCCTAATGGAAAGGGATACAACGTGAGGCTCTCGTCAAGATGCATGCAAACTGAGGCGTAAAACCATGTGCATATGCTGGTTACATACTATCAATATTTGAATGAAGGAGTTATTATGGGATGATTCCATTACAATTTACCTTTCTGGTGCATCACTTTATGATTTTCATTTTCATTAATACCCAATAAATTACAATGAATGCAGTCTGCAAGTGAAAGTAAATGTGTAATATTTATGTAGTTTCTTCTTAAGTCTCATGTTTTGCTAACCAAAAAATGCCTGGGTCAAACATTCCTACACACCTCATATTAAGTCATATATCAAATTACTTGTTTTGGAACATGTTATCAACAATAAACACAAAATATAAATTGTTTATAAATGTGTTAATATATTTCAGTCTGTGTTTATTGGATACATATCTAATTTGTTTGGTAGCCTCTTCTTCACCACTAAGGCACAAAATAAACATTAATGATAAGGGCCACATACACTTTTACCTAAGCTTGAAGCCCCATCTTGTAGAGGTTGCCCTGGAGCCCAATAGCAGATTAACCGGGCCCTGACTAGGAGAAAACAGGAGAATCTTTTTTTTTCTATTTCAGCCCCATGTATAGACTGAAACTGATAACATGGATGTATTTCTATATAAAAATCCACTTAGGAGAAACCAGCATGAAATATCCAAATGTATCCAGATTTTATATTAATTGTAAGCAAATATGACATCTGGTGTGTTTTATTGGAATCAGAGCTGTTTCTGATCATGTAGATTTGTAAGCTATGTGAACATGTATAGTAGTTTTGAGACAAACTGGCCTAGATAAGTAAATAATGATTCAACTTTCGATCAAGAGGTTTTAGTTGGTGTCTCATGCTTCATTGTGTCGACAGAAACACCCAGTTAACAGAAATGTTTCAGCATCTCCAGGGAAACTCATTAATACCGACTGAGAACGTAACCTTGAAGACGAGTGGGGCATCTCGGCACAAACCACAGAGGGAAAGCAAACAAAACACTCAGGGCTGTTTTAAGCAAGAAAAATAATTTATTTATAATGATATAATAATTTCATCACATTGGCATTGCATAGCTGCAGAGGGAAGCGTTTGTCTGTGACGCGACCTCGCAGCTACAGATCACACCATTGGATGGGGCAGGGAAACAAAGGTTATTCAATACATACACGGAATACTCCTTTAAATATGTCTTTTTCAATGGGGAATAACAAAAATAGAATAATTCCAATAGCTCTGTCTGTCTTTCTCTATGTCTCTCTAATCATCAACTCTGTTTCTTTATAAGCTGCCTGTACAGACCCTGAACTGGGCTTACAATTGAGTTTTGGGGTTTGTTTTACTTTGCCTAAGAGTGGCAGGAGGGAGGGGTTTAACAGCAAAGGACATCAGTTTTTATGATGGACAGTATGCCAAACACTGTAAAGCCCGCCCCGCTAGCACTCCTAAAGCAAAGGCAAGATACTCTTTGGCCCAAATCTGCAACCAGTACCCCTCTTTCTCTGCTGCTCTTTTCCCCCTCTTTCACTCCCTCATAAAGCCGTACCACACTTCAAACGATGTTTATTGAATGGACACAAACCTGGAACCACAGACCACGCACTTGTAACTTTCAGCTAATTGCAAATGGGCTACATTTGTGCAATGAGGCTTTAGTCCAATTTGTGATCTTCTGGGGTTTGTTCAAACTCAATCTGGGTTTGTTGCATCCATAGCAACCAAAAGTATTTGAACTGCAGCTTCATGGTTACTCGTGATAACCCGTAGAGTTTCTTGTGAGTATGTTTTATCCTCTTGCTGTGGAATTGACATTTGGCAGGTGTACTTTTCCAGAATGTAGTTCTAAGCTCAATTGTTGACGTACATGGATATTCAGGGAGTAGGTCTTTGAAACTGGGAGAGTTATGTTGCTTTATAATTTTTCAAATGCAATGTTTTGGGGCTTTAAGTTGAGTACTACTGTATTATTGTGAGCTATAGTGAAGTCATATCTACTTGCAACACATGACATGCATGGGTGCAGATGGCTGAAAGAGAGAAATGTCTTGATAAATTACTTCTGAACATACCAATCCAACCAGAGCCCCAAGTTTTGCACAACACACACATTGAGTACCAGAACCTGAAGCAGGTTCAGGTCATCGGGTAGCAGAACTTGTAGTTATAGTTGAGTTTACATGTTTGGTTGTAATTGTAAAAATCAGAACAGTACATTCTGTATGTGCAATGGTCCAAATTATTTTTTTCTTTCTTATATTATAATCTATTAACCAAGTACTTATAAAAGTACTATTTTATTATTATTATTATACTCAAATTGTTTTTAATATTTAACCTTTTCCTTGATTATTTGGTGTGATTTATTAAATGATTATGAATCCCTTTGCTCTGGGCCAGACATTAGTGACTGTCCTAGGAGACGGACCCTCTGGTACAGCTGATTTGTGCCATAGTCTAAATTCTTCAAAGACAACGGTTTGTTGTAACTCAATTATTTGCTCAATCCCTCATAAGGAATACCACACAAATTGATTCAATATAACTCATGCAGCTAATTGTCACAGCGTGTTTAGCAATGTTCCACAGTAAAGATGTACATTTGGTTAAAACAAGTAAAAATGTGGTCCATAATTTTTATTTTTAAGCTTTTGTGTCTGTGTAGATTTCTCTACAAAGTGGTAAAATAACAGTTTGGACTTGTAGTAGCTATTTTTCTCTTGGACAGATTATATTTGTAAATCCTTTACAAATCCTGGAATGACTAGTGGTCGACTTTGAGTCTAAAGTCTGAAGAAATGTTTGATTTGTTTATGGCATCTGGTATTTAGCCTCACGTTCATAGCTCTATTCATTATTCTTAACAAGTTACTGTAAACACATTATTCAAACTAACATAGCTTTGTTTAGATTACTCGGATAAACTGTGATCTTCCTGTTGGCTTTAGAGATAATTATCCTCGCCTGAACTCAAAGTCTCCAACTTAACTTCTACACTGCTTTCCTTTATATCTCTCAGCAACAGGTTGCTATGTGGCTGTTCTATATCAGCAGAGCCCGAAATGAAACCAAATTAATTAGCGGGCGATTGCAGTGCTCTGTACTTTCTTGCTTTCCCATACCTTTTATCACTTCGCACAGAAGAAAATGAGAGAGTGAGAGGGAGAAAGCTTTTAACGTGATTACTCCTCTTGAGTCACATGCCAGCTGAGAAAAAGGGAGAGAGGAGGTGAAGGGAAAGATGATGGTGGTAATCCCCACATTCAGCAGAAGCAAACGTTTGGTCCACACCCTCATTTTCCCTCCTTCCTCTCTTCCCTAGTTGTCCTCCTAAAGAAGGGATAATGGATTAAATATTCAATATATTTCAAACTTTATAGAAATGTCATTTTCTATATAATATGTTGTCAACACATCTTAGAGACTGAAAATTTAGTTCCACAGACATTTCTCGGGGGCAGGGCTCCTCTGTAGGCTAAGCTACTCTCATTGGATTGTTAAATCCCCAATGGGAGGAGATACTGTGACCAGATTTTCTCATGCTGTGTATTGGAAGAGCAGAGGGATCAACTGAACACACAGAGGGCCAGTTGTTCCAATTGTCAGGAAGTTTGTTGTTAGTTAAAGTAGCAAAAATATGGCACCAAGTTGGCAGTAGTGTCTCAGCAGTTTCTTTGTCTCCATCCCTTGTAGATTAAACCAACCAATGAGATTATTTCTGCCCCTGGCACAACTCTGCCTCTGAGAAATATTTATAAAAACTGCAAAAAACATTACATGTTCTTCTCAATATTAAATGATTGTATCCCTAAAAAAGGGATAGCACCCTTTATACCAGGACACCCATGTGTTTCTTTGTTTGTACCTCTACTTATGAACCAAATGTGCTATGTTGAAGATATTTGCCATTTATCTAGGAAAAAGTAAAACAACACTGTTGTTTGTTGATCCTGAACACACGCTGAAACGTGACACATTCTTCCCAACAGCCTGGCCTTCTACACCCCCATTTTTAGATACACACCACATCTTACTTTTTAACAAGGACCTGTTCCTGTTATTATTGTGCCGAAACAACACATCCTCTCTCTCCTAACATTGTACTTGTGTCTCTCTTCTCTGATCCCATATTTTGAACTAAATCAGTGGGTTTAGGTCAATAATTTTTTGGTAGTTTTCTTGATCTAGCAGCCCTCCCTTCCAACTTCTGTTACCTAACCTCAGATATTTGATTGCTCTGAGGGATATTGCTCTAAAATAAGGGCCACACTCTACATACCTGT
The DNA here is from genome assembly GCA_024633595.2 of Lepomis macrochirus. Taxonomy (NCBI): domain Eukaryota; kingdom Metazoa; phylum Chordata; class Actinopteri; order Centrarchiformes; family Centrarchidae; genus Lepomis; species Lepomis macrochirus. The sequence continues at coordinate 20,769,120 of JALXJV020000002.1, forward strand.
ATATGTATGCAGATTTTGACAAATGTTTGTTTTCATAGTTATCGTAGTCAATTGGGGCACACATTATCGGTAATGCAAGATTTCCAAACTTTTCTCTTCAGATACGATACAGAATAAACATAAATGCATTTTGGACAGATTTTGCAAAAATTTTGTTTGTGTGTGTACTACCAAGGCAGATGGAAAAAAAACACAGTAGGCGCTACAACAACACGCCCATAATTCAGTATACAAGGCAAACAAACACAGAGTTTTATAGGTTTATCTTTTTTCATTCACTAAATATTTAAAACAAGCGTCACTTGACTAGTCATCATAAATGGTGATAATTTATGCATTTTTAAAATCTTCATCTTTTTTTCAGGATTATGGAATACCTGAAGGACTGTTGTAGGGAAGAGAGAGATGTGTGAAGGACTTTTTTCCCTTTCCTGTTGTGATGTGTGGTTCTTCCTTTTCCATCCACTGGGGGGAGCTCCGACTCAATAGCACCGAGGGATAGTTTGTCAACTGGGAGTCAAGAGATGAAAGGGTCCCTCCTCCCTCCACACAGTCCATCCATGCAGGGGGGGTAAGTCACGTGTTAAGAGCTGAACCACTGCTATTCCAAAATACTCAGACCGTCCACAGAGTGATCAATAACTGAGGGTCGGTCAGGGGTCAAAGACCACAGGGTGTTTTGCTCACAATCCAAAAGGCAAGGTCCTTTATGCAAAAACACATTCAAACCCTGCCTGTTTCCGTGTTTGTGCACAGATCATATCCATTCATACATCCATGTTAATTAAGTGTTACATGGATACTCAAAAGAAAGGTTAAGAAAAAGTATAAAAACTCAAGAGAGCAGGAAGGAGAGAAGGCAGAAGATAAGCACTGATAGAAAGATGTTTTTTGCACTCCCAAACTAAGCACAGCATCTATTTTCTTAACAGTCATTCATTGACATTCATCCGGTGTCGTGTCGTCTGCCGAGCTCAGATGCATAGACTGAATGCAGAGGGGTAGAGTGGAAGGAGAGAGAGAGAGAGAAAAGAGATGGGAGAGAAGGTTAACAGAAAATGGGGGAGCGCCAGGGAGGGAGGAGAGGATGGAGAGAAGGTTAAAAGAGGAAGGGAGGAGAGCAGTGGCAGGAAGATTGAAAGGTAGAGAGAGGCTATGCTACGTGTAAAAACAGAGAGAGGTTGCAGTATATAGCGTAGAAGGAGAAAGAGAGAGTGTGCTACTGTTATGTGCCAGAAGAGAGGTTACATGAGAGGAAAAAGGAAAGATGATGCTATATGCAGAGAGACAGCATGTGCTCCAGAAGTGATTATAAAAGGGGAGGAGAAGAACGAGCGGAAAGGAGGTGCAGGAAGGTGGCACAGACTGCCCCCTCACCTCTGAGAGGGAAGAGACAGGTGTGTGAAAACGTGCACGGAGGAGAGTAAACCAAACTAATTGGCCCTGTAACGGCACTCTGCGACACTGCGGACAGCCTCACAGATCTGTGGCTTGATCTGTGTACTGGCCTTGTGGTTGTGATGTCTCAAGACTTCTTCATGCCGGGATACCAAACTCTATTCCAGAATCCTTAATCCACTGGTTCCTGAATCCTCTTGATTTCCGAATCCTATTGGTTCCGGAATCCCTGTGGGATCCTTATGGTTCCCTGATGTGTGGGTGTAGGGTGGCTGCTTCGTTCGTTCTAATCCTATTCCAAGGAAAGGATGGGGATGGGGAGGGGAATGCGAGGCGACGATGCGCACACACTCGCCCAAATCCAAATATGCACACAAAAATGCCAAACACATAAACAGGCAGATGTATGTGCACTCTCTCTTTCTCCCGTTTTGTTCTTGGCACTTCCCTCTTAACACACACATGAGCACACAGACAAGCGCGCACACACACACATTGTTAGGTCCCCTCTGGTCTGTTTGTATTTTTTAACAGTCCTTTGGTCCCGTCACCAGAGACCAAAATGAATAAAAACCCTGTGTAATAACCAGGCCTGCTTCATGCTCTCTGTACAGAAACTCCACAGGCAAGATCTCCTCTGAACACACACTCGTATGAACACACACACACTTGTGTGGATAGGTCTGTTCAGCTTGTCTTCCATTGCATTACTCTTTACTCTGTGTGTGTTTGAGTGTGTGTTTTTCCCTCCATCGTGTGGCCAGTTTGAAGTCCAAGCTGCTTGCTGCTCTGTACACTATTTTAAGTCTTTGTGTCCGCAAATGATATTCACTGATAGATGCATTACATTTATCTTTGTACATGATACGTACAGTACAGTCCAATTTAACATGTACAGTATATTTCCATCTAGCATGTGTAGGAAAAAATATAAGAAAAAAAGAAAATCTAAACAAAGACTGGAAAAATAATGATTGATGAGTGTCTCAAGAAAAAAAAATATAGCGACGCAAAGGCTGCGCCATGTAAACGACCTCCAACGCCAAGGAAAACGAAAAGTGCTTGCGTTTCAAAATGTCGTCCGTTTGCTGGGTGCTTCTGTGGAATGTTTTGTAAAAGGTTCACGTTCATGTTCATAGCATGAGCAACAAAATCTGTGACATACTCATGCCTCATCTTTGGTGGCAAAAAGCCCCCATCTGGTTTCTCTTTGTAAATCCTGTGGTTTGTCCGCTCAGATCAGACTGTTCTGTTTTCTGACAATTGCATTTACCATATTGCAATTTACCAAAGAGAGAAGACAGACTTGTCATGTCCAAGGTGTTTGGCATGTTTTCTTTCTTATGTGCCTTATGACACAATTAAAACTCATGTACACATGTCTACAGGTATCGGTGCTGTAGTGGTGGAGGGGTATTTGGAGCATTTTGGTTGAATCATAGACGAATCATTTGGAAGTCTCACATCTTCTGTATTTTATTCCATTTACTTGCATTCATTTGATTAGTGATCCTCCGTGGTATCCTAGTAGATCAGCAAGTGGTTACAGATTCATATACACTGACCATCGTGGTCATCAGGGAGTCTCGTTGTCTTCATCCAGAAGGAGCCAGGAGTAAAGATATTCACTGTATATCCTTATATTCCAAGTCTAGACTTCACCCATCTATGTATCCATCCATCCAGTCTCCACACTGAGCATATCCCCAATGAGCAAAACACGATGCAGTGTTGAACCATAACCTTAAAACCTCTACCTTTCAATGAAAATATAGAGATAACAAACTTTGCTCTCCACAGATTTCTCCCTTTCCTAGAGGGACTGGTTAGACAGGGAACAATTGCGCTTCAACCATGGGAGGGACCATTTTGTCCATAAAATTTGCTCCAATTTGATTGGACAGTGCAAATGGTCAATCAGTAGTTGGAGCGATCCGGTTGGACATGTTAATCAGACGGCCCCATCTGCAGTGGGTGGCATGTTGTAGAATTGGTTGGTAGCTTTGTCAACAGCAAACGGACCTGTTAAACATCCGTTAATACTATTCCCATTCATTGATCGTTAGGTTTGCCGTTTCCGGATGCCCCGTCTCCTCCCTCGCCGGATGTCGAAATGGTGGTTGAAAACTCTGTGACCCGTCGAGCCAGAGGGTTTGTGCTTTTGAGAAGCTCCATAGCGGAGACTCTAGCTCCTCCGCTGGAAGACTTGCTGCCTTTCTTCTGAAGCAGGGCCATGAAGTTCTCATTGCGGGAGCTCGACCTCTGACTGCTGCCTAAGGTCAGATTGCGGAGGTCGCTACCGCTGGTGCTGTGCTTCACTGGGGACACGAGGCTCTGGCGGCTGCCGAAGGAGTCCGTCGGCTCCTTTCGACCTAGAACCTTTCGTTTGGATCTAGGCGAAAAGAAGAGATTATTAACAAAGGTAGAGAATGGGATAAAGATAAAGAAGCTAATTTAAATTCCCTGGCTGTTTCAATTCATAATAAGAAATGTATTCCTCAAACAAGATGAGTCAAACTTAGATTGACATCTCTCCTTTTAGATAATAAAACAATCTAAAATGTGTAGCTACAGAAGGGACTCTGTCCTTTCTTGTAAGTGATGAAAACATTGACTCCTGTTCTTCTATTTCCCCTCCTCACCTTTTCTCCTCTGCCTTTCAAGCTATTTTCAGCATCATGCAAGGTAAAATCATGCACACTTGTTGCTTAGAGACTAGCTTTCTTGTGATTCTGTATGTGTGTGTGTGAGAGAAAGAGAAAGGGAGATTCAGAAAAAGGACAAAATAAGAGCTGCTGGTCGTGCAGTAAACCACAATACATGTAACCGTTGCTAGGGAACCTTATGCTCTGTCTGCCCTACACCTTTTCAATAAAACAATGTATCTTTCATCACATGCTCTGGGTTATACTTTAATCAGCCAGCAGGCAAGTTTGGTCTTGGCTGAAACTATTTGTGATGTGAAAATAAGTATATACTGTCAAAACAGATAGTAATGCTCTTTTTTAACTTTTCCAACAGGCTGTCATAGTATAGTCTGAAATGTGAGTAGGATGTTTGTGTGTCATGTTCAAACCTGTGAATAATAGTGAACAGGTCTTCGGTGGTGTGTGTTGCAGGTGTGCTGGGCAACAAGTCATCATCTGTTTCCTCTGCAATGTGGAGTACCGTCTTCTCATTGGCTGCAGAGTCATCTGAGCATAGAAATCATATCAAAACATCACATTAAAATGTATTTCATCATATCTGTATCATTTCTACACGTGTATGTCCCTTAAAGAAACTTTGACTCAATTACATACAGAATGAGGTAATAATTAGATAATAATGATGAATGTCATATTCACTGTTATAAACAGTGGAAACCACTGTGTGTTTTGATTTAGCCCAATTTTACAGCAGTTGGTCTTGATTTGCTTCAAAACCCGAGAAATCTCCTCTAGCAGAATCAGGAGGTTATGCATCAAACACAGCAGGGAAGGATCCTAATCAAGTGTAGCAACTCCGACAGGCTACCGTTAAACACATGAATATCTAATGATAAGACAAAGGTTAGGAGTTCCACAGCTTCTATCCAAACAAGCCACATATCAAACAGTATTTATTAGCTAATATGTGTTGGCTAATGCTGCAGGAATGTTTAAGTTTATTTCCTTCCTCCCCTAGACAGCTCCATAGTGGCACTATGGCTTCGTTTTTGGATCTCATTGTACATTGCCTCTAAATACACAACCACAGCTTGACAATTCTGATTAATGTGTAAGTGCACATATATCTAGCATTTAAAGCAGAAAGGCGCAGTGCAACACCACAGAAGTTACCAAAGTTAAGTCACGGCTAGCTTGCAAAGTCCTTAATATGCTGCATGCAAAACATAATTTAATTCAATTTTATTTATATAGCACCAAATCACAACAACGAGTTATCTCACAGCGTCTAGACCATACTCTGAAGTTATTTACAGAAGCCCAACAATTCCCACCAAGAGACACAGGCAAGGAAAAACTTCCTTTTAAGAGGCAGAAACCTCGAGCAGAACCATGGCTCAGGGTGGGCGGCCATCTGCCTCGACCGGTTGGGGTGAGGGGGAGAGAGAGAGAGAGAGAGAGAGAGAGAGAGAGAGAGAGAGAGAAAGAGAGAGAGAGCAGAGGGAGGCAGCCTACACAGTATACACATAGAGGTACAGACAGTAAAGGTAATGTTGCTATAGACTGAATGAAAAATGGTACAGATATTTATAGTAATGTTAATGATAATAATAACAGTAATAATAGCAATAGGACCAGCAACAGCAGTTGCAACTGTAGCAGAGGGCGTCGAGCAGGAACACGGGGGCAGCAGGAGACTCCCAACCACAGATCCAGACTCCACAGCTCCAGAGCCAGGAACACCCGCAGGAAAACTTATTTAGGAAGACTATGTAAGAATGGATCAAATTACTTATTGTCTCATGAATTACTTGCATTATGCACACAGATGGTTGGCAGAAAAGTTTTAGTTTCTTCCGTTTTGTTAGTGTCTTTTGAAATGTTTAAAGAGGTGGTATTATGCTCATTTTCAGGTTCAAAATCTTATTTAGAGGTTGTACCAGAAAAGGTTTACATGGTTTAATTTTCAAAAGACACCATTTCTTTTCATACTGCACATTGCTGCAGCTCCTCCTTTCACACTTTGTTGAAGGCTTCGTTTTAGCTATGGAGTGATACATGGAGTCTCTAAATGATCTCTGTTGGGAATTGCACATGCGCAGTTCCTAGTTAAGGACTACTAGCCAATCAGAACAGAGAAGGGCGGGTCAGTGAGAAGCCGACCAGCAACATAGACTGGAGCAAGAGTTTCAGAGTGGTGAGTTAATCTGTAACAAATGTATCTTTCATCCATAAAGGTTTAACTGAGCTCTACATCCGGTAACAACTTTATGTCCATTGACTGCCTGGAGGGCTGCTAGTGTTTAGAAGGGAGAGGAGTTTCTGAGGATGTGTCGGACTAGCAGCTTGGCAAGCTTATATGAGGCACATTTAGTGCCTGTGACGTCACAGACATGAAAGGGAAGCGGCTGGACTACAAACGAGCTGTTTTCAAGCAGTTCAGAGCAGAGTTTTCTGTGGGGGGATGGGAACTCCCAAAGTCCAAAGTTCTCACTTTGCAAATCTATTTCATGCACAAAAAAGGTATATAACTCAATAAAGGAGAGGGGAAAAGACAAAAAGCACAATACAACCTCTTTAAATAAAGTTGGAGTAGCAGTTTAATTGTGTGATGGAGCCAGAGCACGAGCATGTAGAGACTAATGTCTAAAAAACATGGCATGTCATGTCTGATGCAGAAAAAGAATCAGACTTATTTTCAAAAAACCCTCCTAAACCATACCTTCCCCAATCCCCGCGCAGGTCATTTTCTCACTCAGCTCTGTGAGGGAGGAATCCTGCAGAGATGACTGAAGTGATGACTCTTTTGAGCTCTCCTCGTCTGTTCCCAAGTGGTTTTCATCTTGCTCTGGCACATCAGGAGCACTAGGAGTACTGGGAAACTCTTCTGGGGAGAATGCTCCTACAGGTGACCGAAGACCCACAGGGCTGTCGGTCTGTGGCGTCTGACGTTCTGTGCTGCCATTGGTGGAGGAGTGGGCCGATGAGGGAAGAAGCAGGACATTTGGCTTCTTGGGTACTGGAGGTGGAACCTGCAAAGAAATGAGAATGTTTTTAACATTAAATAAGTACAGCAATAATTCTCAAAAAAAATTCAACATTTGGACATTAACTCCATTTACAATCTCTACCTCCACGAACTGTATTTCTACATTGTTTTCTACCGAGGAGCAAGGACACTCCTAAAATAAAGCATTTTCTGACAGATGTCTTACTCACCTTGGGTTTCTTTTTGTCCGACAGCTCTGCCAGACATGAGATTGTCATCCTTGAGGGGAGTGTCTTGCTCTTGTCCTGGAGCTCTGGGGCCTCCTGGTTACTGCAGGGAGAGGGGAGTGAGCCTCCGTCCTCCGGACCAAGATGGATCTCTGGGTCTGCATCGAATTCAGGCTCCATTGCTGGGTCTTCCAGGAGAGGCTGCGGTTCAGGAAGAGGAGGGAGATCAAAGAGGGAGTGGGGGAGGAATGGATGATCATAGGCAGTTTGTGGAGCGATGGTAGAATCAGGGAAAGCAGAGGGACCTGAAGTTTGTGGTGGAGCTTTTTTGGGTTTGGGTTTTTTCATGACTTTGTAGATGTTGCCTAGGGGTACAGGCCGGTCCACAGGTGAGGCAGGAGGGGAGTCAAGGGCTAGGGGGGAAGTGGAGGCAGGGGAAGGAGACTTGATGAGGAGGTTTAGGGGCCTCTTGGGCAATGGGGGCTTGACGGCAACAGGTGGTTTGGGTTTTGGTAGGGTGGGTGGTGGGCTGGGGTCCTCGCCTAGGTCTCGGCCATGCTGTTCTTCTTCGATGGTGTCAGAAGCACCATCAGGGCAGTCCTCTAAGTCACCACGGGAGACAGAGCGAAGCCTAACAGTCTTCAGCTCATTCTGAGTAACCACAGGCAATGCCTGTGAAGAGCTGGGACTGATTTTCCCTGGTTTTGCAGCTGTTGAGGTGTCAGAATGCCGTCTGCTGGCCTTTTGCTTTGGCTTGATTGATGACAGCTCCAGATGTGCATTCCCAGGCATCTCAAAGGACAATCTAGACCTCGCTGCCGGGTCCTTGGGTGATGGTAGCGATGATTTCCTTTCTGGGATCTTTGGGCGTAACTTACACCCTAATGTCCCTGTTGTCCCTACTGTTCCATGACATGCCATTTGACTGAGTGGAACAGTCGGGGTGGGAGTCTCTGATTGGCTGGAATAACCACTTGATGGTGACATAAGTCCTGGGGGTTTGAAGGGCGAGGATGCCTTGATGTCAGTTTCCATGGAGAGCTGTGAGGGTGAGGTGGCCCTGGAGGTGGAGGGAGAATCAAGCAGAGACTCTGAGCTGCCTCTGACTTTCATACATTCAATCACTGTAGTACCTGTTGCTGTGCTGGAGCCCGATAAAGACCTGGAGAGGAGAAGAGAAAAGAAGGAAAGAGAAGAAAACTCAATGCATTTCTAATCTTTACCTTACAAACTTGGAGAATAACAAATAACCATAAAAGACTGACTGGGTCAAAGAAATAAGCTTTTAACTTAAAGAGTAGTGTCATTTTCTACCTGTAAGGGTCATTCTTCCACTCCCCAGCTGCCAGTGATTGGGGAAGGTCAGCTCTGTCTCTCCCTCCCTCTCTGGTGCCTGGACCTCTAGGCTTGGAGGTCCATTAGTGCCTCCATGACCCAGCTGCTGCTCACCAACATTGGATTTAGAGGAGCAGGACGAGCTGGGCAGAAGGAAATCGGGCTGGAAGTCTGGGAAGTGGTCCCTGGGGATATGCAAGCTCTTGGGCCGGCCATCCCGATAAAGACCGCCTTCACGGTGGATTCTCCCCTCCGCTTCTCCAAGGTTCTTCATGAGAGAGACGCTCCTCACAGGAGGGGGCGGCTTGCGCTTGGATTTTTTAAGCGAGATGGAGCGTGACCGTAGGCGCAAGCGGCCATCTGTGCTGTAGTCTGAAGCTGTGACAGAGATGGTGTCTGTGGTACTGGCACTGTCTTCGGAGCTCCCTCTAGGGTAGAGAAGGGCGTAGTTCTCACCCAAACCCAGAAAATGGTGGTGCTGTTGTTGGTGGTGGTCTGTTATTGCCATAGAATTCCCGTTCCCTGAAGACATGGCATTCCCATCTGGCGGCCCTATACCACCTTCTGTAAAGCAGAAGGAACCAGTATCCGTGGGGGTGGAAAGGGAACGCTCCCGGAACTTGAAGGCGTTCGCCGCTGCTATGGAACGTGCTGACCGTTCCCGTCCTCTTCCAGCCTCCCCTACCCCCCTCCTCCACCTCCTCTCCCTCCATCCGCCGCAGCCCCTTCTGTCTCGCTCCTCTTCCCCATCATCGCCGCTGCCAGTGAAATCCCTGGCATGTTATTCCCTCCTTTCCCAGACAGGTTTGTCACAGATGTGAATGAACTGGAATGTGAGCTCACCGACTGTCCTGAGCTCACCAGCATCACCCCATCCTGGGTCCCTCCCCCTGCATTACCGATGATGCTGTGCTGTTTGGGTGGAACTGCTGGGCCTTTGTTCATGCTGTAATTGTAAGGCTCATTCCACGCTCCGGGAGAAAAGGTAGAGCCCTTTGGTCCGTTCCAGGAAGCGGAGGGTGTGTTTGAGCACAGCAGTCCAGAGTGGTCCATAGTTCCTGGGTGAAGTTCGTCTCTGGCACTGTGCTCCAAAGTGTTGTCTGTGAAAGACAGGGAAGAGGGAGAATTAATTAAACTGATCAAAACAAACTCAATTGGTCATTAAAAAAACTCAAATGAGGACTTGTGAAGATATAAACATCCCCACAGCTGTAGCATTAAAAAACAATTTGACTTTATAGCAGATTGAACCCCCTAAAAAATGTTTTATATAAACAACTGTGTATCATGCTTGGCAGCATGAAGTTCACTTTCTTGCTTACTTCAGCAACAATCCTTTAGATATACTCCACTATCTTGCCAGCTAACTTGTATCTGTTCTCTGAAAGAAACTGAAAAACAGTCCTGAACAAATCTTCAGGACTTGGTCATGGACCTTTAGACAACAGACAAGCGGAAATCATCTTCAGGATTTATAACATTGAATTCACCAGAAGATGTGAATGTTGGTCCTTTTGTTTTCGTATTTTGACTTATGCATTTGGATTAATTATTGAATGTCTACTTGTCTGAGGCGTTTTTTGTGATCGTTTGTTGCAGGGGGTAGATTTTGTTTAAAGATGCATGTTATTCTCCCATGCACCTTCCTCATGAGTGTGCATTACATTATATACTAACACTGACGTTTTTGCAATGGTCTGCAGTGAATCAGTATTCAAAATTCAAAAGTTATATGCTAAGTTTGGATGTTCTGCTTGATCTTGCCTGTCTACAATTAAGGCCTTATTCAGGTTAAACTGTTTACGCGAAACCTTCATACCCTGCTATTGAGTATCCCTGTTACAGTGAATAAACCAATTAGGCATGAAAAGATCCTGGCTGCCAGCAACACCGTCGTTCACTGAGCAAAACAGATTACTGAAAATACAGGGAAAAGAAATGATTAAACCAACATTAATCTATACTGTGTTCTTTTCTGTTCAATTCATAATTTGGTAGGTGAATAATTAAGATGTTGTGTCAATCAAATTTCTGCAAACACCTTGTTCAGTGCAATGTAAGTGTATAAACATGTTTCTGTAGCCAAAAACAAGTTAAAGGATTCTAACAACACCAAAAGAGTTTCAGCTGACTTTGGGGTTAGTAGTTAATGAGTAGAGATTTTTCATTTTGTAGTGACCTGTGCCTTTCTTTTCCCTTTTTTCTGTCTTTGGCTGAAGGCGGGGCACAGTTTGTGTGAGCAGTAAGGAGATCTGCACCACAGGGACACAAGAAAGAAGGAACGGAGAAGAAAAACAAGGGAGGAGGGTAAGTGCTTCCCCTAATGGTTACACACACCTGCAGGTAAGGTTGTGTCGAGGTCAGAGTGTGTCTTCCTCAGGGGGAGGTTCTGGTGGAAGGTGTCCGTGACAGGTTCTAGGGAGCGTGGCTGGTGGGGGAAGGGGTCCCCTGGAGAGGGGGATGGGGATGGGGAGTGCTGGAGGAGGTCGACACCGTGGAATTTCCCTCCTCCCCCTTCACCTGGAGGAGAAACAGAGGAACAGAGGGGTCAGTGAGAGGAAGAGAGGGGTAATTTTACTTGACACAGTAAATTTAATAAAACAGTAAATCCAATCATGTTGTTGACGTGGCAGTTAAGTATTAGATTATGACTCCTGAGAGATAGAGATGTTTAAAGACAAATTTGATTCCATGAGCATCACCTGAAAGGGTGCAGCGTTTTCAACTCATATCTGTTAAGATGGTCAAGACAAATATGATTTACTGTTTTTAATAAAGTCAATAGCTTCTATACTCAGGTAGAAAAGCGATGTGAGCGATGGACCATGAAGCACTTGTAGTAACTGTATCTGAATAACATGTAGTAGTGTGGCTTAAATTAAATTAATTGATGATTCCTAGGAAATTGGTGATATGAAGCTTTGGGGAAAGTTCAATAAGAAAGATATTTTCTCTCACATACTATTAAATTAAACATAAGGTGCATTTCCGCATCATTAGTTATGCTATTACAACATAGTCTTGTCAATCTCACCAATCTGTTTCACAAAAATCATTATATAAAAATAAAGAATTATTTACGATTATTTTCACTTAGCTGTTTTTTCAATCGCTGTTAAACTACCGTCACTAAAGTCACTTCCTGCAGATGTTTAATAATAAAACACTACGAGGGAAAAAAAGGGATGATGCCTTCTAAACACAGACACATCTGTGCAATGTAGTATTCATCAGGATACATGTAAGATACAAACTGCTCCTCACTTAGCCAGATTCAGGAACCTCCTCGGTGTTTAATTCAGATGTCCAAACTCAAATTACCTGGAGGCCATTGGCCAGGTTGTTCTCTTAAAATGTGAAATAAAGATTTTAATGCTCAGATTTACTCCAAAATACAAACCCCATCAAAAACATAAAACTAATATCTTTGTAAGCCCAGATTTAACAGTGAACTCTGAACATGAGGGTGGCTTTATGAAATTCTTCCCGAGGCCAGTAGTTGGGTTTAAATCATCACAGATGGTAGGAGAACGTGAGAGTGCTGTGTGCATTGTTGATTCATGGTTATCCTGTTTACCTGATAGCTGAGCATTTGAGGCACTGATGCTCTTAACGTTCCACAAATTTGTTTAAGTTAGCAGGTTTTTGTCTTACAAGACTTTACCTCAGTTAAACCAGTACATGTGGAGATAACAAGCAGTACATTAAACAGATGCAACTACAAGTTTGAACAGCCTCACCGTAAACCTACATGTTTATGTTCCACTGTTTTTCATCTATAGTGACTTACAGCAGATGATGCTGAGAAACCTGCTGTGCTGTTGTACTTCCTGTCCTCCTGATGTCTGGTCTAGGCTGACAGTAATCCAATGAGTCATTGGAGGCAGCAGGTCCCTAGCTGATTGCCTCAATGACATGCAGTGCCGTCTCTCACCCGGCTGCATAATTCAGTCAGGTTTCTATTAAGCCATCAGCCTTGTTTTACAGCAAGGAGTCATATTGGATGCAATATACTGCTAAGATTTATCTCTCACAACAAAATGATGCCATTCAGTAAAGTTTTGCTTTCCTCTGTGAGTGAAGACCGGGATGTTAAATCAGACAGACAAGAATCACACACACACACTCACACAAAATCAATGAGGCATAACAGAAAATGAATTAAATGACGTTGGATCGATCGAAAAGGTGTACTGGCATTGTGCCAGCAGTGCCAAAACAAACTCAGTTAAAGGAACAATACAGTATTTATTGCAAAAGCACTGACTTTAAGGGGTCTCAGTAAGCAAAATACAGATTTCCTGCCTTTTGTTTCTTCATAAATCAAGTATTGTGTTGTCAAATTCAGTAACTGCTTGTTTTCCAAACCATAAACCAATGAGATGGTGAATAGAAAACTAAAAACAAAGCACAGTCTGTGTCTCTACTCAGTGATCTAACAGTAGATATATTGCCTTTTGCAGTTACCCGTGGTGACATCACTAATAGGGCAGTGATATTTTAGGAAGTGTATTAGAGTATTTTGCTGTTCATTTTTTGGGTAAGCTAAAAGTATTCTGACTTAAATAAACAATAAATAGATTAATCCCAAGTTTTAGTTTGTTGAACATATATTGCATCGTGTCACCTGACAATTAACTGAATGCCAACTTAAGCAAACAAAGTCTTAGCAAAGTGCCTGTGAAGATTTCTATCAGTCATGTTATGAAGACTCCAAAATATGTGTACGAGAGTTTCTTTTACACGTATGAGGAATTTGCTTTGGAGATAAGGTGGTTTACATAGACAAACATACAGTTGACATAAATAATGTAGAAATATATAAATACGCAATAAACAAAGGCATGTTATAAAAGGATAATAAAAGAATTAAAAACAAGAATAATACAACTAATATGTGCAGAGCGAGACAACATGGCAGATATTTACATGTCCATTGCTCAGGGTTTGTGTTGTGCAGACATTTTTATGGTATTTCTAGTGAATAGTACAAGTATTTATCCCTGTGAAGTGACCACACCTATTGTATGAGGAGAATCCTTATGGATGAAAGTCTTCAATCAAGACTTTGGTCCAGTGATTTGGATTAAACTTTGTCCACAGTATAGCCTATACCCCATCACTGAGACGTGGCTCTCTAGTGTCTAAGTATAACTTGAAATCTAAGTTAAATTTGGCTGAAAAGGAAGAGGCTCTTTCAATGTCAAGGTAACATATTACTACTGTTACCAGCATTTTTCTAGATGCCATTTGGACCTGCTTCTCCATGAAACACATAATTGAAATGCTGTCTAAAAAAAGTGTAGTTTCAACCCAGACATGTAGAAGTCTTTTGACCTGTAAATCACCAAATTAATAGGCAAAGTTAGGAGGACTTGGAGGGTCTTGACACTGATGAGTTGTTGCACAAAATTAATTTTGGAAGCCAGAAATCTAATTTCCTGGCAAGACAACCATTAAATCACTAATTTAATTGAATCCCATCAACCCCGGCTGATGAATCGTGGTCACTTTATGTTTTATGTTAAAAAAATCCTTGCTGCTGCTTTTCAGAAGATCTTTCCACATGTTCTGCTTTTTCCACCTGTCTGTTAATCTCTTTTTCTCTCCAACAGCTTATACGCCTCAGTCATTCCTCCCGTGACTATTGACTATTTTCTCTTTAGTTCATCCACTGAGTGCCATTTAATTGCTATTCCCTTCTGTGCATGAATACATAAGAGTGTTTGGGCTGGAACATCTGCAGCCACCCAGCAGAGACTAAGCTGTGACTCAGCCATTGAGTGGGGTTAAATATGACTTCCTGCCTGGCTGTCATGCATTCACCCACTTCCTGCTGGACTGTCTGGCTCTTCAATCCTGTTTTCTCCAAGGCACTATGACGGTTTTGCAGGCTAAAGTCTTGGGCTGCAAACATCCAACATTCACACGTGCATTCAGAACGCCATCTTCTTCTCGATCAGCACAATCGAGCTGCCGTTCAGAGGTCAGGAGTCTCTGTGTTGCTCCTGCAGCCATAAATAATAGACACTATCTCAGCTATCACCAGCCTTCACCAGAGAGACAAGACAATGATTCATTCATAATGTCTCTTCAGTATGGCCCTGGCTTCACTGCTTTTCTGCCTGCTGTGAGTGTAGTGGGCTCTGTGGTCTAAAATCCTGTCCTGAAACACAGATGTTACAGTTTTAATCCCCGTTACTGCGGCCAAAAACCCTGTTACTCTTTCTAACAGACTGAACTTGATTTTGAACTACAGCAGCTCAGTGTAAGGTCAACCAGGAAGACTTTATGCCTCATTCACAACCCTTCTCTCTCTCTCTCTCTCTCTCTCTCTCTTCCTGCTTTGTAATCAGCTGACTATGGTGTTCACGCTTTAGCTCATCAGATTTTGCCACAATCATCACAGCCAGTATTGTGGTCACAATAAAACATTTAAATCTGTTCTTTTCTCTGTTGCTGTCATTTCAGTCCAAAATCGCTGCAGCCCTCCTCCACCCCATTTGTGTCCCGCTCATCAGATCCAGGCCCATTTCTTTCATTCAGATGAGGTCTCTCCTGTGTAAACCTCAAACCCTAGTGGAGTCGGGGTCCACAACATTTTAAGCCATCCTTGTCTCTATAATCACAAATAAACTGCCTTTCTCCTCTCAAATTAAATACAATCTTATGGTTGACAGTTTACTTCTGAACTTGGGAAAAGCGGTTAACAAATGTTAAATGATGCCGATGATGGTCTTTTCAAGGACAGGAGTGACTATCAAGCTGAGATTGTACTCCAACATTCATAACAAAGTCCAAGAGGTGCAAAACAAAATTTGAAACTGCAAATGCTGATAAAGGCCATGTGATGCAGTTTAAATCTTCAAAGGAAACAAGTGGACCATTTTTCAACAGTGACAGTGTATTAAAAAAGAGTAAAAGTCTTTAAAGACTTTGAAGTGGTGTGACACTTCGGAGTGAGTCCGGGGTCATGTAAACTTGGTATAAATGACTTTGTAGCAGGTGGGCCCCTTGATGAAGCTCCGCCCCCACTGTGCTGAGATTCTAGCCCCGCCCCCGAGTATGTATTTGGGACACAGCTTATTAATCTCTGCTAGCTCATGAGAGGTTTCCTTAGTTGAATTTAAATTCTGACACTTCCAAAGATTTGCATGAAAGATTGTTTGTCTGCCACCCAATCAACCACTCACTCAAACAAACAACTAACCTCATATCACCAGGATAATGCACAAGTTTTAATACTGCTTTCTTGGGAGTCCTGGGTATATCACAAACAAATAATAAGACAGTTTCAACATATCAGACAGTCTGCACAGTCTGTCGTTCAACAATATACTGGTGGATCAAATGTAGCTTTCAGTCTGGTCAGTCAGGTCACAGCATCAGTGGAGAGAGGACCAATTTTCACAAAATGAAAACCTCCACAAAGCAACAAGCAGGAGACATGTCTGTGCCATCTTCAGAAATGAAGACATAGATGACAAACATACTTGTTTAAACATCTATATTGGAGCTACGCAGACAAATGAGTTTTCAACTTAAGTGCAGGAAGTCTCATCAACACCGTCTTAAAATAAAAATGTTTTGCTCCTTGAGCTGGATCCAATCAGAGATCCAATCAAATTGCGGCCCAAAGATGGATTCTTGTCACAAAGAGCACAATGTAAAGCCAGTCGGATTTGCCACAGCTCTTAAAAGTTCCTCCCCCTGTCAGATTCCTGGTAAACGGAGGCGTTCCAGGTAAACTGAGAGGATTAGACCGTCTGCAGCTCAGCAGCATGAATGCCTGTCTGTGTTTCCGCTAAACTCCACATCCGCAAGCTGACTCTCTGCACACTACAATCAGAACTGCATTCACAAAATGCCTGTTTCATTGTCTAACACTTTTGTTGCTTTACATGACAACATTTGCAAGCTGTTCACCTGCCGGTCTGCAACTGTCATTATTAACTTTTTTTGTAGCATTAATGACCAAATTTTCAGGCTTAATAAAAAAGTAACAACTGCATAATGATTCCAAATCACTACAAACTTCTTTAGTTAGTAAGAACTGGATCTTTGTCAGGTCAAAGTAAAAAAGTAATAATCTACTTGAATACAAGCTCTGTCTGCCTGTTTTCCTTTCTACCTGCTTGTCTTTGCAATGCTACAAGCTGCTAGGTTTTCACTTTAACACTATTTAATTTTTACAATTGTGCTACGTTCATAAGCAACCCACTTGGCGAAACAATCTTGTGTCTTTCTGCAGTTAAATCATGTACAAGATCATATTTAGGAGAAGAAGAAATCAACTGATGTTCTTAAAAATGTAATTAAATGCCTGTAGTGTTAAAAGTAAAATAGAAAAATACCAAAATAATAGCACAATCCATGTGTCTCCGCCAAAGTAGACATATACATGAATCCCCTCAAAATGAGTAAAATCAGATCGATTTTAGGGATTTTAGAAATTATAAATCTTAAACATTCAAAAAAGAAATTGACCTTGAAAAAATAAATGAATTGATAAATGTCTTACCCTGTCAATCTGCCTGTCTGTCTCTCAGCCTGTTCTGCATTCACATCTTCACTGCCTATAGTGCTTCAGTCATTCATGAAAATTGCCAGAGCAAGATGTGCAGTGCAGGAGGAAGAGAAAGCAAAGTGGGAGGAGGGCGCTTTGACAAAATGTTCTCTCATTATCCTTCATTCATTATTCCTTCATCCTGTATCCCTCCATCGTCCTCTCCTCTCATTCTGTCTTTCCTCAAACTGCATTTTTGTCTCTCTTCCTTCCTTCACCTCTCTCTGCTGCTCTCCTCTTCTGGCTTCACTTTCCCTCGTGTTCACTTCCTCTCTCTTTCTTTCTTTCGGTACTGTTTTTTTTCCTCCTTTTTTTCGGGGAGTAGAGAGGAAGAGTGGCCAGTTACCATGGCAACAGCAAGCTGGCTGCAAGCTACCTGTTCGCTGGTTTACAGAGAAAGAGCGAAAGAGAGAGGGCGGTTGGGGGGGGGTTTGAGAGATAGGGAGTAACAAGCTGAATAAGTCTGGTGACATTCACTCTTTTTGTGATTGTCAATAAAATTGAAAAGACTGAAACCAATGATGAATTGATCCGACTAACAAGTCTCTGTTGCCAAAGCCTGATATCGTAGCTTATTCCTCTGTGCCATACAGCTCCATTGTTCAAAACAATCCATCCCAGACTATTAAAAACACATCAGTGAGCCACACTGTTACACTGGATGACATGTTCCTTCATTACCATGAACACACACACTGTAGTTAATTTGTACTCTGCTGCCCCAAATACTCACCAGACCACCAAATGTGTATTAATCCACGTCTGAAAATAACAAATGCACTTTTTACTCCGGTTTAATTAACGTTTGCTAAAACCTACAGTGCATAGCTGGTATTACTGAGCCTTTAGAAAAAAAAAACTATTATTGTGACCCATTTTTAAGATTTACGTCTTCTGTAGGGACCAATGGAGTTTGCGGTTGAGAGCCACAGAGAGGTTTGAGACAGACAAACACACTGCTGGTTTTGTTTTTTCAAGGGACTTGTTGACAATCAGAAAAATACACTATAAAGTCAGCCTTGCCCTCAAAGTACTCCCCCCTCTCTCTCTACTAAGTGTATTATCTCTCTACATCTCTCTCCCTGCCTCCGTCATTATTCCTCTCTCTGTTTCCATCCCTTTCTCTCAGAAGGAAGTGAATACCCACCAAGTACAACGCCACAGGCATGCATCATCATACCTGACCTTCTACTCCCATACACAGTGGGTGAGAGACGCAGAGCGAGAGAGGGACAAAGAGGGAGAGAGGGCAGGAGAAAGAGACAAAGACACAGAGAGATATTAAACTATAAATGGATATGAGCGAGAATGAGGGGAGAGGCACCCAGTGACGAAGCAGTTGCTATGCCAAAAACCAGGAGGACCAACCACACGCATGCACACACATTCACACATGCAAAGACACACACACATACACACACACACATATGCATGCACGCAAAGTAAACAAGGAGGCTCCACTGAGACGAGTGGAAGCAGGAGTGTCAGAACGATATTGCAGAGGATGACCACAGCATACTAACAGCTCTGACGGAACACACATGCACATGCACACACACACACACAAAGACAAAGACGATGCACATAAGCAAAGCTGACTGCCAGGGTGAGGGTGATAGCGAATGTGATCATAAGAAGAAAATGTTCCATGCGTCAAATCTAGTTTCTGCAGGATTTTCACTCTTAAAGCTGAAACTTGTGTCAAGTGAGAATCTGTGTGGGTGTGTGTGTGTGTGCACGTTATTGTGTTTGCATGAAAGAACTGCATGTCTACATCATCCAGTGTAACCTGTGAGTTATGACTTTTGGCATGAATGTGCAAACTGCTCAGGTAAGGAGCAAACCTGCATGCAGAAAACTAAATGTTGAAGCTTTCCTGCTGGAATACTGAGCTTCTTGCTGTTTTGGCTGAATAACTCTCTCTTCTTAAATCGTTTACTACGTGTGTTCTTTTTCATGGCAAAAGTGGATTCAATAAGAGAAAAATACTGGAAGCTGGTGTGGTTACACGTGTCTGAGGTTGTGAAGCCGGTTGGATGTATTGCCAAATTCTCTGGAACCTTTGGACACGGCTTATGGTAGAGAAATGAACATTCAACTCACGGGCTACAGCTCTGCAGTCAGCATGCCAATTGCACTCTCCCTCAAAACTTGCGATCTGTGGTGTTGTGCTGTGTGATGGAACTGCGCATTTCAGAGTGGCCTTTTATTGTGGCCAGACTGAGGCACGCCTGTGCAATCCCCATGCTGTCTGATCAGCATCTTGATATGCCACACCTGTCAGATGGATGGATTTTTTCGACAAAGGAGAAGTGCTCACTAACACAGATTTTGACAGATTTATGAACACTATTTGAGAGAAATAGGCCTTTTGTGTATGTAGAGAAAGTCTTAGATTTTTGAGTTCAGCTCATGATGAATGGGGGCAAAAATAAGTGTTGGCGTTTATAATTTTGTTCAGTATAAAAAGGGATGATTTTAAATTGTAACAAAAGGTCACACCTGCCTAAATCTGTGAATAAAACGTTATTTGCCTAAACTTCACCATTAGCTAATCAATTCAGTTTTAATCATATCATCAGCTAACAAGAACGGGCCTACTTGGTGTCAAGCTTTTATTAAGGACACACACCTGGTCCAAAACACATACAATGAGAAACTTAAACAGACAAACACTAAATTAGACAAGAGAAATAACATACATAGTCCACAACATTACATAGGCCTTTTTTACATACAGGTTAAAACGGCAATGATTCCACATTCTGGAAAATAACCTAACTGAACTTAGTGCTGGATTGGTCAGTGCTGAAACGATACTGTTTGCAGAGTCTGATAATCTACACATACATCTGTACATGAGATTGCGCAGCACAGCAAAGCAGGAGGGCACACCAACACTGACGAACATTTGGCTTGCACTGCTCCATCGTGGCACCTTAAGCAGCAGCCTCAGTCCATCATTACATGCAACATTGAGCTTCTGCATACTGCTCTTTCTGTAGCACCTCCACAAATGGGCAGTATACATAGGGGTACAATATGCTGTAAAAAGGCTAATAGTCTTAACAGATACTGAGTACCTACTATGGTCATGGTGTTCATCTTAGTTTTGCATATTATCATGCTAATATTTGCTTATAGCACTAAAACAAGGTATAGCTTAGTTTTGTAGGTATGTAGGTTTTGACCTGATGATGACGCTACGTGGAAAGTGGCAAAGTTAGAACATTTCATCCTGTGGGTGGCATGAATGTCTATAATAACTTGCATACATCCACTATTGGTGGAGATATTTCCATCTGGACCAAAGTGGTAAACAGACCAACCAGCCAACATTGTCATCGCTGGAGAAATAATTGTCCAGTTTAAGCTTTTATTATACAATCAAATGTGTGGCACTTTGTAACATTTCACCAAAAACAGTTTTATAATTTATAATTTATAGTAATTTTGGAAATTTAAAGAGAATGTTTTCTGAGAAAAAGCTCTTTAAATCTTATGACAAAAACTGAACAAAGACATGCTAGTAAAAAGGCCCATCTGAGCTAACCATTTATAGCCTTTAGTGCTAGGTTTAGTTTATTTCTGATTGCAGAGATATCTCCAAAATCAAAGTTACAAGTCACCTGTGTTTTTTCCTACTACTTCTAGAAGTATGAAGCAGTGATTGCAGGTCAAGTCACATTATATTGACTTCGAAAGAGACCAAATTTACAGTTATTATTATTTTGCATTTCCCTTCAGTCTAATTTCCCATGACTCTCACTTTTACAACTGTCACAGGAAAAACCGACTCCCTGGAGAACAACACAGAACGTGTGAATCTGCTGTTTTGCTTTGAGGCGTAAAGTGTGTGGAACAAAGTCAATAATATTTTTCTTTTACTTCCATAAACCAATGACGGCAAAGACAAATCATTAAGATTCAGTTTTAACCGTACACGTTTTAAAATACACCCCGCAGTAGTTATTTGCACATCATTTTCAAGTCAGACATCCAAAGCCATCTAACAGCTGCCGAGCACTGATTCATTTCCAATTTAATCTCATTATGGAAGTTAAACGAAATCTAAATTTAATACTAGATTTTTTATCTTTCATATTAAGGCGATAAATTCTGATAAAACCAAGTAATGCTTGAAGCTTTTTATACACAGTCTATGACTTGACACACAACCAAGAAGTGCCTCACCTTCCCCCCAGACAGCATCCAACCATTCTTCAGTTTCACTCCAGCTCACTCACTGATCATGTGACTTTTTTTAAACAAGGCTAATGTAATCAATCGCTTAAAAGTTTTGCTTACAAAATTTCAAAAAGAGCAAGGTGACCTCTGTAAAGGGTTTGTTTTGTCAGTCCAAAATCCCAAATATATTTAATTTACAATAATATAAAACAGAGAAACACCGCAGACCCCCACACACCAGGGCCAAGTGTGGCATTTCTGCTTGATAAAAAATCAAATACCTACATCCAACAGACATTTCTGGTTAAATTTATGACAATAAATTAATCAACTAATCAATTGAGCACTGCTGTGAACTCATCTGAACTCATCATCACTAAGACAGCTTGAGCGTATAAGCATCTTGCGCTTTGATTGGATAATCACCACCGCTTCAAAGGCTGGATGCCAGTCGCCTGTGTTTACATGTATCCATTTAAATACAGCAAAGTCTTTCACTACTTTGATGGCTCAGGATCAGTCAGGTCCAGGCGATGAAACATTCATGAATTCCCTGAGATACTGTAGCTGTGCCACTCCAAAGACTTCTAAGGCAAGAACTTGGGAAAATTTTCTGCTGTCTATACAGATTCTGTCAGGAATTTTCAAGCAGCACTACCCCAATAACTCTGTTACCGTAAAACCGCCTTGGAGGCTGACTTGGCTAAAATGTATATAATACCACTGCAATGATTTTGAATCCGTTGCATATCATCACCTTTCCTGTCTGTCCTCTAGAGCGTTCTTTACAAAAAGGACAAAACACAAAAAATAAGCCTTCAAAAATATCTCAAACAGGTCCCTTTACACCAGCAACTTCTCAATGTGCCTTTTATCACAAAGAACACAGAGAGAGGTTCAATGTAGATGTGAACTTTTCATACAACCATGTAATTTACTTGGGAAGAGAATAAATGTTTTATTATATCTAAACTAGAGACACTATGTGCAGCAGCAATAACCCTATGAAAACCACCCTCAAAAAAAGACCTAATCAGTCCAAATGTGACCCCCAACTTGTCCTCAGAGTTTTATTTCACCTGTGACGTCGAGCGGTAGGAAGTGACCCGGTGTACGTCTCCCGAAGTGCCAGCGTGGTTTCTCTGCGACAGGTGGGCCGACGGTAGCAGAAGTGGTAGTGCTGCTGCTGCTGTTGTTACTACTCCAACCCAGCGTGGGGCGATCTGAGCCGCAGGTCGACGGGGACGGCGAGGGAGACGGGTCGGTCACGGATCTCAGTCCGAACACTGAGGAGGTGGTTTCATCCTCGTAAAGCTGTTTGGACGCCGGCTAGAGGAAAAGAAAGGCAGCGTTAATACCTGGAGAGCAGTCCGGACAGGTTGTATCTGTCCAGATGTTTCCTTCAGCAAGAAAAGTTCCTTTAAGGAGTTTTAGCTGTAAATCCAGATGTAGCGATAAAGACAAAGTAGCCTCATACCTACATTAATTTATTCATTTTTGCCTCTTAGGACCAGTGAAACAAGCTGTAAACACAACACTGACATAATCACTTTAAAACAGGATATAGTGAAGCAAACAGTCTGTTTACACATCCAGCACATACAGAGCACCATGAGCATCCATATGGAGATGTGCTTCCACAATATTCACTTTCCTTTTAGATCTGTCCTGCATAAATGCTCCAATATGTTCACCAGCGAGTCGCTAACTTTGTCTGTCGGCTGCTTGCCGCTGAGCAGGTAGTGTGCAGTGGGTTTATAACAGAAAGCAGCAGCATACTGCTGGAAACGCGGTTGACGAGTTTGATAAGGTTTCAGGACTGCAACCTTGGTGAAAACATGAGCTGAAAGACGCTAAAACATTCTGTAGAGCTAGGTGGGTTTGTCACTACAGGCGACCCCTTTCACATTACATGTAGTATATTTTCCCTTATTAATATTAGAATGTTGTTTAGCGCAGCTTCAAAAAAAAGACCTTTAAGGAGTGAGTGTTAGCTTTACTGTTTTCCAATGCAGAAAAACACACTGTTCCTCTATGTATTCACACACTGTCAATTGGATGAATGAGATTCAAGGGTTAAACTTGGTCATAGCTTATAGAAGAAAGAAATTCTTTGTGAAATGCTGTTTTAAATCCTTTAAGAAAGACAAATTCACAATTATTTCCTGGTCGGTTTTCTTCTTGCTCCTAAACTTTATTGTACAACTGTTGTTTCTTGTACTGACATCCACATTTCTTCTTATACATTTCAGCCATCCAAATGCAACATATGGTCTCAGATTCAGTTATCACGGCTTTTGTTCCATCTTGTACCATACTTCAAGTTCTTCGAGAGTTCTTGTTTCCGTTTTGAAAATTGGGTTTTCTTTTTTTAAATTGCTGTTATTGGCTCAAGCACACACAAAACTCTAAATTCAATTACAGCAAAAATCAATACAATGGAAACTTGGAGAAGGCAAAACTGGCATCTACTTCCCCCGAAATAAATTGTTTTGTCCTCTTTAAGCTGCTTCAATGCCAACGAGAGGAAGGAACGGTGAAGTAGATAAGAAGTGAGAAGTGGAAGAAACAGAGGCTTTGAGAGTAAATGTTTTAAAAACACACTTCTCATTTCCACCTGTCTCGTAGTTAGAAGAGAGAATTATTGTAAACGACAGAGAACAGGAAAGACAAATGTGAGTTACAATACTCGAAGGTAATGGTTTACATTTGTATAACTGTTGGAGGAAAGCAGAAAACATAGCGAAGAAGCAGAAGACGTGGATCAAAAATGCAGAAATATGGGAAATTTCTTTTTAGATCATAGTAGCCGGGAGGGACAAAGGCTGACAACTAGCAGATACATTTCTGTTTGAATCCCTTGTGCCATCGGGAAGATATAATCCCAGCTGGGAGGAAACTGGCATCTGTCAGCTGCCTGGTATTAAACCCTCACTGCTCAAAGAGCCCTTGAGCAAGTCACTGAAACCCAAACTGACTAAGGGGCTGCTGCAATGCAGGAAACACTCCTATCTCTCCTCTCTGATGAAATACATGTGAGAAACATGTGTATGTATGTAGAAACTCAGATCCAAGTTGTCTCGTGGGAATCTACCAAATTCTAATTGAAATTAGCCCAAACAGAGAGAAAGGTGTTAACTTAAAAGAGCTGTATAACAGCTTGCTGAAGGAACGGTGCGTCGATATGCAGTGAATGTGCAGCCATCTTGCAATAAAAGTCACAGTAGGAGTCCATCAGGCTGCCATAACGACACAGTTCTGGGAAATAGCCTGAGAACAATTAGCAGCAAAGGCTGATAGGGAAGTAGTGAAACAGAGAGGAAATAGCTGCAGAGAGTCTCCTTTAGGTTGATCCTTAATAGATACTTTATTACAACAACAAAACAATTATAACCCTTAAAATGTACTTTTACCACCTGTATTAGATTCCATAATCAGTCAGTAGCCCCTCCACAGTGCTTTAATGAGAAAGAGCTGACTACAAACAGCACTGATGTCACATGCTATTTTAATTTCTGATCAAGTATTAGTGATATTGCCATCTGGAAGACACTAAATGATTTGGCATTTGTTTATGGAACCCTGCCGAGAGTGTGAAAAGGATGATGACTAATTCTGACAAATCTAAAAGAGCGGGTGGCATACACTGTACAATAGTTTTTGGATACTTCAGCTTTAGCCTTTTATATAAAAAGGCATGATGACAAAAGCAATGAGGCGTTTTGTCACAACACACATTTTAGCTGAAACAGTGTTAGTGACACTGAAATAGTAATTTGTCAGCTGCTGGGAGAAGAATAATGTAACTGATTAAAGGCTGAAACTACAATCTCGATAAAGGAGACAAACATGACAGACAGACACGCGCTAGTGCCCGTGGGTTTTAGCCTCCTCATCAGCGTGTCCGCCTCTTGTACCTGAGGTCGCCGGCTCGAGTCAGGACCGTGCAGTATGTTCTCCGGAGCAACCGATTCACATACACACTTTGAATAGCTACTTTGCAAAAACTTGATTACAGTGCAGCCAAACAAGGTCAACAGATAGTGGTAGAAGTACTCAGATCTTTTACCTCAGATCCTTTTTTAAAAAAAATGCTAATACCACAATATGAAAATACTCCACTACAAGTACAAATCCTGGATTTCAAGCAGTATTATAGCAGGATTTACTCAAGTATCAAAAGTACTTATTCTGCAGTAAAATGTTTGCAGTCAGTGTTTCTGTGTTAATATGCTGCTGCATTAAAGTGTATGTTGCATTTTACTGCTGTAGATGTTTAAGGTTTTGTTTATCAGTTGTATATACATTATATCCTGCTGGGTAGTTTAATCAACAGCAATGCATCATATTCCTTAAGATCATCATGTTTGCAGCGTCGCTGTCCTGCGAGAACCACTTATGTCTAAAAAGTCAACTTTTCGTGAGCTCAGAGAAACAGCCCTGTTTCCAGCTTTGTGATGACGTATTTTCCAGCTGATCCAAAGAGATTTTTAAAAAGGGTAATTTAGCTTTAGAAGTAGGAGAATTTTTTTCTGCCCATAATGAATCCATACATGTTCTGGACAGGAAAAATATGAAAGATTGTAATCTGAAAAGTAACCAGTAACTATAGCTGTAAGAAAAATGTAGAGGAGTAAAGAAGTTCAATATTTGCCTCTGAGATGTCGCGGACCCCGAAGTATAAAGTTGTATAAAATGGAAATACTCATACTTGACTTTGTACTTCAGTACAGCACTTGAGTAAATGTACTTTTTGTTAGATTCCGCCACTGGACAGTATCTGGTGTCTTCTGCATTACATGACAGCTCCACATGCACTGACTTTTACCGTCCGCATGGCGTACAAGTATGGCGTCCGTTTTCTTGTGAATCCATTGTTTGTTGGTACATAACTTGAATCGTGTACAAGAAAGGAGGTCTCCAGCAGTAACGATGCAAATTACCACTGTACATAGAAAAGGATTTACTCATTGTAAAATTAAATGAGTAAAATTCTAGCCAGAAATATTGAAATTAAATACAACTTGCACACACAAGGTTACTGAAGTGTGAAGGATATTAGGAGACGTTTGACACAGGTATCCCCAGGTTTTGTTAGGGTCACTTGCAGAGCTAAAGTAAGCCAAAGGTGACAGCCAGGGACTCTCCAAACAGTAGATCAGACTCTGGCTGTGTTAGAAACTGGTAAAAGTGCTGTTTCAGAAGGTGTCTAACAGGGCAGCGAGTCATCGAGTGCTGTTGATGGCAGACAGACAAGCTGAAATTCATCTACAAATACATGTTGTAAAAAGATTTTATTAGTATTTATCGCTTAGATTTTTTTAAAAGTTACCGAGAACTAAACACTGAACTATGATATTAGCCCGTGAATGTTTAGTATGATTTCTGAGGCGTCGGCTATCCATTTGCCTTTTCAATAGCTAGCTAGCTGACGCTAGGGCTAGTGACTGACAGCCAGAAGAGATGCAGGATGGCGTGCTAATGTCACATGTTGACGTAAATACTAACCTAAAAGGCTGATTGAAACTGTCTGAAAATGTTCATAGAGATGCCTCCACTCAAAAGTAATGCCTTCAAACAGAGCCAATGTCTCTCCTCTCTGTCTGCTTGCTCGACTGACTGACGCAGCTGTTTTGCTAAGGATGCACTGTAATCCATATGTTAGGTAACCCAAGGTCGAGATTACCTTTACTTTATTTCATTACAGACAGATTGGCTCTATGTAGAAAGTGTTGCATTTGGATCTGAACCAATATCCAATAGACTCTTCAGAGACGTATAGAGGGTCGAACAATAAGCTTATTCGGACACTTAGTGAATCTCTGTAGGTCTAGGAAGGATAAATATCCCCAGACAGGAAGTATTCTTCAGATTTGGTGTCGGGATTGGACGTGTTCACACATACGCTGGAACTAAATCTTCTATGTCTCAGTAAACAAATGTTGTGTAATTCTTCATCTGAGATTTACCAAATTAAAGGGAGACATCAAATGGTAAAATATGTGATTATGCCAAATAAAATCAAAAGAAGATATTAAGTGAAATACAAATAAACAAACAGAAGGAGACGGATTTATACTCGCTAGAACAATGCCACTGTGAAGGACTAAAATACTTCAGGGGTATGCAGCGAGTTGGGTAACATACAGTAAATGTCTGATGTCGGGTTCACGAAGCTTAGAAGAAAAAGGAAGTTTAGAAAGAAAGTGTAGTGCAGAAATACAGAGTGGAGGAGAGAGAAAATAAGGGCAGAAAGGGCAGAAAGAGTGGGACGGAGTGAGTTAGCGTGAGTTTAGTGGGAATTTGAAGGCTGCTTTCTTGCTGTTCAGGGAAAAAAGCAGAAAAGATAAGTGAGGTGGACGTGGTTTGGTTTGTGTGTGTGTGTGTGTGTTTAGCTGCAAAAAGTTAGCTGTGATGGTTTCAACACAACAGGAGGCAGACAAGTGTGTGTTTTTACCTGTGGAGAAGGTCATACCAGATAAAATAAAAAAGGTGGAAATTACTTTGTGGATGTGCTTACTTGTAAAAGACGTGTGGCTTCAATATAAGCGTAAATGAAACTTGAACATGTGTATTCACAGACAGATGACATTTGGTGTGTGTGTGTGTGTGTGTGTGTGTTTACCAGGAAGATGAAGTCAGGTCTCTTGTTGTTGAGGGAGATGGGCGATCGGCTAAACGAGGTGGACGTGTCGTCAGAGCTCTGCGAGGATGGATGCCGGAAAGTCTGACCGGTCAGCTTGGTGTCATACAGCTGCTCCTCAAAGTCTGCACACACACACACACACACACACACAAAACATCCAGCAACACAAGCACACAAACAGACAGAAAGAGAAAAATAATTAAAAGTTAGCGTCAACTTTCTGCAGCACACAAACGCACACAAGAATAAAAATGCACTGACACACACACACACACACACACATACACAGAAACTCACAACCCAAACTCACACACCAGATATCCTATTTGCATGGCCTGGAGCAGAGATCTAGTACGACTGCCGCCTTGCATCACCCTGCAGTTTCCCTACTGTGACTCCAAGTGCAGTAACTTCGGCAGAGGAACCTTAAAGGACCCCCTAAGTTTGTTTTTAATCCTCTCATGAGTTGCAGGGTTTTCTCTCCTTCTGTTCATTCCTTCTCTTCGACTATCTCTCTATTTTTCTTTCTTTTGCGTCCTTCTTGCTCTCCTCATCATGGACTCTTTCTCTAATGCTTCTTCTCGATATCTGACTGTTTCTCCCTCTCTGGCAGCTTAGACGACTCTCCCTCCGGCCATTGTAAACAGATTCCTAACCCCCACCCCGCCTCCTTCTTTCTCCCGCTACAACACACATTCTCCCCCACACAACCCCTCATCCAATCCTTTACCCCAAAACACACTCCCGACCCACTCCCCACACATCCCTAAAGCCCTCTATCACACACACACACACACACACACACACACACACACACACACACCTCACTCCCAGCACCATCCCGCTGACAGCTTTAGTGAAGGAGCAGCATCAGTGAGGTAAAGTGTTTTAGGTTGAACTTGCTTCCCGGGACAATATGGATTCCTTTCTGGTAGAGTATGGTTGCTTAGTGACACCAAGGGTTAGTACCAAATTGCTTTATGGCACAAAACAAGAGAAAGGTGCTGTAAAAGACAGATGCCCTGTGTGGTCTTTTGCCACGAAAAGTGAAAACTTACTTTGTGACCAAAAATTGACAATTTAATTTTAATAATTTAAATGAATTGATTAACTAACGGGTTAATCAATTCCCAGAGGCAGCGCCGACAACATCTAACAGAGGGGCAAGTACACCACTGTCCACAAGTTAATCCCCACTGTTTGTCATCATGCCTTTTTGCCAGTTGTAGTTACGAGCACCATGGCATTTACCATACTGACCCGAAGCTCCGTGTGGAGCCAGGACGTGTTCACACGAGTTTTTTGTACTATACTCTGTTGCAAAACTGAAGATATTAAGCTTGACTGAGTTTTTTCACATCCACATGTTTGAACAGTGAAAGAAAAAAAAGTAAAATGTTTTTATATGAATTGATATTTATTTTTAAAAAATTAATAGCGAAGAAACAATATATTATCACCCGACCCTGCAGGTCCCATGTTTATAGCGTCTCCCAGCTCATTGTTTATGGTTTATGGCCGCGCAGCTTCCCTGTTGTGGTTCACTCTCATCAGTGTTCCATTATTAAACCCACTGTACACTGCCTGGTCAGCGCCAAACAGCAGCCAAAGTTAGAAACTAGCAAATGAACATAGATTGTACTTTTGTGGTGGAATATATTTTCTGTCTTGTCGGTCATCATGTAATTAAATAAGACCTGCCGAATTATCTTAACCTCATCTTAGTGACTACTGGACTTCCTGCAGTATCCATATGGTAGAGTAACAGAATTTACAGGGCGGATTGCATCTGCCTTTAACCTCTCTGAAAGCTGTGGTGTCTGTTGCACAGCCTTCCCAGCTGGTAAACACATTCAGAAATAAAAGGACTTTCCAGAAAGTTTGGCAGATTTAAGCGAGTACAACGTGGGAGTAGTTTGGAGTCATGAATAGAAATTAATATACAGCAGCATCACCACAAAATACAAAAAAGATAATGATGTGTTTTATGTGAGGGCATGCAGTCCACCCACCCACAGATTTCATGCACTTTTTTAAATGCCATTTTGGATCATTGCTGTTGACGTCTTCCCTCTGCTAAACTAAAAAATGTGCCAGCAGCAGGAAAACATCTATAAGAACTCATCCGCTCTAAGCAAATTTATGCCGCCAAACTTCAGAGGAAAAAGAGGACAGCCTTTGCACACACCAAAAACTTTCACAACCTTCAACACGGATTAAGATGAGGTGCAAAAATATGTCAGTCGTTGTTATCAGCTCAACCTCTGTGCATTTTGGAGGTTACTTTGAAAGAGTTTTATAAACTCAAGGTTGGCAGACGTCATGTCACAGAGGGATGTAAACCATGACAATGAAAAACTGGAGGAAAGAGGTTTTCACAAGATGAGGATAACACGTTGTAGGCTGCTCCAAGTAAGAGGAAATGAGGCACCGGAGGACAGAAAAAGAAAGGAAAGCAAAGGATAAGAGAAGATTCGGACACGGCAAGAGCTGCTTAGAAGGTTGAGATCCTGCAGGAACATGCGTGCCAAGAAGGCCCAGGGTCTGACTAAGCAACCTGTCACATGAAAAACTTTCTCAATCATCCCAATGAGCATAGAGCATGCTCCTGCAAACTCACAGTTATCAATCTTATTAGCTGTGCTGCCGCTGCAGTGGAGATGCTTGCGTTTATTTTTACAGTATAAAACCACTTGTTTGTAAGTTGCAACTACTGAAACTGTAGTATTAGAAATGGTGTTATTAATGGTTATTAAATAATGAGATAAAACTTTTGGTTTGTGACGGGGTTTATCCTCCTCCAGCAGGACTTTTTAGGTCTTTGGTTTAACACGTATCTCCAGGGTACCATTTGATCACTGACCTCAAAACAGTTCAGGATTAAAATTCATTCATCACTTATAAAATGTACAACGGCAAACTTGACTTATTACCATTTAAAACAACAGATGACTTAATGCTTGCTGCTTTAAAAAAAAGTCTGCCACATAAAAAACAGAGGTGGATTTTGCTTCAACAAAGCTAGATTAGCTGTTTCCCTCTGTTTCCAGTCTTAATGCTGAGCTCAACAGGCTGCTGGCAGTAGCCTTATATTAAATGCACAGCTATGAGAGTGGTATCAATCCTCTCCTGTAAACTCTCAGCCAGTAAGTGATATTTAAGATGTGGAACTCTTCCTTCAATGTCTAATAGTGACCTGCCAACTAGAGCAGTGTCTAGTAACCTGGCAAACAACAATTTGTTCTCTTTAATGGCTTGTAAGTGATCTTTAAGCATTGTTAAATGATTATTAACCATTATAAAGCCATTAGCTACAAGTTATAACCCTTTAAAGTGGTACCCAAAGGGTTTACATCATAGCCCAGCCTAAAATTCTGTTCAAGTTGCTGTAAAACATGACAAACTGAAAATTTGAAGAGCAGGCACGTTTTCAATCAAATTGCTCAATTTGATACCAAAATCTTTTGTTTGCAATTAATGTTTGGAGTTAAACATTAATGATGACATGATAAACTGATAACTTGTTTGTTCTCTGCATTTGCCAATTCCTCAAGAAGCCATTAGACATTTCACTTTGTAAGCGCTTGCTTTAAGAAAACACATCCCTGGCTATTTGTATTCATAAAGGCATATTACACACCCGGTGCTCATGATAGAGAACTGTCTATTTTGCAGTGTTAAAAATAATTGATTATAAACTGCCTGACTGCCGCATGCAAAAACAGCAGGATCAGCCGGATAGTAAACAGTGAGCAGAAGCCAAAACTCGTCTCATCCAGACTGCAGCGGCCCAAAGAAGTGACGCGTCAGCAAGAGGCCGAAGACACAGGGGGTACACAGACTGATAACGAAGAAGAGTATGAGGAGGTGGAGGAAGTGAAGGAATAGCAGATGAAGATGATGCAACGGAGGAAAAGGATGCAGGGGGAGAAAAAAAGATAAGGGTGAGGAGGAGGAAGTATGGGAAAAAGAAGCAGAGGAAGAAGAAGACAGGGCTCCTAAGAGAGAATAAGAAGAGGCATGATGGAAAGTAAGGGTATGACATAAGGGGGCAGCAGAAATCAAGAAGCTAAATTGAATCAAGTGACAGATGAAAGAATTAAGGAGATACAGATATGCAGAGAAATGGGAAATGAACAGCAATAACAAAGGGGGGGGGGGCAGCAAATGATTAGGAAAGGCAGAGGAAGACCAGGCAGTAGGAGAAGAAATATTGGAAAAAAGGGACAGAAGAATCAGGAAAAAAAGGTTAAGATGAAACCAAAATAGACAAAGTAGGTGTAGAAAAAAAGAGGGCGGAAGGAGGAGGAAGGGAATTCAACCAACATAATACCAATGAGGCTCAATCTGTCGAAACTGAGAGCACTATCATGGCAGGAGATGCTGGCAGAGTTGGCTCTGGACCAAAAGGTGGGTGATTAAAATATTTTTTTTTAAAAGGGCCAGACATGTTTCTGATGAATCCTGATCAAAAATGTGGTAAAGCATTATTGGCTCCTGCAGAAAAAGGAGTGCATTATCAGAAACAGACAAGTTTAAGAACTTTTTTCCTAAGATGATGTTCTTAATACATTTGAACACATTGCATTATTGATGGTTAAGAAATGCTTTATTGCTTTCAGTAATAATGCAGTAACAAGGCAACGTTTGAGGTGGCATTGGGTTTGTGACCATTTTCCTCCCCCCTTCTAATTATTTAAAGGTTTGGTTCAACCTTTCAGTGGTAAGCTTTATTCACTTTCTTGCCAAAGAGATGAGAAGACTAATACCACTTTCATGTCTCTCCGTTAAGTAACAGAGTTGGAGCCAGGAGGCGATTAGCTCAGACTGGAGCCAAGGGGAAAATGCTTGCCTGCCTCTGTCCAAAACTCAAAACTATACGCCTACCAGCACCCGTAAAGCTCACTAATTAACATGTTTAATTTTGATTAAACGATCAGCACACAGTAACTGTAAAAACCTGAATTTGTGGTCTTACAGAGAAAAGCTGTTATCAATACATATTTTAAAGCCTGCAATCCAAATTGTGAAAATGTTTTACAGAGGTACATTAATAAAGTTTTAAAAAGTTATGTTAAAGGAGGCGTATGCATTAGACAACAAGGTTATACCACAAAGTATCAACACCACATTTGTTTTGATAAGTAGTTAGTCAATTGCTAAACTGTTATACATTAACAAATCACTTATTGAGCATTCATAAAGCCATAACGTTTAATAAACTTCTTACACTACATCAGAAAGCAGCACGCTTATTCAGTGGTGGAATGTAACTATTATTATGTGCACATGTTGGAGTAATTGAGAATTCACATTTTATGATACAGTACCTAATACTTTTGTACATTTTCCTTCCCTACATAAAATCTGACAGCTATAGTAATGTTACTAATTACAGTGCAGTTGACGCTTTTACATAATGTTATATATTAAACTGCCCAAAGGTAAATAGGTAAACATTTGACCAGCTACAACACATTACATGCTGCTTACAAAGTAATGCATCTGTGCTAGTGATGATCAAATTATATACTACATAATATAGGACTGCAGGAGGCTTGCCTTGTTGCTTATACTAGTACATTTTGCTGATAATACCTTCATACTCTTACAAAAGTAACATTTTGACAGAATTACTTTTACTTCTAATCGAGTACTTTTAAATTCTAGAACTGCAATTCTTACTCACGTTAAGGATCTGGAAACTTCTTCCACCTCTGCAAAGTTCCTTACTTATGCCTGCAGGATCACCCTGGTAGCGACTGAAACTGCATCTGACTCTCCAGTTAAAGTTAAAAGTTTGAAGACACACGCTGTGGTGCTCGGTGCACTGACCTGGAGAAGCTGAGTCCTAAAAGCTGCGGCACTAAAGCGGCAGGACAGGGAGGGTAAACAGTTGTAGATCCATGCTTCAGATAGCAACCGGGCTCCGCTGAGTGCAGCTCAGCTACATGACTGCGGGGTAGTGTGGTGGGAAAACGAGGGAGGGGGAGGAGGGATGCTATTGGTGTGTGGGGTGTAAAGGTATGCCGGTCACTCCCACTAATGCACACACGCACGCACTCACACACACAGCAGTAAAGCGCGACCTACCCCACCCCCTTCCCCTTTCCAGACAAGCTGGCCAAGCACTCATGCATCACTAACCTGTATATTGTGTGTGTTTGTGTGTAAGTGTGCATGTGTGTCTCTTATATAGGTGTTTTGTGTGCGCATGCTGTGAGTGCACAAATGTATGTATGCCTCTGGTGCACACCAAAATGTGTTTACATACGACCATGTTAAATGAAATTTAAAGACTCATGTCCACGTGCTTGAATCTGCATCTTTGTGTGTTTGTGTGTTTGTACAGTGCACCCATTCACAGATAAATCCAACCATCCTTGACAATATGCGTCCCAGTCGTGTCAAATTTGGGTCACCCTTTCTTCTCCCCTCCAGGAAGACGAAGGGGGGAAAGACCGAAATTAACAATGCCCCTCTTTCACCGCAGCAAGAGCGTTTGTTTGTCTGTGTACACTACATGCACGTCTCCAGAGATGCATGTGTGTGTGTGCGGCCATACGCATGTCATGTCTTTGTCCTTGTGATTTAACATGCACAATTGATCAATCCATTACAGGGGAAGGGGGCTGGTGTTTGTTAGAAAGCTGATGGTTGTGACCTGGAAGGACAGATTTGGTGGTTAGCGG
Source organism: Lepomis macrochirus (assembly GCA_024633595.2). NCBI lineage: Eukaryota > Metazoa > Chordata > Actinopteri > Centrarchiformes > Centrarchidae > Lepomis > Lepomis macrochirus. The sequence goes on from JALXJV020000002.1 coordinate 20,803,809, forward strand.
CCTTGTTTATGTTGGTCATGGCAAACCGCAAGGAGGGTTCTGATGCAATTACCGGGCTTTCTTTGTGGGAACAAACTTTAGCTCTGATTCTTGTCAGTTATCAAAGGTATCTCTGCAGATGACTATTTATAGTAAAGTGCACAGACTGAAGACAACTCTTTAAGGGGGAGATCACTTTTGTCCTCAAAAATGCTGTCTCATCTACTTTTAACCCCAAATGCAATTTCAATCCCAATTATTTTTTCCCATGTCACAGTCTGTATTACCTCTACCTATCTGGCTCCAGTTTGTGAGAAAAGACCTATGTACATCAGATTTTCTGAATTCATCTTGAGCACATAATAAGGCATGATGACCCTTACCTGTTTTTTTTTATCCTGCCCTAAAACACACAGTACATTGAAGTTGCACTGCTGTCATTGATCCCACAGAAATCAAGAATCTTATGGCATCCAACGTCCTGCATTCTGACGTTAGCTGTTTTATTTGGATAATCCCAGGTGAAAATCACTTGGTCCAGCATAAATTCAGTATGCCTGGATGCCAAACACATGTCAGAAGTATGACTAGCTCCAGGGGCTAATGCTGGCCCAAGTAAGGGTAAATAGAGCTGATTCTCTGCAACCACAAATCTTTGCCAGACAGTTGGCTCAGAACCATTTCAGCATTGCTGCTCCAGTGTTCAAGTGCGCCATCACTGACCTTGGGTTCAGACTGGAATCACCATTGTGTAAGAAAAACACAAGGGGCTGCATTTGTGTGGGTGTGTTGTTAAAGGTACTGGTAAAGCGATGAAATACAATCCATGAGTTTGAGGGCTTATTAGATGGCAAAACACAACACAGAGGTGTATAATACTATGAGATCTTGTCTGGAAAAAGTATCAAGGCAGACAATTATTTTATCCTCTGCTATGATGAGAAATGGCAGAACAACCCCATTCACATTACAAAGTAATCCACCTCAACTGATCGGTAAATGCAGTGTGCTGCATTTTCACTGGACGACCCTGCGTCTTTTGCCGAAGCCCTCTGTGTCAACATCCCATTTCAAAGAATGAGGGGGCCGGCTTTTTTCATGCACCTAGTCCAAACAGGGTGTGAAGCACAAATGTTATGACTTCTAAAAAAACAAAAAGAGGAGTTTGAATGGTGTTGTCTAAACTGGGCCAAACAATTAGAATGATATAAAGTGTTAAATATAAAGTGTTTCAAACATGTTTAGAATAATGGCATCCTTAACTGTTGGGCACTATATTGTATTTTTCTCTCCCACTACACAACTTGTACTGAATCCTTAACTGAAGGACAGGCTGACCCCGTGTTTCAAATGTTTCCTTCATATCATGAGCCTTGAGTTTTCTAACCTCTAAACACATTCAAAGAGGTGACTTTTTAGTCACGAGTCTGCTTATCTTACCTTCAGGCTACTGTCACCTCAGCTCTGTGTTTGATCAGCGACAGGTTCATTTGAGGTTTTGGCAGATTGGCTTAAATGCAAATGTCCCTGGATCATAGCATTTATGTGTGTCACACTTCAGCCTGTATTTGAAAAACTTCTCTAAAAGACCCCTAAGGAAAGAAACAAGACAGATGAGTTTGTCTTGCCTGATTCCCAGAAATGTCACTCCAACTAACAGCTCGACAGAGAGGGAATGGGAAAAAAGAGAGGGCACATTTTGGCCATACTGACCCATTTCCTGTAGAAAAAAGGCAGCATTATGTGGTTCGAAAACAAACAGACTACCAAATTACGAAGGTCAATCTATAAATCCTCTAAAAAGGGCCAAATTTGCCAAATTTGTCAAGAATTGCTAGCCTGCTTCAATGAAATGCACATATGTACAGTATTTGTCAAGTACAGTCAGTCAGGGACTCAGTATTCCATTAAAATCAATAACAATAATCAAAACCATATGCGTTGCTCGAAATATTCTACCTGATGCTCAAATGATATGTAATTATACAAAAAATGGTTCAAATGGTTTAAATTTCAATTATTCAACATTCAATTTCAATTATTCAACAGTAAATTTATTTGAGATAAATTGCTGACATGTTATATAGGATTTAAAGATTATAAAATATAAACAACACAGTCTCCTCTGCATCGGCATTCTCCGCTTGATCAATACTGCACCTGTTCAGTAGTGTGTACTGAAAATAGCAAAACCTTTTCATCCTGCGTAGATAACAGTGAGCATAGACTTAGACCTCCGCTGACACAGTTAAAGGGTTACTCTGACATTTCAAAGTTTGGTTGACTATATCCAATCACCTTGCACCCTCCACTGTGAGGAAAGGTTGCAGCATTGGCACTTTAAGTACTGAGGAGAGTGCTGCCGCATAAGATAAGACATGGTAAGATAAAATGAAGCTTACTGATCCGCAGAAAGAGAAAATCGGTAATAAATAGTGCAAATAAATTAGCAAGTGAATGGTAAGGACTATCGATGGTGCTACTGATAATGCATGTGCTGCAGCCTAATTCTCTCCTTGAGTTTGTTGAAAACAGAGCGGACGGTGTTACTCTGATGAAGCTCTAAGCACTGATGATACTATTGACCTCCTTTGAAAAAATATATTATAGCCTGAGGTGTGATACAACTTTGTTCAGAGAGCATGTTAAAGTTTCACAGCATCTACTGAGTCATAGAAACTCACATTAATTAATGTCCACCACACAACATGGCCTGAAGTATGAGGACACCATAATGTGTGCTTTTGGTCTGGGTTAGTTTTACATGGTTTTGGTCCCTTAGTGCAACAGCATACAATATTATTTTAGATACAACTCCTACAAATTGGATGACAAAATAACAGCACATCATTTCGTCTTTGCCTTCCAAAACCGTGAAAAATAACTGTTAAAAAGAAATAAAAGAAATTGTGTTTATTATTATGTTTATTATGGGGCGACTGTGGCTCAGGAGGTAGAGCGGGCTACCTGTTAATCGAAAGATCTGCGGTTTAATCCCTAGCTCCTCCACGCTGCATGTCGATGTCCTTGGGCAAATTACTGAACCCTAAATTGCCCATGGTGGCTGTTACACCAGTGTATGAATGCGTGTGAATGGTGCGATGTAGTGCAAAAGCGCTTTGAGTGGTCACGAAGACTAGAAAGGCAGTATACAGACACGGAGCATTTACATGATGTGACAGCAGTTTGGTTGGGTTTAGCTTGGCTAGGAGCACAGTTTGGTTATTGGTTACTATAATAATAACATAGGTACGGTCAGGAGACGATTGTTGTAATGGTTAAAAACAGTTTGGGAGGACTTTGTGTCAACAGTTTGGAGGAGGTTCTTTACGAGCTCTACATGACAATGCTCTCATGCACACAGCCAGGTCCAAAATAAAATGGTTTAGGTGTGGCCGAACACGAGTAGAAGAGCCCTTCAACACTTTTTGGATGAATTTGAACACCAACTGCAAGTCAGGCCAATCCCCTTAAAACCCATGGCTGTATGGAAGCAAATACCTGCAGTCAGGTTTTTAAAAAATTGTTCAGAGAAGGGTGGAGGCGGTTCTGACATTTTATTACATATTACATACATGCTTACATCACACAAATACCTAGCACAAGCCTCTCTCTTTCTGTAATGAATGAAACACATTTTTATCTCATCTGGCTACAGTTTGATCATCCTCATTTATTCAAAAGGAATCTGATTGGACGGATTAGAGTATCGACTGGCCATATTTATGTCAAGAAACATGTATGCTGTAAGAATCATGTGTACAGGGGATGAATGACCAAGCCATTTCCCAAATGTGATGATTTCAAGTTCAAAAACGGGGAGATCAATGTGCATGCAAACAATTTCTGCTTCACTGTCTGCAGTTTAATAATAGTTTACACGATTTCTAGATTACGAAGCACTAATTGTCTCCTCACTATTTTTTGGACCCGCAAACATGAAAAGTTGCCTGGTGTAGCTTTGAATTAGTGGAAGTCTCTTTTTGCAAGACACTTCAGAGGAAGAACTACAGTACTGGTGATCAAAATCCCTCCCATTCGTCACCTACTCTGAAACTCTCCTCTAATCCTACAAACTACTGCTTGCCCAACTGTTCTAGCCACCTTCTGATCAGTGAACAAGATAAAAATTGATTGCCAACATCTCCAACCTGGAGAAAGCAATAAACATGAAGTATTATACTAAACATAATGGCTTTCTTACGGAAACTTTAGAAGGCCGAAATTCACGTGGTTTTACTTTTACAGAGGAGTAATAGAAAGCATCCTGAATGGAAACATCACCAACTGGCATGGGATGGGATGTGCACGGCCCAGGACAGGAGGGCTCTGCAGCAGTGTGTGATCAAAACTGCTCAGAAGATCATTGGCACCCATCTCCCAAGTATCAGTGATATCAGGGAGGTGAGGTGCCTACGCAGAGCCCAAAGGATACTAAAAGGAAGCACCCACCAAGACACAGTCTGTTCACTCTGCTACTGTCTGGAAAAACATACAGAAGTATCTGCTGTAGTACCACCAGACGTCAGAGCAGTTTCTTCTCCCAGGCTGTAAGACATCCTCAGCACTCCACCATGTAAAACAGTTTTATTTCTATGGCTTTTTATTTATCATTTCTTAAAATAAGGTTTTTGTGAGTAGTGTAGACGGTCAACAAACTTGATCTTGTTATACAACCCTGTGTTGTAAAGTGATAAATAAATCTACCGTGTATATGTTGCCAATTAATATACAGGTCATATAATTAGAATATCATCAAAAAGTCGATTTATTTCAATAATTCCATTCAAAAAGTGAAACTTGTATAATGTATACATTCATTCCACACAGACTGATATATTTCAAGTGTTCATTCCTTTTAATTTTGATGATTATAACTGACAACTAACGAAAACCCAAAATATTGGTTCAATATTGAAGACACCTGGTGCCACACTCTAATCAGCTTATTAACTCAAAACACCTGCAAAGGCCTTTAAATGGTCTCTCAGTCTAGTTCTGTAGGCTACACAATCACGGGGAAGACTGCTGACTTGACAGCTGTCCTAAAGACGACCATTGACACCTTGCACAAGGAAGACAAGACACAAAAGGTCATTGCTAAAGAGGCTGGCTGTTCACAGAGCTCTGTGTCCAAGCACATTAATAGAGAGGCGAAGGGAAGGAAAAGATGTGGTAGAAAAAAGTGTACAAGCAATAGGGATAACCGCACCCTGGAGAGGACTGTGAAACAAAACCCATTCAAAAATGTGGGGGTGAATCACAAAGAGTGGACTGCAGCTGGAGTCAGTGATTCAAGAACCACCACACACAGATGTATGCAAGACAGTTTCAGCTGTCACATTCCTTGTGTCAAGCCACTCTTGAACAAGACACAGCGTCAGAAGCGTCTTGCCTGGTCCAAAGACAAAAAGGACTGGACTGCTGCTGAGTGGTCCAAAGTTATGTTCTCTGATGAAAGTAAATTTTGCATTTCCTTTGGAAATCAAGGTCCCAGAGTCTGAAGGAAGAGAAGAGAGGCATAGAATCCACATTATTTGAAGTCCAGTGTAAAGTCTCCACAGTCAGTGATGGTTTGGGGTGCCATGTCTTCTGCTGGTGTTGGTCCACTGTGTTTTCTGAGGTCCAAGGTCAACGCAGCCGTCTACCAGGAAGTTTTAGAGCACTTCATGCTTCCTGCTGCTGACCAACTTTATGGAGATGCAGATTTCATTTTCCAACAGGACTTGGCACCTGCACACAGTGCCAAAGCTACCAGTACCTGGTTTAAGGACCATGGTATGCCTGTTGTTAATTGGCCAGCAAACTCGCCTGACCTTAACCCTATAGAAAATCTATGGGGTATTGTGAAGAGGAAGATGCGATACGCCAGACCCACAAATGCAGTAGAGCTGAAGGGCACTATCAGAGCAACCTGGGCTCTCATAACACCTGAGCAGTGCCAGAGATCAACTCCATGCCACGCTGCATCGCTGCAGTAATTCAATCAAAAGGAGCCCCAACAAGTATTGAGTGCTGTACATGCTCATACTTTTCATGTTCATACTTTTCAGTTGGCCAACATTTCTAAAAATCTTTTTTGTATTGGCCTTAAGTAATATTCTAATTTTTGGAGATACTGAATTTGGGATTTTCAGTTTTAATCATCACAATTAAATGAAATAAATGTTTGAAATATATCAGTCTGTGTGTAATGAATGAATATAATATCCAAGTTTCACTTTTTGAATGGAATTACTGAAATAAATCAACTTTTTGATGATATTCTAATTATATGACCAGCACCTGTACATGACACCCCTTTCATCTTAATTTATTAACACCATAGACTGTAGGCCAACAACTTCAGTCCACTTTTGATCACTCGTCACTGGTAGGAGAGCATAATCAGCAGATGAATCTGGTGTCTGGTTTTCTATACGGTATGTTTATACATGTGATGTTTAAATACCTATGAGAGGACACAAAGGTATGATACTAGTCAATGGTAGTTTTTTTTTCATACTAAAACTGTTCTTTTCTTTATTCAGCTTCAGTGCACAACTTTTTAGAAATGTTGCACTATACATAATATAATGATTTTTTTAAGTTCATGGAAGACGTGTTGTTATTTTTATGATGCATACAGCAATGTCTTGTGGGATGGGCCAAAAGTACACATTTTGAATATACTGATTGAAAATATATCATTATTTTATTATTCATAAGATGTTAAAAAAAATTTTTTTAAAAAGACAGAAAGCTAGCTAAGTTTCAAGTAGCCAGATCCCTGATGACGTTGTTTTATAAATCTTTTATTGCGTCCGTTTTGACTTTTTCATGTCTTTGCTGGTATGCTTCTCTTAGTTTAAAATGGAAAAACACATTAGCAATGGTAATTAAAGTTAGCAGCAAAATCATCGGGATTCAGCAGATAAAACTAACTGAACTGTGCAACAAACGTGCTTAAAAAGGCAGAATCGATCATGTCTGATAGTGCTCACTCCCTGCATGCACAATTTAAGATGTTGCCTTCTGGTTCCTGCTTCAGTAATGGAATGTAAAATGTAGAGTAGGAATATGTTGAAAACATCCAAATTTAAGATTTGTTTATGTTTATGTAAAAGTCCCATGTAGGCTAGCACCTGTAACCTGCCGTGACTCAAAATACAGCTATTTTTAGTAACTAATTAACTAGATGTAATCATTTTCTTGTCCAACACTACTTCTGATGGATTTGATGGTTATTTTCATATATATCACATGCCAATTCATGTATCAGAACATATTGTTGCCAAAAATCATGAAAACAAATTGTTTCAACAGGGCTGACACACTGTCATTGCGGATAGGATCTTAAGCTGCCAAATCAAACTAGAATAGAAGTCTCTTAATTGGGAAGCAAGCCAAAACAAGCTGCCAGGCGAGCTTCACATTCACTCTGGCAGATCTGCAACTCCAATGAAGTTCTACAAAAGACCCACTTCAAAGGGAAAATTCATCAGTTTAATGTTGATGGAAGGTAAAAAACACTCAAAAATAAGAGACGGTACTTAAACAGAAGAATTATACAGCAGATAAGAACTGCTGCATCAAATCAAACTATGGCTGACATCTTACTCATGTTTTTGTCCATTTATCCTCTGTTTAATACAAAGAAGAGCCACAAGATTGCAGTAAAATTACTATGTGTGAATTTGTTACACAGTTACCTACACTAAAGAGAATGTCAGGGAAATATGTCGAGTGTTTAGGGGGTGGTAAAGTATGAATATTTGAGCGTTGCTTAATGGACTGTCGTAAAATGATAGAGCGAGTACGTGCAAATAGCCAGTCTGGCTGTAATGGATGACACTAGCTAAACTTCAAACACAAAGTTCACTGTTAATGTGAAAGGATAGTATGAATATTTTGGTGTTGATTAATGTGGTACAGAAAAGAAAATGTGCACAATGCAAATCTGGCTGCTGTAAATCTTGTCATAAAACACAGTAAATCTGTCTGCAGAGGAGGGGAAACCTTTCATAAATATGCATGGCACTGGGCAGAGTCAGTTACGGGCAGAAGGAAATAAGTGAGGCGCAAATCTTCTTATTAGAGTACAATATATCTGCCTTCAGTTGAGTACAATACTGAGCTTTAAATATATAATACATTACTGACAAGGAGTGGCATTTGAATATTTTAACATAGCAACAAAAAACCTTGACTTGATCTGTTGGATCGCAGACTGTTAATGGGGACATTATGACGTTTTTGCTATGTTTTAAAATGTGCCAATGCCTACCATGTACTGGGAGAAAAACACTCAACTCAGTGCAAAGTAAAGGACATCACCATGCTTACTAAATGCAAGGTGTTCATATCATTTTACTGTGATTTATTATGTTATTATTTATATGTCAGAATTATCTTAATAGAATAACACTATTGATGGGAAAAGGTAATATCCATACTTTACTGTAACCTGCAAGGCAACAGCAAATATATTGAATATTAATTTAAATGCATCAACATAGCTATAATACTGAACATAATTAAGTTTATAGGTATTTTACTTGGACTTTAGATTATATGTAATCAGTAACATTTTGTTGGGGGGGTACTTGCAAACAGGCTAGCTAGCCAAGGCTAATGGTGAGCCAGTCCTCTGACCCCTAATCTAATTGGGATTATAGTCATGCTGGTGTCTAACAACTAAAATACAACAATGTGTATGTGATGATTCGTTTGGGATGAAATACATTAGCACACATAGATGCGACAGAAATCTGAACTCTTAATAGAGTTAGATCAAGAAAATATTCCTTTAAAGAGGAGGTAGTGTTAAAAGGAACTAACCTGTCCAAAAGAGCAGTATAGAACATAGCATGGCACTGCAGATAATGTGATTACCATAATAAATGTATTTTGTGCAACATGAAAGCTGCAACTTGCAACATGACATAATTTCCTCTCGTACATTTTGACATGTTTCTTTAATAAATTAAACTAAATATCATACTAATGAGCCATGCATGGGTTTACAGGAACCCTATGGGGCAAATGTACCTAAAAATTGGTGAAGGACAATCATTTGTGAAACATAAAGATGCCACCATTTTTGTAATGGTGGCATTTGCGTGTTTGCTCACAAATCACTTTTGTGAAACAGGCCCCCGAGTTCATAAAGCAGACAGCCACAAATTTTAATATTCATAAGAAGCAGACCAGAAAAATGACTATTTCTCTTGTGTCTATCCGAGGGCAAAACCCACTGTAAGTAGACCGTCCTCTCAAGAAAAATGACGTTTCATCAGACGTTTGTTGAAAAGCCTAAATACGACAAATAAGTTAACCAGACAAGGACCTTTAGTGACTGTGTGAAGTGTGACTCTGTCGGAAGCAAAGGAGGAAATAGCGCAATGTTGTTTTAGAGCCAACCATGATCTTTTCCTAACCTCATCCAAGTAGCCCAAATTGATGATCTTTTTCTACCAACCAATCCTTAAGCATAGACCACTTAAACTGTTACAATAACAGTTTTTTGGATAGTCATCCTGTCGATCAGAAAACACTAATTGGCATGATTTTTAAGGCGATGAAGCACAACATATTTTGCCTTTTAGTTTGGAGGACTTGTTGAATGTAAGTGGTCAAAATCAGTATTTGACTAACTATAAAGGAAGGCTGACATATTAAATCAAATTCGCTCATTAAAGTAAATTTGCACTCATGAGGAATCCAATCAGGAATGAAACAGTCGCAACACAGTCCATCATATGAAGAGCCTGTATGCTAATCCTTCTATGGCGAGGTGTTGATGGTGAGAGGGAATACTGGCCAGATTTCACTGCTGCTCACTTAGTGAAATAAATCTCACACAAATCTCGCTGGGGTGTAGGGGGGCTGAATCTCGGTTGAAAACGCAGCAGATCCGTCTAACACCGGAGGACAACAGGCAGCTTCATAAATATGGAGGGCAGAGTGTTGAGGAGCGGGAAAGAGTATGAATATTTTACCGAGCTGAGGCCAGTGGGAGACTGACGGTGAGGCTGGCCACAGAGAGAGTACAGCTGGTTGCTTCAGTGTTATATAACACACACCCAAACAGATGGACACACACATCACAAATGGACACTGGTATACAAACTGAAAACATACACAGGAGGGCACACACATGGTCATACTGTTCATGACAGCGGGAAGCAAACACACACATACACACAGGCAGCAATGAACACATAAACACCAAGTGACATAAATTAACACAGACGACGGAAAAGATGAATGGCCACACACACATGCTCACTGGTCTCTTTCACACACACATGCACACACTCCTTGCTGTCCACCCACGACTGCATTCATCCATCTTATTTTTATCATACGCAAGACGCCAGCTCGTCTTAGACAATAATGTGCTTAATACACACATAAATAAACACACACACACACACATGCAGTATAAAGACGTGGAAGTGGAGAAAAATAAAGGGAGAAGAGATGGAGAAAGATGTAGCAGGCGACATACCGTACTGCATAAGCTGTAGCTACACATTGTATACACAGAGAGGAAGTGAAGAAAGAAAAACAGGTATCCATAGGTGCTCTATTTTGGGCTTTTCTTTTGTACTCAAAATATTATTTTAAGGATAAGTCTTTTTTTTATTGTCAACAGATCCCCTGAAAAACCAATGATGAACTGTGCTTGTGAAGCCAAAGCCTGACACGGCATTCATTCTCTTATTCGCACTCATTCCTCTGTGCCATAGACCTCTACTTTTATATAAAGACTATTAAAAACACAAAAATGCGGGTGATCATTTCTTTCCCCCCAAGGTTGTGGATGATTCACAATTTTAATCAACTACTTTCTGAGACCAAAACGTGACTGATCGCTTCTAATGCTACCGTGCATATTGTCACAAAGAGCCATAAAAAGCAGAGTACAGACATCTACTTTTAACGATTTGTGCAGACAGCACAGAAACTGAAAGTCTGCTCACTTACTCACCTGCTCCAACTGACAGGACATCAGCCTGATATCTACAGACAGCTGGCTATCTACCCAGCTGTGAGGCAGGAGCAGACTGAAGAAGTAAGTATGTAGAATCTGCACACTGTCAACTCACCTCTCAAGATATGATCTTGTCAACAAATTCCGCAAGCACAAATAGTGTTATAAAAGTCTTACCGCTAGATTGTGACGTGAATAGTTATACTATCAGCCACAGTGTGTATGGCTGTCATGGGCAAAGGCAGCTATTGGCAACTGTCCGACATTTTAATAACTCGTACACGTTGTGCAAAACAAAAAATAGAATTAATTGAGACCCATTCAAAAGCCACATTATCAAATCCCATGTGCACTGTCCCAATACCATCACTAGCATCTACAGCATCAATTGTATATTAATCCACAGATGAAAGTGGAGCACAACAAATGCACTGTTTACCCCTGTTTGATTAATGTCTGTAAAAAAACTACAATGCCAAGAAGTTTTTTTCTTTTTTTAAATCAAATTATACAGACCTGTTTTTAAAGATTCTCATTATCAGCGGGAGCCGATGGGCTTGGGGCTGAGTGACACAGGTTAGGGAAGTATTAAGAGATGGATGAACACTTCTGTTGGATTTAATTGTTTCATGGAATTAATCAACAGTAAGAAAAATGAATCCAGCCTCCTCCTTTAAAGTTGAAGATAATCAGCATAATGTAAACGCACAATGTGTTAAGACATTCATTTGTTCATTCATTCTCCTCAGGTGTTTGTTTAAACTTGTCGTGCCATGCGGCCATTCATGGTTCATTCATCTAAAAACCCACAGTGATCGTTTTAATGGAAGAGCTGGGCAAAGGGCGAGACAGCATGAGTCACACTGACAGAAAGAGAGAGAGACAACTAGCATGAGAGCAAAAGCAAGAGAGACAGTGTTACCTGAGAACAAATGGAAACCCTGGTTCCCTTGAGTGCTAATTTGCATAAACACACATACACACGGGTTGAACACAACAAACAAGAGGTTGATATTAAAATGAGAGTGACGGCGTTTCACCTTAAAAAACAAAAACAGGGCAGAGTTACAACCACTGACTACTAACTAAAATGTAAACAGATGTCTTTGAAGGGCTCTTTCTACACACCCACAATCACATATATCAACAGTGTTCATCCTGTCCAATACACAGAATCCCAAATTCTACCTTAAATAACAACGCTGCAAGGTGAATCCAATACACACCATCAACAGTGCCCTCATGAGCTTACATGCACACACACCCTTCAGTACAATATAAACACCAGGTAGCAAGGGAAATTAAAACGCACACTGCATTTTTGCATGCTAACACACACACACACACACACACACAAACACACTTACCTTTAAGGCGGCCGACACACACCCATATCAATGCAGTCCAGTGCCACACACACAAGTAAACACTTTCCCACCCGCCTCCGCTTCTGCCTCCACGTCTTTCCCACCCACTCAAAACACAGCAGCCACACTCCCACCCACACACACACACACACACACACACACACACACACACACACACACATACACACACACTGCTTCCATCCATTCAGTGCTCCCCTCTCTCTTCCTCTCCATCCATCCTTACCTTGCAGCAGGCTCTGGAGGTTGAGCTGCGCCTGCTGGTGCAGCTCCTCGACACACTCCGGCCTGCTCCACGAGCCGAACACGTTCACGCTCTGTTGCCATGGAGACCTGAAGTGGGCCGCGCCGCTGCTGCTGCTGCTGCTGCCTCCACCTCCGCCGGCGCTGCTGCTATGGTTGCCGTCGTTGTGGCTGCTGATGCTGCTGCTGCCGCCGCGCCTGCCGCTCTCCGCCTCTAGACCGCTGGTGGCTGGAGGGAGACGGAGGAAAGAGAGAGAGAAGAGGGTGGGAAAAATGTTGAGGAAGTGATAGATGGAGGGAGGAGAAAGGGGAGGGTATGAGAGGGATGGAAATAAGAGTATTGAGAGTGAGGTGGGAAAAAAGGAGAAAAATAGAGGAGAGAAAGGGAAGAAGGACATGAGAGGCAAGGAGGGAAGGAAGAAAAAGGGCAACAAGGTGGATGGGGAGAGAGGGGCATGAAAGAGAAAGAACAGAAAAAGGTGGAGAGAAGGTGGAGGGGAAAGGGGACGAAAGAGAAGAAGGATTAGGGGAGTGAGTTAAGAAATTAGATGAGGAAGATTGGGGGAAAATGGATAAAGAGAGGGATAGAGAAAGAGAAAAGAAGGGATGTAGAGGAGGAAGAGAGAGAAAAAAATCACACGTAAATAAAAATGTATGAATTTGCATAACTAATACCCAGAGACGTAGATTACATAATGCAATGTGTGTTGTCAGGGAGAACAAGGACTGAGGAAGGAAGGAAGGAGGGAGGGAGGGAGAGAGGGATGGAGGGTGAAAAAAGAAACAGGGATTAGAGAGAAAATGAGGGAGGGATGGATGGGGAGAGAGGTAGAGAACAGATTTGGAGGGGAATCAGAGAGAGAGAGCGCTTAATTAGGAGGGGAAAGGAGTGGGAGGAAGATAGAGGGACAGTCATGGGAGGAGATAGAGGGAGGGAGGTAGGGGGAGAAGGAGGGATTAGGGCAGGGAGGTATGAGAGGGGAAAAAAAAGACAAATTCTGATTGTGGCAGTAGGGAGAGAAAGAAGAACAAGAGAAGGAGGAGGAGGGAAAGGGCGATGACATTTATAGGGAGGAGAACAGAGGAATCAAGGCAGAAAGGAGGGAGTTCATGAGATTTTTAAAAAGGGGGGGAAGAACGAGGATGAAAAAAAACGGAAGGAAATGTCGGCCCCTGTCAGTATCAAACCTCTAACACAAACAGACAATCAAAACAAATCACTCCGACTTATCGCAAATGGCCATTCAACGTCGACATGAATGAGGCGCTGCCTTGAATCAGCGGTGATGAAATAATTTGACACTTCTCGCAGCTGATAAAACATGACTAACAAACACAGGAAATCCCAAATGTGACAGCGGTCGCTGTCCAACTGTCAGGCGTTTTGAAAGAGACGCACAAACTTTCTGAGAGAGAGCACAAGACACTTAAATCATTCACTTTATTAGTTCTGACGGTCACGTTGAAGGTAGTAGAGAAGACAAGGTAACCAGCTTACATTGATAATTAACAACCCCGCTAATTTAATAGTGAAACTGAGCATCTTGTGTTCAGCTAGCAGAACAGATTTAACAAAAAACTAACTTAAATGGGACACAGATTCTTTTACTTCTATTTATTTACATGTCTGTCAACAAAATCTACCTTAGGAGGTGTCTTTCAGTTTTTGAGCACCATATGCTGTATGGGGAACAAACGCCCAGAAAACTGCAGGTCTGCTGCACCTCTCACTTCTTTTAAATCAATCCTGAAGACTTTTCTGTTTGCCGCTGCCCTTTTTTATTAAAATCAAATTTCAGGCTTTTGATTAAAATCTTACACTCCACGGTGACTTTTACTCTCTACTGTTTTATGAAGAGCATCAAAATGTTTTTTTCATTACCGGTGATCAGATGAAGAAGCAAAATCTCACTGAGTTCAGACTGCCACAAACCAAATCACGTTCATCCCCAACTGGTACAGAAATGAGCGGATGGAATCAAGACACGTGTGCACACAGAGCATCAACAGTATGTCTCACTTAAATGTCACATCCCAAATAAGACAAAAAAACCCAGAATACTAATGTGCATGTAAATGTTCTCACTAACAACTTACAACTGCTTTGTACGCCAAACACACATGATTGTACAAGTAAAGTTTATCTAAGAGTAAACTTGACTAAATTATCCATCTCAAGATATCATTCAAACTTGGTGTAAATCAGACAGCGTTACTTACTTACTGTCTTTAGATAATGATATAATGAACCTTGTTATCTCTCAGGCTTCAGCTTAGTTCATGTTTTTCTCCAGTGTAACATTAAAAGATCTTCCGGTGACAAAGGCAGGATGATCTACCCTTCGGCTAGGATCGATATTCCTGTAACAGAAATGTCAATTCCTGCTACAGGAAATACAGTATTTGTCCATCTCAGAGTGTTCCTGAGACACTGAGCACCAACTACTGCTCAATAAACTGCTTTGGTTCCTCAGCTAAACACAAAAAACTCTAAATATACAGACTCCGACATGTGTGGGGGAAGTATCTCTGAGGGGAATGCATAGAAGCTACTGAAAAAAAAGTTTAAATTTTAAGAACACTCAGTTTCCAGCAGACAGACGTGCAGACAGTTACTCTGCAGTGGATCCGCCGGCACTATCACGTCTTGTTCGCTCTGAAGCAGCCGTCTCCTCTCACAAAACCCGCCGCACTGTATGGAATCACAATTTCACCCTCCCAGCTACCGGCTTCATCTTCCTAAGCTGCTTTCACACAATCGGCTCCCACCAGAGAGAGCCACTGTTTATGATACAGAAGTGCACGTCAGTTAGCATCAGCCGCAGAGAAGAGATAAAAGGCAATCATGCATGATTTATGACGTACTGTAGAATAGACATATATTCTCACCATGGAGTCTATGTTATTTTACTTTTTTTCTCCACTTGGAGCCTTAAATACACTAATTTTAAGTAGGTCTACAGCACTTTCTGTCGCATTGTTTCTTTCTTAAGCTAATCTGAGTTTACTGGATGTATGTATTGTGTTGTGGGTCTGACTGCAAGCTAAATATCCCATTAGGGACCTTGAGTTTGAAGTGGAGGCTCATCCAGCAGATTATACTTGTTTTTTTCCACTGCAGTATTTCAGAAAAACAAACTTTTGCACATGCAGTACTGTATTTGTACTACATTAAAAATAACTTGCAATATATGTCCACAAATAATTTTGAGCTGCAGTCAGCATTTGGATATCTACTGGCATTTATTAACAAAACATATTTGGTACAACATTTTAGCAAACTGTGGTACTTTGTGGTCTGCAGGTAACTTAACACATTTTAAGACTGGATCCATGTTCTTTTTATTTACTGATTATATTAGGTAAATAGGTATATTTAGGGTATACATACAATAACGGAAATGGAGGAATAAAACCATGACTGGAGGCTGCAAAAGGTTCTTCAATGGACATTGGTCATGTTGTTCCTGAAAAGTGACTACAGACAATTTGTGGCACAATCTACATTGTATAAGTGCACTATGCTTAATTGCAACTGTAATTACTTTTTGGTCCCTTCATAACTTGAGCATGCTAAGTAACTCTCTGTGATGGTGTAATGAAAGCAGGTAACTACCATGTTAGATTTGGTGCAAATCCTTACATTGTGTTCGGAGACCAATGGGTCAAAAAACCAAAAGGTCAGCGTTCTCTCAAGTTTCTCAAGGGTTGCACCTCGACTCTGGCTACTGAAGTACGAGTTTCCTGAGCTTTACAACCTATGGTATATGGGGAAAATGAGAAATACCCCAAGCACATAGAGATATTTTGTCCCATACCTTAAAACGTGACTGAGTTGAGTGCACACTGGGAACATCTTTTCAAAACGCTGGCTTCCTTTTCTCATTGTATACAATAAAAAAGGCTGCACTCTTAAGATCGCTCAGAGCGGAGTAAGTACCTAAACCGGGAACTGAAAAAATAAGATGTTCAAGCCTTAGTAAAAGCAAAGCACTTGAGGTTTTCTACAGCTACATAAATAAAAATAGTATGCAGTATGCAAACAAAAGGATGTGAGGATGTTGTACTGATTCTGAAAAATCATAAGTATGCATCGTGTACTGTATCCCACAATGCAAAGTGCTGGAACAGTCCCAACAACCGGGCTTTTTAAAAGAAATATAATCTTATTTTAATCAGGCTGTCTCAACTACTGGTGCAGCATCCCTGCAGTCAGTGGTGGGCAAGGAGGAATAAAACTGATTTGTCCCAAAAATATAACTCAACATTAGATTTAAGTTATGTATCTTCTTGTGTTTTCTTACTGACAGCTCGCTAAGGTTAACGTTGCTGTCGTTGAGATTTCCCATGTTAACTTAAGAGGTTTAATAAGGGTAATGGTTTTGTTATGGGTAGTAGGACAAATGTTGGTAGCTATAGGCCTAACGTTATGTTTGTTATCAGCTGTAGCCTTGTCCTTAAACAAGATTTAATGAAATGTTAAAAAAATGTTGTAAGCGGTACTTACATTTACTGCAATACATAGGATACTGCATATGTTACTGCGGTCGGCGGTATGTATTTTTGTATTGGTTTCTCTGTGCTGGAGTTATTTTATGAACTTTATGGGTTTGTCCAGTTTCTGATTAAATTTGTAACAAACTTTATCACGTGTCTGTTCATTATACTCACTTTTTTTTTAAATGTTCAAGCAAAGCCTATAGTTTTTCATTATATTCCAATCAAATCTGATATTTGTTTTAAAATTCTGCTCATGGATAGTGGTTAATAAATAATGATGCCAGTCCATTGCTTTGTATGGCGTAGGCCTACAGCCTGCAGCCTACGTCAGCTGGTTAATTTGCCTAATGTTCACAGGTCTTTACACCACGGTGGAAACCCAAACAACAATGGGCTAAAGGAACCTTTTAGTTCCTTGAAAAGAGATCCAGGGACTGGAAACACAGAGCTTAAGTAATGTAATGTAGACAAAATATCAAGACAAACTCCTTAGCATCTCACCTATCGAAAGACCAGAAATATACATATAAGCCTTATGGTAGAGAAGCTATTCCTGATTGTTTTTCGGCGTTTTTCCTGGGGACAGGGCTAGGATTTAAGAGGTTAATGTAATGTCAGTAATTTCTAACAAATACCTGAGGATGAATGTGATTCTGGGTGCTATGGCACCAAAGTCATAGTTAAAAACATCCTGAAAGGTACTGTTTTCATTATACAGCAGTTGTAAACACATGCATGGGCCCCACCACGGACTGGACACATAGCTACTCTCTTTGCAGTTGCCGAATCAAATGGAGTTTTTTTTAAGATGTAGGACTTCAAAAAGTTAAATATATGATGTTGTGTGGGTGAGTGTGCTTCTATGTGAGTTATGTAATACGTAACTCACACAAGCCTCAAGAGTTTTTGAAAATATGGCACAAATGACTCTAAATACGCCATCTAGACAAAGAGAGACAGAGACAGAGAGAGGGAGAGGGAGGGAGTATTAACTACCTTTGTGGCTGTCATACCTTTGAGACATCTCTGTTTCTGTGACTGTGTGCTTAGGATTTCCCACTGTTCTCAAAGCACATCAGTACAGCAAGGACTCGTCATCTATCTAACAACATTTTTCACAGGAAGCCTCGCAGGATTCAGGCTGAAGTACAATACACACCACCACTGCTGCAGTGCAATGCCATTAGAAACCAAAAGGTAGCTCCAAAAAGCTAGACGTGAGCAAGACCGTAGATTAAGCCTATATGCTTTCCAGAAATGTCCATGTTGTTTCCACATTACGACTAAAAGCTCCTGAACACATCAATGTGTTAAGAATGACTTCCCAACTTGGGAAAAGGCACCACCTGAGTAGCACGTGATTGCAGCATAAATGACAGGACTGTGGACTTCTCTTCCTCAAAAGTAAGTTTCTCTTCGTCAGCCATGACAGCTAAGACATAAGAAGAAGTCAACCTGTCACTTGACACAAAATCATGAAAGAAGACAACCTGTCAAAGTTAAAAAGAAGAGAACATTCAGTGCTCTGGCCATGATGTGCCAATCAGGGAGCAGGTCCTGAAGAAATATACTCCTTTTGAGGGTTATTGATGTTAGAAAATAGGACACTAGAAGCTGACTCACAGTCTGAGCAGTATTTACAGAACCTAAAATTCAGACAACTAAGCTAGCGATTTACAGTCTCAGAGGTAGAAGCAAAAATGTTAGCAATACAGCAGTTAGTGAGTCACATGCTGTGTCTCAATATGCATTCTTTCATACGTAAGCTTGATATTCTGAGTGACAATTATTACCTGGATGGTGTACTCGTAACAGTCAAAAAGTTGAGTGAGGAACGCTGGACACTTCTCACTCTCAATGGCTGCCATTTTGGCTACATAGTGAAAGGGGAGGGTAGCGTTAATTTGGCAGTAATGCTCTGTCCGACTCACAGTCTAAGCAACAGGCTACTGACCAATGCTAAAAAGTTAGCTACCTTAGCTAGCAACTCAAAGTCTGAGCAGTATTGAGCGAAACTAAAAAGTTAACTACCTTAGCTGATTTCATTTTCTGACCTCAACATGCTTTTCAAACCTGGGAGAGGATGGCACAGACTGTTTTGACAGATACATGAGACAGAGGAGTCTTCGGGGAGGCTTGTTTCCTTTGAGGTTCTCAGTTAATTCTTGATTAAAAGTTAAGCAGCAGCGAAACACTGGCACACGTTTTTACAGAGCACATTCATTCCTCCTCCTCCGTCACTCTTTTTCCTTCCTCCCTTATGTAACCACAGTGGCATGAAAAGGAAAGAAGATGGAGGGATCGGATGGAGGAGAGACACAAGCCTCTGGGCATCACTGGATAGTTTTGGGGGGGGAGTATCTTTTATGAGTAAAAGAGAAAAGGTGGTTCTAGAGAGAAATTCATTGCAGTAACAGTGGATTGTTAGTGTTCAGAGCATGAATGCCAAGTTCAAGATCACCGGTTCAATTCCAACAAAGCCAACATGCTTCTTCACCATCATGTCATGTCAAATTTCATGTTGGACATTATAGCGACAATTTTAAGTCATTAGTGAATACTGGATTGAAGAAAATCACAAATATCCCAGTTAATAGTGGAGTCAAAATACCAAAGGAGTAGCAAATTTGTGTTTTCAAAGTGTGTTTTAAAATTACTCTGACAGACTTAAAATCAATCTTCTTCTTTGGCTTTTTAGCCAAATCAGTAAATATCAAAAACAATGATTTTTTTTGTACATGCGCCATATTCATCTCTTACCAAAAGAAGAATTGTCAGCATGGGTGAGGTTACTCGTTAACAATAAAGCAAAGGAATAAATTTCTCTGTGGAGTGAAAATTAATAATAATAATAATTTGGGCACGATAAGTAAGTACGAGTGCATGTTAAGTACAAGATGGACAGACTTTTGACAGGGAAAAGCAAAGCAGGTGAGGCTCATCAAGCAAACACTTCACATCCAAAATACGAAGAAGCCTGTCTTGCAGTCCAGTTCACTACCAGTGTAGCAGTAGAGCCTCATGTTGTTTGTGTCTAAAACTCTGGCAGTTTGGGAAACGTTTTATGATTTGCACGGCAGAAGAAAAACCACCGACAGATGGAGTCCCCATTCTTAATTCCTACAAAGGTCTGATTGAGAAGTGGGCAGCGAGTCAGAGGTCTGGAACCAAGGAGGAACCTAATGAGAAACGTGTGTGAAATGCAGTAAATGTTCTTGATGATATTATTGGAATCAAATTCAAGACGGGGGAAAAGAAGTTTTGGAACCACTGACTTTGAGGAATGGTTTTAATATCTTCAAAGCATCATAACATGCATGGTTTGGAACTGAGTGGGAGTCCAACCTACAAAGTCAGTGACAAAATTTATCCTGGTGATGAGAGAACGCACCCATTGACCTTCCCGCTCTCAATACACCGTGACAGAAAGGAAGAGAGACTGAGGAAAACAAGAGAGGTGAGAGAGGATAGAAAAGCCCGGCGTTACTTCCAGCTGACACAGAGAAAACGCAGGAGTGATACTTTTTGCTGCCGCCCACTGCCACAACAGGGAGAGAGATGGCACACACAGATGCACACCCATACGCACATCCTCATGAAGTATACACGCACACACAAACTTTTCTATCTCCAACATATTCAAGCGTAAATAAGTTTGACAGTCCACACTTTATGGTGTCCATGCTACATACAAACAAGCTTACATGTACACACAACAAGCACACAAAAGTGCAGAGAATAGAAAAAAAAAGTTTCACAATACACCTACTCTATACTGACACACATTCACAAACACACACATGCATTAGCGAGGTGTTGCATGAACTTATTTTTCTCTAAGGCCCATTACTAATTCATCCCTCTCTGTGTGAGTAGGAGTGTCAGCAGAGTGGACACAGATTTGGACAAGCTGTTATCGACAGACACGCACACGCACACATGAATGAATGAACGCAAGTTACCCATTGCTCATATTTCATCGCCCATGTACTCTCACAGATTTTGTGTATGCCTGCTAAAAATACATCTGTGCATCTTTCACACACTTGTGAGGAAATGTAATGTGCTTGACAGGCCAGGTGCTACTGCCGTATGCCAAGTGCTGACCTTTGTGTGTGTGTGCGTTTCATGTTTTTATATCCCGGTGGGGACTTTAACCTGAATCCATGCTAACCGATGGGGATTTGTGTCACCGTTGGGACAAAAATTAAGTCAGAAATTGATGTTCCCATCCCACTGGTGGAGACTGGTTTTTTGAGGGTTAAGACTGGGTTATGGGATTCAGGTTACAGTTGGGTAGGGTTAGGTTTAGGTATGTAGTTGTGATAGTTAAGGTTAGGGTGAGGGGCTTGAGAAGGCATTATGTCAATGAGATGTCCCCACAGGGATAGAGGAAAAAATGTGTGTGTGTAGCCACAGTGCTTATGAGGCACTGTTAGCATTAGACCAGTGCTCAGCACACTTGTTTATGTTCGTCTTAAATAACACTGTCACTGCAAACTGAAAAGCCTGGCTAAAACAAAGTGTGTGTGTGTGTGTGTGTGTGTGTGTGTGTGCATGTGTGTGTGCGTGCGTGCAGGCCTTGTGCTTTGTCCCAGTTAATGTAAGTCGTGCAGTAAACTAGATTTACTGACGACACTGAGACCCATAACCGAACATTAGTCGTCCTTCTGGGTGTCGTTACCGAATTGAACCAGGCTTCCTGCACCATGACATTATCCTTTCTGACCCTTGTTGTAACGACTGAGTAACAACAAAGGTTGTGTAGCTGATACAACTGCACTTTGTGTCTTTGCTATCAAGGTGATAAAGCACCAGAACCAATAACTGAGTGAAAGTACAGAAAATACTTGCTAAAATATTTTTCTCTATACTTTGTATCAACCGAAGTATCTGTAGCACAGAGTATCAAAAACTTTACAGTCCTGGCACTGAATGTTGCTCAGATTTACACTCTTCTTCACTTATTATTTGATCAGGCTATTTCTAATCAAAATCTTTATTTTGCCAATTTTACACAACTATTTTTACACTATTATACCATCTAATACTACACTATTCTATAAGCAAAGTTTTTGTATGGTTGTCTAAATTTACCGACTGACATTTGTGAATTTTGGTTCCTTTTGTTATATATATATATATATATATATATATATATATATATATATATATTTCTAAAGCTAAGGTATTAAAAATGTATTGGTTAGCATCTATACCAAAACTTAAGTATTGTATATAAACATTTCAAATAATACCCATGTTTAAGGTTAGGCGTAATAGTGCTTTTTAAAAATTTTTTATTACATCCCTGTTGATAATAATCAGTTTTATTAGTCCAGTATCATGTTTGGTGGGTTGTTGTTGGTATCAGGGAACATTACTGACTGAAGCTACAGATAAGTTAAATTAATATTATAATGTATAAAATTAATATTTCCAGACAAGACCTTTACAGCAACTTAGGTTTTGCACTTGTTGATAACACTGACTTTCTGATTTTGACTGTTGGGCTTTAGTGAACATCTTATCCATAAACCAGTGGGACAAAAATCAATTAATGAAACTTGAGGCAGATTAAGCAACAAAAAGTAGCACACAACGACCTTTTGATGTTACCAATCTAATTTAATCTGAGTCACACTGTTGTATAAAGCTGCATAAAGTTGTATCATTTAACATTTTTGTGACTCGGCCGTGCCAGAGCAGCCTACTCACCCTGGTGACTGAATGAGAAATTAGCTGAGTGTGAATCAGAGGTGTTGTGGCAAGAAAGGTACACAGGAAACCGCGGGTTTCTTCCTGTTGTGACTGACCAATGATGACGCACGGTGAGTCAGGAAAGGACAAGTGTGAGGAGTATGTCAGATTAGATTTTGAGATGCATATTTGCACGAAAACGTTTACCACTAATAATGTAACTGATACACTATCTGTATAATGACATCGGATCAAAAGCCTTTGCATTTACCATTGATAAGCTATCCAAAAGTTTAAAAGCTTAATGGTGTTTATTGCCATAGTTTGGTCCTGTACTTGGTGATGTTGTTAACCCAGGTTTGGGCCAATGTTACTGGTGTTTTAGACCTGGTTCGGTCCCATTATTACAGGTGATTTAGTCTTGTTTTAGTATATTATTCACTTGTGTTTTAACCCTGGTTTGGTCCAATATTTTCCGTGTTTATTGGTTTGGTCCAATATTTACTGGTATAAGCCTGGGTTTGTCCAATAGTCTGAATATATCTGTATTTTTTGTCTTGCTGGCTGTTCGTTTTACCAAACATGTTCACTTTTGCTCTCCTCAGTTTCTTGCTGTGCATGTAGGATTAAGCTTGTATGAGTTCATTTCAGATTGCATGTTAGGACTAAAGGCCTATATTCACCAATCAATTCAAATACTATTGTACATACTACACCACACATCCCACTACTTTATCCACTATTGCTGTAAATAGAGGAGGATGGCGCCGTCTATCTTCCAACCTGTGGTGAAGTTTCTAGTACAGTTTTGGTTGTTATTCTTTTGTTGCAGCAGTGGTTTGTGTAGAGTTGACATTTCCTCTTCTAATGGCAGTGTGCTCAGCTATTTTCTGACCAAAGCTGCTACAAGTTTCCTATCCAGAATACAACATGGAAAACAAGAGTGCTTATTTGGACCCATACCTCTGTCTTTGGGAAAATCTTAATGCAATACGTATTTGTGCTGTTGTTAATGGGAGTCTCACATTCAGCCCCAAAGTAACAAGATTCCAGTTTCTGTTTCTGTTAAAAACAACTCAAAGTCTTATGGAGGTGATATTATTGAAATGTATAGGCCTAACACCTAAGAATGCCCCAGTACAGTAGCACACCATTAAGCCTGAAACCCTACCACGGCTGTGCTTTCTTTCTCTGAAGTTCTCTATTTATCAGAATAAAGGCAAAAATGTTCCAAAATGATTCATAAAAAATTATAAAAACCTCTTCAAATGTGTCAATATTCAACTTTGTTTTGGAAGTTTACCTGGTTTATTGATGAAAATGTTATTAGTTTATCTCCAAATCCCCTGTCAGTGTCATTGACACAAATCACCTCCCGAAACCTGGCACACAAGGTAGAATCACATTCATGTATAACTGTCTGACAATTCAAGAAGAAATTAAAAAAAATCAATGCCA
Source organism: Lepomis macrochirus (assembly GCA_024633595.2). Lineage (NCBI taxonomy): Eukaryota > Metazoa > Chordata > Actinopteri > Centrarchiformes > Centrarchidae > Lepomis > Lepomis macrochirus. Next base: position 20,828,052 of record JALXJV020000002.1, read on the forward strand.
CTTCTGACTTATAATTTTTCATTTCACAAACTTTGAGTGCCCATTAACGTTGATCCATGCGGGACGTGTAGGACATTTCTTAGTGAAATATGGAGAAAATAGCATAAACATACTCATTAAAGATCTTGTGCAGGATGCAGTGCAACTCTCATGAAGAGGGTGTTTGAAAGGACTTGAAGTCCCAGCTGTGGCATATAACGATATTTGAGTATTTTAAGGAGACTTTGGCTAAATAAGATGAAGGCTGCTAATTAATGTGCTGGCTGCTCTGGACACAGGCGTGAATGTTCCCTCATAGCACATCAGATTGACTCTAAGTGGCTAAATTGGTGGAAAATTGAGTATGTGCATGTGTGTTTATGGGTGTGTTTGTGAATGCATGCGTGTGCAGCTTCTGGCTGCTGCAGCCAGTGACCTCCCTGCAGCTCAGTGCTGCCCCCTGCAGGAGAAGCAGGTATCAAACACAGACAATGACAGGAAGCAACTAACTGCATCAATGATTTATGTGATCATTTTATGTGAAGAGGCAGCTACCTGAAGCTTTAAAACACAACCTCATGGATATTTTATGAGCTTTTGTCTGCAATCTTTGGTTTGAATATTTGCTTGTCTTCTTAGCATTATATGATATTAAACTCAATATATTTGGATTTTGGACATTTTTTGGACAAAACAAGCAATTTGAAGATGTCACCTTGGGCTATGGGAAACTGTCACATCTCTCAATATTTTACAGCTAACAATGAATCAAGAAAATAAATGGGCGGTTATTCAATAATAAATATCATTGTTTTTTGCAGCTCCACATGACATAAAATTCATGACCTTTAATAAAACCAAAATGACAAAATAAAGGCATTCTGTAGTGTCCTCACACAACTAAAAAAACAGATATAGGGAGCAAACAACATGAAAATGCACAGGACTCATATTAGCCAATTACTGAGCTTTTTTAAAAATAAAAATAAATTTACATCTTTAGTCGGGACAATGGGCTTTGAGCCAAAAACAATGTATGGGAGTCAGAAAGCATTAACAAACACACTTGATTTTGGTCATTTCATGCGATGTGTTGAGAGTAAGGCAATAAAGAATTACTTGTTCTTATCTTAGCATAGCTTCTCCTTTCATTTTTCATTATTTTATCGACGCCTCACAAAGTATTAGAGCACCAATAAAGGTTTTCTGTGTCCTTAAATTTACTATACAGGTAATAAAATACAAAACAAAGAAAACTTTGTCAACACAAACCTGATGTTACAGTCGTACTAGCATGAAGTAAAAAGCTAAAGACTTTTGAGAACCCGGACAATCATTTTGAGAGACAGCTTATTAACAGACGATTGTGTCATCTGAAGCAAATGATATCACACAAATACAGTTCCTAAATCAATACACACACATTCACTAAAAGGGTGTATATTCCTCTCCTGTACGGTGAGACCTGGCTGTCTACAGTTATTAGACCCTGGAAGTAATTTATAGTGACATGAGCCACAATTCATCCTCGCCCTCCCTCCTTTCACTCATTTATCCTCCGCCTCACTCTTTCTCCAAATCACTTTCCTTCTTCCTTCCTCTCTTTTTCCACGTCTCGTCTGATTTCATCCTTTATTCCCTCAATCACACAAACTTCCTCCTTTCCACTTCTCTTTATCGCTTCCTGCCCTCCTTTCCCCCTGTCATCGCTCACTTACTCCCCAGAGCTTTCCATCCTCTCCCTCTTTCTTCTTCTGTCATATCTCCCTTCATTACGCACACACACACCTACACACAAAATGGAGGACAAGTGAGAGGGTGGAGTAATGGAATTGAGTGTAATGAGGAGGTGTGTGTGTGTGCTGTGCGTGTGTGTGTGTGTGTGTGTGTGTAATCGCAGGGATAATCCACCTGGCTCAGCCACCATGGATAATAAGCTCCACTCAACTGAACACAAACAAAACAATTGACATGCCAAATGGCCATTTTATGTAGATGTATAGATTTTGTGTGCGTGCGTGTGTGTGTGTGTGTGTGTGTGTTTGTGCACCCTTGTGTAGTCATATACAATCTGTGTGTGTATGCAAACATATTGTCCCCAAAAAGAAACAGTATAAATGTACATACTGATTTTACCTTCTCTGCTTGATAAGTGTGTATTCATGTCTGTGTCTCATCCTTGTGACCTCACATGGATGAAAGCAAAATGCGCGTCATATAACGCTCGCCAAGCGGTTAGTCCGACACACCCTCAAAAACACTGAGCTGCAGCACACACCTCCTCTCCCTTCCAAACACTAGCTACTCTCCCAGCGGTCAATGCACATAAAGTTGTTACTGTGATGAAGAGACAGAGCTCAGTCAAAACTTTATAGATGAAAGATGCATTTCTTACAGATTAATTACTCACCACTCTGAAACTCTTGCTCCAGTCCATGCTGCTAAGTTGGTAAGGGGATACACAGCTGAACCGAAGCCATGTTTACCAGCTTCTCACTGACCCGCTCTACTCTGTTTCTGATTGGCTAGTAGTCCTTAACTAGGAAGTGCAACTCCCAACGAAGATCATGTAGAGGCAAGACGTATCACTCCGTAGCTAAAACGAAGCCTTCAGCACACAGGATGAAAAGAGGAGCTGCAGCAATGTGCAGTATGACAAAAAATAGTGTTTTTTGAAAATTAAACCATGTAAACCTGTTCTAGTACAACCTCTAAATAAGGTTATGAACCTGAAAATGAGCATAGCACCACCTATTTAAAGGTTACAGTTAGGCATGTAGTTGTGCTGGTTAAGGTTAGGGTACGGGGCCAGGGAGTACATGTCAAAGACTGGTCTCCACAAGACTTCACAAGACTGTGTGTGTGTGTGTGTGTGTGTGTGTGTGTGTGTGTGTGTGTGTGTGTGTGTGTGTGTGTGTGTGTGTGTGTGTCAGTCGGGCCCTAACTGAGGAGCTGTATGCACTCAGCCTGTTTGCTAACAGGAACAAAGACCTAATTTTATGCTAATTACTGATTCAGAGATTTACGTCACTTTAATTGTGATGGTTAGTCGAACAAGGAGATCTTTGAATGAATCATTGTTGGGGAAAACACACACACACACACACACACACAAACACACACACACATACACACACACACACACTGCCTTCCTCTCCTAATCTGGCACATGGAGACAATGTCTGTAATTTTGGAATTAATGACCATTATTATGCCACGGTTGCCATGGATACCGCCAATTCAGGCTGGGGGGAAATGGCAGAGACACATTTAAATTCACATACACAAACAGGTGTGCACACACACACACACACACACACACAAGCGTAAATGACTAAGCATTTCAGTGGCACACACTCAGTTACATGTTGGGTTTACTCGTGTGTGTGTGTGTGTGTGTGTGTGTGTTAATGTAATACACAGATTAGATGGATATTGTAGGCTAATGCTTAAATGCAAAAACTGCAATTGCTTAATTCTAATATTTTGTGTCCATTGAATAAAAGTTTTTCTCTCACATTTTACTGTACTGCTGCCAACAAAATATCAAACTTGAAATCAGTGTTTCAACCAGAAGTTAAATGGCCTCTGGTGCAGCATTTAGACCTCCACCTGGCACTAAAAGTCTTCAATAAAACCAGACTTAAGTAACTGAAGCTCTGTTACTCTCTGATGGTGTTCACAGCAAGGTGAACCTTTCCAATATATTAATCCTTTAAATGGAAAATTGAACATAAACAAAAAAACTAAATAAAAGCTGTGGTCAGGGACATAAGACATGACTCGCTAATATCTAGGATTTATTAAAAGGCTGATATCAAAACCTTATTATCAAAGACATTTTCTACAAAACTACAATATAAATATACAATATATACTACAATATATAGACTCACTGCTGCACGTAGTCTGGCTGATCAATATTAAAGTTTAAATTTCTTTACACAACTTCATCTCATTGTGACCAATTCCATTTGACTCCATCTCTCCCAATCTGTGAAAACTGATAAGATTATCTTACTTTTCCTTTCTTATGTATTTTAATTTGCATAAAATAGACATATGCTGTGATCAATCATTTTCATATCAGCTGAATGAGGGTGTATGTGTCCTTCATTATGCGACGTGTAATCAGCTCTTTGTCTTTGAAGGATGATGCTATCAAACCACCTCAACGCTACCAAATTCAGTCCTTTTTTTTGAACACACTTCTCTACAGTGGAATCAACAGCAGCATTACATGTGCTTTCAGCCATGTGTGTTGGTTTTGTACAAAATCCTGACATAAATACATCAATGTATTGCCGGTTTTATCATATGACATGCCACACATCTACGTCACATGCAAATGAGAACATGGATTACAGGTAACATTCACGATGCTAAAAATTCTCAAAGAAATCTGAACGGTGGAAATTATTCATTTTTCATAGCGATTATTAATATTAAATGTAAATAGAATATTTCTTTACCAGAAATGCAGGACAATTAATCCAGCAGATTTGAAATGCAACAGTTTTGAAGACATGCAATTTTGAACTGTCAGCCAAGCTCATCCCTGAGTCATCAATTACGATTCCCTTGAGCAAGGCATTTCAGGCATGAGGAGACTTATTTAACTGATTGAGTTCTCAAAAGTGAAAAAGTATTTAAATGCAAAGCAGGCTTGGATTAATAACAGTTTAAAGACAGAACACTGGAGTAAACAAATCCAGATTGGTTAAATATGGCGTGGAATTTCTAATAACCGCAATGATCTAATGTGCCGTGCTGCCAATGATTGAGTCATTTTGAGATCCACCTTAAAAGGGAAAAGGGATGATTTCAGACAGTCCAATGTTCAAGTTAAAAAGCTGTTTCCCAAAGCAGGATTCCTAATCTTTGATGTCATTAATTTTCTCCAGCCGCACCACTGGCTGTGTACGAGCATCTGACTTTGTGTTATGTGAGCTTCCCGACCCAAATATGAGTTTTATCTTAATTTGTACTCGTCTCTGAACTACAAAATCCCCTCAGATCCCCTTAAAACTCCCCTTCAGTGATAATCTCACATCATTTGAGTCAAAATGAGGTCAGCAACAGCACAGATACACGAAGGCTGTTTGAAGGTGCTGCGTGGAGCATTTAACAACAACAAATTAGTAACAGAATCATGCTGAGGCACTAGTATGATTACCATAAACACATGAGATAATCTCAAAGAAGACTTTTTGAACCAACAGGCCAGACTTAGAGGAAAAACTGCTGGATTAAGACTTTGTTCTTTGACTATGATCACTATTGTTTATGTCCACTTGCAGATATTTGTTGTATTTTTTCAGTTTAAATTTACTGTCATCTCATATTTATTTATATTTATCTACTCTACTAGTAAAGTTTATTCCTCAGCTATAAAATGTCCCACTTCAACATAGGTTTGTCACAAGTCTTAACCAAAATAGTTGCCTAATGTCGGGGATGGAGCTAGACTCTCAGCACAGTGGTAGCGGGGCTTCATCAAGGGGCCCACCTGCTACCAAGTCATTTAAACCAAGTTTACACAACCCGGACTCACTCCGAAAGTCCACTGACTCTGCCTGCGCCGCGGCTGCCGAAACTGATCACAGCAATTACAGTAAATCTTTGTGCTCACACCAGAAGCGCTGCAGTGCATCTAAGAAGCGTCCCAAACGTCAAGGAGCACAGAGCAGAGAACCTGGTCGATTTTCACATTAAAATACCCTGTACAGACTTATGATTGTATTTCAACAATAAACACATAAATCAGACAAAAAGAGAAACAATTCATGCTGATTTTGTATGATTTTATAATTTATGTTTATTAAAATGTGTCTCCTTGGAATATAGTTTTTTTTGTTGGTAGCTGTCATTCTGATGGTGGTTTACCATTGAAACCAGGAGTGAAGGGACTGTTTCATTTGATAAGAGCTGCTGAGTTTTACCAGAACAGGGAATTTACATGCAGCCTTTTTGATTGGCCATGCTGAGAATCAACTGAGTTAAACTTCACGGCCCATGCAGATGGGCCCCTACCCGGCCCGGGGCCTATGTCTAATGTCCTAAGAGCGTATGTATAAAACACACCAAACAAGATGGGACCACGACCAGGTTTTTGTTTTCACTTAAAAAGTCAGCAAAACCATGACCCACCTTACCATAAAAAATTATTTAGTACAACATTAAAAGAAAAGAAGTCAGTCTAACCCAAAAACAAGAGCAACAGCTTTGTTTAAAATGAGTCAACAGCACAAACTCATAGCAATCCCCACTCATGGTCCACTAGCTTTTCACATGGTCTTTATCAGCAGATGGAGTTAGCTCAGGTGAGTAAAAGTTAAGAGTTTGGTTTGAACATTTCAAACCAATGCTGATGAAGACCTCTTGATACAGCCCAAAGTTCAACAAGTTAGTATGGTGACCTGGGTGACCTTCTTTTGAAGTTATGATCACAATCTAAAAGTTTTATCTTACATTTACTGAAGTCAATGATAGGGGTTCTCACTCAGTGTCCTTTATAACTTCGACACACCCTACTAACTCATGTCCAGACTATTAGGATGGACTGTGTGTCACTCCACCGACCGCAGCTGTAAATTCAGACACCAAACACACTGCATACACACACACAGTCAATGATTATTTATCACAGTGATTGATAACACACATTGCAGGTATCACTGGGCAGTGCCCTCAAGGCTGACTCAGCTGCTTCTGCCAGAGGTCGTTGTTTTGGAAGTTTGTATGTGTGTGTATGTGTGTGTGTGTGTGTGTGGGGCATGGGAAACCAAGGGAGAGTTTGTATCTGTGTATGCGTCCCGCCTCTTGCAGTCAGAGGAAACAGACTGCGGCAAATAGACAGGATGTGATGTCACAGGTCTTCCAAGGTCAATGGCTATACCAATTGCTCTTCACAACCCTGCCCAATTCACTTTCCCACACACGTGCACATACACACACACACACACACAGCCAAGGTCTCTCTCTGTGACCTATTAACCCCAACAGCGGAGGTCAATGTGCACTCATCCTGCTGTAGTCCACAAATCTTCCTTTATTGCTTTACTTCATACACACACAGTCGAGTTTCCATCACATCAGAGAAAATTACACTTAAATTAAGTTCCTCACCATAACCATAACGACTACTTGCCTAACCCTCATCATAAACCAAGTGCTCACCCTAAAATGTAATGATTTACGTTTTGGGGACTTGCATTTTGTCCCTATTAGGAAGGCAAGTCCCCACAATGTGACTGTGTGAACAGATTTATGTCCCCACAACACGAGTAATACGTGCTCACACACACATCAACACACACTGACCCTGTAGTAAATACACATGCCCTGCTGCTGTATACACTGGGACACAGATGGTCCAAGGTGTACTGCACACATACAGACACACACACACTCAGAACAGCTGTCAACTCCCATCCAAGTGCAAAAACATCTGCACAAACTCACCCAGCTACACAAAGTTTCAAAAAAAAAAGTTTGTTTGACAGGCAGAAACAAACGTCGGAATCCACTGAGGATTCAGATGGCAACAGTTTGAAGTCAGTCTGGTTCCCCTCTGAGACTGTTTCTCTTAAATGCAACAGGACAAAACAGGGAAACGCTTTATACAACACGTAGCAACCAGCCTGCCAAGTCATACATACTAGTGAGGTTTGTCTTTGCTTTTGAACACAACACACCCGCAATACATGATGTCGTTTTAACATTTTATGCTGAACAACACTTTTGATGCTTTTAATATTTTATGCTGCAAACTGCAGCAACCGGCAACGAGGACTAGTCACACTGCCTTAACAGGAAGAGACATACTGTGCTTTTATTTTGGCCGTCTGCTATTCAACAAGCTGTACTCCTGCTGCGATATTTTATTTCCACAAAATACTGATATTTTTAGCATCTACAAGGGTTTTATACGCTAGGCGTTTTTGTGTTTAGTCTGAGTTTTGACTTTTGATAAACTTCCCACCAGGTCAGAGATGCAGTGGTTGAATTTTTGTATTCCAACCTCAAACAGCTGGATAACAGCTGTGGACACTCACTCATTCATACTTATAAACTCCACAATGACAAGAGAAGGGCAGCAAAAAAGAAGGTGTCTTATTGACTGTTTTAGACGGCATGGAATATCTCTCTGCTTATTATTAAAGTACATTATTTAATATGTGTGCACAGTTTTCGTTGTTGAATAAGAAGAAAGCAGAAAAAGCAAAGAGTTGATGATGATCTGTATGTTAAATACCTACCTATCAAAACCAAACTCTCATAAACTTACTAATATTTTACTATGTTTAATAAGTAAAGTACTTAAATAAATGTACCTAGTTACTTTCCCCCCACTATTACATTTAGCTTAATCTCAGTAAGACGCAGCCTGACGTAACAGAGTGATCTTTATTACATTTACTGTAGCTGCCAATTAGATTGATATAATAAAATGCTTGTTTCTATTGGAGCTCCAGATCCAGACCTGCATTTCCTGTCTGGCTCACTTTGACAGTTGGCCTCATCTGTCAGAACGGACTACAATTCCCATGAGAACCTTATCGCCAGCTGCCAGGCCCTCAGATATGTTTTAGCTCCACTTCCTGTAGTTCCAACCTGCTTTGATAGAGTTAACCTTGTCTGACAGCAAACTACAAGCCCCACTGGCACCCTGCGACCGATACCAGCTCCCACTGTGCTGCCTCACATCCACAACACTGTTCATGAGGAATGTGTTTTCTTTTCATCCATTCAGTGCATGCGTGTGTCTGGACTTCTCAGTGGGTTGATGTTGCGCAGACCACCTCCCATGATACCACACACCAACACACACACATATTGGCCCTAGAGGAGTGTAATGTCTCAGTCAGATTACTTCCAGGAGCCATTGTCTCTGAGGAGAATTTGGCAGGAAACAGCCGTCCCATCAGTTTCCTGTTCAGTAGACAGACAGCTCTAATAAACGCAAATCACTCTGCAGTGATCTGATAAGCTTGTAACAGAACAGTTTTGTTAAATCTTTTTATGTATTCGACTACCTGAATGCCAAAGATATGTGTAAGGGACTTAAAAAAATAGTGTATCTATTTCAGTTTGTCCACCTCAGAGTACTTACGAGTTCATTTAAAAAATTAAAAAATAAAAAACTTTTTAATACCTTAGGCATTTTCTAAAGAAAGGGCGACTACAAATTAAGTGTTTATAACAGCAAGCTTTACATATATTGAACTCAACTTATCAGCTTAAAAATATTAATATAAAACCTCTCAATATCACCATCAAAACCATCATCCTGTAGATTACAATGCATCTGAGCATCTTCTAATACACCTGGAATACAACTGTAAATGTAAATTTGATGAAAGGAAACTAATATACAACAGTTATTACACAATTTCTTTAAAATATACCAGGCAAATGTCCATGTTTTGGCTATATTTACCGTTTATGTTCACTGGTATTGGGAGTTTTCTTCAAAACTCTATTTCTCTCCATACAACCACGTTCCAAATAACATAAAGAATCCAAAATTGAAATTAACTTATTGATAATAACAGTGAATATTGACCAACATTCCTGGGACCAAAAGTACTCCCATTGTTTACAGGCCCACAACTTGAGAACATCCTACATGGCTGTAACAGGGCTCTTTTTTTTCGTCTTGAGCAGACAAATAATTTGGTATATTTTGGATGTCTGTGTAGCTCCTATGAGTCGGCCTGTTGAGGCTGATAAAAGACCGTCGAGAGAATGTAACTTCAGAGCAGCTACTGTGTAACACCAAGACAGAAAACAGCTGTTTTTGGACTGAAAAAAGCGAAAACGTCAAAAGTAAGTCAGTGGCTGTAACTACATAAACATAACCAATTGTATGGACCCGAGGACTATTGATCTGAGAAAGATGAATAAAGGTCCTCAGAAATGTGTTTCAAGCGTGCAAGTAGCTTCCAGCCATGTCTCCGCACGTTTTTGGAATATCCTGCAAGACCCCGACAGCTGATCAGTCATGAATTACATGTTCGCTACGTCAAAACTTATTCAGCAAAAGTGTTTCCATCTCCCATTTAGGACAATAACTCTTTTTTGACAAATAGCAGGTCAAATCATTTACGAGCTCATTTAACTCAAATTCACCAACACACACAGCCCAGTATGTAAACATTACAGGCAAATCACCAGAAATGTACGGGTGTCGTTTGATTTAAAGGAGAAAGAGAGAATGTATCTGCTGAGGTTAGGACTTTCTGCCTACAACAGAAACTTTATTGCGCTTGCCTACTGTCCGCCTCGTTATCTCTGAACAAATCACCTGCCCTTTCTCTCTATTGTTTCTTCTTTCTGTAACCTTAAGCTCTGTCCTTCTCACTGCCCTCTCCATCTTCTTTGCATCAATCTATCATTCTTTACTTAATTCTGCCCCATAGGACTGCGAAGCAAGTAACTTTATGCTTGTTAAACTGTCAAAGTTTAAATTACTATCGTTACGAGCAGGTTTTCACTCCTGTCTTCTTCACTTCCTTTTATTCGTACCATCCTCTCCCTGTCCCTCACTCCTCTGGCTTACACCCATCACTCTATCCATCACGCGCTGCAGCTGGGCTGATCCAGCAATTGAGGCGCCGCATTTAGCAACTCATCTGCATAAAAATTCGATGAGATTTGATTTCTTCCCCTTTCATTTTCACATTAAACTGGGCAGCGGTGGGGCGAGGGTGAGAGACATAGAAAGAGAAGAGAGAGAGAGTGCGATAATGAGAGACGCCTGCTTGTGTGTGTTATCGTGGAACTGAGCATGATGTATAAGTATGTGAAATACTGTGTATGTGTGCTACAGCAGCAGCTTGTGACTGTGTGTGTGTGTGTGTGCCATGGTTCATGCATTCATTTTTCCATACTGGAGTGTAAAATGGTAGAAAGCTAAGCCTCAGCCGTGTGTGTGTGTGTGTTGTGTGTGTATGTGTGTGTGTGTGTGTGTGTGTGTGTGTGTGTGTATTGGATATTACAATAATTGCTCTATTGGAAACCATTGTAGCTGAGCACAAAACCACACTGTGACCGAGCCAGAGTCAAAATGCACTTTCAGCAATATAGTCGAACCAGTGTGCATGTGTGTGTGAGAGTGAGAGTATAAACAAGCACACGCACCCATAGATGACCTCAGTTGACCTTTTGGCAACTTAACAGACATGTGTAAAGGCTTTTCGAGGGTGAAAAAGACAAACATGTGACATACAAAGACCCTTTTGACGCGCACACAACCACAAAGACACACCAAGCTGTCTGTCTGTCTGTCTGTCTGTCTGTCTGTCTGTCTGTCTGTCTGTCTGTCTGTCTGTCTATCTGTCTGTCTGTCTGTCTGTCTGTCTGTCTGTCTGTCTCTCTGTCTGTCTCTCTGTCTGTCTGTTTGCAGTCAAGACTTTAGCAGGACCACATGTTTATTTGTTGCTGTGAAACCAAACATGGTTAAATTCCACAGAGCTTCATTTCAAATTCTGACTAAGATCTGAATGTTTCCAGAGATGCCAAATATGTAAGGCTAAAATTTTGGGAAAGACATCTACAGTATTTCCATTTGAACATACAGTGCAGCCATGTTTGAATATTTCACTCATCTACCATCACACAGCTTTGGTGAAGAGCTGGAACAATAAAACTGTCATACTGTGGAATAAGAGGATTTTTCCAATGGAAACAAGTGGAAAACTGTACATTTAGGGGTTAATTTAAGATTTTTAACACTGTGCAAAATGTTTTTTTCAAAACAAGTTACAAAAATACTAATGTTTGTTCTTTACTGTATACGCTCATGCTTTTCTGCAAAACTAACTGCTTTCCTTTTTTTACAAGACTGTGAAATTTGTCAGCTCCACGACAAACACCAGGTATTACACTGCTTCTGCCTCTCAAAACTGTGAAAAGTTTCATGCCAAACCTCAAACACACACAAACACACACACACACACACATTAAACAGTCACTACGATGCTCAGGCAATGTGTGACATTCAAGAAGAAGAAGAAGAACATAAATAAATAATAAATGTGCACGGGCCACACAAAAATACAACAACGCTGCACATGTTAACTCATAGAATCGATGCAAAGACACGGTCACATTACCTTCGCTAATGTCACGTGTAACATTCCTCTGCTTTTCTTATCGTGAGAACAAGCTACCCTCTTCATTTCAGTACCACTCCACTCCCTGCTCCAACATCTCAAAACCCTGATTCCTTCCACATAAATCCTTCGTCCCCCCCCCTACCCAAAGAACTAAACCTTTCCCAGTGTCTCTTACCTGGCCTGGCCCAAAAAACTTCCATGTCTGTGTTCCTAAACTCTCTCCGGCACAGAACCCCACACACACATGTAAACCATGGAGGGGAAAGAGGACGAGGCGTAGGAGAGGAGAGGACAGCTGCCTACTGAGGTAAACCCAGTGAGTCATTCAGGCTGTGGCTACGAGCGTGTCAGCAGCAGGAAAAGTGTAAGAGATATAGAGGGAGAAACGGGGAGAAGAGAGAATACTGTAGAAGGCAAGAAAGAAAGAAACAGTGCAGGGAAAGTTTGCTCTCATGGTGTGAGAGGAGAGAAAGGGAGGAAACTGATGGTGCCGGGTGTTGTGCCTCCCCCTTATTATTTTCTTTCTTCCTCTCCTCTCCTGGCATTTCCCCTTCTACTTCACTTCCCTCTCACCTTAAAGGAAACGACAAAGTAAAGTTATCCAAGTTTTTTTTGTTAAAATAAATAGTGTTAATGTTAACGTCGAAGTTGAACGTTAAACAGGGTTTCTGAAGCTACGGTCAGCAGATAGAGAATGCAAGTAGGTGGACTTTGTGTTAAGGTATTTTGTCAAACTACTTTATCCTAAGGCTGTATGAACTTTTACACTCAACTATATTATTATTGCTTGAGCAATAAAAAACCTTACTAAAGTCAGCATTAACACAATCCATAGTTGAACAGTAATACTCAGGTTCAGACATCTTAGACATGACTTGATCATCTGTGTGAAAGTAGAGAAGGTTTCCTATACCAAATCTCAAAAACTACTATCCTGGGTCAGACCTTTCAATTAAAGCCCACGTTGATTTGGTCTGGTGTTGCACTCCATGACAGGTCTCCATTTCTTCGATCATGATGACCGCTCATGGCAACTGGTACCACAGTTTCTGTATTTACTGAAAATGGCTCACTGCTGATTTGTTAGGACACAATAAATAACCGCTTCCTGACTTTGCTCAGTATTAGACCTCTCTTGCACATGATTTACGTAATCTTGACGTCAGTCTTCATATAAAGCAGTGGTTGTCAAAGTTTTTCTGTCACGCTTCAGAAGCCAAACACAGTGTTAATCTTTAACAATACAGGTGATTGAAATAAACAAGATTCAAGTTAGCAAAATAGCCTTGCTAGCATCAGAGCGCTTTTGTTTGTTTAAGTCTACTCAACATCCATGACCCCCCTGGGTCCGCCACCCAGTTTGAGAGGCACTGATCTTAAGTAAGAACACTAATGCAATACAGCTGTAACAAAACTATATCATCATTATTTTTTGGTTAGGAACTACATAACATTATCCCCCCCACCCCAAAAAAAACAAAACCGAAAACAATATTTAGACCTTTAATATCTACATTCAGATGTTATCTGCCCCCTTTCCTCTCCTCCATCATGTCTATTGTCGCTGTGCCCGACTCTTTTCCTTCCTCCCCTCAACAGTTTCTTCCTGTAAATACTGGAGGTGACAAGAGTGACCAGCAGCCCTCGCACGTTTATGTTTATGCATGCGTACCATATAAGGTGAGCCAGGGTTGATTCCCTTTCAATTCAAACTTTCATTTATAACATCATGACCCTAACTATGAAAGATACTAATACATTATGGGTACAGAGAGAGATACAAATTTTCAAAATGTAGTTTTGAAAAACATTACTGAAATAAATAGTTTACAGCAGTGGTTCTTAACCTGGGGGCCGTGACCCACCAGGGGGTCGTGACCTGGTCCCAGGGGGGTCACGAGAAGACACAAATATAGAAAAAAAACAACTTAAAAATAACTAGACATACCACAGATGTGAATGGAATCAGTTTGGGTGGACACTGTAAATATTTTGCTCTGTTTAATCCAGTGGGTGGCGGTGATGCTAACCACTATAAAACGACAGAGAAGACTCAGCCCCCGATCAGACAGAAAGCGCTTTGCAGGTTAACAAATGCGAGGCGCACAGCAATGCAAAGAGCAAAGTGCTGCAGTTTTTAATTTTGTTGCAGGTGTTAATGTTGCTAGGCAACCACCAAAGGTTCAAAAAAGAATGCAAATTAAATTAATTCACTGTGAACCCAGCAAGCTTTCTGCTGATTAGCTCTCCATCCAGTGCTGAAGTACAAATAAAAATCTTGCATGTTATTTTTAAGAGTAAAATTACACCAAGCATCATTTTGCTGACCTCTTCTGGTTGAAAGTTGCCAAACAAAAACAGTGATGTCACAGTGAAGTGACCACACCCTTGGAGTACACCACTACATTACTGCAGCAAAGTGAGAATTTTAGCCAGTGGAGGTCAGCAAAAACAATATATTTAGCTAATGTGAAGTTACCCTTTTAAAACTGTCTTATGTTAATACACCATGTGTTATACCAGAGTTATACTCGCCATCAGCTCTGACCAGGAGGTGCGTCATAATGCCGAGGTTATTTTTATATGCACTTGCGGTTTGAGTAGATTTTCCCTGAGTATTAACATCTCTTGTAGGAGAAAGAAAAAATGTATGCAATGAAATTTACACAGTACACAGCAGTGAGCGTGGCATGCAGAAAAAAAGCCTAGACAAAGGCACAATTAAGGCAACACAGTCGATGACAGGTGGTATTAATACCTGATATGTGGGAGCCAAAGTGTCGGGGAAGCCGGCCTGAGACTTTGAGGGCGCTGAGTTCGCAGATCTCTACCGCAGAGGGAGCAAATGATTAATGCTCCCTCAACTTTAAACACAACAGCTGAGGTTCCTCTCACCAAGGCACTAAAGTCTCGACAGCACCAGAGAAGCTGCTCAGTCACCATTAAGACTGCCGCCGCACTCAGCAGCGGCAGGGCTCCTATTAACTGGATTTAAAGCACAGCGGTGCGGGAAAACGACAGTTCTGGAGGAGAGGTGGAGTCGCAGGGCAAGGCTTCCCGGGGTAATTAAAAATGTCTCACCTGGCCCTCTGCATTTTTTACACCGTAGAGAAACACACAGGGTGTTTCTATGCAGACACATGAGCAAACTGACCAGAGTGTTGCTATGCAACCGAAAGAAAGTACTGGATTACATATTTGTGGATAAGGAGAGCGGCTTGACCGCTAATCACAGGGGTGGTGGTTCAGTCTCTGGCTCCCATCTGTCCACACAATGAAGTGTCCTTAGGCAAGACACTGAACGCCACACTGCTCCCTGTGGTCAGGCCAGCACCTTGCATGGTAGAGCTGCCATCAGTGAGTGCGAGTGTATGGTTTCATACACAACATACATACATACATAAAGTCTGACATTTGGGAAACAAAGCCCATCTTAACTGTGTTTGAGGATCAAGCATTATCGATGTAAAGCACAAAGTTCCTCTCCTCTCGTCTTGCCAAAGTGTTGCGCTGACAGCTCGGTACATGGACCACCTGCTGTGGGCTTGTTCTAGGATGTTGGTAAGCAGGTCTCTGTAAAGATATGGTCACAACAGTCTCTGATTTCAGTCTCATTTTGTCCAGACCGGACCTTTAATAGCAGCCTTAAGCTGGGCCAACGTGGCTCCTATCAGTCTCGCTTTCCTCTCTTCAAAAAGGGTCCAAATACCCTGTGTTCCTTTTCAGATGACTGTATTTCTGTCATAGCTGATAGCCTACATGTTTCAGCAATAAAACCAGAAAACACAGATGAAAAACAAAAGTGTAGCCAAGTACACTTAAAGGTCTAAAGGTACAGAGACTATTATAAAGGTACAGAAATGTCATTACATTTGTGCAACACTATGTGGAAATTGAAAATGGGTGAATATTATATTTTATGATAATGAGCCAAACATTTATTTGTGGTGATATAAATTATTGGTGTTTCGTTCGATGTGCACGTAACCTACTGAGCTTTATCACTGTGACTCAGCAACAATGTGCATGGATTTTTCAGGTTTCTCCTTCTCCACAGGCACAAACCCCTCCAACATATTTTCAGTACTGGTTCAGTGTCACAATAAAGAAAAGTTTGATTCCATGCAAAAAACAAAATCAGTCAGGATCGTTAAACTTGCGACCTCTATGTTACAGGTCAGTTCTGACTTTCAGTTCACACAGCTAACTTCTTCTGTAACAATCAGATCTTAGTTTATGAAGCTTTAGTGCAGTTTTCCCACCAATGGTAAATTAATTATCAAAAAGCAAATACAATCTGGTCATAATTTTCAAATTACTGCTGCTATTTCTGTGTTTTGCAAAGACTTTCCTTAAAGATTTTCTCAGTTTTTTGTTCTTTTTTCCCCCCAAAACATGATGTTAAATGGCCAAAAAACACATAACAATTTAAAGCTTTTGTAAAGGGAACATACATATTTGTTGCAAAAGTTTTCTCATGACTTAGACTAATTAAATTCCAAGCATATTGTTTATTTAACGTCCTGTGTTAAAATGCAGCACAAGGCTTCAGTTCCATCTCAAAGCAGCATCTGCTCTTAATTGTCTCCATCCTCCTTTGTTGCAACACACCATTAATTTTGATGAGCAAGAAGAGGGATATAAACTAATTGCCTGCAAACAATCTGCATTTCAGAGAGGATAAACAGGGCTGACCCCAGGTCCAGTTAAGTGAAGTACAAGCAGTTTCAAGAGCAATTCGAGATCAAGTCCAAAACAACAAAACATTGACGATCCAATAAGCTTTTATATTTTGTTTTTATAGTTTGATCTAATCAATATGGTGACAGAGACAATATCGATGGATTAAACTCAGAAAGGTTTATGTTCCTTCAGAAAAACAGATCCAGGTGTTTTATACAGTCCCCTCCAAAAGTATTGGAACGGTCACCGTTCTAATACTTTTGGAGGGGACTGTATGTGAATTTCCTTAAATGTATTTGTGTATAAAACTACAAATCTAAAAACAATGACACCGTGCAGTGGTATACTTAAGTGCAAATTTGAGGTACTTGTACTAAACTTGAGTCTTTTCTTTTCATACCACTTTCTACTCGGACAGCTTTACTTATTAGTTACTTTACAAATTGATTATATATGATGTTGTCTGTGAAGGTTCTCAGATATCCAGGTCATAGTTATCCAAAGAAGGTAAAAGTCAAGGGCAACTGGACTTAGTTGAGGATACTAGAAGACGTTTCGTCCCTCATCCGAGAGACTTCTTCAGTTCTTCAGACTGACTGTTGTTACAACAGCCAGGAGCACTAACAAACCAAAGGTATCGACGATCCCAGGAAACGACTCCACAGATGTTAAATAGTCGAGTTTCCCTACCAGTGAGTCAGAACTGAAGAAGTCTCTCGGATGAGGGACGAAACGTCTTCTAGTATCTTCAACCAAGTCCAGTTGCCCTTGACTTTAACCTTCTCTGGATATATATGATGTTTTGTCATAAATTGATTGATTAGTGAAAATTGTTTGGCAACTAAATGTATCATCATTTTTCATGCAACAATATTTTATGCTTCTCAAATGTGAGGATACTTCCTTTCCTTTGAATTATTTTAATGCTGTGTCGTAAATAATGTTGAGGTTTGGACAGTTGTTTGGACTAAAGAAGCATTGTGAAGATGTTACTTTGGACACCTTATTACAAACCAAACAATGAATTGATTAATAGAGAAATAATCAGCAGATTAATCCATAATGAAAACAATCAGTTCAAAAAGAGCTATATGTCTTTTAAGTAGGCCTACATTTCCTGATTATACTCACATACATTCACTAAATTAACATTTCCAATGCTTTAACTTGTAACAGAGTATTTTCACAGTGTGGTATAAGTATTTATACTAAGTAAAGGATCTTGACACTTCCTGGATTGCACAAAAGAAGGATGGACTTTCTGCTGCTGTTGTATCTTAATGTCATCAATAACACACAGTTTCGACTTCAGACCTTTACATGTACGACCGGTCAGCCGAGCCACGTACCACGTACTGCGGCATGTGACATGCCCGCCATGCGGCAAACAGATCAGTAGGCGACACACACGCCGTTGTTAATGAATGGAGAAACCACTGAAAGCACCTGCACAAACACTCATGCAAACACACGCATGTTTGTTGGCCACTGGCAGATTGCCGACCGGCATTCAATTGACCTGCTTTAACACCTGTACGGTTGCCATGGCAGCAGCATCCTTGGCCACACACTCCGAGGGCGCTGTTTCCTGTCTCCTCCCATTCCTCCTCCCCTACCTCTTCTTCTCTCCTCTGCTTTATTTGTCTCTCTTTGAGCATCTCTCTCTCTCTCTTTCTTGTTCGCCCTACATCTCCCTCCTCTCTTGCTGCTCTTCCTCACATCTCGTATCTTGCCTCAGATATCTCAATCGCATTCTCTAAACCCTCCTCCTCCTCCTCCTCGCCTCCATCCAATTATCTCAACACACAGTCCTACACCCCCCCCCCCCTCCCTCTCTCTTGCTGCAGGGTGCTGGCTGAGCTGAAAATGACATCATCGATCTGAAAATATATGAATGAACGTGTTCGGTGTCTGTGTGTGAGTGTGTATGGTCAGTCATGCCTATTAGCATGAGTGAATGAATGAAAAAAGGAACAAATAATGATAATGAAGTACAAGAGTAGTGAGCGTGGAAACTGGAAAAAATGAAGAGTGTTATCGGGTGATCACTAAAACAACGGTTGCATAGCAGCAGAAGAGCACAGAAACAAAGGCATCGTATAGAAACAGTCGCTGTGTGTGCGAGGAACAGCCAAAATTAGAGGGTGAAAAACGAGAGAAAATGGAGTTGAAATAGGAGGAGAGAGGAGATGAGATTGGAGTGTGAAAGAGTGAGAGTAAAAGGGAAAAAAATGAAGTGGGAGTGTTGGGGATCAGACTACATGACATGAAATCATGATGACTTCAATTTCTGCCACGACTTGGTAAAGAGACTCCAGACTGCACCCTTAACCCTGAAACACCACAGCTCGCGGTGTTAGAACATGTGCAAAGGTGAGATGGTGAGAAGGAACAGAGACAGACTTCAGTGATAAGGAATGTCAAAAACCTTTGCATCTGAGGCTGCATCGTCAAACTACGTGAACAAAAGTCACAAATATGGTTACAAGCTTGTCTTTTCAATCATGTAAAGGGTCCTAAAGCTATAAAACACAGCATTAGACAAAACAACAAACTGTCGACGCCACACATATGTCAAATCAGAATGTGAATGGGCTACCATTGTGTAGTCTGATCATGATAAGAAAGAAATCACAAGGGGAGATGTGTGTTGGTATAACAGATGGGACCAGACAGAGGAAACGTCGCCTGAGAAGCAGACAAACAAGAGAAAGTAAAAGAGTGGAAGTCGTCTCTTTAGGCAAATGGACTCAGCAGGCCTGTCCTGAAAACATCCCTACTGTACAGAAATGGTGTATTTGTCATTTTCAGTTTGTTTGTAATAAATGAACAAGAAAAAAATGACAGTTGATGCTAGCAGTAAAGTCTGAACAGGCCAAGCAAAGAGGAAATTAAAACTCAGGGGAAAAATGGAGATCACAGACCTGACCCCACGGTGTTTGATTGACATGCGATTTCTGGGTAACGCAGTCCAGAAAAACAAAAGCAATAAGGACACAGGCATCAAAAACGGTCACAATGATATTTATATATGCCAAAGATCATGGTCATGGGAAAAAAAACTTGGATAAATTTGACAAAACATTCCCAACAAGCTCCACTTACAAGCTTTCTCTAAAACTACTGTATTTCCTTTCAACCACAACAGATGGCCTTCATCAGCTGTCGCAGTTTCATCCATAGCGCCTCTATGACTTTGGGGCCAGATGTGAAAATGATACATTTAAACCTCAGGTTTACTTCAGGTAGCTGCAGGTGATATGATGAAATGGACATGAAATATAAAGTGAGAGACATAACCTCATTCAGAAACATTGTTTAGGCTTTTTGCCTGCAATTTCACTGATTGACCTCGACACTGTGTTCTGTAAAACGTCAATCAAAGGCGTATTTATAAACTTAATTTTAAATAACTGAGTATGAGTGATGAATTTTATTATTATTTCTATTTACTTTTAAACCACAATTTCCCTGTTAATGACGTTTTAATTTGATCCTGAATCGTGAAGCACCTTGTAAAGTCTGTTTCCAAATGAGCGCTATAAATCATGTATCATCCTTCTGACCGCTGTAAAATGATGATCAAGGAATCACCGCAGTGATGGTTTACAGGAACACGTGATAAATTATCGGTATGGTACAGCCATGTGTAAAGGCAGCTGCTCTGGTGTTCGCCCATGCAACACCATCATTGAGATTGCACTTTGTCGTTCTGCTCATTGACAGATCTAATAAGTGGCCCAGGTATTAAAACGCAAATGAATGTATAAGGACACTTCTATGTCTATTTCTGAGAAACTGTGGAAGTGGAAATGAGGCTTCATTGACTGTTTTTGGGAGGAACAACGATGTCAACGGCACTTTGAACATTTATCCCTATGATTCGCACCAACTTTCTCCCTATGAGTTTGTGCTGAGTCATAACAACATAATACCTCACAGAGATAATAACTATTCACAAAGGCCAAAAGAGCCCCTAAACATCAACACAGGTTGTTTAAAGTGTTTGACTAAATGACAAATGCTGTTTTGCACTGCAAAATGCACTGCTTCCTTCTACCCAATTAAACCTCTTGTCCCTGACCATATCATCATCGTACCACCAATCACAGTGAATTACACTCTCTGTAACATAACGCCGCACCTGGTGACAGTAATGTGACCATCACGCATCTGAAGGCGATAAATATGCTTCGGATGCTGATTAAAGTCAAGGTCAAATGTATCGGGAAGCGTCTTGTGCTGGTTTTTGCACCACAGCAGGTGTGTTCAGGCTGGTTGGCTGTTGGCTTGTGTTAAAGCTAACATACATACAGCACACACACACACACACACACACACACAGTTTCTGCAGGGGATATGCATATAGTGTGTGCGGACAGAGAAAGAGAGTGAACATATGGGTGTGTTTACTCTCGGTTGGCACTGTGTGCACTGTGCACCTCTGCAGCATGACATAAACACTTTGCATGTGTGTTTTTAATGCAACATCCATTTTCTCCTCTTCCTCCCCACTCGTCCACCCTGTCCTTCATCACGCCTGCCTGTCCGTCGTTCATGTCCTGCTCCAAAGACCATTCATCCCACTATTATTTTCATTTCCTCAGATTTCCTTCCTGCCTCTTTTCTCTCCCCCTCATTCTCCCTCCTTTCCTCCTCACCCCTTCCTCTCTACCTCACCTCCCACTGTCCCATCTCTCACTCCATCCTCTCCTTTGCCTCCCCTTCCTCCTCTCCTCCTTTATCGTCCGGAGGAGGAAGCAAGAAAGAGGGGCAGATTTACAAGGGCTGTCATCTCCGCTTCCCTCTCGTTTCCTTTACCCTCTCGCTCTCTTTCTCTCCCGCACACTATCTGTACCTCGCTCTCCCTCGGAGATAATTAAAGAGCCCACTAGTAATCCCATCGAGCCGTGCAGGAGGAGGCAGTGCAGCCGAGCAATCGCACACTCAGACACACACAAACACATGCATGCGCGAGACCGCAGCATGTGGCAGGGGTACGCAAAATGTGTGAAACATAAAACCTCAGTATTTACACACATTCACACATCATAGACACACTTTCAGCTCAGCAGCAGCAGTAATACCAAAAGCTACAACTGTATAGGACACACACACAGAAACACACATACAGTCTCTCAGCCCAGCCGCACGCCAAGAGGCAAAAGACCAATTGACCTAGTTCATTCAAACCTGGCAACTGAGAGGAAGGAAAAGATGAGTGGAGGAGAAGATGGATGGATGGATGGATGGATGGATGGATGGATGGATGGATGGATGGATGGATGGATGGATGGATGGATGGATGGATGGATGGATGGATGGATGGATGGATGGATGGATG
Organism: Lepomis macrochirus; assembly: GCA_024633595.2. Classification (NCBI taxonomy): domain Eukaryota; kingdom Metazoa; phylum Chordata; class Actinopteri; order Centrarchiformes; family Centrarchidae; genus Lepomis; species Lepomis macrochirus. The sequence goes on from JALXJV020000002.1 coordinate 20,850,180, forward strand.
GAAAAAACATACATGCACATGAAATGTTTTGGATAGAGGGATGAAAACCGGCAGATAAATGGACAGAAAAATGAATTGGATGACAAAACAACACTAGATAGATAGATAGATATAGAATGAAGAGAGGTTTGGCAGCATGTGTGCAACATGAATGAAAGGATGATGAGTGGGATGCATGGATGTTAATATGGCACACTTTGGATGAAGGGATGCAGAAATTGGTGGATAAATCGATGAAAAAAAAGACTAGACGGCAAATCAATACAACATAAATATATATGGAATGAATGGAGGTTCACCAGCAAGTGTGTGTAGGAAATTGAGGAAAGGATGCATGCTGGTTGGATGGATGGATGGGTTGACAACGGGATGAAAAGAAGAATGCATGGAAATGAAACACCTGAATGAGACATTTCAGATGGTGGGAAAGAGAAATTGGGCGATAAATGGACAAAAGGAAAAGCTGGATCCTTGGATGGAAACACGGTAACAGATTGATTGATGCATAGATGGATGAATGAATGGAGGCTTGCTAAGTGCAAATGTGTAAAGATGGGACAGATGAGTGGATGGAGGGGTTGCAGAAATTTGGAGATTAATGGATGCAACAATACCTTTAATGCAAAAGCTACAATACATAGTTAGATCGACAGACAGACAGATGATTACGCTGATGCTTGCCAAGTTAAGCGTGCATGTGTGTGTGAGAAGGATGGATACCAAAAACGGCATACCAAAAATACTAGATGGACAGATCAACCGACGAACTGATTGATGGGTGAATGACTGCAGGCTTTGCCAGCATGGGTTTGTATAAAATGAATGGAAAGAAAAGCCGCATGGTTGGTTTGATGGAGGGACGCATGGACGTGAGACACTTGTCACAAGACAGATAGATGTATGACTGAAATCTGCATGTGTATGTCAGATAAATGGAGGAAAGTGATAGAGATTGAGGGGGAAAAAGAGACGTGTGGATGTGAGACACCTGAATATGAGACATTTTGGATGGAAAGATGCACTGAATGGATAACCAATACTACACAGAGAGAAAAAAATTAAATACAACGACAAATAAAACACATAGAGAGATAAAGTACCTGTTGCCGATTTGGGTCTGTGTCTTCCTTTGGGCCGTCGTTGGGAATTGCCCATACTATTCTTCCTGTCCCAAAACATCACCGCCTCATTGCACCAACATACACACACACTGACAGACTGAGATAGAGAGGCTGACGAGGTGTGTGTGTCTCCTGTGTTAAGGCAAGACGAGGACAAACCGAGAAAGTGTATTTGTGTGTGTGTGAAAGAGGGAGGACAGAGCGTCACAGCATCACTGAAGCCGTCTGCATCCCGGAGTGTGTGATTGCATGTCTGTGTGTGCGCGCGTGTGTGGGGAGCTCGGCATGTGATTGCGGCTGAGGATGAACGAGAGAGTGACAGAAGACGAGAAAGAGAGAAGGGGAGAGAGAGAGTGTGTGTCCTACGCTATGTGTGTGTGTGTGTGTGTGTGTGTGTGTGTGTGTGTGTGTGTGTGAAGTCGCCTGAGTGCATCGCTCTACGTGAGCAGTTGACAAAGCAGGCTGTGTGCCGGTGTGTGTGTCATCATGAGTGTGCAAGCATGCATATGTGTGAGAGTCAGAGAGAGAAAGAAAGTGTGTGCAACACCTCAACACATTTCAATGAAAGGTTTGGCTGTTGCCGATGAGCATATGTGTATATTTGTGTGTGTGTGTGTGTGTGTGTGTGTGAGAAAGAGAGAGAGAGAGCATTCGTTGTGTTGATTAGCTTCCAGCCAGTCGCATCCAGCCTCTGCTGTTCAATTCATAAAGAGCCAGGCAGAGAGCAGCCAATCAGAAGCCAGAGACCGAGAGAGGGATATCGAGTTAGAACGAGAAACAGAGAGAGAGAGATATGGTGGGGTAGCGTGAAAGAGGTAGAGCGAGAAATAAGAAAAAAAGGGTGGGGTTGGCACAGAGAGAGCGATAGATTGAGTCACAATCAGCTATGTGACTAGAACCCAGAGGAGAAAGACACTAAATGGCCGAAAGTATAGGGACACCACCGTCCACACACTTTTATCCAACTACTTTTTGGGGGAGTGAGCCCCTTTGCTCCAAATAGGAGTTGGGAAAGCATATGGGCCAACAAGACACCACTAAGTCGTATAAGCCAGATCCAGAATGCTGGGTTTAGATTTTGAAACAATTACTTCAAACACAAGTTTTAAAAAAAACATTTAGAAAACAATTAATGTTCATATTGTCAGAACTTCATGGTCTACAACAAATTAATGACTGTCACATGTAATATATGATAGAAACCACAGTAAAATACTAATTGTGTGGTCCATTTTGCCTTCTTTTCTAGGCTTTTGAGACAAAGTTAGGAAACTTGCGAACACCATATAGTCATTCCAATTATCAATGTGTGCGGTAGCATATTTCACAATTTTGATAAGACATTTCCTTGAAAATCTTAGTACCAAGCGGCAACCTTGCGTCTGAAAAGCGAACCGAATGAGGAAGTGCCTTAAACCTGCATTCTTTCTAATGGCCAGCAGGGGGCGACTCCACAGGCTGCAACAAGAGGTATGACTGACCCTACTTCTCACCTGATTTACCCTACCGTATTTGTGGAAGCTGTGGATTTGGAAGAGGTCAGCTGTTCTAAAAGACACAAAGAGAGTCGGCTGTTTTTCGCTAGCCAAAATTAGCATCCCATTGATGTCACGGATGCACCTTGCCAATCAAGTTTATCAGTATATTAGCAAAGTTTTGGTCCATAAATACACATGAAAACTGAATATACCGTACTATGGAATTTGTCTTATTTTAAAATTATTTTTCATGAAATAATGATGTGGTTATTATCTCAGATGTGAGGTTTGGTGGAAACCTTGAATATGATTCCTGTGAAAATGTCCATGAAATGTCTGAAAGGCCTGAAATGACAGCATTAAGGGATACTTCTTTATCGTTGTGGTTTAAAATGCTTTATATCTTGTTTTTGAGTTGTTCTTCTGTCCATTGTTTTTGGTCTGATAACAGAAAGCACACATATACATTATGTGAAACTTACAAATATTTTACACAGTTTGTGGCAACAGATTGGGGAAGGCTCTCTCCTATTCCAATATGACACCTTGTACAAAGGCACAAATGGTTTCGGTTTTGAAGTGTTGGACCTCAGAGATGCTCATGTGGCTGAATGGGACCAAATCCCTGCAGCCAGGCTGCAAATTCTAGTGGAAAGTCTTCCTGGCAGGAGCCTTTATAGCAGGAGATTAATGCCCCGGGTTAAGGGAAGCACAGGTCAAAAAACATGTATGGGTGTAATGTTTGGGTGTCCACATACTTTTGGCCATACAAATTAACTGCAGAGAGAGAGAGAGAAGCAAGAGGGAGGGAGAAAGACTGCAGGGGAGTGACGGAGGTGGAAAGAAAGAAAAGAAAAAAGAGAGGTGTACACTGAGAGTCAGAGGAATGAATAAATGAAGACCTGAGACTGGGTGGGTTCAGACGGAGGGAGAGAGATTGAAAGTGAAGTGAGCGGCACAGGGAATGAGACTGAGAGGGTGAAAGAGTGACAGAGAGAGAATACTAAATGAGGAGAGGCCGGTTGACATGATTTATGAGAGGGAAGGGTATCAGAGACCCAGAGAACAACAAGGATGCACACACCTTCTCTCAAGTTCTCCTTTTATCTCTCCTCCCTTCCCCTCCTCCTTATCCTTCCCCTCCTTTTTTCTACACACAATTCTGGCATACATGTACACACACACACACACATCTTTTTCATGCATTGCTGATTCCAGTTCACAATGGAAATCTAGCCAAATCGGGTGAAATTAGCCCCTTAACATTTGAGATGAAAATAATATGTATATATATATCAGATTGCTTATATAGATTGCTTGATTTGAGCTACACATTTTAAAAATAAATAAATTTTGGAAAAGTTTACGTTGCCCACATCAAGCGCATTGAAGGCAGCCATGCACATACAACGGTTATATAATTATAATTTATTATTTAATTTTTACAAAAACCTTAAGAGTTTGTAGCTCTGGGCATTAGCACAAACTAGTCAGTAAGCAAGACAGCTACAGTGCCTATCTAAATATTAAAAGCAACAAATATTTCACACATGACCAATCAACTACTTTATCAAAGAAAACTAATTAAAAATGCTAATCCGAAACTGGCAAAACACAAAGTGATATCACTTAAAAAAGCTTTTACTTTATGAGTCTAAGAAATTGTCATACAATTATGACATTTTGAATGAATTGTTGGTTGTTGTGATACACAGCCATATAACTATTAACAAATATAAACAAACTAATATAAACACATTGCCAGTCATGTTGTTGATTTAAGTTAAAGGTGATAATCAACAAATTAGATGCTCTTAAATTTAAATTTAGATGTGATGAAAAAGGTCATTCTTGTTTGAGAAATTCATCAAATTCTTTACTCAAACAAAACCATGCACGCACACAGAAAGCAGGTCGCCGTTAACCATAAACTCAACCTGACCCAAACACACACACACACACACGATAAGTCACGTCCATTTGGCAGGAACAGACAGTAAAGAGCACTGGAGGCCATTCTTGTCCTCACTCTTCTCCCCTCCTGTCTTCTCCATTCATATCCCAAAACTCTTCACCTCCTCATCTCCCCATCTGTTCTGTTAATACTTCATCTCTGCCTCTAAGTGCAACCATCATATTGTCTGGGAAAAGGAACTGGTAGGATTTCTAATCTTCGACTTTGACAGTGACCTTAATAATTTAGTTAGTTTCTGCTATCGTATTTTTTAGTGCAGGTGCATTAGAAGATAGACTTGCTGTTTGTAATTCAGTCAGTTTATTGAGGCATTATTATTGGCCATTTTCTAATATTAAGTTGCAGTATGTGATTTGTTTGCTCAACAACTTTGCTGTGGACTAAAGGACTAATCCTTTAAGCAAACCGCCTCAATTTTACAGTTAAATGTGATTTAATCTAAATATTATATTTTTAAAATCCAACATGAGGCAGTCTCTCTCTCTCTCTCTCTTTATATTGATTTGTTAAGAGAGTGAAACCTGCTGCCATCATAAATCTGCTCCATCCTTCCTCCTCCTCCAGATCTGCCCTGCCTTGTCACCTCTCCTCCTCCTCCTCCTCTCCACTGCTGCACCTCAGATCCTGACAAACAGCTGACAAAAAGGGTGCTGAAGTTACTGAAGGGCTGTGCTCTAAAATATCAACAGTCTAGAAAAAGATATCACACCCACACAACCACATTTAGCTCTGGCAGGAAAATGTTGAAAATGGTGGTCGGATTATGAAGTAAGGGGTTATTTTAAAATGTTGTCCTATTTTCAAAGGTGAGAACAAAGATCAACATTGTTTTACTAATCATGTTTTATTAATAATATTATGAAAATGTTTGTACAGTATTTGCAAAGTGACAAGTTTCACCACACGCCAAATCTATAGACAGAACTCTTTATTTAGACATGAGATGGTCTTCAAATGAGGGGTTCTTCAGGTTTGTACAGGTTCTCTTCACAGAGAACACAAAGATGCTCGAAAAAAAAAGTTGTTTATTCCACTTATTTTAGAAAATATGATGATATAATAAAACATAATAATACAATTTTTAAGTGTTATCATAAAACAACATGTAGAACATATCTTGAATTCAGTGTCTTCTCTCACCTGTGAAGAACATTTAATTTGGAGATACACATTTTCCAGATTGAGTAGCATAAGCAGTTTTGATTTTCACACCAATGCCATCATAACAAACATTATGTATCTACCATACCAAATCAAAGTTAAACCTAGTCTGACTGCAAATCTGATGTGTCGATCTCTAAATAGCAACACGTCCTCACATAGCAACGACAGAATAGGTTGATGATGCCTTCAAATTTTCAAAAGGACCTATATGAGCGTTTTCTTTTTCCGGTGGACATGCATCCAACCGCGGTTTAGGCACATGGTGATGGTTAGGGGCTTTGGGAGGCTGTCAATTCCTTTAACAGTATCATGATTAGCTAGAACTAACAGTAAAGTTAGCTAATAGTAGCTAATGCTACAAAAATGCTAACACTAATGTTACCTAATTAAGGCTACATGAAACGCAACAAAACACTACCTAAAACACACAAAAAACACTAAAAACACTACAAAACCATAGACTGCATATCAGAAATGGACGTAGTCATTGTGGTCTCACCCGTTGGTTTGTGGACTGCCGTTTTGAAGCCTCGAGTTTGACCGATATGGTGTCACTATGTTGACTTTTTGCAACCAGGAAGTGCCCAGATGTGACCATATTTGGACGAGATGGCTGAGCTAACGGCTGTGTGTGGAGCTAGCTAGCTAGCTTAGCTAGGTGCATCTGTAATTCCTGTTAACTGTCATTTTAACAGGCCTGATAATTTTGTCTAGCGAGCAACAGTCTTAAAACTAAATGTACTCACAAGAGAAAGTGAACAGGCAACTCTTAATAAGCTTTTTCAACGGCGCTGGTTAAATTTACACAGTGCCGTGGGTCGTCTCTAACCTGATTGACAGGTTGCCACTTTAACGACTTGTCAATCATAGATAATCCCGCCCTGAAGCATAATCTGCTTTATGGTCTATTTTAAAATAAATGGAACCATTATTTACTAAATGAACATCAAGTAGTATTGAAGAAGACATGAAACTAGCGACTGAGACCATCAACTCATCAGGAAAGTGTTTACTGAGGTAATTATTCAGGTGAGAAGTAGGTTCATTTTGCCATATTTCTAATGGAGCCGAACTTCCTTTTGCAACCAGAAGTTTCGGCCCCTGCTGGCCGTTCGATAAAATGCAGGTTTCAGGGATTTCCACGTTCACATCAGACCGGAAGCTTCCCGTTTGTAAAAAAAAAACACATAAAAACACAAGGAGTATTGCTAATGCAAATAACAAAAATGAACAAAAACTGGCTTTATTTTGCACAGTTATTTATATGGTACACCTGGTGTTTTCCCTGAAATGTCACATTGCTGCTTTCTGGGTAAGGATGGGCTGTTCATACTTGTCAATAGTTGAGAGGATCAAATATGAGGAAATGAAGAAGAGATTCCAGCACAATGACTTCCGCCTGTTTTCTTCCAGAGAAAAAGGTCGGGCTCTGCTATGTGGACTATCAGGATGTACTTCTACACTTTTGCAGAGCCATCACCGCTGTAACAGCCTGAGCAGTGAAACTGAGAAAAACTACTTCACAGCTCATCTCCCCTCCTCAAAGACGCATTTTAGTAGATTATTCTTCTCTTTATTAGGCTCATTATGGCTTTTTAAACCCTCAGCAAGAGCTGCAACTATTCATCATTTATATTATTGATTAATTTGCTGATTATCTTATCGATTAATCGATCATTTAGTTTATAACATGTCAGAAAATAGTTAAAAAAATATGTCAAGCACAATTCCCTAAAGCCCCCAAAAATCTATTTGTTAATCCAGGTTTTCATTCATTTTACAATTACATAAAACAGAGAAAAGCAGTAAATCCTCACATTTGAGAAGCTGGAAAACGAGATCCTTTTTATTCACTTTATTATTAAAAAACAACTACTGACTTAATCTATTGATATTGTTGCCAACAAATTTTCTGCCAATAGATCAAATCGGTTTATTGATTAATAATTTCAGCTCAGCCCTCATCAGCTTCACATAAGCTTTATATTACAGACATTTACCTTTAAAGTTCAAAAATGATGAGCATCTGCAAAATGTGGAACTACATGCCACAGATGGAAAACAAGACTAAGAGTGTACAGCTCTCACACAGCACAGAAGTGATTTGAGTTAAATGCTAACATCAGCATGCTAACATGCTCATAATAACAATGCTAACATGCTGACTTATAGCAGGTATTATGTTTGCATTTTCACCATCTTAGTTTAGCATGTTGGCATGCCAACATTGTTAGTTACCAAACCACAAAAGTACAGCTAAGTGTGGTGGGAATGTTAGTTTTGCAGGTATTTGGTCATGAACCAAAGTATTGGACAAAGTAAAATTTTGACCTGATAATGGACCTGGATGAAATGTCAGAGGATCACCAAACATTATGAGAGTTAATCCTGAGGGGGACATGAATGTGTGTATCCACTTTTGTACCAATCTATGTAATAGTTGTCAAGGCACTAGTATGCTGATCACCAAAGTCACTGATACATCCTCAAGGGACCATAAATATCTGTGCAAACTGTAATCTCAATCCATCCAATAGTTGTTGAGATATTCACTCCATCATTTGCCTTTAACATGGAGGAGAGTTGAAAAAGCAGCATCACTAGAGCTAGTAGTGATCATGTTCCCTGCTCAAGGACACTTATGGTGGATGGCTGTTATCGCCGACGGACTGAACGCACATCTTACAACTTCTTCTTTTCCTTTTTCAACAGCAGTTAATGTTCCCTGGCATATGAGAAACATATTTGCACAGTGAAATCTGCTGGGATTCCCTATTACAAATATCCCTAAACCATCACTAATCCAGGTTCATCCCTGGGCCTCCCACAAAGATCGCTTTTAGCTTTTGCCTATATTCGATCCCACTGCTTATGTAACGGTGTCGAGGCCCAGAGGGGGGAACAGAGCGCTGTAAAAGAGCGGGCTGTTCCCTTTCTTGCTGATTTGCCGTTTTGCCAGCCATTTTTCAGAACATCTCGTTAAGTCGACGGCATCGATTTCACACTAGCGACTGCGTCTTGTCAGCTATCACTGTGAATAACGGGGACGACTGCTCCCTTTCTCACTGTTTTAGTCTTATGCTGACGGCTCGCTCTATCACACATTTTGTTCTTCTTTCTTTAAACAACTTCTTTTAACAATTTCTGTCTGTACCCCCTTTTATCTCCATCTCTTTCTCTGTCTGTCCCAGAAAAAGTCAGATAAGGGTAGAACATTTCACACTCCCATTTTTGTTGCTCTGTCTCTTGCGCTCTTTCTCATATCATATTCACACAAGCATGACCAGATGAGCTACAGTATATTTGCCTTCACAATCACTTCAGTTCTCACACAGGTTCACCTAAGGATGATAAGAAATCCGACTTTATTTTTCGCAGCCCAAAATCCAAGCTCCCATAATATTTACTGTCCTCTTATCTCGTTCCTGTGAACGTGGCCCAACCTTGAACTAACATGCAAACAATGCGGTGCATGCCAAGCCAAACTTTCTCATAATAAGCTAGTGATTGCTTTGAGAGAAACGAGGGATCAGAAGGAGACAAACAAAAATGTCCCTCGTTTTCTTTCTTTTTAAACAACAGCATTCAAACTTTGTTTACCTCTGTCAATGTCTGTTTAATAGGTATTCTTCCATCAAAGAGCCGCTTGCTTGGTAAGAAACCTGTTTGTCCAGTTCAAGCAATTGATAGGGAAGTGCACTGTTCCAGCTACACAGACGAAGTGTTACAGTGTAAAACATGCATAACTTGCCTTACTTTTCCAAGAAGACTGTTAAAAAGAAAATCTGGTTTTACATTGTTGTCTTGGTAAACACCTCATTTTCACCTATGAAAAGTGTGGCTGCAAGGTTCAAAATCTTTTGAACGTACTATATGGGCGAAACCTTTTTTCTTCATGCTGTACACTCTGAGTGTTAAAAGCTACAGTAGGAAACATAACATGCCACCAGGCAGCATGACAACTTCATCCTCCCAGAGCCAACCCAAGAAAACAGCCGTGAACTACATCTCGACACACAAGGAAGTTCCTTCTGTGTGTCCTGCTAGAGGCTTGGTGATGTAGTGACCACAAGCAGAGTTAGTTGGTGAACTTTAGCTGGCAAGCTAACCGCTAAAGTTCAATTGGTGCAACAAAAGTAAGATATGATAGCATCCTAAGTTCTGGACTCTCCAGCTCTCCTTTCCCCTCAAAGGTCACAGCTTTTAAGACAGTTTGCTACTGGTCAACAACCTGAATTTGTATATTTAAGTTTACCTACGCTGACTTGAAATGTGCATTGATTTACATTGTCCCCACATGTAAATCCACTGCAATGCTTATGCGATGTCTTTTTAGTTGTAGTTGTATTTTTACAAAACAATCTGCCTTTTGCAGCATTTAAATATGAAAATGCATGTGGATGAGGTTACATATGTAAGCAGGAAAACTAAGCAACGAACCAACTGTGTGTCTTGACTTGTAAACTAGCATCTATAAGTCCTTAAAGTGCTCAAAAAAACATGATCTGCAGATACAACTGAAAGCTCCATAACAACTACTAGAGGAACCTGTAGGTGAGATTGTTTTGCCAAATGCTGTTTCCAAGGTCAAGAAGTAACTTTGAACAATTAACTGAACTTACTGCATTAGCTGAGTTGAGGCGTCTAAACAAAAAAAATTTATTTTGCTTGTTATTACTAAATATAATATATAATTATATTCAGGTAATCAACACACTTACCTCGGTAACCAAGTAAGATTAAGATCAGCTGACCCAGTTCAAAGTGAAAGTTGTAAAATAACCATAAAGCCATAAAACCTCTAAACAGCCAAGCTCAAAGTCTGTAATAGCATCATAATGTCTCAGGAGACACACAAGTAATCTAACTGTAACAAGCAAGACTCAAAATAATTCATTACATGACTCAAAATCACATTACATGCATAAACACACCCAGTACACACACACACACACACACACACATACATGCTGGACATAAATTGTTACAGTACCTTCAAGTGGCTCAGTCACAAGGTTTGTACTGCTAAGTTTGTTTTGTGAAGACTGCAACAAGTCAACTCCCTCTGGGTCCAAGTGAGTATGAACCAAAGTGAGACAGTAAGAGGGAGGGAGGAGAGGACTGAAGAGGGAGGGATGAACAGATTTGTGGGCAGAGAAACAGAAACACAGAAACACGACACAAACTAAAAAGGGGAGAGGTGGAGCAACACTGACTGAGAATATAGAAACAGAAATCAAGTTTACAAACAAAGGATGAATGAAAGCATATATATATAAGAAAAAGAGGAGAAAACAAACATGAGTATGGGCATGAAAATAAGAGGAAGAGGAGGTTGCCACAAACGTTAACACACACACACACACACACATTCTGACCAGTCCAACAGAGCAGACATCTGGCCCAGAGTGGATTATGGATAATTAACTGCTCTTTAATGATTCCCGCTGAGCGAGGACTCTGACTGGACAGGAACACAGATTACAGTCTGATACACAAAAATTTGTGTGTTTGTATCTATGTTTGTGTGTGTGTGTGTGTGTGTGTGTGTGTGTGTGTGTGTGTGTGTGTGTGTGGATCACAGTGTAATCTCAGTTATTCCCCTGGCTTGCCCTCTGGAGGCATGAACACAGACACACACACACACACACACACACACACATCTATAGAGATTTATTCATTTGCCAACCACCACATCCTTAAACCCATCCTTAGCTCTTAATCCTGCCTTTATGTGTGTATATAAGGTGTGTGTGTGTGTGTGTGTGTGTGTGTATTTGTGTAACTTTCATCCTTCATCCTGCAGGTATGAATCTATTGTGAGGAGTAAAAAGCTGTACGCATTCGCATGATCGCAAATGTGTGTGATTATTATGTGATTATTAAGTCTCACGGGTTTGTCCATTTGTCCAGAGCCCAAAGGCTAAATGATGGAGATAGTATCAATGTCACAAACCAAGGCAAGAACACAAGGACAGAGATGAACTCATGAGATAAAAACATGCAAATATAAAGTATTTTCAACCATATACTCTACATGTATCTATCCAAGGTATGAATTGACATATCAATCCATCAATCCACTCGATTTTGACCACTTATCAGGTTCTGGGTCATGTTGGCAGCAGGCTAAGCAAGGACATCCTTCTCCCTAGGTACATTAAGACCTTTGCTTTTTGACTCAGCTCCCTCTTTCCCATTACAGTCTGGTACAATGTCTGTTTTGCTGATAGCAGCGCACCAATCCACCTGTTGATCACATGCCCCATCTTAGCTTTACTCATGAGCCAAACCCTGCCATACTTTAACTCCTCCACTTGGGGCAGAAACTCACTCCCAACCCAAAGGGAGCAATACTGTGGCCTCAGGTGCTGACTCTCATCCCAACAAACCGCCCCAGTGCACGCTGGAGGTCACAGGTTGATGAAGCCAGAAGAACCACATCATCTGCAAAAAGCAGAGACACAGTGCAGAGGCCACCGTACTGGACAATCCCCACCAGCAGATCACCAGAGAATCAGTGATTAGGTACAACCCTGCTAGAGCCCAACGCCCTCTGAGAACCGCTTTGGTTTGAAAATGAAAGTTGTGAATTTCTTGCTGTGGACTTTACCATACTTCAACCTAACAACACCTATGGGACATTGTGAAGTGGCTCTCTCCACCACCACCATTAAAGCACCAGATGAAAGAAGATCTTTAGGAAGAGGGGCCAAGGAGCTCAAAAGCTGCTCTGGAGGCTTATGGTGGCCCATCACATCACTAAGACACTGTGTTGGTGTCTCCTTTGTCACCCATCTGTATGTAGTATTAGGAAACCTCATGTAGTAGATATATTACCCCCAGCCTTTGTGTTTAGAGAATGTCACAGTCTAACTACATTTCCATTTGCCTAGAGGATATAATTAATCACTTGTTAACACCAAACATCGATTCCAATCAAGCAAAAATCCCAAGCACTCTCTACTTTCAGATCCTGAAATATGAGGATTTGATGCTTTCCTTTGTCGTTTCTTTGTCTTTGTTTTGGATGTCAAGATTAGTGAGGCAAAACAAGTCACCTGAAAAAGTACACACTTTATAAATATAAGAGGGATGCACAGATCCAATACAGATATTGGATTATGTCCCAATACTGACTCAAATTGCTATATCAGGTATCAGTGTCGATGCATCAGCAGTGTGGCAGTTCACCTGAACATATTTCTAGGAGAGCTAAGTTCTACAGTGAATTCCAGTATCTACAAACCAATGTTTCGAGGGGTGGCGGTGGCACTGCAAAATATAACACAAGCAACTTAATCAAGAAACTCAAGAACCATCCTGCCCAGCAGCACGGATCCCAGTCACTTCCTCACAGTGAGGAATACAGCTTATTCATTTTATACTGCATATGTACTCGGCCGATACCCAAAGCCCAGGTGTTGGTATATGTATCAGGACTGAAAAGATCGGATGGGTGCATCCCTAAAACATAACAATGAATCAGTTATTCGTGAAAATAGAGTGCAGATTAATCTTATGGATTAAGACTAATCTTTTGGATTCTCTGTGGAAGACTCATTTTAAATGATACATGTAGGAACAAGTCACTAAGTAAAGCTGAAGAAACTGCAGAGTTCAATTCACACAGGAGTTGTATTGTCATGGGAACTCTTTCTTTTACAAACTAAAGACATGATAGAGCTGGAAGGTGCTGAAATCATCAATGATCCCTTGAAATAGAACGCGCTACGTGACGTCTCTTGGTGATATTTGTCCTGCTCATACAGGGCTCAAGAGAAAGCAAGAAAAACACTATAGATGGATATTGAGAAGAAAAGCCTTTCACAAGTGTCACAAAGAGAGATTTCTGTGAATACTGTATGAGACAGACACGCTTTATCTCTGATTTCAACTTTGATGAAACCATATTGAGCTAGTGAAATGTCTGTAACCAAATGCTGTACAAAATAAACCATGAAACTTCTCAAAAAATTGTCAAACCTGCCACAGTCTCTAAGTTCTGATACTCTATCAGAACTACATCATAAGACGTGTGGGGGATCCTAAGGCATTCCCAATAGAGATGAGATATAAAATCTTTCCAGCGTGTTCTGGGTCTACTCCAGGGTCTCCTACATGTTGGACGTCCCGAAATGCATGGCACACAAAATATGCCCAAACCACTTCCACTGGCTTCTTTCAATGCAAAGGAGCCGCAAAACTAATCAAAAGTATTTATAGTTGTTCCGAACAATGTGTCAAACATAGTTGTGCAACAAATAGGAAAAAATGAGCTAAAGAAGTTCAAACCCCTGGTTTCCTTTCACACCTGTGTGAAGCTGACCAATCACTGTATGAAGTGGGTGTGAATGTCAGATTGTCAGTTTCAGAAAGTCACAGAAATTGTCGGACACAGCAACCCACCCCCAATCCCATGTTGGAAAGGTGGTGGTGGGAGGGGTTTCCAAAGCTGTTCGATCGCCTGAGAAGCACTTCTAATGGAGTATACTATTCCCCTAAGGTCAATGCATAATACAATGCTATAATGTGCTACCTTTAGCACAGTAAAATGGCTACAGTAAACTATCCTAACATTATGTTATAATGTTAACAAACTCAAAGTTAGCATTTTGACTATGTTGTTAGCAATAATTTGTACTTTCTACATATTAAAGTATATTGTCTATGCACTGTATCTATACTATATGTACTGTGTGTAATGGTCTTTCCATATGCGACAGTACATACTGACAGTACATACTGACAACTATGAGTCTTCCTTCATCGTGTGCACACTGCAGTCAGTCGTCACTTAACAGCCAGAGGACCACATATTGTCCCAACGTCTTTTTCTTTATCTGCTTATTCTGACAGGGAGATGTAAGTCGACTACTGTCACCTGCAGTCTTAAGCTTGTATTAATGCCTGCATTTAAGCAAGTTTGCATTAATACATGTGCACGTGTGTGTATGTTTCTATGTGTGTGTATGAATGTGCCCTGTTGGGGGCTGTTAATCTGCTAATCCACCCCCCACAGAGCCAGATTACTGTTAGGAGTTTGATAAGAAAATGTAGGAGGTATTTAAATATATTAGTGTTCTGCTCACCACAGCCTGGCACAGAAAAATCCTTTATCTCACAAGTCAACATTTTTTACCGATGGAACATTTTAATATTATGACATTACCTGAAATCATATGATCTAATGTGCTACATGATGCATTATAGTGCCTTTTGAAAACCTTACATCCCTTTAGAAAAAACTGTCAAAGCCAATTCAAAAGTTTACAGAAAAATAAATATAGTGCTGGGTATAAATGTCTTAGTATATGAGAAATGTTGGGCCAAAGTCTACTGTGCAGTTGATGTCTTTTTTAACGCCCACTACAACTGCTCGTCTTCTCACCAACCTTTCTTGGAAAAGCCATAAAAATGTGAGTTTTATACTCTATAACAAGTGTTTTTAGACAGTATGCTCGGTGGTTGGTTTGATAAATATACATTAGGTTATCTTTACCATTTCCAATAAGGAGCAGCTCATGCAGTGGATGTATCTTTTCATCCTGTGTGAAATCATTCTAATATTAATTAAGTGCATATACAGCTAATAAAGACAATGTGTGCTTGATGCCAGAGATGACTGGCCACGTAAGGAATGAACAGCTGTCCGTATTCGAGTGATAGCAGTGTGTGTATCTGTGTGTGTGTAGAACTTAATCCACAACATTCCCAGGCTTGTCCATTTGTTCAGCTACCCACGGCCAAAGGCTGAGGATTCTATAACCCCAAACATAGAGGCGACAACAACAATGCTTCAAAGACTCTACCGTGACTGGTCTACACCAGGAAATGAATATGTTAAAGTAAATTCCAAATAATTTGTGTAGAGGTAGGATTTTCAAGAGCATCCCAGCCACTCGAGCTGAACAGATTCACTGTTTGACCAAAAAGTAAAACAATAAAAGACAAAACAATGAAGAACAAAATACAAATGTCACAGTCCGTACATGATTGTTTTACAGTATTTCCTATGTATCATGTGCTTTTCCCTGTCGCTGGTCTGGTTTGTGTGTGTATGTGTGTGTGGTCTGCTCCTGGCACCTGGTTCACAAAACACTTTCTCTATGTTATCCACCACGCCATGCTTCCACAACAGGACCACCATCGCTACACGACTGCCACAATTCCACAAACTTGCAATTCTACTGTTTGTTATCAAAAACCTTGTTACAACGTCCTCCTGCAAGTCTGTGTCCACTCTGAAAACTCAAAACTAAACTCTGCTAAATGACTGTCAGCAAGTACAAAGAAAACAACCTGTTGTAACAATTTGGGAGTGTGGTTACCCCCTCGTAGTCACACAAGATAAGTGTATAGCTTAAAAAAATCAGGGTACGTTTTTAGCCATGTTAAATTTATTACGGCTTGCACTAGACTGCCAGTTACAGTGGTTGGGCTACAACTGAGTATTACTGTATTGTTGAAAACTCACATTTCAAGAACAAAGTCAAAGTATTTTGAGAAAAAAAAGTCATAATATTACCAGAACTAAACGCACTCGAGTGTCACTAGGGTGTCAACATTGTGCTTTTCGCCAACTAGGATACATCATAGATGTCAGAAATCCCTCATATCTGTATGATACAACATAAACACAGCATTAATAAGATCCTGTTGCATTAAATATTGCTAATTAAGTCCTCTAAATCAAATACCTAATCTAATCTGATACCTCTTTTTGCCATTTGGTGGTCATGGCTTGGTTGACAAGTTTCGATTGTGCTTTAGCTAAACCCAGCTGTTTTGGTGTGGTCTGACAAAAGAGTTACATAAGTATAAAGAAGCCTTTTCTTTAGTGATTTTAGAGAAATTTGAATCCTTTTTTCCCCAACTGAAATTGGAATGAAACCTCTCAATTATTAACCGAAGTAAAAATTCATCTGTTGTCACACTGTGGTGTGAGAGAGTGGGGTTACATAAGGAAACGTCTGGCTCAGAACCCCATTCTAGTTATATAACTCTGGTTTGGGACAGATAATGTGGTCGTGGTCATGGTGTGTGTGTGTGGAGGGGGGAGACCATGGGGGAAAGATTACAGCAGGGTGAGGAGGACCACATGGGGCGGGGGAAATCTTTCTGTCTCTCTCTTTCTTTCCTCTATTTCTCCCATTTTATCTCCTTCTTTCCGTCATCTTTCCGTCTCTGTTCTCATCTCCCTTCTCCTGCCACCTACTCCACTTTGTCCCCATAGCTCTTTTTTTCCCCAGTGTTGTGTTTTTTTAACACTTTAATCTCCTTCTGTCACTTCCTCTCTTCTAAAAAAAAAGTGTTTATTCATCTATCCATCATCTGTTCCAGCCTGGCATGTTAGCATGCACCCATATATTCAGAGACAGAAAATAAGAAGGCAAGAAAGGGGAGAAATACTGTATAAATGGAAAGAAGGATTAAAGACAGACAGACTGTGGCAGTTTGGGAATAAACAAACAAGACAGTACGATGATGCACTAAAACTTTTAAAATAATAACACTGTTTTTGGTGTTCAGTTCACAGTGCTCCCTCGTCTGCCTGAAGCAGTAACACCCTGAAGGCAACACTGATGCAACAACAGCTTGCTACATCTCAGCACAGTGAGACACTTGATATGCTTTGTTCGCCTTCACACTGTATTACACAGGATTCAGATACAGTACAACATGGTTTAAAAGAACATACAGTGGGTGTGTTTTTGAGTACAGACATGTACTTTACAGATACATTTTTACAATACCGTCAGACAACTTGTAGAGACAGTGAGCAAAAATCAAAGGAGTACTGCACCATAAAATACTAGAGTGGTCAAAAATCTATTCAATTGAGCAGTGGCTCTCAAAGTGGGGTCTTGAGGGTGTTTCAGGGGGTCCCAAGCAAAAAGCGGACCCTTTCCTTTTCACTATCATCCCATCCATTTAGGGGTGAACTTGGAGTAAAAATGTTTCACAAACACTGCAACAGAGCCGGGGATATCTTGATTAATAGTCCCAATTGTTGTCTTGGTTAGTAGCAGTAGAAGTAGTAGTAGTAGCAGTAGAGTACTAAAGCAATGCAGTAATCCCAAAATTGAGTTCAAATTGAAGCAGCAGAGGCATCCTGTTTCCTTGTATGGTTCAAGCTCCAAGAACTCGGTGCTGTTCTTTCATTAAACCCTCCCTGTCTGCTAAATGACCATATCTTTCAAACGTGTATCCAGGGTTCCTGTTAAAAAACGACTACTCTCTGATCTGATGATCTGTCCGTGAAGGACCTGGCCACCACATGGCTGCATGTGGTGAAATTCTGATGAAAAAGAAAGCACTTTGAGTTCACTTTGAGAGGGATCTATCTTTGAAAAGGTGATTTATTAATACCACACTGACAGTAGAGAAAATGGAGCCTTTTCCCAGGATGCTTTGGGTGAGAGGCTGCACATATCGAATATGGGGTAACACACACACTACAGACAATCACACATGATGACAGATGCTCCACATTGATGCCCAATTCTCCTGCATAGGCAGAAGACTGGAAATTCATCTAAAAAAGGTTGAGCAGTAATGTGTACATTATCAGCAGTTTGACTAAAACATGCAAAAACATTAGTATAATCCTTTGAGGACAGGGTGCAACTGAAAACAAGCATAGTAGTAAACATACTTCACTGTGTACTTTAATCTGTCACTATCCAGACCTTCTTTTTTAACATCTCTCAAGTCACCTGCAAACATTCAATATTTTGGAAGCTACTTTGTCTTTGCTTGTGCATATATTAGATTACATCTGCAGCAAGGTCCAACAACCAATTTATTTTCTTCCACAGAGCTCAGTTGGAGCAAATTGACAAACACTACTATCATTTTTCCAATCTATAATACAGACTGTTACGCAACAGGAGATCCCTGCTTGGTACAACTGTTATCCTGTTCAGAGTAAAGCTAGACAGTCCAGATTGTTACCAATATGCTCAAAGGCTGTGTGCCAGACGCTTGCCTCAAGATTTCAATCTGCATTTACAAGAAACAATGCTGACTTCAGCTGGTGGTATCAGATCTCTCACATGTTTTATTTGGCTAATATCAGATTTTGTCATTTAATATAGAGTTTAGAGCCCATGGGTTAAACTAAGAGGCTGCAGAACATGTGCATTCCTCACTGTTAGACAAGATGTGGAAGAAACTGACTGCAACTGACAAAACAAGTCCTCCAGACGACAAAATATGCACATAATTAATGCAGCCACTACACAGCTTTGTCAGTTAAACATGACAAATGTGTTTTTAGGCATCTGAGCGAACAACTAATGCCGTCGTTTCTTGCAGTAAGTGAATAAAATGCTCACATAAGTAGCATGAATTTATAGCTAATAAGTAGGCAGCAGATGACAGCATCTAAACGTCTTGTGCACCGCTGAGCGTGAAAGTTCATTCTTCACCTTGTAAACAAAGCTTTCCCTCACTTTAGAGGCTATAATGATCTTCTCTTGGGCAGCCATTTGATTCTCATATGTACAACAACACACATATGTTCTACAGACTATCAGACAAACACTCCACTTTCCTCCTCCCACTCCACACTGTTGAGCTCAGCGGGGATTTTGCCTGCCCAGTGTTTTGGTATTTAGTTCTGCTCTATTATGCTCTTTAATTTCATTTGCCTCCTGCAGTCTTACCCCATAGTCACTTAATCAAATAATAATCAGTGTTGTTGGTTGGTGGTTAAACATTTAGCTCCCCTTAAAGCCAAAGAACAATACAAATAGATCAGGAGAGCGGCGAAATTCATTCCAAGACACGATGAGGCCAAGTCTGTGGCGGCGTACTCGGTCTTTTGTTTACTTGAGGGGTTTTGTTACAAAATGAGCTGTGCAACATTTGGGAAAAAAAGGAATAGCAATATGTACCAAATGAATTATGAATATGGAACAATGTTAAAATGTTTAGTTGGCAAAATGAAAACACTTTTATCATCTGGATCCTTTGGAGATGCTGAAAGACAAATTTAAACACATCAATACAGGAATGGAACAGAATTTTTGTCATGGTTTCCTTATGCCAAGGCATGAACATTTAAAAAATTTCAGGGTCAATATCATTTGAGATGTGGCAATAACAGGCCTTTCACAAAGGATCTGGAGCTGCAGTCTGCAGAGAAGCCATTGCTGCAGTTGTGGGTTGAAAGTGGAATGCATAAATTACAAAATGTTTATTTTTTTCAAGCATTAATTTTAAAGTTATAGACTTGGTTTCAAAGGGTTGTTTTCTAAAACTGAACATTTCATTCCCTAACTTAATGCTCACAACAGAGCAGAACAAGCAGCATTTAATTCAGTATTTTTCAGAACAAAGCTTTCATGGTGTTTGGGAATCAGATTTAAATTTACGTTTCTTTTGGCTAAGATCTTTAAAACAAAGTGGAAAATTAGTTTGCCATCACGTTGTGAACTTCCCACTGCAAAACGTAATCCTTCTGTTACAAAGAAATTACCAAAAGTTGGGTTTTCACCAACTATGTCACATCAGCTGAAAATGCCAGCAGCCTCTAAAACACACCCCTGAGACTTCATCACTGTGAGATGGACTGCCTGTTTCTGGTTCATGAAACCACCACAGGCACAGATGAGAAGCGTGGGAAACCACATCACACTTGGCGTAATTTGTTAGAAGCATTCTGCTGTGAGGAGTAATCTGGCCCGGCTGTACCAGCAGACTGAGGCCAAATCTGCATCCACGTCTGAGGAAGATAAAATCCGATGAACGTGCTGCACTCTGTAACATGTGATTTCTGTATTTCAAGACTTTTGGTGAAAACTAAACAAAGAGATCCCCTGGGTCGCCTTACAAAAGGATTTACAGAACATGAAACAAAAACAGGGAGCTTTGGAGAGGACACCAAATGAAACCCTTTGTTGACAAAATGACAAAACCTGTATTAATCCTCTGGGTAAGCACTGCAAAGGACGTGTTGATGTTACAAGGTACTAGTGAGATGGTGAAAAACTTTGATGACATGATACGAAAGGGACCCCAAGGACAGTCAGACCTGATCCAAACTTCCCAGGTCAGTCTCGGCTATGAGGAACAATCTGGACCTTTGAAGTCTACCAGAAAACTTAAAAGGTTTGCCAGACACAAAGACACCATGCTTTTTACACCCACTTATTCCAAGATTTTACATCTCTGGAAGTTTATCATGGCAGCCATAATTTTGTCCTGTGTCTTAATGATTTAATGATAAAGAATAAACAATGCCACAAACACGCTACAACATATCCTACTAGTACTTGGTGGTAACAAAATGGTAACAAAAAACATGCCAGACTGCTGTTTGTGGATTTTTCATCTGCTTTCAACACCATCCAGCCCCATTTATTGGTGCAGAAGCTCAGAGAGAATTTCGGGTTGGACTGCAATCTGGAGGCCTGGATTTTGGATTTTCTCACTAACAGGACACAGAGAGTGAGAGTAAATGGACATTTCTCTGAAACATCAGTGACATCAACTGGCTCCGCTCAAAACTGTGTCCCTTTCTCCTCTTTTATACATCATGTACACTACTGACTGCTGTAAAGAATTGACCAGTAACTACATTGTAAAGTTTGCAGATGACACAGTCATAGTAAGTTTAATGGACACCACTGAAACATCTCACGGCCCTGTACTTCCCAATTTTTTAAACTGGTGCAAAGAAGCCTTTTTAGACTTAAATGTTACAAAGACGAAGGACATTTGTATTGATTTTAGACGTCACCGTCAAACTGAAAGATGATTATAGATGGAAAAGAGGTTGAAATTGTCGAGTCATAAAAGTATCATCATCATTGATAACAAGCTGACCTTTGAACCAAACACAGACATGCTGAGTAAGAAAGGTCAGCAACGTCTCTTCTGTCTGTGAAAGCTGGCAAAGTTTCAAGTAGCCAGATCCCTGATGACGTTGTTTTATAAATCTTTTATGGAGTCCGTTTTTACTTTTTCATGTATTTGCTGGTATGCTTCTCTTAGTTTAAAACGGAAAAACACATTAGCAATGGTAAATAAAGTTAGCAGCAAAATCATCAGCATTCAGCAGATAAAACTATCTGAACTGAGCAACAAACATGTGCTTAAAAAGGCAGAATCCATCATGTCTGATAGTGCTCACTCCCTGCATGCACAATTTAAGGTGCTGCCTTCTGGTTCCCGCTTCAGCCAAAGCAAAGAGATATAAATTCTCCTTCATACCTTCTGCTATCTCTCTGCTTAACTCTGTAAAGAATGGGTAGACGTTACCCATTCTTTACACATAAGGCAGATTTGAACTTAAATTGTTAATATTGTATTATTTATTTACCCATATGTACCCTGTATTTTTATCAGTGTTTAATCATTGTCATGTACTGTCAAATTCTTTGGTAAAACTAATCACTCATCACAGACAAATAAAGGTCTTGAATTGAATTAATGTTGCCTGCATATTTTTGTTTGGCTAATGGAGAGCAGCTAGATGATGCTGAATTGTGCTGTGGGAAATTTTAGTCAGGGCGGCGCGGTGGTACAGTGGTTAGCACTCACAGCAAGAAAGTTGTGGGCCTCTCTGTGTGGAATTTGCATGTTCTCCCGGTGTCCGCTTCCTCCCATTATCCAAAGACATGCAGGCTAGGTTAATTGGTGTCTCTAAAATTGACCTTGGGTGTGAATGTGACTGGTTGTCTATGTGTGGCCCTGCGATGGACTGGCGACCTGTCCAGGGTGTACCCCGCCTTTCGCCCGATGTCAGCTGGGATAGGCTCCAGCCCCCCAAGACCCTGTATGCAGGATAAGCGGTTGACGAAAGATGTATGGAAATTTTAGTCAAATTTTTTACTATTGTTTTTTGTTTATGTTTATGTTTGTGTCTTTTGAGGCAATGCTGTTATGAGTCAAAAACACAGTCTTTGAGAATCTGTTAGAGGCATTTTTAAAAACCCTTATCTTGATAAAACACCCATTTAACATGTCTGCCCAGTTATGTTCCTACTTTGCCAAGTTTCCACTGGCCTGCATTTTCAAACTCCCAATTTCGCTAATCAAAAAGCTGGTCCAAACTTTTTCATAGGTTTTAACATTTTGTTACCTAATGAGACAGAGGCCCGGCTGAGCAAGATCACATGTTTCACTAATAACCAGGTAACCAATGCTAATTGGTTAATATTTATCCGAACATTGTGTTATTATTTGAGATATCCAGCAACTATAACAATCCCTATCCATATGATCCAAATAGGAAGCAGTGATGAAACTAGTAAACCATCTTTTGATTTTTTTTACAATTATAATTATCATTAATAAATGATGAATTAAAAATATGTTTTAGTACATGTGGCATAACCTTTCTTCAACTGAGAAAACCGGAATAAAGAGCAGAGACAAAATATGAAAAAATACTAAAACCCAAGCAGAAAATCTCTAAAACGATTTGAACTCTTTGCTCATATACCAAAATGAGAAAATAAGTTTGCAGGACCTTTGAAAACAACTAAGCTAAATAACTAACATACACAAGATGCACGGTATATCTATTATTTTCATTACAAGATTTTCCTGTAACTGATTGCTACATGTACCTAGGACCTTCACAGGGCTGATATCCTGAACATAAATGTGCATTAATGTAAACAACCTCACTGTTAAGTACAAGTCTCTGGTTCCTCAGGCAGGGTGAGTGTACTCTGATCTGCTGTCCGCTCCAGCAGAGCTGTTCAGCTCTCACACATTCCTCCAGACCAGAGAAAATCGGTTAATCCCTCGAGCGCAGATAACCTAATACTGCAGGACACGCTGCGGCCAGACACAAGGGACAAGAAGTTCTCGACTGTACTCTGGAGCTAGAAGAGATAAAGACTTCCAAAACAGCGCCACCATCCAGTCTGTACACATTTTTCAATCTGATCAACATTTCAGCTGTTTTTTAAAATCTCATTTAGCTGTAATTTGTTGCATTAAAACATTTTCTGACCTTTTTTCACATAGTGAACGTCTCATTTTGAAATAACACGCAAGTACTTATGAACACATTTAAAACTTTGCAGCTAAATAATGAAACTGCTGCAGGGAAAGCTGAAGGATAATTAGTGATTGTCAAACGTATGAAGGAGTGTGGGGGTGGTAGTATCACAGAAATAAATGCTGCTACAAGTCTTAGAGTCATTTTCTGTCTCAATGAAGGTTTCCATTGGGGGGAAAAATGAGTTTAGTCAGGGATGAAGCTTAATCCTCAGCTGTGAAATTGGCCCTTAATCTCTTTGGGAGGTACTGAGACACACCAATGGGACACAAATCTACACTTAAAACAAAATACCTTCAAGAACCGAAAAAGAAAAGAATGGGGTGTCTTCGAGATCCAGCAGGCTAAACTACATGCAAGTGACATTATAATTACAAGCTCAACATGTGACTTTTATCACAAGTTAACCGACCAAAGAAAGTAAAATCACAGGACTATTAGAGCTACAGAACTGTGAGATCTACAAATAAAGCTCAACTGTCATATCAAGTTTTTAATGTTTTTGAAACCTTTCTTTATACATATATTCTAATAATGACAATATACAGTATTATTTTCTTTGTAACAAATCATAAAGTTAGAAGCAGTGTTGCCATTACTAGTTTGTTGACATTACAACTACATTACAAAGGCGGAAGAGAATAACTTCCTTTTAGGGCCCCAAAAGAAATCAAATTTGTGGGCATAACGTGCAGCATTTTATTAAATCTGCAGCTCTAATGTGATTGAGACATTTTGGTGAGCAGAAGTAGCATTCAAGAAGCTGCATATCTCCTCAAAGGACCACTTGTTCTGTCAAACTAGAGATAAAGTCCCATATTAAAGGAATTTTCTATGCACGTTTGTGGTTATAGTGTCAGTTACAGGTTAACACAATCAGATTAGTTACCCTGAACAATGTTAGCTAACAAAGTTGTTTAACTAACCAACCAGTGTCCAAGTCAGCACGTGGCTGCTAGATGCTGCAGCACTTGATTGATGTTGATTCAACCAGGTTGTACATGTAAAAACAAAGTCCAGTCACTGTTGCCCAAAACCTTAATGTTTTTGCGTCTGCACTATATATTTCCTCCCAAAAGGCTTTGCGATCCGTTTCTCTTGTTTGGCAGATGCGTTGGCTGATAAAACTCAATGAAGCAGGTGCACATAAACACAGTATTCAAAGCAGCAGTCAGCATATTGTGTAGAGAACGCCGCAACATCAAATAGATATTTATACCCTCAAACCTTTGCTCTTCCAAATAAATCGCTATATGCAGGAGACACTTGTTGATTTGTCTCTGCAGCACACACATTTGCTCTTCTCTGTGAATAAAGTGATCAACTTTGTCAGGGAAACCAGAAAGACGAAACAGTTTCATGAACTTTCAGAGACTGAGAGACGTGACACCGGTCTCCTGTGGGATTCCTGGTTTAGCTCCAAACAGCAGTCGTTTCGCATACAAGTACATTGTGAAACACACACACACACTCAGTTCAACACAGGCAGCAATGTGCCCAATGATGAGAAAGAAATTTTGCAGCAGCATCTTTGACAAAACTGATGGGTGGAGAGAAGATGCATTGAGTTAAGGCCTTTATGTCAGTGTAGGGTGACACATTTATGTCGTTACAATGGAAATCAGAATTTAAGGAAGATGATCTTAAACACACGCATTGAGGTGTGTGTTTAAGATCTGCTATAATTCTGTATTTGTTAACTTGTCCCTGTTTTCTCTGTTTGCACTTCTTTCTTTATCACACACTTGACATCTCGGCTCAGTTATAAAGTCTTCAAGATTCTAAGTTCGACTTCATATCTGCAAAATGTTGAAGACAAAGTTGCTAAGGCAGCAGTGGATCATTAAAATTGTTTAATATTAATATTTCCTGACCGGAGACAGTTAATCTTAATTCAGCCCCAACCAAACCCAAGCAGCATTGGGCATAAATTATAAATTGTACTTGGCCGAAGTTCGACCTTATCCTGGACCCACCCGAACTTGACTTGATCCCAGCATGGCAGCCCAACCTGAACCAAATGTCTAATCAGAACCCAACCCCTTTCTAGCTTAATCCTAAACTGAGTCTGATCTCAATCTAATTCTTAGCCTGAGTTTAGCTGGACCTCATTCTAGCCCAACACAAACCCAACTCAAACCTGATCCAAACCTGATCTTAACCCATGTCCGAGACCGATCCTAAACCGATTCTAGACCCACCGGATCCCAATCTGACTCAAGCCCACCTCAAATCCAATTCCTAGCTGGACAAAAGCCCAAACCCAATTACTAGCTTGATCCTAGCCTGAGCCTAGAACCACCTGATTCCAGCCAGAGCCAAGCCGGACAAAAGCTAGACCCAAGTCCAGAGTCTGACCCACTTTAGGACTTTAGGTTTTGGGTCCCTGCACTGTACTTCGTAATGCTAAACTTAGACCTTTTGTCCTCATTAGTGGGCAGTTGCCTGTGCAAATTTGCACAGCCATGTTCTGTTGGTAGTTTGTTACACATTGGTTACACATACTCAGTTTCAATCCCCCACTGTGACCCCTCCGCCATTGTGTCCCTGAGCAAGACACTTAACCCCTCGTTGCTCCAGAGGCATGCGACCTCTGACATGTATAGCAATTGTAAGTCGGTTTGGATAAAAGCGTCAGCTAAATGAATAAATGTAAATGTATTAGTATGCTTAAATTCAGCTAGACCTTAACCATAGAGGTTTCAGATCAGAAAACACACATATAGGTCTTTTTGGATCAGGACTTGTTACCCACCGTCCTCTCTCAAACAAGAACAGTTATTAGCAGACGCTGATCCTCCCACTCCTGGGTAACTTTGACCCCCATTATCCAAGCAGTGTCAGGGGATTTTAAGCTAAAGCTGGCATTTTAAACTAAAAGAGAGATGAACATGTATGAAGACAAACACAAAGTTGGCTGTAAGGCTTACAGAATCCTCACCCACCTCCCTCCCTCACCTCCTTTACCCTCCTACCTGTGTGCAGTTCAACTCGACCATCCTGCAGACAGAACAGCTGGAAACGCAGAAAGAGGGGGACAGTAAATGTACCGTCTTTGCCTTCAGATGGCAAATGGAGGGAAAAGGGTGGAGACGAGGAGTGTAAGGGTGGGAGGGGAGTGACGGATTGACTAGTGTGTGTGTGTGTGTGTGTGTGTGTGTGTGTGTGTGTGTGTGTGTGTGTGTGTGTGTGTGTGTGTGTGTGTGTGTGTGTGTGTGTGTGTGTGTGTGTGTGTGTGTGTGTGTCTTTTTCTTCTGCATGGCTATCTCAAGCCAAACATCTTTTTCTGCTCCCCGGAGGATCAGAGGGGTCTAAAGGAGGAGGACTCCCAGCTAAAACTCCCACTCTCTCTGGTTGTCCTCTCTGACATTATGACATTATGAAACAACAGCTCCTGTCATTTTGTCCCTTTCTTCATTCACCCCTAACAGTCTGTCTTTTCAGCTCTGTTTCTCAAGTCAAAACAAATCAAATGGCATTTTACCAGCATGACAGCAAAGAAGCCAAAGTTATGTCAGGATGTAGTGATGTTCCTACGTCACAGCTACAGCTACAAAAATTAGGCCCAAGTTGTATAAATATAAACTATAACTGAGCACTATATTTATTCCATCTCCATCTCCTAAACATTCGGGTGTTTTTTTAATGGTATAGTATCTGAATTAGTAACAATATTTTATAAAATCAAGGTCAGTGTTATCAGACTATCTGAGATAACACTCTTGTTGCTGCAGCTCACTCAGATCGTCGCTCACAGTCCCTTCTTTCTCATCTTTCCTCAGTCTCTCCCTCTTTATGGTTTGCTCTCACTTACACACAAACAGATTTTTATGTGTGGATATTTATGTGCAGGTGCATCATCACCTACAACAGACAAACACAGTGAGCCACACTGAGTCTGCGTCTCTGCAGAGAATAGACTTCCTTTGTGCTTTCCACTCTTTTGATCTTTAACTCTCCTCTGTTCATTTTTATCTCAGTCATCTTTCTTTACCCTTTTCGCTCCCCATTTTCAATATTTCTCATGTGTCTTTTCTAAAACTAAATGAGGCAGCTAATTACATTTCTCATTACTGTCACTTTGGAAGCAGGGGGTTCAGTGTACACACACTTTTGAGTACTTTTTAGTTTTAACAAACTGCTAAATCTCTTAAAACACATTCATGGTGTCAGCTCTTCAGCAAATCTGGATATTAAAATATGTCTTTAAACATTGCTGATTATGTTACCTTACAAGGAAACCGCACAAGGGACATCTTCACATGTGAAAAACAACATGTGAAAGTCATCACACATTTAACAACCACATGAGGCTGTATGTGAGTTCCTCCTGTGAAATGATGTTTTAGATTTGATATTGCAGGTAAAATTGCATATGATGTTTTATATTTTACATGTGAAATATCCCTAAATTAACATCTACACAAGCTTATGAGTTAATTTTTTAATGTGCAAAATGACATTTTTAAGAAATAAACATAAATGTGTTATTATTATTTTTATATGTTTGTCATTACCGCCGTTATCGGCGTTAACGTGCTGCGTTAACATGAGACTCTTATCGGGCGATAAAAAAAATATCGCCACTAATCGATTCAAAGTTGGGTTGGTCTATACTACGCAAGCTATGATGACTTTCACCTTGATATTTTAGCGCAGATGGTTACCGAATTGCACTGTAGGGGGCCAGAACGAGTCTTCAAACCTGTGTGTCTGCCTACTGTGAAATTACCACATCAAACGTGACGTGCTAACATGGATGCAGCTGTTGCTGCGTTCAATTTACCTCGGAGGTCGGAGCTGGGAATGACGTCACACCAGAGTTGATGGCGTTCAAATGGCGTGCATTTTGGAAACAGGAGATGAGCCCCTGGTCTAATGCGCCACCTGGCTTTAAACCTGGCTTGAAACCCGTTCGCACACATATTCTGAATGCCTTCGGCAGAATTCAAATGAGCCATTTTAATCTAGATTAATTTCAAGATTGATTTCAAGATTTCAGTGAGATTAATCTAGATTTAAAAAATTAATCTATGCCCACCACTAGTTTGTCATGATATTATTTTTGGTATTTGATAAATTCAAACAACCCTTTCTCACTCTCAAGCCATCACATATGGATGCATGGTCAAGACCCCTTAGCGTCAGCTTGTAACGCAGTAGGAAGTCCTGTGGCGGCATGGGCTACATACACGCTAAAAGCAGGTGTATGATATAAATACCAGAAAAGCCTGAGTTAGAGTGGTTAGAGGTGGACAGGTGAGCCACAAACTGCAATGTCACGTATGAGACCGGAGTTTGTTTCCCATTTGAATTGAACATTGCTTTTAGTTAAGTTACAAGATAGGTGCTCTTTGTACAGACTGTGAAAGCAAATTTCCTCCACTGAGGACAATAAAGAATGAATCTGAATCTGAATATGTAAATAACATTATGTAACTTAAGTCAAGTAAGTAATGTGGTTATTTTAACCCAAACCATGATGTTTTCCTAAACCTAACCAAGCGCTTACTACCAAATTGCAATGTTTCACCACTAGTTTTATTTTGAAAGTCTAACCAGATATTATATATTCATTCTTGCTAACATGACTGTGGAGCCCTACACATCACAAAACAATGCTAAAGGGGTACCAAAGGTGTTAAAATGTAACGCCAAGGGGTCTTGACCAAGCATCTATACATGACGAGTTGGGAGTGAAAATGTGTTGATATTAAACAGTCCATCCTGTATCTAAGATGAGCCTTCTGTGTGGTAAAGAAAGCTGAACTCAAGTTATGTTTAAAGACTCTGCATTATTTTAGTACATTGTTCAACTTGACTTTTTCATAAGTAGAATATCAGCAAAGTAAGAACAGAAGTTGGTATTCCTTCGACGAAATAATCACTTCTTTGTAATTTTCTATTTCGTTCTTTTTCTAATTTTCTCTCAATCCTTCTGTCTCTATCCTCTGGGTATTTCTCCGTCCTTGTCCTTGCTTTGCAGTGCTGGCGAGTTCTCACAGTATCCAAACGATGTCAAATAACATCCCACCTGGTTTAATAAGACGTCCTTAAAAGAAAAAAATATACTGGCTCTCTCTCTCTGTGTCTCCCAGCACTGCTGTCGCAGGAGCCATTTCCTGACAATATTGAGAGCGGATTAAGGAGGTTGGAGGTGATGGAGGGGGGGTGGGTCGTGAAAAAAGAGAAGAAGAAGTGGGAGGAGGAGGAGGAAGGCACTCTTCAGAATAAATAAGTCTCTCACCTTAAAATCCCCCCTTTAACTCCAAACTCTGTTATTGGAGCTGCTCTCGCACATGATTACATGCATGTGCACACACACACAGAGCAAACACATCCTTCCTCACTCTGCAGCTTCACACTGCATTTGCAAAAAGGTCAGAAAGTATGAAGCCACGATGTAGATAAAAGGGGAGGAAACTAATAAAGGAAGGATTTACTTTAAGTTTTCAACATCACAGAGACATGGGTCATGAGACATGGCTTGCAAACAGATACGTGGGAGTCATTTTATGCCATTTTTCACACTAAAGCCATGAAAACCAGCTGCTTCATATCCAATTCATCGCCGCATTGTTGATGCAACAGCAGTTGCCACCGTCTGTCCATTTGCTGACTCCTCTCGGCGTGACACAAACAAGCCCGGCCCTCCTCCAGAAGACACAAAGGGCGACTGGAGAAAATGAGATCTGACATGTTTAAGTAGAAACAGATGAGAGTTGGCAGAAAATGAGGGAGGGGGATACAAGGTAACAGGCCATTACAGCAGCTTCTGTGTATACGATTGGTTCAGACGTGACCAGAGGCGAGGAATAACAGAGAGGCGAGCGCAGAGATGGAAGCAGAGGGAGATTGTTTGTTCTCCTCTCATCAGAAGAATACAGAACCTGATGGGGAGGAGGGAGAGAGCAAAAGAAAGATCGTCTTTCAGATAAATCCGTCATCTCTTAAAGACACATTTGACAAATGTGTGTTCTGAATGTGGTCTTTGAATATGAGAAAGGCTTTAAAATTTTACCCACAATACGGCTAATAGAGTTGCTCATATTAACTAATACAAATAAATGATTTTAAGAAAGTCTGTAAATCAAAACTTCTTAAGGAGCACAAATACTGTAGTTTAACTATTTATTGCTGTTTTTTCATTTAAGAGACCTGGTGCAAAGCATTTTATTAACACGTTCCTCCACATTTCCTTTTACCGATTCATTTCTTGCGCCATTACTTCTGCAGGGCGTTGTTTACTGTAAAACTTCATCTCCTTGCAACAGTAAAACCTTTGGGTGAGTAGGTAAATTAGATCAAGGGGAAAACAGGTTTCATAGGCTAAGTGTAGAATTGGAAAATCCTGACTTTGGCGCCCCAGGTGTATGTTGCCATCATATACAACACAGACTTTTAAACTTTTCCTCATAACCCACAATAATGTCATATATTATTCTCCTATATCTTCCCATTATCTTCAGCCCTGCTTAGGGAGTTTTGTTTTGAACCTAAAAAATGTTTTGCAATTCAAAGCACAAATTCAGAGTTTCCTACTCATTTGTCCTTTTCCCTTAATGTCATGGCATCACTGTGCATGCAGTTTATCTTACTGGTGAAAAATGGATCTTACACACACACACACACACACACATACACACACACACATACACACACACACACATACACAGAGCAGAAACAGGGAAACAGAGTTGAAACATGAACTTGGGAAAAGAGCAGGGCTCAGGAAAAAAGGAGGGGAAAAAGTGCTAAATGGAGGTCTGGAGGAATAATACCTCTCTGTTAGATTAATGCTGGTCGCACACACACACACACACTAATTGGTCCTCCCAAAGATAGCAATATAAGCCCCCCAAACACACACACTTACAAAGAGAGTGAGTTACTGATGACCCCAGATGATAAGTGTAATTCTGTAATGTCAGTGTGACGCAACAGTCTTCAGGTTTGAGGCTTTTACCACCTTATAACCATATAGGTCGTACTATGCTTCTGCCTTTTTACCTTTCCTTTATTGTTTTATATATATATATATATATATATATCCTTTTTTGTATGTAATAGGTTAGTCCACCCAAAAGGGAGTTAACATCTTCCACAGAAAACACTGCACCTGAGCTGTCTGATAACAAATAAAATTATGAACCTGAAAATGAGACAAATTTAACAAAAGATGCTTGTGAAATAAATTGCCTACCCCAGCGGTAGCTTACTGCACACTCATATACGGTAGAGATGTATTCAATTCACCTCTTCATTATTGTCAGTTTCTGCCATCCCTACTTCGGCCTCTCACTCATTTTGTTTTCTTACTTTCCTTACTCGCTTCTTAGTTTCCTTCCTCTTGTCCTTTCTAATCACAATTTTGTTCCTTCTAATAGTCCTTACCTTCCTGCTTTTGATTACTTGTATTTTATCCTCCATTTTCCCTCATTTATTCTCCCAGTTGATTTAACTCTTCACTTATATCTACCATTTTCGCTTCCCTTTCTCCTGACAGTTCTCCTGTACTTTCCTCTACTACAAAATTTCTTTCCAAGCCTTCCCTCTTCTCCCTCTTTCTTCTTTATCTTCCTTTCCCAACATCTTTTAACTTCCTCATTCCTAAATTCCCTCTTTCCTCCCATTTTAATGTTTTTCTGCTTCCAGTTTGTCTGTCCCACAATAACATTTCTCCTTCTGGGGGTTTTATAACTCAACTTCAGATCTTTTATTTTATTCTACTTTGTTTTTATTTCAACATTATGGTCTCCTCTCCCACTGGGATCCCCTCAAAACTCCCCTCTCTCTCTCTCGCTAAGCCACAGCCCACTCCTTCATCATTATCCTCAACTCACTGTAAACACTGTTTCTGCCTGAAGGACACACATTCAGTAAGAAAACTACACATAAACACGCACGCTGCCCAGAAAAATTATCACTAACCGCAAACACACACGCACAATACAGGCATATACACACCTTTCACACACATTTGCACACACACAGCTGACTCTATGACTGTGTTATGATCTTCCAAAGCTCCATCCCACAGCAGATAATGAAGCCAGAGAGCAGCCAGACTGTAATCCCTAAAAGGAGTGGAAAGAGGGAAGGAAGAGACGGGCTCCTCGCTGTCAGGGCATCCTCTCTTTCTGTTTGTATCTATTCATCTCATTCTCGTCTCTCTGGTTGCTCTCTCATATCGCGTGAAAATGCTCCCGCTGTTTTGCCGGTATCATCGAGAGAAGACTGAAAAGATTTGATAAACCCAAGAGCTTTGGGGTTGTTGTTTTTTTACACCAGAGTGTGTTGGAAGATTTTTCTCTGGTTCACTTTCAGACATTTCAAAAACTATTTGTAGAGACATTTTTACTTTTGTGGAGAGAATACTGGAGTTAAAGGGAAGCAAAAGTGCCAGTTTGATTTGCCAGAGAGTCAGTGAGGACGTTTAACTTCATAGCCTGATGCTGCATTCAGCAAAGCAATCATTGAGTCATTTCCTACAAAGCTGAGAGACTGAGGGAAACTCAGCCAGAGGGCGTTTGGCCGAGAAAAGCCTGACACAGAAGTCAGTGCCAATCAATGACCAATCAGATTTTAAAGTTTACTGATCAGGCCTGCCGATTGACAGGTTGTCTATGCAACAAGGACTCCAGGATAAATGACAACACATGGAGGTGTTTTCTGATCAGCGGGATGATATAGTTTATATGGGACTTGTGGTTAGGCCCATCGGGGTTTGGGTTCAAATGACTTGTGCCTACCATTCGATACCATTCGATATCAACAATTGTCATGATAAAGGTCAAATAATTATTTCTTTTTAAGTTTAAAGACAAAGTTTTGCTCCTGAGTGAAAGTTAAAGAAACCAGACGGTTAATTGTGGCTTTAAACTTTTCTTTATGGTCAGAACATGACGAACACTTACCAAACAGTGGATCATAATTAAGATAAAATCTATTTTAACCAAACATGCATGAGTAAAATTAAGTTAAATCTTTTTTCAATCCCTTTTCATCAAAAATAAAATTTTAATAAAAACAATAAGTGCTAGTTTGTTTGTGATTCAAATTAATTAAATCAAAAACTTGTTGACGTATTGATATATTATCATACATTTGTTATATTGTTATTGAGAAAAATTATATTATCATTATTGCTTTATTGCCCAGCTGTACTTGTACGCTAAGGGAAGGTGACCTTTATAATCATGGTGACAATAATAAACAATTCAGGTTAGCAGTCATGCAAAATACGTCTGTCGGGTGGAAACGGGAAATGAACAGTGATCTTGCGTGTTAATGTCAGATGTTTTCTTGATGATGGCTGCTAGGGCTTCATCAACTGAACGTAAACACCGTTTTGGAGCAGTTGCTGAGTAGTTCCTGTTAAAGAACTCAGAGCTCACTCACTTTGCTTTATGGATATAATTGAGAATAAAACACAATATCATTTTATTTTTGATTCAATATTGACCCAAAAACACAAACCAAACTGAATAAAATGGGTCCAATAAGATCAATGAAGCTCATACAAAATCAGTGACGTAGGTAATAACAGTTCAATGAATGAATGAATTCTTCCCTTTTCTATCAGCTCAGTTTGTTTCTGCCCACTTTTTTTTTTTTCTCCTTATCTTACTGTTGCTAATTGTTTGTACCACTATTTCCATGCTCATCCTAGAGTTGGGAATGGTTTTAACAGCAGTCATTTCACACTATCTAAGGGATTAAATGCATTTTGAAGGGAATTTTAAGTTAATTTTAACCGACACTGCACAGCTGACTAAATGGGGGACTGAACTGATAACCCTGGCAGTGTTGCTCTGGAATCAACAATCAACTCTTTCCTGAAGCGAGGCATTGAGATTCTGCACGGCAAACCAAAAAATAGATTTTAAAATATGAATCACACACTGAGATGAGAACACTCTTCAAAGTGCAAAGCAGGGGGATGAGAAAGAGGGAGGGAGAGAGGGAGAGGAAGAAAGAAAGAGGAGGAAGGGAGCTGGAGGAGGAGAAGAGGAGGAGGATTTGAGCGATGGTGGTGACGTCAGAAGAAAATAAGTTATGGGAGAATGGGTCCCTATCACTCACACACAAATTTCTATAAGGTAACTGTGGCAGGTTTACACCAACAGCTGGGCTCTACTGCGGCCTAGTGGCCAATACAAGAACTGAAACATACATATTACATATTTGTATTTTCTGTGACTTCTACTTTGTGCCTAATGAGCTGACAGATTAATTCAAACGAACTTAATGCCACAGAACATCATTAAATGTGAAAATTAGATGTAGAATTTCAAAATTAA